>CM035422.1:182732226-183332226 GCA_020310875.1 Ceratopteris richardii | reverse complement strand
CGCAGAAAAACCTGAACATTCCCAAACGGTCAAGAAAAGTTCAACCACTACCAAAAACTATCAACAAGCGACCCGACCGACCTATTGGAGAACCTCAAGCACAAGTTCCGGTCAAACACAACATCAATACAAATGGGTGCGCAAGGATCAAATGAGCATTCAAGGACAACCAACACCCAACCCAGAACCAGCAAGAGGAGTAACCAAGTCCATGGGAAAAGTAGTGCAAATTTGGGTTCCAAAACCCTTACTTGAAGCTCAGAGAGGCCGACAACAGATATGGATTCACAAGAAGGCTGCTCGGATTGCAAAGAAAGCTAGGACAACCCAAGAGCATATCGCTTTTCAAGAAAGACGAAGCAGCAGACCCAGGAAATCTCAACAGCGAACCCTAGGCACCGATTTTGGTGCTCAGAGTCAGATCAAACCAACAAAAGCCAATCAAGAACGCAACAAAAGAACATGTATCAAAAGGATGACCACGATTCAGATATGGAGGCCGAAGAAAGTGCAAAGAAAAACTTCACCATTTGACAATCCCAATTGCACTCATGAAGTACACAATGCACCTAAAGTATGCATAATAGGGCAACCTTACACGGCCACGCCTCAGGCACATGATGCTCCAAACAAAATTAGTGGTGCACATTCTCCAAGGGAGATTAGCTCTCAGCTTGAACTCAAATAGGAATGGATCTACAGTGTAAATAAATAAAAGCTTCGGCTATGCTAACAGTTGTTCTCTTTCAGGAAAATGAAAAAGAAACTAAAGAGGTGGTAAGAGATCTCAACTATAGGGTTATGGGAACGGAGTGAAGAACGATGATACTCAGAAATGCACCACACTACTGTATTCTTTGGTATGAAACTAATATACTTCACTTACAAGTGCAGATGGCTTCTGAAGACTCTGAAGCTACGATTCCAAGAGGAGGTCCAGGACTTTCCTTCTCAATGTCTCACGAAAGCAAAAGGACATTGGTTCAGAGATGAGCAGCCGGTTGAGGAGTATCTCTTTTTGGCCAACATAAAGATCATGGACACAGAGCATCATTTTCCGATCATGTCCCAGGACTTTAAGGTTCTACATGGAATGCCTTCCACGATCGACATCATGAAGAAAGCAGGAATTCATAAGTATTTTGAATTACCTATCTATAAACCGGACTTCCAACGTTGTACACAAGTCATGAACACCCTTCGACCAGCACTACATGATCCATTGGCACCAGAAGCCACTGTGATGGACAAGAATGGAGAATGGGTGGTGATTCAGTTTTCCCATGATTTAATCAAAGAAGCATTCGGTTGGGAAAAGGATGGTGCCAACACGGTAAAGGAAGAGAGTCGTGGTGCAAAAACAAGAACCTTCGTAGACATTAATAGGGTGGACATTGAAGAAGAAGTCAGATTGATTCACCAACATTTCTGCTTCCCGAGCATGAACAGATACACGGCACCTCAAAAAATCATTGTGCAATTATTGTCTCATGCCATAAAACAGATCGGCAATCAGGTAAACCTTACACCCTATGTGCAAGAAAGATTGTTCGAGGCAAAGAAAAAATGGGAAAATAAGAAATTCCTCAATGGAACTACTGCCCTCACAATCCTGATTTACCATGCACTGGGCATGCGCGAATATTTGCAAGAGATGCCATCTTCAATGGAGCTGGCTCAATATGTCAAGGGTGCTACAGTACCAAAACAAAAGAAAGGGAGTAAACAAGCAGAAGAAACAGAGACAAGTTCGAAACCGCGGATGAGAGGAACCATGAGAGGTACAAAGCGGCCTAGAGAAGTTCTACAGAAAGAAGAAGAAGCACCACAATCAAAGCGAGTACATGTGCTGCCCACCACCACCACCCAAGGACCCAGGAAAATTACGGAAGAAGATCTAACACAAGCACTGGAGGAGACTCACAAATATACGGAAGGGCAAATCAATCTCCCAGTGCAAGGTCATCAGTATCAACAGGCTGCAACAGTGCAAAAACACAAAAGAAAACTTACTAAGGTACACAGGTATCGAGAGATTGGGCTAGACAACTCAAGTTCCGGATCCGACGCCCAAGAAAAGCAAACTACATCGTTACTGGATGTAGATATTAAAAGTGAATCAAAAGATGATGGACAGTGGGAGGAATTAAATGAAGTGGACTATGGTGCAACCCAAGACGGCCACAACGAACAGGACCAGACAAACGAGGCAGACCCAAATGCTAATAACCAGCCGGAAGAGGAAGAAAGGCAACAACCTGTTCAATCAAGAGACGCCTCCACTACCCATGTCAAAGAAGGTAAATCCGATAATGAGGAACCATTAGTGCTATCAGAGGATAAGCCTCAAGAAGAAGGACAAGATGAAGAACCCTTCACTCCACTAAGGGTTGTGGCAGAACCGTCCCCCATGGATGTAACATTTCAGGGAAGTGCCACTAAAACCGTTAAGGTGTATAAAGATGAGGACGAACCACAAGTACAACTACAGGTCCGACAACCACATAACGAAACAATCCATGTCGAAAAGGGAAAGGATGTACAAACCGGAGAAACCCCCAGCGTACCAAGGACATGGCTGAATGTTGATATAGCTCAACTCAAGCCGGTGGTGCAGGACATGATTCGAACTGCACTAGACACTCAACAGTTAATGCTTGATGCTGACGAAGATTACGATCAGGCCATGCGTGAAAAGCAGGAGCTTCAAAAAGAAGGTGTAGATTTGGCTAATAGGTTATCTAAAGCAGAAGCTCAAGCCTTAAAGAAACACGAGGAAATAAAGAAGACTAAAACACAATGCCAGATATTAGAAAAGGAAAATGCCCAACTAAAAGAACAAATCTTGGAGCTCACGAAGAAGTTAGATATGACAGAAAAAGAGAAGACAAGGATCAACGCTCGTGGTAAAATACTCGAATCACAGCTCAAGGTGAGTATTGAGGAAGCGGAAAATTTAAGGAACAGGAACAAGGAACTCATGACCGCTTTCCTCAATGACCAACCACCAGCAGAAACTAATCATTCAACGGAGGACATAAAAGAACTGGAAGAAAAGATCACCAAGATGGCAGATCAGCTCAAACAGGAGCAAGACACCATTGCTGACTGGGAGCAACGGTATATGAACGACACTGCAGCTCTACGCAAGAAATGGAAAAAAGCTGAAAATGATTATTTCAGACAGTGTAAAGAAGACACAGATCATATGAATATAGTTGCTCAAGAATTGATCAAACATCAGGAGACGATCGCCAAGGCTGAAGCAGAATTAAAAAATAAAGATGACATCATTAAAAAGCTGCAGGAGCAGATTGAGCTAAAAGAGAAACAAGGGACACCAGTAGTTCCTCCAGAAACCACGGCTACTGTGGAGGAAGAGGTACGTCCTCTCTCTCCCCCCTTGTATCATTCTCCAATAAGGGCGGAAAAGGAGGTTCCACTAGAACCTGACAAACGCGACATTGCAGAGTTGAGCAGACCAGAAAGGGCACTACTGGTGTCCCAGCTCACTGCTGAATTTGAAGACCAAATAATTCAGATAATGAAAGAGGCTCAGATTGAGCATAAACAACTGGATCAAATTTTGAAGCCATTCAACATACCATACGGCCTACTTAAAGAACAGACGCGGCAGTATATAAAATCTGCAACGAATAAGGATCCGGACCACAATCTCCACTTCAAACATGACACATTCCATTACACTCAAGAGGAGTTCGAGAGAGCAGATCCGATATGGAGACGAAAGCTTTTGGAAAAGAATCCTACATTGCGGGTACAGTGGGAAGCATCTCCATATGCACTTCAAGTCAATCCATCTTTTTGTCCTGTACCCCGCAGACGATCTTGGACGCAATTTTGGGAGGGACAGCGCCACGGCAATCTTAATAACCAGTGGCTCAATTATCCATTACTACCTAGTCCGCCACATAACTACTTACCGACAGAAGAATATATGGTCAAAACAATGGAATTTTGGATTGCAAGATATGCTACAGTTCCGGACTTAGCCGTCAAAATGACCAACAAAATATTCAGCATGCTTATTACAGTTTTGAAGGTGTTCCAGCATGCTAAGTACACATTTTTAAATTTCATCGGCATTACGCAGGGCTCAGAAGCATTAATTTTTGATTTATCTACTATTCCCAGCCGACTAACTATCATGGCATATTATTCTCGTCTCATGTTTTTGCCATCGACGTATATGCAGACGTTTGAAGAAGCATTCTTCACAGGCTTCTTTGAAATTGATTCAGAAATTTTTGTAAAGATGACTTCAAATCTAAATGCAAGACTGGTGGCCTATGAAACTAGCTTCTTCGCTGATCACAGACAGGCGCCAGAAGACGGCGTGAAGTCAAAGCAATGGAAGGAATTTATGATATGTCATGCAAATCTGCTGAACCAACGAGAGCAAACAGCCATCCAAACATACACGCGTCGCCTCAGAAAGCCTGTCGAGGACGACAGAGTTCAGGAGGAGGGACGTGTAGAGGGACAATCAAGCAAGAAGAAAAGAAGAAGAAGATCAAAGTCCAAACCTATGCATTAAGAAGAGAAAAAGAACATATATCTGCAGGAAGCCCCGCAGGGGCGCAACACCCATCTCTGCACAGAGCCCCGCAGGGGCACGCACCAGGCTACAAAGCTAAACCCCAGGGTCCAGAGGAGTGGATTTTTCAAACATCAAAGTAGGGCCAAAAGTTAGAAAGGGGTAGAGGCTGAAAAGTTGAAGAGGGTGACTAAGAATAGCACATTCCTAGTCACTGGTGGCGTGCGTGGTAACCCGAGTCAACAGGCAAGATAACCACATCAGGCTCTCGAGTTGTAGAGCTTGAATCAAGAAGGCCATCGAATCTGCATGTCTGTTTAACTGCAGACAACACTGACCAAGGGGAGCGTGCAGTGGAAAAGCGGAAGCGCCTCTAAAACGTAATGCAAGATCAAGAAGCAGACAACACTACTCACGGGACGCGTTCGCGAAGCAAAGTCTGTCAAGGGACGACAGAGGCGAAGAGGGGGAGAGTGTTGCAGAGCTAAAGAGCGCAGAAAGCAGAGAAAAAAGACGGGCCCCAAAATTTTTCCGATTTGGACACACAATTTCTTGTAACATAACCACTTTTGTATATATTTTCCGTTGTAAATGCACTAGAGGAGTCCTCTAGATGCATCCCCTCAGAAGATTAGTGGATTACCCATGTACATTAGTAGGAAGTTAGCAATTTAGTGAATAAAGTGCCGGTCTCTTGTGTGAAAGGACCAAACTTAGGGCACTAGTATATAAGTCAAAAGTGACTCATTGTAGAAGACTTCTTGTCATTGTGAAGAAGAGCACTTCTGAAATTTCGAGTTTGCCTCTTCCTTGCTGATTTTGATCTTCATTTTGCTCATGTATGTGTGTGTGATGCTTGAAATGCAAGTGTAGGACTGTTGTCTACCCCTTCCCCCTTGTTTTGAGTGGCTGTAGTGCGTGCGTAAGCTAGGAGAAGCAAAAACGCGGGTGTTAGTAGTTCCCGTAATTCACTGTTTCTGCCATAACTTGCAGCAGAGTGGTCAGAATTGAGTGAAACCACCACCGTTGGATTTGTCTCGTCGAGAGCTTCGAAACGAGTACCCTATTGCCTATGTTCGGAGTTCTGGGCTGGGAGAAAACCTCAAAAAACCAAAACTGCTGAAAGTAGGTTTGTGGCAACACTTCCAGTTTATCAGTAGGTGTGGGTAGTATTGGTCTTTTCTCTTGCTTGAATAGTTAACTCACTCCATTTTCTATCACGTGTGCAAATGTCTTCATACACTTGGTAAGTCACTCCTTGGATTGATAATTAAATGTGTGCAAAGGACTCCACTATATGCACTTGCATTGCAATTGAGGTATAGTCTCATTGGTGCAAGTCCTTGAGTCATTGCGGCTCAAGTACACACTATGGTTAGTCATATGGGCATGTTTGGTTGTTTGGCATATGCTCTTGTGCCATCACAACAATGTCACAAACTTGATGACAAGGCAAAGAAATGTATATTTGTTGGTTATAATGCTGAAAGTAAGGGATATCGTTTGTATCATCCATTGACGAACATATATATTGTAAGTCAAGATGTGGTATTTGCTAAAAATTCAATTTTCCCTCTACTTGAATGCAAAAAGTATCCAATAGTTAGCTCACAAGATCTGTTCGATACACTCATGACTTTGTTCCAAAATGGTGCACTTGACTATGGCCATGTAGACAAGCAAACTTAGGCTCAAAGGACTGAGAAACTCCAGCAAAATAGAGCTGAAAATGCAACAAATTTTGACCCAAACATGGCTGATTTTTTTAGCCAAAAATTGTTGGAACGGCTAAAATTTCCAATCACATATGGCTGAACATGTGTCAAAATATGGCTGAAAATGAGCATGAAATTCAGCCGACACATGATGTACGTGTTGATGATGTATTACATAATGAACACATCTCTATCAAGAGTGCGCAAAGTATGCCAAAGTGGTTGAATCAAACTTTGCAGGACAACAAATTGAGTGCACCTTTACTTGGTAGAACAAGATCAAGCTCTCACCATGCATCAAGTAATTTTTTGGATTATTCTCTTATTGCAACACCATGTAATCAAGAGACACTTATTTTTGAAGATGCATGTCATAATCCACAACGGATGAGTGCTACGCAATCAAAAATGGATTCCATACATAGGAATGGTACTTTGGGGTTATGTGAATTGCCAAAAGGGAAAAATGCCATTGGTACAAAGTGGTTTTACAAGATTAAGAGAAAGTATGATGGTAGGATTGATCACTACAAAACTAGATTGGTTACCAGAGGATATGCACAACAATATGGCATTGACTATGAGGAAACCTTTGCCTACCTCATCCATGACTATGGTTGCATTGGCTGCCCATCGAGGTTGGAAAGTACATCAGTTGGACATAAAAACAACTTTCTTGAATGGTGATTTTCAAGAAGAGGTCTATGTGAAGCAACCTCCTGGATTTTTTATGAAAGGGAAAGAGCAGGTTTGTTGCCTGCATAAAGCCTTGTATGAAGCTCCATGTGCATGGTATGAGAAAAACCATAAGCACTTGATTGATCTTGGCTTCACATGTATTCCATGTTAGTATATGATCAATGTCTACCCCTCATGATTGTATGCACATTTTGTAAGGCCCCCTTTATGAGGAGAAGCCAAGCATGCATTACCCAATTGATGGGAATCCCAACTTGAATGTTGGATGAAGGTCATATTGGACCATGTAAGATATTATAAGGAAAGGGAGTTATCAAGGTCCCCAATTGTGGGGTCCGGGGCAGCGGTGAGCAGCCCCGACTGGGGGGTCCAAGGGGGCCAGCGGGCCCCCTGGTGGGGGTCAGGGGGCAGCGCCCCCGGCGCGACGGTAAAGGGAATATTCCATGGAATATTCCCTGTCGGAGTCAGAAATCATTTATATTTGTTAGGTCGGTTCAACCAGTCTAAGCCATGTATGGCAATTACGCAGGCGGTGGCCGCCCACGCTCTACCGCCCATGTATAGCCGTCCATGGCAGGCCACCCATGATCCTATATATACATGACTTCTGCACTACCTAAGACATTGAGTTGAGCCAGCATACCTCTACCTTGTATCTCCCTATCTAGAGTTGTCTAGATCACCATTTAAGCTCTACCTTGAGAGCGCACGGGTGGACAACGCCATCATCTTTGTACTTGCTGCTAGTAGAAAATTGTTGAGATTCTCCTATATCTGTTATCTTCTCTGTTATTGCTCCTGTGTTATATTGCGTAACTATTGTCTTACATGGTATCAGAGCTGTAAGGTTCGAATAGCTTGAGAAGTATCATTATTTTAGCCTACTAGCAGACTAGAATATCAGTAGATTATTCGAGTGATTACATGATGGCTTCATCATCGAACAGTAGTCTTGGTGCTTCAGCTAATGTTAATGCTGCACCTATTCGAATTCGTCCACCTGCATTCACTGAAGGGAAGCTGGATGGAACCAACTATACACTCTGGAAGTTCAAAATTTCTGCAATTTTGGACTCCTATGAATTACTTGACACTGTCATGGGACCGATGGGATTGGATCCAGAGCCTATACCAGTTGAAGATCCAGCAAATTCAAGATTGATGATTCAACCAGATCCAGATCTTCTACGAGCTTGGAAGAGGCGGAATGCTGATGCATTATGTGCGATTGTCACTAGTGTAAGTGATTCTGTGCTTACTTTAGTTCAACATACTACTAAAGCACATGAGGCTTGGGGCATATTGGCTCGACAATATGAGACCAAGAACCACACTAGGATACAGAATTTAGAAAATCAGTTGGCAAATGAAAAACATTCTGATTCTGAAAAGGCTGAAGATTTTATCAAACGGGTAAAGCATCTTCAAGATCAATTGGCTGCAGTTGGTGTTGTTATAACACCAGAAGAGCTGGCTCGAAGATCTGTACGTGTTCTTCTAGCAAAGTATGATGGATTAGTAACAGCCCTTAACACTCAGGTAAGGCCAACTCCTCTTACATTTGAAGAGTTTTGTGCCATGCTTTTAGAAGAAGAGATGCGGCTGAAGAATCGGCAAAGTACAACTGATGCTGCATTCTCAGCAAATGCAAAAGGTAAAGGCTCTTCAGAGGGATCAAAGAAGAAGCCAAAGAAGAAAAAGTTCACAGGAAGTTGCTTCTATTGTGAAAAGAAAGGCCATGCCATCAAGGATTGCAGAAAGAAGCAAGCTGATGAACGGAATGGGACTGTAAAATCATCATGGAAGAACAAAGAGTCTGCAAACAACACAGAGCTGGAACTTTGGGTAGCTATTGAAGAGGTATGTTCATCTGCTCAAGCTCGTGTTGATGAGCCATGGATTTTAGATAGTGGAGCTTCTCGCCATATGACTAGTAAAAAGGATTGGTATAGTTCCCTAGTGCCTCTGCGGGAATCCATCAATGTAGTGGTGGGAAATGACTCCAAGTGTCCAGCTGAAGGAACTGGAACCATCTCTTTTATCACTTCTCCAGGTGTTGAGAAAAAGTTATCCGATGTTCTCTATGTACCTACACTCAAAAGAAATTTGTTGTCAGTTTCTGCAATAACAGATCGTGGACTCGAAGTTCATTTCAATAAGAGTGGTGCGGAAATCATGGATTCATCAGGTAATGTTGTAGGTAAAGGCATACGACGGGATAACTTGTATGAGTTAAGTGCTTTAACTGCTACAGAAGATAAAGATGTAAGCAGGTTATGGCACCGACAATTTGGGCATCTCGGATTTGCAGTTTTGAAGGAGATGCAACGAACAGGGATGGTTGCTCATATGCCTGCATTTTCAGAGTTGCAGGAACCTTGTGAAGCTTGTATGATGGGCAAGCAACAACGAAAGGCATTTCCAAGAGAGACCAGCAATCGATCTCAAGCTCCTCTAGAGTTGGTACATGCTGATCTCTGCGGTAAAATGTCTACACCTGCTTTAGGAGGATCTTTCTACTTCTTGCTGTTAGTCGACGATTATAGTAGAAAGATGTGGGTTTATTTCATTCGAGAGAAGGCTGATGCTTTTGAAAAATTTAAAACGTGGCATAAGTATGTAGAAAATGAATCAGGAAGGAAATTGAAGAAATTTAGAACAGATAGAGGAGGTGAATTCTTGTCAACAGAATTCAACAATTACTGTAAGGAGCATGGTGTGAAAAGGCAACTTACCACAGCTCATACACCCCAACAAAATGGCGTTGTTGAGCGCAGGAACAGGACAGTAGTTGAAATGGCTCGTTGTATGTTGAAGGCTGAAGACATGCTTGATTCATTCTGGGCAGAAGCAGTCAATACAGCAGTCTACATCCTCAATCGAAGCTACACAAAAGCACTGAAGGGGATGACTCCTCAAGAAGCATATTCTGGTAAAAAGCCTTCAGTTTTGCATTTCAGAATTTTTGGTTGTTTCTGTTATGCACATATTCCTGATTCAACAAGATCAAAGTTGGATTCAAAAAGCAAAAAGTGTGTCTTCCTAGGATATAGTGAAGAGTCTAAAGCATACAGGTTATGGGATCCTGAGGCAAGGAAGATTTTTGTCAGCCGAGATGTGGTGTTTGATGAACGACCACACTTAGTAGAAGATAAAGGTAAATCTACTATCTCATCAAGCGGAGAAATATCTCACCTTGTGCCTATCAAAAGACAGGTTAAAGTTGAGGAGGAGGAAACATCTGATGGAGAAATTTCCTCAATAAAAAGCCAACCAGTTGTAGCTGCACAGCGTAAGCCACTACCGAAGTGGGCACAACAGCTCTTTGATGATCTTAATCCACATGTAGATGTACCAGAATCATCATCGGATGGATTACGAAGATCAAAGAGAATAGAGGAGCAAAGAAGAGCCTCAGAACACATTGTTAACATGGCTCTAATGGCAGATATCATGGGTTCGATAAAGGAACCTACCACCATTGAAGAAGCCATTGATGATCCAGATTGGAGAGCGGCAATGCAGTCTGAGTATGATAGTATACTCAAAAATGATACATGGGATCTAGTCGACTTGCCGCCAAAGAAGAAGGTAATAGGTACTAAATGGATTTGGAAAGCTAAGTATAAAGCTGATGGAACATTAGAAAAGTATAAGGCACGATTAGTTGCACAGGGTTTTTCACAGATTGAAGGATTTGATGTTCAAGAAACTTTTGCACCAACAGCACGCATGACAACTATTCGGACGGTACTTGCAGCAGCTGCACAAAAGTCTTGGCCTATTTTCCAGATGGATGTCAAATCTGCATTTTTGAATGGTCACCTCAAGGAGGAGGTATATGTATCTCAACCACCAGGTTTTGAGGTGCCCAATTCAGAAAATAAAGTTTGCAGGTTGAAGAAAGCTTTGTATGGACTTAAGCAAGCTCCACGGGCTTGGTACCAACGAATAGATCATTTTTTCAAAAATATGGGTTTTGAAAGAAGTACTTCTGATGCTAACTTGTATGTAACGAAAAGGGATAGCAAGCTAGTTGTTGTCATTGTATATGTAGATGATTTGATCATTACAGGAGATCATCAGGAACTCATCAATCAAACTCGGATCAGCTTGGGAACTGAGTTTGAAATGACAGACTTAGGTCTACTCCATTTTTGTCTGGGAATTGAAGTATGGCAAAGGAAGGATGGCATTTTCATCTCACAACAAAAATATTCCAAAGAAATTCTCAAGGCATTTGGAATGATGGACTGCAAACCAACTAGCACACCTATGGAGGTAAATCATAAGCTATCTATGGATGATAACATGCCTGATGTAGATGCTAAGAAGTATAGGAAGCTCGTTGGAAGTCTTATTTTTCTGTGCAACACTAGACCAGACATTTGCTATGCTGTTGGAGTGTTAAGCAGGTTTTCCAACAAACCTAAGGAGAGTCACTGGAATGCTGGAATGCGAATTCTAAGGTACATTGCAGGAACCTTGGATTTTGGTATTTTGTATACCACAGGTGATACACTCCAAGGATATTGTGATTCAGATTGGGCTGGAGATTGTGATTCTAGAAAATCAGTTTCTGGATATTGTTTCTCACTTGGTTCAGGAATATTTTCTTGGGTAAGTAGGAAGCAACCAACTCTCGCACTCTCCTCCACTGAAGCAGAGTACAAAGCAGCTTGTTTTGCTTCTTGTGAGGTAGTCTGGTTAAGGAGAATTCTTGCAGATCTTGGCTTTCCATCAAATATGCCAACTGTACTCAAGTGTGATAATCAAAGTTGTATGGCTATTGCAAAGAACCCAGTATTTCATGCTCTCACCAAGCACATAGAAGTACAGTACCATTACATTCGTGAGCTAATTGAAGATGAAATTGTGGAGCTAGAATATTGCCCAACAGAGGCAAATTGTGCTGACATATTCACTAAAGCACTTGGAAGAGAGCAGCTCAACAAGCATCTTCAACAGATGGGCATAGGACCGAGACCTACTTGATTTATCATCGGTAAACATTGAGGGGGGGTGTTAGTATATGATCAATGTCTACCCCTCATGATTGTATGCACATTTTGTAAGGCCCCCTTTATGAGGAGAAGCCAAGCATGCATTACCCAATTGATGGGAATCCCAACTTGAATGTTGGATGAAGGTCATATTGGACCATGTAAGATATTATAAGGAAAGGGAGTTATCAAGGTCCCCAATTGTGGGGTCTGGGGCAGCGGTGAGCAGCCCCGGCTGGGGGGTCCAAGGGGGCCAGCGGGCCCCCTGGTGGGGGTCCGGGGGCAGCGCCCCCGGCGCGACGGTAAAGGGAATATTCCATGGAATATTCCCTGTCGGAGTCAGAAATCATTTATATTTGTTAGGTCGGTTCAACCAGTCTAAGCCGTGTATGGCAATTACGCGGGCGGTGGCCGCCCATGCTCTACCGCCCATGTATAGCCGTCCATGGCAGGCCACCCATGATCCTATATATACATGACTTCTGCACTACCTAAGACATTGAGTTGAGCCAGCATACCTCTACCTTGTATCTCCCTATCTAGAGTTGTCTAGATCACCATTTAAGCTCTACCTTGAGAGCGCACGGGTGGACAACGCCATCATCTTTGTACTTGCTGCTAGTAGAAAATTGTTGAGATTCTCCTATATCTGTTATCTTCTCTGTTATTGCTCCTGTGTTATATTGCGTAACTATTGTCTTACATTCCAATTGAAAGCACACTCTATGTATGCAAAAATGGGGCTGATCTTATAGTGCTTGTTCTTTATGTCGATGACATACTCTTGACTTTTTCATGTGATGCAAAACTTGACATTCTTATGGCTGATTTGCAACATACTTTTGATGTCACTTATCTTGGTCTTTTGAGCTACTATCTTGGAATCCACTTTGTATCCATTGAGGGGGAATTGTTATGCATCAAGCAAAGTATGTTTAACAAGTACTTTAGTGTTGTGACTTTGGATTGCAAGCTAGTTTCCACACCGGTTGAGACAGGATATAGGTTCTGAGTTGAGGATTGATGCATTTGAAACTTCTCTTTATCAGCAAGCTATGGGATGTCTTATATATGCATGCAACACAAAGTCGGACTTATAGTATGTAGTTTCCCAGTTGAGTCGATTCATGCATAGCCGTGGCACTAAGCATCGGCAAGTGGTGAAACATGTATTTAGATATATCAAAGGCACTTTGAGCTTAGGTCTCTTTTATGGAAAAGATATTCAGCCACGCTTGCATGCTTTTACAGATAGTGACTGAGCTGGTTGTTATGATACTCGCATGTCCACTAGTGGTAATTGCTTTTTCCTTGGAGATTCATGCATATCTTGGTTGAGTAAGAAGCAGCCTATAGTGGCGACATCGAGTTGTGAAGCTGAGTATAGGGCAGTTTTTATAGCTACAATGGAGTGTATATGGCTGAGATGCCTATTGATAGATCTTTTCATGGAGATTGATGCTCCTACCCATATTCTCATTGATAGTCAGAGTGCATTGGGTGTTGCATGAAACCGGATGTTTCATGCACGGACCAAACATACTGAGGTGCATTATCACTATGTGAGAGAGCACCTTCATGCAGGAGATATTGATTTGCTAGATGAGCGTACACAAGATAATGTGACAGACATATTCACCAAAGCTCTTCCACGAGAAAAGTTTGAAGATTTTTGCAAAGCTTTAAGATGATTACCTTGTGGGTGCTGATCGGTCACTCCCTGTATGTGTTCACATCATTCGCTCCAAGGGGGTTTGTTACACTTATGTGTTCCTCGAGTAGCTTTGATGTGAACCTTTTCCCTATACATGGGCACTTTTTACTCTAGTGCTGGCTAGAGTTTTTTTCCATGTTACCACATACATGATTCACTCGTATGTGGTGGTACTTTGTACTTAAGGATATTATTCAGCTCTTACTTCAGTTTAGTTCATTGTTAATAGAGAGAGCTATTCCAGCCATCCATCTTCTTTGTGTATCTTGCTGCGTTTGTCTTCCTTGTGTGTGATTCTTGTGTGCATCTTGCACTTCTGCACACACCCAACAAATAAAAATGCTAGGAATTAATTAAAAAGAAAATGTAAATAAATAAAACTAAAAAGAAAAGTAAATAAAAAAAATATGTAAATAAAAAGAAATAAAAGAAAAATAAGATTTCAATTAAAAAGAAATTAGGGAAAAAAGTGTAAATAAAAGAATTAGGAAAATAAAATGTAGAAAAACAAATAAAAAGAAAGAGAATCAATAATCAAAACAAAGTAAATATAAACAAATCAAAGCATAATTTTTTTGCGATAGTGTTTTTCTTATTTCTTTTTAATGTACTAATATTTGATTTTGTTTCCATTGAATTTTTAGAGATCGGACATATCTCTTCTATTCATTGCTTATCCTCTTGGTTTATATGGTCCCAAGAGGGTAAGATACTTGGATTGGTAATTTAGGTGCTTTCATACCAATAGGTGACTCATTTAGGTGCTTCAAGCAATTGCTTTCATACCAATAGGTGACTCATTTAAGCCATACAGGTTTATAACAAACACTTTTTGGCACTATTTCCAAGGAATCTTTGCCTAAGTTGATGTTGAAAAGCTTTTGGAGTTGAATGAAAGGAGAATTCATGCGTATAAGTGCTTGGAGATTGATTCTTCAAGAACTCACAATTTTTCAAGGTAAGTTGATATTTTATTAATAAAAACCTTCATTTTTAGTGTTCTTTTAGCTCTACGAAGCTTGAGAAATGGAATAGAGAAGCTGGCCAAGATAGAGTGCTTTGGGAAGAAAAAGAAGGTAAAAAAAGCTTCTAAAACTCAAGTAAACCAAGCTTCTTTTACGTTCACTTGGCTCAAATTGGCTCTCATTTGCAAGAGAGAGTGAAAGAGAAAATACTTGTTGATCCTTGTGTGGTGATCCGTTTCACTTGAAACTAGATACACGACATCTTGGAGATAAGACCTAACTTTTATGCAATTTTCATGTCTAAAAGATTTGTACCTAGGGAGTAACGAGCTTCAAACATTTGATTTAGGCCATTTTTCAATAGAGGATGGGTTTTTTTAAATGTTTTTGCATATTCTTGCTCTATATCCTTCAAAACCTAGGAAAGTACATCAAGAAACATAAAGAATGGACCAAAATTCACAAAAAGCTAGATCCATTAGAAATCCCATTGCAATGAGACATCCAAAGTATCCATCAGATTGAGACACTGGAAATCTCCATCGCATTGAAACATCATGATTGCTCTAGGAAATCGCAACCCTAAAATCAACATCATGTTGAGACATGGCAATCGTGCCGAGAGACATTCGGAATCATGATCAAGGCCATCGAGATTTTCTATAACCATCGGATTTGAGAAATCATGTTTAGTGACAACATTTTGCATAGAAAATTAGGATTGCTCGCTACAATCATGGTTTCCCATCGACGCTAGTGCCTCGCAATTACCCAAGGCTATCATAGCTTATCTAAGGCACCATGATTTCCTAATGATTTCCTAAGGGAATCATGTATGTTGAGAACTTATGTGTTTTTTTTATGAAATTTTTGCATGTACCTAATCCTTGGTCTTCATTTTACTATGTTATAAAATCAAAATTTTTGTGCAAAGTGTGAAAATAGAGTGACTCGTAAATTAGGGTTTTTGGAGGAGGCTTCACGCTACCACACACTTCTTGGGGAATTTCAAGACAAAAACGAACAACTAACAAAGCAAACGGCACTTACTTTAGATACTTCAATGACGAAAAATAGAAATTAAGCTCAAAAACCCATGAGACTCCATAACTCACAAATGAAAGCATCATACGATGTATGCACTTAAATGACTCAAGCACCAACTATGACACTCATATTCAGTGATATTGTGTTGGGGGATTCTTGGACAAGAAGGAGTTTGAGGGTTTGTAGGAGAAAAGGAAAAGACAAGAAGAGAAAATACACCCTAGAAGCCTCTGCCGATTGATTACACTAAGACAAATACAATGTTGAAGCACAATACAAGCCAATACTTCTGTGCAAAATCCCACAGAGTGCTCAATTACCAATTACCAAATACCCAAAGTCTTCTTGCTGCCGGCCTCCTCTGCACCAGACCTCCACCTGCTTCAAGCTCACTCTTGTGCACACCTTGCACCAAACATCCACTAAGGGGGAGGAATGAATACCTTCTGTCGGCACGCACACACTGCAAGGAGACCTTGAGATCCTTGGGGGATTAGCTTAGCACTCTCTGCACCATCCTGAGTCACTCTCCATGCACTCCTTCACTTCCACTTCTCTGCGTCACACACTGGTGACTCTTGCACTTCCCTCTCTTGCTTCACTTAGACTATGCTTCTCTTGCTTCCTCTAGGATGCCCAAGAATAGTCCTTGCCCTGATTTGACTGTGTCGATCACGTACGCTCCTAACTGCAATAGTATCTTGGTGCTCACTTTGATGTCCCAAGATTGTCTTCACAAGTGGCAGCCAACGACTCACTGTTTTGTCCTGTAGTGACTTTAGACTAAAATTAAAAATTTAATGGGGGGGCCATATTTTCACCTGTGCGTACGCTGCCGCTTCACATACCTTCACATTTCCTTTTAAGTCTTCACTTTTGCACATAAGGGAGGGTTCACCTGAACCTTCCAAAACACTTTAAAAAACACTTTGAACCTTAGGGAAATTAGAGAAAATACCTCCGCAACCTGCAACCCACTTTCTCCAATTTACCCTTTGTGGACAATTAATTGTGCACTACCTGTGCACTTTGACACCTGCACTTTAGCACTTTGACTTTGCACCTATTGACTTTGACCTTGACCTTGTTGACTTTGACCAGTTGACTTTGACCTTTTGACTTTGACTACAATTGACTTTGACCAATATGACTTTTATGGGCTCAACAGTTGCCCACCACCTAATGTGCTCTCCGTCCCGGAGAGCTACAGCCAAAACTCTTAGCAGATAGGACACCATGATAATGGAGCTGCAAAAACTTGAAGAGGACATCTGAGCAGCAACCAAATCCACCAAAAGCAGGATAAAACAAGCACCAGAGAAGAACCAAAAACTGGATTTTGCCACGGAAAAGCAAAGGGTTGCAATGGGAGGGTAGAAAGGAGGTGGAGGGGAGGGCTGAGGGACGGGGATTGAAGGGATAGGGAGGGTTAACGATGTGGCTGGGCAGATTGGTAAAGGGAGGGCATGGGGTAATGATAATGGGGTCTGGAGGGGGTGAAAATGATCAAACAGAAGAGCTACAGAGGGTGCATGTGGGAGATTATGAAACATAAGGTAAGACAAGGTGAGAATAGACCATGTGGACAATGTGGTGAAATAAAAACATGTGATAAATATGTTCAAAACCTGTGGGTTTTGACCAAAAGTCAGAGAAAAAGTTGGAATTTGGAAAAATAAAGCCAAAAATTGAGTCGAGAGGTGTCAAAAAACATGAAAATGACTCCATTTTTGTAAAAAACGGCCAACCGAGGCACGATCCAGAGCCAAAAGCTTTGAGCCATAAAAATTTAAAAAAATAATAAAAATTTGTATGTATTCTAAAATAAAAAAATGGTCGTCCCTTTTTTTTTTGACGAACGCTCAGATAGAATAAAAAAATAAAAAGAAAATAAAAATGAAGAAAATAAATAATAAAAGAAAATAAAGAAATAAATAAAAAAATAAAATAAAAGTAAAGAAATAAAAAATAATAAAATAAATAAAATAAAAGTAAAAAAAATAATTGGGGGGGGATGTGTCAGAACGGGGGGGGGGACGGGGGGAGGGGGGATGTGTCAGAACGGGGGGCGGGGGGATGTGTCAGAACGGGGGGCGGGGGGGGGGGGGGGGATGTGTCAGAACGGGGGGCGGGGGGGGGGGGGGGGGGGTGTGTCAGAACGGGGAGGAAGGGGGGCCGAGGGGGGGGGCAAGGGGGCGGCGGAGGGAGGGGGAGAGAGAGAGAGAGTTTTTTTTTCTTTTCTAACCCTCAACCCAAAAAATCCGGGGGGGGGGCGTTTTTTTTTTGTGGGAAAATTACCCAAAAATAGAGAAAAATGAAGGAAAAATCCAAAAAAATGCCAAAAAAAATTGCCAAAAAAATTTGAAAAAATTCTCATGAAATTTTCTACAGGGCTAGGCCCAATTTCTTTCATCAAACTACAGAGAGCCTCCTTTTATTCCTCCTATTTGGCAAGAAAATGATATCGGAAAAGGATAAAAAATGCTAAAAAAATGCTAGAAAAAATTTCCAAAAATACCCAAAATTTGTACTTTTGTAGAGGTTATGAAATGCCTTCTAGGTTTGCTAAAAACTCAAGGAACAAGTATGAAATTGATAAAGAAAACTACTAAAACTGAGCAAAATGAGATGAGGAAGCTATGTACAACCTGGACAGATTTTGCAGTTCTAGGTGATCCATACTTCTTCAGGTGTGTTGATGGTAGGCCTTGAGCCTTGAAATGTTGACCAGTGGCAAGGCCTCTCCTTTCAGCGTCTCTAACTCCACAGCACCCCAATTCAGCATTGTTTTGACTCAATAAGGTCCTTCCCAGTGTGGAAGCCATTTACCTCTCAATTGTGTATGAAGATGAGGTCTATGAAGAAGAACTAACATGCCTAGTTCTATGTTGTTGTTCCACAGATGTCGATCATGTGCCTCCTTCCTCTTCATCTGAGTCTCTATCAATTGTTTTGTTGCTAGTAGACGAATCTCCTCCACTTTATGTAGTGCTTCAAGCCTCTGAGAGACATCGCAATCTTTCTTGCCCTGCATGAATGCTATTTTAGGTGATCCATGTAAAAATTCAAAGGGCTCAATGGGCAATATGCCATAAACCAGTTGGAATGGAGAATATCCCGTGGCCTCTTTGTAAGCTAACCTCTATGCCCATAGGGTACCTTGATAAGCAATGCCCCAGGAAGTGGGCTGTAACATACACTCCTTCCTTAACATTGAAATTAAAACCTTATTGGTCGATTCAGCCTGTCCATTGGCTCTTGGATAGTAGGCACAAGAGGTCCTATGTAGAATTCTATACCTATTGAAAATTTCCTGCAGGACCTTATTGACAAAATGGGTACCCTGATCTGTACAAATTTCAAGTGGACATCCAAACCTGCAAATGATGCTACTATAAATGAAATCAGCAACAGTTTGGGCAGTGCAGTCGGGGGAGGCAATAGCTTCAGCCCACTTTGTTGCATAATCTATAGCTATCAAGAGATATTTCTCTCTTTTTGGAATCGATGGAGGGTATATGGGCCCTACAAAATCTAGCCCCCACTTCTCAAATGGTTGCCAGGAAGTGGAAACAATCAAGGGGTTATGCCTCTGCTTTGTAGGCTTAGGTCCACACCTTTGGCAAACGTCACATGCCTTTCCCCATTCATCTGCATCCTTAAATAGTGTAGGCCACCATAGACCAGCATCTAGTATCCTCTGACTCATAATATGCCCTGGAAGGTGCCCACCACCTGTTCCTTCATGTGCAGATTGAAGTACTTCTCTCACTTCTTCTTCTTCCAAGCACTTCCTAAACCTGTCATCCTTTCCCTGTCTATATAATTTATCTTCAATGAAGGTATATGGTCTACTCTTGATTAGCAATCTATTCCTTTGCAAAACACTAGCCTTTTCTGGATACACACCAGTTTTAATGAAATTCTTGATATCATAATACCAACCTTGAGCTTGTACAGCGAACAGATGAGCATCTGGAAAATCATCATTGACTCCACTAGCTGGATCCATCATATTGATCCTTGATAGGTGATCTGCCATAACATTTTCTTTACCTGGTCTGTGGACTACAGAAAAATCAAACTCCTGGAACAAAAGTAGCCACCTCCATATCCTCCTAGTTGCTTGTGGCTCATTCAGTAAATACCTGAGTGGTTGATGATCAGTGATGATGACAAACTTCACACCTAGCAAATAATGACGAAATTCTTGTACTGCAAAAACCATTGCTAGAGCTTCCCTTTCAGTTGTGCTATAATTCTTTTCAGCTTTAGTCAAGATTCTACTAGCATACTGAATAGGCCTGTCAAGTTTGAATTCTTCACTGTGTTGAGTCAATACTGCACCTACTGCATATGCACTACCATCCACATGCACATGAAAGATTTTTTACCAGTCTGGGGTGATAAGAATTGGTGCAGCCACCAATTTGGACCTTAATGTCTGATAAGCCTTTTCTTCCTCCTCTTCCCATTTAAAGGGCACCTCTTTACCTGTAAGTCTAGCCAGTGGCCTGGCTATTTCTGCATACATTTTTATAAACCTTCTGTGGTATCTAGTATGCCCCAAGAAACTCTGAATCTCTTTAGGAGATTTAGATTTAAGCAACTTTAATATAGAAATGATTTTGTCAGGATCTGGGGCCATACCTTTAGCCAACACCACATGTCCTAAGAGAGTTCCTTCTGTCACAAGGAAATGACATTTGTTTGGATTGAGCTTTAGCTTAGTCTCCCTGCATCTCTTGAAAACATTCTACAACTGTCTCAAGTGATGGTCCAAACAATCTAAAGGAGTTTCCTTGTGAGAACCTGAAAATGAAGAGAAGTCATCCATGAAGATTCTAAGTGATTCCAGCAATAGGGGGCCAAAAATGAGATTGACAGTTCTGTTAAAGGTGGCTAGAGCATTTCTGAGCCCAAATGGCATTTTTACATACACATATGTTCCCCAAGGTGTGATAAAGGCAGTCTTTTCACGATCCTCTGGGTGTATTGATATTTGATTATAGCCACTAAATCCATCCATAAAGCTATATAATGCATGTCCAGCCACTTCTTCAATGACCTGCTCTGCAAAAGGCATTGGGAAACCATCTGGAATGGTCACCTTGTTGAGTGCTCTAAAGTCAACACAAATTCTGATTTTATTAGTATTCTTCTTTGGTACTATAACCATAGGTGAGAGACACTCTGAGTGTTCCATAGGAATGATGATTCCTGCATCTTCCATCTTCTGTATTTCCACATAGACAGCTTCAGCATATTTTGGGTTAAGTCTATAACTCTTCCCTCTTATGGGTTTGGCTCCATCAACCAGAGGGATTCTATGCTCTCCATAAGTTGTAGGCACTCCTTCTAAGTCTTTATAATGCCAGGCAAAAACATCTGTATAATGCGTCAAGAAGGATCTTACCTTTTCAAGGAGCCCTGGGTGGCTCCACAACCAAGTGGCCACCAAAATTGGCCGATTATTTGCTTGAGTGCCTAATTGTATTTCTTTGCCAGGATTTCTCTCTACCATATTATCTTCGTGCTCATCTCCTTCCTTGTCTTCTTCCACTAGCTTTTCGTGCATTGCTTCATAAGCAGGTGTATTCTGGATTTCAATGTGTTCCTCCTTGTCCTGCATCCATCCTACAGGGATTTCTTGAATCGGGAAAGAACACTCTTCACTAGAATCTTTTACCTTGCCTTTAGCTTTAGTAACTTCCTTAACTGTGGTTGTCATATCCTCCTCCAAGTTGCATTTGAGGGGTGTCTTCCTGCCCGTTCTGTGGTCTGTGACGGGCTCTCCCAATCCATCAACCTGGACTTTCTCCTCATTTTCATCATAACCTTCACTCGTGCAAGAATTATTAAGAAATATTCCAAAACAAGAGGAAGAGTTGCCTGCTTGGAGAATATCCTCTTCTTCCTCGAAATCTATTTGGGGTTGATCCTATGATTCTGGTTCCATGCATATGCCAACTGTTTGCATCATGCTGGTGTTTCCTTGATTATCTGGGCCCCCTTCTAAATGAATATGTGTCAGCTCTTGCCCTTTCTTTTGTACCCACATAGTGTCCTTGCCCCAATCATGAATGACACTTGCATGCCTCAGCCATGGTCTTCCAATTAAGAGGGGAAATCCTCTTTCAACCTGGGGCAGTCTTAAAACCACAAAATCGAGAATGAATAGATTACCTTGTACTTCAAGTGGAACTTTTGGGATCACTCCCAAGGGCCTTACTTTGCTCTGATCTGCCAAAGTAACAGTGAAATTTGCAGGCCTTGAAGGGTGGAGTCCAATCTTTTCCATTGTATGTTCAGGCATCAAGTTAATGCCAGAACCACCATCCAAAATAACTCCTTGAAATTCATGACCTTTGATAGATACTGTCAGCCGAGGACTTTTATAATCTGTAAGGGGTGCTTCCCCAACAATTTTTCCTTTATGTAAAACAACAGTCTTTGCCACCAAACTTGTAGTGGAAGCTTCATCAATTATCTGCAATAACTCTGACCTGGATTTCCCATCCATCTTTATTAGATCAAAAATACTAACCTCCTTTTTCATGGACTTGAGTAGTTTTGAAGCCTCAGATTCCTTGAGAGCATGGGCTCCAGTTGACTTATCAAACTCCTCATGAGCACTGTTGAATGCATGCACAATGGCATCACTAGTACATATGAGATCTCCTTTTTGCCTTGTATCTGCACCTGTGGTGGCTTTATCTTTAGATGGTTCTCTCTCTTGATTCCATTCCTTAATCTTTGATCCTTGACCTATGCCTGCTTGAACCTTCCCCTTGCTTCTTGTCTCCATAGTCAAAGATTCTATTTCTTCTAACTGCACCACCCTGGTAGATGGTGATGGCTCATTGACTTGACCACACATTTCTTCTTTGTGCACAGAAATTGTTGTCGGGATCTTGCTCATGCGCATACAGAGATTACGGACGCAGAAAAACACACAGAAAATAGAGGCAACAAGAGACGAGACCGAACGCAAGATTGGGTGCAATCTCCCCCCATGCACTCTGTTTCGACAGTCCACAGAGTGCATGTATTTATAGGAATTTTGATTACGTCGAAAAGAGTGATTACAAGAGGGTGGCTTTGAAAAGCAAGCGTGAAACTAAAAGTTGATAACTTTTACAGAAAGCCATTGCTTTCAATAATAGAAACTACGGTCTACAATGATCCTTATGCTAATCATTACTTTTTTTAACAATAGAACCTTCTACGCAGGTTTATTTACAAGCTAAATAATAATTATTCGGATTATTGATGTCCGCCCTTTCACGCCTTGCACGCTCCTCATGAACCTTCAGCTGCTATATCAGAAACATCAAAAACATATTAATACATTAATAATATAACACTTTAGCAATGCATTGTTCAATAATATACAACATGCCTCCCAATTGACAAGCAACTGATCTCAGTTGATAAAATAATTCAACATTCTAACAATTATAATGCAGTGTTCAACATATTCCATGTTACAATCCAACAATGCATTGGCTATTCTATATTTCAATCCAACAATGCATTGGCTATTCTATATTTCAATCCAACAATGCATTGTTCAACATATTCCATAAGGTATAACATGCCCCGCAGTTGAACAAGCAACTGACCTCAGTTGATAAAAGAATAAACATAGATGGCCAGTCACATGTTTCATCACTGAATAAAAATAGGCATGTGCCATGTAAAAAAAATACATGCATGGAAATGTTCATGGAGCTGTTACATTAATGTTTTTGTGTATGATATGCAGAAATTAAGTGGTCATAATGAGGTGTTAATTGTGTTTTATGTATCCATTGACATTCTTCAATAGAGTGATTTTTGTACTTAACCAAATATCGATGATATTGAGTACCTGTGCGTGTAGTAGTGACATCATAATCAATGATTTTCTCAGGAACTAAGATTTCAGATTGTTCTTCAATTAAAGGAGGGTCATCAAGAAGTGGAGCAAGTGGTAAAGTTCCTTTAAATGGTTTAAGTAAACTAATATGAAAAGAATTATGAATGGTCCAATGGGATGGAATATCTAATCGAAATGAATTATCATTAATTTTTTCTATAATGCGAAACGGTCCATAATAGCGTGGTGCAAGTTTAATTTTAGGATGTTGCAAAATATTTTTGAGACGTCTTTTAATTATTCGCAACCATACAAAATCATTTTCCTTGAATTCTTTGGCTAATCGTTTAGTATTGATAATACGTGTATATCGCTCTTGACTTTTCCTAATGGCAACTTTTCATCACAGTTATTAGGATTATCTAATGAATAACAACGCAATAAATCAAGAATAGTACTATTTGTAGCCTCACTCTGTCCATTACTTTCAGGATGAAATGCAGAGCTAAAATCTATTTTAGAACCAAAATGTTGAAATAAGGCAACCCAAAAATGATTACAAAACCTAACATCACGATCAGATAACATTACTTTAGGAAATGCATGATGTGGAAAAATGCATTTAATGAATAATTTTGCAGCTTGAGGTGCAGTCAAAGTTTTTCTACATGGAATGAAATATGCATATTTACTAAACCTATCAACTATTGTCCAAATCATATTATTATGTGATGAAGTGATAGGAAGACCTGTGATAAAATCCATAGAGATTTGTTCCCATGGTTCATTTGGAATAGGAAGTGGCATTAATAATCCAAATGGTTTACCATGATGACGTTTGACACGCTGACATACAATGCATTGAGAAACATAATGTGCAATGTCTTTTTCCATGTGTGGCCAAAAGAAGAAATCTTTGCAAGCAGAAATGGTGCTTTGTATGCCTCTATGACCCATGTAAGATGGTTCATGCATTTCTTTAATGACAAAATCTTTAAAAGCTTGGGTTATGCACAATCTATGTTGAAAGTAGAGAAAACCATTATGAAATGTATAATGTTCATCAGATAAAGATGCAGCATTGTTGAAGTCATGCCATGCACGTGAAAAATACAAATCAGATGCATAAGTGGAAACCATTTCTTGAAAAGAATGAATTTGGATGGCAGAAATATTATTCAAAACAACAGAATGCAAAGGAAAACGGCTAAGAGCATCCGCTACAACATTAGCTTTACCAGGCTGATATTGTATCATGGGTTGGAAATTTTGAATGAATGATGCCCATTTAAGATGCCTATCAGAGATTAAGGGCTGATTTAATAAATGTTAAATAGCCTGTTGATCGGTTTTGATTAAGACCTCAGAGCCCATAAGATAGTGTTTCCAAATTCGCAAAGCATGCACAACTGCTAACAATTCTTTATCATACGTACTATAATTATGCTCTCAGGGTTTAAGCTTTCTACTCTCAAATGCAATGGGATGGTCATTTTGCATCAGAACAGCACCTATTCCTGAACCACTAGCATCAGTAACAACATGAAAGGGTTGTGAAAAATCAGGTAATTGTAAAACAAGTGCATGTGAAAGTGCATGTTTAAGTTTGTCAAAGGACTGTTGTTGGGTAATTCCCCATGCAAATTTTATTTTCTTTTTCAACAACAAGGTAAGAGGCAATGCTAAATAAAAAAAATTTCGAACAAACTTCCTATAGAAACTAGCCAACCCAAGAAAAGAATGAACATCATTGACTGATTGTGGTGTAGGACTCTAATCTTTTTCGGATCCACATGCACACCTTCACTTGAAATAATATGTCCTAAATATTCTAGCTTACGCTGAAAGAAATAACTCTTTTCAGGATTAGCATAAAATGTGTTCTCTCGTAACAAATGAAAAACTGTTTCAAGATGCTTTTCATGTTCACTATCATTCTTATTGTAAATAAGTATGTCATCAAAGAATACAAGAACAAAAGCTTGGTAATCAAGAAAAATATTGTTCATCATTCGCGCAAATGTAGTAGGGGCATTAGTAAGTCCAAAGTGCATTACCATAAATTCATAATGGCCATTTTGAGTTCTAAATGCAGTCTTAAAAATATCACTTTGTGTCATACGAATCTGATGGTAACCCAATTTAAGATCAATTTTACTAAAGACACGAGCTCCTCGTAACTTATCTAAGAGATCATCTATTCGAGGAATAGGGTATCTATTCTTGATCATGATCTTTAAGGGCTCTATAATCAATGCACATTCGATAAGTTTTATTCTTCTTCTCTACTAAGAGAACTGGTGCTCCAAATGGGGAAGAACTAGGCCTTATAAGTCCTTTTTGTAGTAGGTCTTTTACTTGATTTTCTATTTCCTTTTGATGTAGTGGGCTATGTCTATAAGGTGCTTTATGAGGAGGAGAACTACCAGGGACTAAGTCTATGCTATGGTCAAAGGATCCTCGAACTGGTGGTAGTTCAGAGGGATATTCAGACATAAAATAATCCTTATAAGTACTCATGAAAGGTTTATATGCATCTGGAAGTGTATGAGTATAATCATTGATGACATTGACAAAAACAATGCATGAGTTGAATCCTTTCCTAAATGCACGTTTTACTTGAGTGTGACTAATCAATGGAAATGGCTAGAAATCATGTCGTGCAGACAAAGTAATGATTTGACCTTTGAAAGAAAACTGAAAGGTATGAGTATGGTAGTCAATACGTGGGTTATAATGGTGACGAAAAGGCATACCTAGTATAACATCATAAGATTGCAAAGGTGCAATTAAAAATGTTCGTGAATCAACATAAGGGCCTATGCTAATCGTAACATCTTGCACTTCTCGTGTTACATTATAACGACTACCTTGAAATGCAGCTTTCACTTTATACAAAGAAGGAAACGTTTGTAATTTAAGTTCTTGTACTAATAAATGTGAAATGAAGTCATGTGAACTACCATCGTCATGTAAAATTTTAACTAGTTTTTTATTTATTGTACCCTGCATGCAAAGAAGAGAGTGTAGAGAGATATCGTTACCCAAGGTACTTAAATCCTTCTCCAGTGATTCCTCTGTCCAAACAGGAGGAATTTCTTCATTATAGACCTCCACGTTATGCAATCGAGCTGTAGCCGGTTTCATATGAAGAGGTTGCAATCTGCACCTTATTTTGTATGTCCAGGTTTACCACAATTCCAGCAAGTGATTCGTGGTCGCTTCTGTTGGGCATTCACTGCTGAAGTGTGAAGGGTAGGTGGTTTGGTTGGTTGGAGAGATGAAGCAACGGGTGGAGTTGAGTAATTGGATTGTGGAGGACGAGGAAAACTAGGGTAAGATGGGGCATTAAAATTACGCTTCATAGGAAATGAAGGTTTAACAGGAAATGGTCGTGGACGTGGTTGTTGTAGAGGGAGTGACTTGGTTATGAACTGGAATTCTTTTTCTGCATCATAAGCAAAAGATATAGCCTCATTGAGGGTTGTAGATCGTAGGGTGTGAAGCTTAGCTTGGATTCCCACCTCCAAACCATCTTCATATTTCTGCTGCAAGATATCTTCTGATACATCTTCAAGCATTCGTACAAGTAGTAAATTTTGCCAGAACCGCTCTGTGTAGGTAGTAACCGTATCACCCTCCTTCCATGTAAGGGTCGTCCATGCTCGTCGAATATGCAAATGGTATTTAGGAGGAAGAAATGAATCCTTCACGTTTTCTTGAAAAGCCTTCCAAGTTGTTGGACGCTCCGTACTGTGCCGCAGGACATTCCACCAGAGTTGTGCTTTACCTACTAAATAGTTAGTGGCAAATTTAACTTTTTCACTTTCAGCATACATTTCATCGGTACAAAAATCATCAAACTGCGACAACCAAGAAAGTACTAAAGGCCCATCCTTTCGGCCATCAAATCGTAGAAACTGGTAGTTTCTATTACCAATCTTTGAATGAGTAACATCAGATTGGGCAGACACAATAGCTTTTACTACTCTCGTAAGGTTGTCTTCCTCAGCTTGCATCTTTTGGAGGATTTCATCACGTTGTCGGATCTCGTTCTGAGCTCCTTGAAGCTCATGCCGCAAGAGCTCTAGTTGTTGTTCAAGTGTTGCCGCAGGTAGAGGTGAATTACTGTAATCCTCCATGGTGCTCTTGGACCCTTGCTCTCAACCTTGGTGTATTGAACCTTCTTGTTTGTAACCTTGGTGTCTCGATCCCGTGTTCTCAACCTTGCTTGGTATCTTGAACACTCAATCAAGTGCCACACAAGGATTTTGAAGGAATTCACACTTCCAAGCTAGCTCATTGGAAAGTTCGTTCCGAGAACTTTCCAACGGTATATTACACGCCTCAATCCGACCTATGGATTGAGAGATACACTTGATTCTTTCTTGGGTCCAATCTTAAAATCGACGCGCGCGCCTTCCACAAGTAATAAAGAGAGAGAACTTCAGTACAACTCCAAGAGATGGTGGAGTGGTCAAAGTACTTCCCTTGAAAGTAGGAGGTTGTGGGTTCAAATCCTCCTACCTTAGGGACTCTAAACCTCTCTATTACCACTCAAAAATTAAAATTGCCTCGCGCGTAGCCAACGGTCGCCAAGGGAGCCTTGGGTGCCAATGTTGCCAATGTATTGCCTAAGTTATTGCCTAAGTTCTTTGCCTTAGTCGACGCCTTGGAGTAAACGTAGGTGAAAACGTAGGTTCTGGTTCTAGAACAGGAACAGGAACAGAAACCAAAACAAGAACAGAAATAGAAACAGAAACAGAAACTAAAGACGAAGACGGAGATGGAGATGGAATCGGAATTCAGAATCGCGAACAAAGAACAGAACCCTCTGTATTGACGCGTGCAGAGCTCTGATACCACTGTTGTCAGGATCTTGCTCACGCGCATACAGAGATTACGGACGCAAAAAAACACACAGAAAATAGAGGCAACAAGAGACGAGACCGAACGCAAGATTGGGTGCAATCTCCCCCCATGCACTCTGTTTCGACAGTCAACAGAGTGCATGTATTTATAGGAATTTTGATTACGTCAAAAAGAGTGGTTACAAGAGGGCGGCTTTGAAAAGCAAGCGTGAAACTAAAAGTTGATAACTTTTACAGAAAGCCATTGCTTTCAATAACAGAAACTACGGTCTACAATGATCCTTATGCTAATCATTACTTTTTTTAACAATAGAACCTTCTACGCAGGTTTATTTACATGCTAAATAATAATTATTCGGATTATTGATGTCCACCCTTTCACGCCTTGCACGCTTGTTAACCTTCCGATTGATTAGCCTTTTCATATGCTCGTTTCTGTTCTTGAATGCCGGGTTCAAATATCTCAGCTGCTGGTTGTAAAGGTCTACCAGATCTGCTCTGAACAGCGATAGCTTGTGTTTCTACCGGCGTGATCTGAACCATATTTGTCATCGGATTTTGCCGTTCCTTCTTCCTTTGGTCATACTCAGCTGCGTCTTTGCAGAACCTTCTAATATGTCCGAATTCACCACAAAAATGACAGCGCGGTGGTGGCGAATTGGGGTTTTCCGGTGTCTGTACGGTCTGCCAGCGGTTTGCGTTATAGTTGTTGTTCCTCTGTCCTCTGTAATTTCAATAGCCTTGTTGCTGGTTGTTTCTCATCTGCGGAGGCACATAGTGATTGGCTGGTTGCCCTGGTTCCTCTATAATTGCATTGACCATCGCTGTCCCTTGTACTTTAGCGTTATAGGCGCAGTTTTCGGTGGTGTGTCCGGTGGTGTTGCAGATGGCACAAAATAGCTGATTCAGTGCGCAAGTGGTACTCATATGACCTGAGTTCTTGTAGGTGGTGCAATACACTTGCCTTGTCAGATCTTCTACACCGTTGTTGTTGGTCTTTAGCCACTCCAGATCTTCTGTAAATCCCCCGACTTTGTTCTCTAGTTGTAGAGCCATCGCAATTACTGCATCTAAGGTCATTGCTCCGATACACCGAATAATCAAGATCTCTTTGAGCTGTGGGTTCAGTCCATTAATAAAACCATTGCGTAATGACGTCGTCTGGCAAGATGGCATGTGCCGGTGGCAGTTGTTGCAAATGTGTCCTAAATAAAGTGGCGTATTCTTGCACCGATTGGTTTACCTTCTGTCTATTGTTTTGTAAGTAGTCGAAAATTTCTGCGGGATTCTTCTTTAGCCTAAATCTTTGCAGAAATGCATCCCTCATTGCTTCATAGGTGCCGAAGTGATTTATATCATACTCTGTAAGCCATCTAGCGGCTTCATTGACCAAGGTGGCCTGGAAAACGATAGCCTTATACGCCGGGTCAATGGGGTGATTGAGTACTGCATAACTAATCTCAAAAGTTCGTACATGCGCGTCTGGGTCATCGCCTAGAAATCCTCCGAATTTGGTGTATGTTACGCCTGTCGGCGGCGGCCTGGGTGGACATACTTGTTGCTGTTGTTGTTGCTACCCGTTCATTGTACCGCTACTTGTATAGTGACTACTTCCTGTGTTCTGAGGTTGAATATCTGGATCTTCAGAATCTACCTCCTCAGCCTGTGTACTATCTGGTTCAAAAACCTTGCTCAGTATGTTGCGAATCTCTGCTTCAAACAAACTTCCTTTCCTTTTGCAGTCAACCGTAGGGAAGTCTACTCCTAATGACGGAGTGTAAGTTAATGATTCACCAAGAAGTGGTAACCTGTTACCGAAAAACTGCACCGAAATGTCACCGGAAGGTGTTGATTTTCCACCAGTGCAGGTTGCTTTCTTCTCTTTACTGCTTTCTTCGGCTAGCTCGTTGCTATTTGTTAACCATTTGGAATTTCTACTCAAAGCGGTTAAGCTAACTTTAGATTGCTTCCTGGTAGATTCTGGAATTACTATATTTTCGACAGGTCGTGCCGAAACAGTACCGGAATCTATCAGAGATGCAGAAAAATCAACCGAAATATGACCGGAATCGCCAGTAACGTTTCTTTCTTTCTTGTCCGCAGGTTTGAATCTTCCTGCACTTCTACCTCCTGGAGGCGTTCCTAGTGGATTAGGTATTCTTGACTGTTTGTTCTTTGGATACGTCTCACCGGATCGAGTAACCGGCATATACTACTCGTACTATACTTCTTTAAAGTTTGTCAAAAACAATGACTGTCCTTGCATTCGATCAGCGTTCGTTCTAAATATTACGTTCGTCACACAAATGGTAATCTTTATACTTCTTGCATCCGCGAAACGGAAATCTTGATGCCACTTCCCCAGCAGGATCGCTAGTGTTAACCTTCCGATTGGTAACGTGCCCTTTCCAACTATCGGAAATGCGTTTACCTGATCCTTGGGTTCTTGGGAGTGGAAGGGGTCTGTAAGAACAGAGGCCCTATACTAGTTTTCCTAGTACAACTACGTCAGATATAGGAATTTAATGGAACTTAACAGGATTCACTTATATGCAACTATTTTAATACTTACTTTGCTGAAGTCCTTCGCACAAGAATCAAGTCACTCGTTCAGATAGATATTAACCCATTCTACACTCGATATCACTGTTACTACATTCATGTAGGACCGAATTCCTGAAGGTCATCTGTACCTGCTCAGGCTTCTTACGGTGACATTCGCTTATCATACCACAACAGAGTAACATTAAAACAACATATTCCGCAATACCAGAACCATTAACTTCTACGCGCAAAACTTTTAACTATCCGGTGGATCGTCCCAAGAGGATCAGTCAGCCAATACAGACAACTACACTTTCAGTAAAGATTCACAGACTGAGTATCGAAACTACGACGGGTAAGTTACTGAACCGAGACACTTTGTACTCGCCCTACTAGCAACCAGACGAACGCCGAGAAAAGATCAGACCAACGGATACACAAGACACTTAGACAATCTTGGAAATAACAAGATTAACTAACACCAAATCACATACAGACGAACAGTCTGATGTATTCCCCAAGAAATCTTGTCGCCCCTCTTCTCTCAGCGACCCTTTTTCATTGCTTTATATAAGTTTTTACAAAAATGCGCGTAACAACCTTTCCCGCGTGTTTTACAAAGATTTCCGTTATGCGAGTCTCACTGCGGCGGCCGGCTAACACTGGCACGCACGGTGAACCCGAACCCGCAAGTTCGTACAGGGTTACTATTCTTCGACAATTCCTTCTAAATACATGTTTCGGGCTAATCTAAATGTACAGGCGATCTTTTTCTTTAATGTTTCTAGTAGTTGTTTTAGTGTATCTTGCTCTAGGAGCTGTGCATCTGTTCTAACAGAGCTTAGGGCTATGGCCTCGGTAAGCAAAATTTCGGCTTGGGTTTGTAAAAATGTTTCCTGTAAGTAGAAGTCATTGGCCATCGCAGCGTCCCTGGATGATTTCATATCAGCTAGTTGCTTCTGCAGATCAATGATCTTATCCTTCTTATTGGGTAATTGATTATCCATTCTTTCGAATTGTTGGTTCTGAAATTCTATCGTTTTGTAATAAGCATCTCTTTCTGCCTTAATAGCTGCTATCTGCTTCTGTATTTGCTGCTCTTTCATCAGATACTTGTGAAGTATATTATTTACACTTGATAATTCTTCTTTTGTCGTTTGAAGCTCGTGTTTCGTCTCGTTAAGTTCTCTTTGCTGTTCCTGCTTTTGCTGATCTTTCTCCTGTAACTGAAGTCTGGTTTCTTCCAGGCGGTTACCTAAGGCAATTCTGACATCCTCGGTGTCTTTGAGTGTTTGCTTTAGGCTGGTGAGCTCTGCGTTTGCAGCCATCAGCAATTCTTCCTTTGTGTGTACTGCCTTCAGTGCTTCATCTCGTTGTGTTGTCATATCTTCCTGTTCGCTTATTACGGTCTGTAACTGCATTACCTGTTCACTAAGTGCATGGTTTTCGGCCCTTACTGTGTGTAATTCCTCTTGGAGGGGTGTGATGTCCGCCTCCATTACTTCTAGTTTGTGTTGAAAGTCATCTTGCACAGAGTCTGTGAGCTGTTTCAGTTGCCGCGGCAGTTGTTGTGACAAGTTTATGAGCATCTGTCCTATTGCAGCTAAATCAGAAATGGCTGGGATGGCCGGAATTGAAGGTTTCGAAGAGGTTTCGGCGTGGAGCTGTTGGGAGTTCGGTGGCAAGTAAGTGGGTGATGAGGTTGAGGATGCAGTGGTTTCTGGAGGATGAGTGGGGTAGATAGGTGAGATGGGTTTGAGTGGATGTTTCGGTGAGGGAGGAAGGAGGATAGGGTTTACCTTTTCTTTTGTCGGTTGCTCCGATTCTGCGTTTCCGGTTGCTGTGGACTCAACTGCTTTAAGCAATGTTTGTAAAGCTTCCTTAGCTACTTGTTGTGTATCTTCTTGGTTTTGTGGCTCCATTTGTTGCTGAGATATCTGTTCTGTCGAGACTGTTTCTGTTTCGGTCTGGTCCTGTTGCTGTTGCTTCTCCGACGCTGATGTTTGTGCAGATGACTCATGTTGCATCGAGGTGTTTGTGTCGTGGAATGTGTCTTCTTCTTGCGTATCTACTTCTTTATTTATATCTTCATCTTCTTCGGCTAATCCTAGTGCTTCGCTTTCCGATGAGCTTATCCTGATTCTTTTCCTTCGGAATAGCTGGTTGATTTCTTCTTCGTCCTCCTCATCGTCTTCTAACAACTGTACGGATTCTTCCTGTCTTAGGACCGGACCTCTCGGTGGTGGTTGTGCTGCAAGGATGGTGGGGAAGAGAAATGATAAGATATGGGGCAACCTGGATCTTGGCGTGTTTCCTTTGTTCACTTGCTTCATAATGGCTACGCATTCCTTGTGTATACGGCTAAAGTAGTATGTTGCAAAGTTTACCGGTTCTCGTGAGGCTAAGTCGAGGGCTGAGTAGAAAGTGCGTGATATCCCATAAGTTCGTTTCTGGAGGTTGAGTATGGCTACGAGGAATTGGAGTGCGGTTCTCTCAGGTTCAGGTCTACAAAGAATAGCGTACTCGTTCGACGAATACCTAGGAAATAAATGTTTCATGGTGGCTATGGGAATGTTTGGGCCACTCTGTTTGCCTTGTGCAGGAAGTCGAAACGACTGTGCGAATGTTTGAAACGTGATTACTACTCGAGAGGGTAAAGAGGTGATAGCCCACATTTTCTCTGTCACAGGTGTGTTGGCGATGGCGGAGATTATTCGGGCAAAGAAAGGGTGATTCTCCACTGAGTGCCATGGCAGCTCAGCGAAGTTGGATAATCCTCGGATGCGCAGGTACTCTCCTACAGCCGTAGGGAGTCCGTCATGGAAAGCGGCGTAGTTTGCCAAAGCTTCCATGGCGCAATAGGGTCAGCAAGCACAACACGCAAACACAGGGAAACACAGATCACAATTACACAAATACAATAGCGTTTTTTTTCGGCGGGCTGGCTAAGATTATGTAGATGCACTGCAACTAAGAGGAATCAATAATAATAAATTATTCCGCGACGTGGATATGATAATATCTTTACTATGGCGTGCATGCATGAACGGCTTGAAAAAGACCGGGCGGCTTTAGTTATAAATAGAGTTCAAGACGCGGATATTTACACTTATTTTTATTGATTATGCAAAATTTAAAAGAAAAAAAGAACGTCAAAAGTCGCGGCATTCCGCATAATGTTTTATCGTAGAAGCGACCCTTGTCGATATGGTCGCAGCTTCGAACCATTTATGACTTTTGGCAAGGGAATTCCGGTTAATGTGGTCAACCGAAATGTTGCAGGGCCCACCTGTTCCGCTATTCGATAAGGGCCAAACCACCGTAGCTTGAACTTGCCGGCAGAGCGATTTGATTTCGCATTGTAAAAGAGGACAAGCTCTCCTACCGTAAAAACTGGAGTTCGTAGATGTCTATCATGTGTTTTGGCTTGTCTTAGCTGTACTTCCCTCATAGTCATAAAACTCTGCCATCGATGTTCGTCTAATTCTCTGAGGGTCTCCAACCGAAATGATAGAGAATCTTCTGGTAGTAATTTCTGGATGATGGCTACTCTTAAACTTGGCACCACTATCTCCATTGGTGCTATAGCTTCGATTCCAAAGGCTAATTTGAAAGGAGTCAGTCCTGTGGTTACCTTATAAGTTGTTCGGTATGCCCACAGTACGGCAGGTAACAGTTGATCCCATCTTTTCGGTGCGTCCATAATCAATTTTCGAAGTATATTTAGTAAAGACTTGTTTGTACTCTCGGCCAGACCATTAGCACACGGATAATATGGAGAACTAAATTTATGAGTAATCTGAAACGAGTGTGTAAGTACCTTTATCAAGTTATTAGCAAAATGAGTGCCTTGATCTGTTACCAGTTCGAGGGGTAAACCAAATCTTGGAAAAACATCTGTCAGTAGGCACTTTGCTACCACAACAGCTGTAGCTGATCGTAAAGCCCATGCTTCTGCCCATCTTGTCGCATAATCAGTGCATGTTAAGATATAGTGATTATTGTTCAGAACTGAGGGTGGTGTAATAGGACCAATGAAATCCAAACCCCATTTCTGGAAGGGTTCTAATGGCATTACAGGTTGGAGAGGAAAATGATGTCGTTGTAACGGTTGTCCTGTTCTTTGGCAATTATCACAGGATTTGACAAACTGCAACACATCCTTGTACATAGTCGGCCACCAGAGTCCACTCTGCAGAATTTTCCGGTGGGTTAAATCTATAGCAAAATGTCCTCCTGTCGGAATCGAGTGAGCCAATTTGATGACTGAGTTTACTTCGTGTGGAGGAATACACCGAAGTAGAATTCCGGTATGATCCACATAATATAGTTCACCAGCAATCAACCGGAATCGGCGGCTGAATGCTGCAACTTTTCTGCGTATTGTTGTAGAAGTCTGGGATGGCAGGTATCCAGTATTGAGAAAGGTCAAAATCTGATCATAATAATTAGTTGGTGTAGGCAGGTCGGCGCTTTCGTCGTGAGTTGGCTCAGAAGCATAGATCGCTGGAGTTGTGTCATCTATACCTACCGGAGCCTCACCGGAATCTAGGCGGGACAAAAAATCTGCTAAGGCGTTTGAGGTGCCTGGTCTATGTATAACCTCATAGTCAAATTCTTGCAAAAGTGGCACCCATCGTGCTAACCGTCCTCCCAAATGCTGTTGTCGAACTAGATAAATAAGTGCAGCATGATCTGTGTGGAAGGTGAACTTACGGCCCAGTAGATAATGTCTGAACTTTTTGATCGAATACACTAGACCTAAACATTCTCGTTCTGTTACCGAGTAATTCCGTTCAGCAGGGGCTAATCTTCGACTGGCATAATACGCAGGTCTGAACCATTTATCGGTCGTTTGCATTAGGATGCTGCCAATAGCTATATCTGAAGCATCAACAAATACATGGAAGGGGTGATCCCAGTCCGGCGGTTGTAAAATAGGAACTTGTGTTAATAAATGTTTTAAATGATCAAATGCTATCTGACATTCCTGGGTCCATTCAAATTGGCGAGGTGTTCTGCTGATTAGCCTGTTTAGTGGTATAGCCAGATGAGCAAGCCACCATAAGTGTCTGTTATGCCACCGTACTTGACCCATGAAGCGCATAACTTCTTTTGGTGTAGTGGGCACCGGAGCTTCTAATACTGCCGAAATTTTTTCTGGATCTACTTCGATACCTTGTGCAGATACAATGTGGCCGAGTAACACTGATTTTTTTGGGTTCAAACAGAGTTGATATTCTCTGCATTTCTGAAAGTAGCACCGTAAATGGAACAGATGTATTATCATTTTGCCAAATACTGAAAAATCGTCGAGATAAACTTGCATAAATGAAGTGAGATAAGGTGAGAATATCTCTTGCATGCATCTTTGAAAAGTACTGGGAGCATTTCGTAAACCAAACCACATCACAGTGCATGCGAACACACCCCAGTTGGTGATGAATGCAGTCTTCGGAATGTCCTGTTCAGCCATCCTAACTTGATTATATCCACTGTATCCATCTAAAAAGGAATACATTTCGTGCCCTACTACTCTATCAAGCATGGTGTCTAGGAAAGGTAATGGGAAGGGATCTGGAACCGTAGCTGCATTCAGCTTTCGGTAGTCTACACAAATGCGGAGCTGCTTGTTCTTTTTTGGTACAATAACGATTGGTGATATCCACTCCGCGTGCTCTATAGGTACAATGAACCCAACCTTTAGTAATCTATCCAATTCTACCTTTACCTGTGCTGCGTAATTCGGGTTCATTCGATAGCTGGATTGTTTGATTGGCCTTGTCTCCGGCTTGAGCATAACCCTGTGTTGATAGATGCGCGGATCCAGACCCTTCATATCCTTATAATCCCAAGCAAACATGTCAGAAAATTCCTTGAGAAGCTGAAGTAATTCTGCTTGAAATTTTTCTGGTAAGTTTTCTTTTATCTTGACTGGGCGTGGATGATTTGTATCTCCCAAGTTATAAGTTACTAATTGATCTTCTGGCACATAAAATTGTCACGGCTTCTCGGTGTCGTTGGCTGTTTTGAAAACTTGTTGTAGTTCGGCGTCGACTGTAGCAGCAATATCTTCTTTCTTATCTTCTTTTGTTACAGGAATCATTGAGCAGACTGAGGGCTCCAATTATCCACAACAGCTTGTAGGTCAACGGTTCCTAAGGAAATCAAATCAATGTTGTTTTTTAAAAACTCTTCTTCTTCGTCATCTGATAGTCCGTCTAGCATGTGAACGGGCTCTGCGAAATATGGTCTAGCATGTAATTCACAGGGCTGTATAGCGTCTAATTTTACAACACATCTTCGATTTTTATCCTTGAACGTGAGCTCCTGTGCGGACCAGTCTTGTATCACCTTAGCTTGCTTCAGCCAGGGGCGACCGAAAAGGAGATTGTAATCCAGGGTGGATTCCGACAATTCTAGGATGACAAAGGTCATCTTAAAAGTGGTGCCTTGCAAAGTTATTGGTATATTCCGCACAAGCCCTACTGGGTGGACTCTGGACTGGTCAGCCATTCTAACGAAAAATTGGACTGGTTCTATTTTAGTCCATCCTAGTTTCTTACATAGTGCAGCAGTAGCAATATTCACACCAGACCCTCCATCAATTAATACCTGTGTGATTTTATGACTATTATACCATACCGTAATCAGAGAAACTGAATTATCGACCGTAGAGTCTGGTTCCGGTTGTACAGTTGCGGTGGCCGGAATGCAAGCAGATTCGGCAGCAAATTGTTGTTGGAATTGCTGGCGGACTCCTGGTACTAATGCCAGTAATTGGCCAAGAGGAAGTGTAATGGATGCCTTGGATAGAATCTCCCAGGTTTGTTATGATTGATTTGTAATTTCCGCCGATTTTGAAAACGATGCACCGGCTGGTGCTGATGTATCTGCTACAGATGATGTTTCTGCATCTGTGTTAGCAGCATGATCTGGTGCTGCTCCCTGAGCTATCGGAGCTTGGGTTACCAGAATGGGGTCAGGAAACACTGGTGGTTCTGATGCGATCCATTGATTAGCCTTTTCATATGTTTGTTTCTGTTCTTGAATGCCGGGTTCAAATATCTCAGCTGCTGGTTGTAAAGGTCTACCAGATCTGGTCTGAACAACGGCAGCTTGTGTTTCTACCGGCGTGATCTGTATTTGTCATCGGATTTTGCCGTTCCTTCTTCCTTTGGTCATACTCAGCTGCGTCTTTGTAGAACCTTCTAATATGTCCGAATTCACCACAAAAATGACAGCGCGGTGGTGGCAAATTGGGGTTTTCCGGTGTTTGTACGGTCTGCCAGCGGTTTGCGTTATAGTTGTTGTTCCTCTGTTCTCTGTAATTTCGATAGCCTTGTTGCTGGTTGTTTCTCATCTACGGAGGCACATAGTGATTGGCTGGTTGCCCTGGTTCCTCTATAATTGCATTGACCATCGTTGTCCCTTGTACTTTAGCGTTATAGGCGCAGTTTTCGGTGGTGTGTCCGGTGGTGTTGCAGATGGCACAAAATAGCTGATTCAGTGCGCAAGTGGTACTCATATGACCTGAGTTCTTGCAGGTGGTGCAATACACTTGCCTTGTCAGATCTTCTACACCGTTTTTGTTGGTCTTTAGCCACTCCAGATCTTCTGTAAATCCCCCGACTTTGTTCTCTAGTTGTAGAGCCATCGCAATTACTGCATCTAAGGTCATTGCTCCGATACACCGAATAATCATGATCTGTTTGAGCTGTGGGTTCAGTCCATTAATAAACCATTGCGTAATGCTGTCGTCTGGCAAGATGGCATGTGCCGGTGGCAGTTGTCGCAAATGTGTCCTAAATAAAGTGGCGTATTCTTGCACCGATTGGTTTACCTTCTGTCTATTGTTTTGTAAGTAGTCGAAAATTTCTACGGGATTCTTCTTTAGCCTAAATCTTTGCAGAAATGCATCCCTCACTGCTTCATAGGTGCCGAAGTGATTTATATCATACTCTGTAAGCCATCTAGCGGCTTCATTGACCAAGGTGGACTAGAAAACGATATCCTTATACGCCAGGTGTTGGCACACAAAGCAACAGAGGAATCATGCACAATACGGCAACAAGGCCAGATCATTTTTCCCCATGGGTTATGTACAACTCAAGTGATTTTAATCACTACACAAACATTGCAAATCCCGTTTTTGGTAGAATAGACTCCATTTTGTGGAAGCCGAGGAGTCCTCGAGCTTGAGGAGTATTAGAAGTACCATCGTACCAAATTTCATAATTTTTAGACTTCGTTTGAGCCCTCAAATAAGCCCTGGAACCTAATTTTTAACTAGGCCGGACACTAGGTCTGGACAGGGCCAAAGCTAGTCAAAAACTATAAAAAGAGCTAGAGAGCTCATTTTTGAGGTTAGATTGTAATTGAAACGAACTTGTAAGAGCTATTGAAAGTAATCTAAAGAACTCCATTGATTCTCTCTCTTTGTCTTGCCGTGTGTGCGCGTGTGTGTGTATGTGTGTGCATGCTTGTGTGCTTCTCACTCACGCACTTGTGCCGCCACTTGCTCGAGGTCTTCATACCATCCTCACGTCTTCCCGGATTGACATTAAAGGAGGTGCTACTCATCACTGAGCTACACCAAATTTTGGCGCCGTTGCCGAGGATCGAGCTTTGAGGACGAGCGCACCTCCTTCCATAATCTGATACAGCCTTCGGAGTTCTGTTGTATATGCTGGGGCTTCAGTGGTCTCTTCTTCATATGCTTCTTCTTCTTCCGGGTGTCCGTGTTGTTGACTTTGCTGAGCGTCACTCCAATGGACATGTCTACCGTCTGTAGACTTTCTTCTTCTTTGTGAGGATGTGCCCTGCTCCTCTGCCTCTAAATAAAACTCCACATCAGAGAATTGTGTGCTTTGTAGGAATGCTTCGAAATCTTGGGGGTCCAGTCCTTCAGCCTCTCCAGTGGCAGCAAATTCGAATTCAGGTGTAACAGGAGGAGCCGATGGGGTAGGTTGTGTCGTAGTGTCAGATTCCGACCTGGGTATCCTAATGGTAAAGGGAGGTACAGTGCCCTCTCTTAGTGGTGATGCCTCAGGAGTAGTCAGGACTTCCCTTGTCTGGACACAAGGGATCGCGCCCCTCATGCGCTTGGACTGATGTGTGGACGTCTTGAGCCTTTTAAACATTTGTAATTGTGCCCAAGTTAAGGCACGTTCAATGGGGACATCATATGCTAGGCATCGGTAAATAATGCGTGTGATCGCACAGCATCCGTTCACCACTAATTTCCTAGAAGCCCGTTTGTTTGCTTCATACAATTGATCTATAATCCACATTGGTAGCTTAATAGGTAACGCACCTGCTTCCGCCAAGTAGAGAGCAAACCAGATCTTCTTGTGTGGTTGCGTGAATCGGTCTTGGCCGGGGAAGGCGAAATGTTGCATGCACATGCGGAGAGGGATGGACACATTTGGGGTGAGTGCTGCCATGTCTTTCAGCTTCACTAGTTTCCTGTCCTTCATGTTGGTGGGAACGAGAGCGTCCTTTTCTGAGGGCACATGCGTGCCATGCATATTTAAAGCGTCGCTTACCAACTCCACAGTAAGTTCAAACCTCTTCAACTCGTTGTTGCCCAGCAATGAGGGGAGAACAAATGATCCGGGTTGGTCCTTATCTTCATTAGCTTGTAATGTGGAGACCAAATAGTAACATCGGAGGAGATCGGGTTTAGGTAGTGGGGCTTCAAAATATTCCGCCAACCCTGCTCGTTGCCATATGGTCTGGAGATCTTCGGTGTTCTGTAAAGTCTCGAACTCTTTGGAGAAAAATTGGAATCTCACGCATGATCTGTCATACTCGCATTTAGACTCCCAGATATACTTAGCCTCTCCTAATGGACCGGGCATGCCATTGAACCAATGAGAATTGGCATGGACTCTTTCCGTGATCCCTGTAGGTGGGTCTGGCACCGGGATTTGTAGAAGGTGTTGCATCTCCACTGGCCGTTCAGTCGGGGGCACGTCCACAGGTAGGCTATCCACATCAATTCCTGCAGTAAGTATCCCTACTTGTGAGCCCGAACCTGTCGCTTCTGCCATTTTTCTTCTTGCCGTCTGATTCTGTGAGAATATAGAATCATGTGTTAACATCGTAATGGACAGAATAAATCCGTTGTGGTCCCCGTTACAACATTAACATGAGGTAGATGGTGAGTTAGTGGTTAGTAAGTGCACGAAGACCGTGAGTGTAGTTAATGTTTGTGTATTCCTAGGAGACTACTGCAGTTAGTAAGTGGGTATGAATTTACAAATTGGGGTCGGGGGGTTTATTACAGGCCCTAGGCTGCCAAATGCAGTGAATGGGCTTTGCCTTCGGTTTCGGAGAGGCTCTAGAGAGCTTTCTCGGTGTCGTGGTTTGAAAACGAGGCCTTTTTGGGACCCATTTACAATTAATTACATGCACGCTCTTGGGTCTTGAGAACGAGTGAATACTGGCAGTATGCGTAGCTGCGTTATGCTGTTTAGGCTGTGGCCTCAGCGTAGCTACTTGTGCCATCAAGCAAGCCTTAGGCACCCAAATTTGTCTTGATTGTGGGCTAGCCTTCATCGACTTCTTGGGCACCCAAATATATTTCACGTTAGTAGAAGAATTTCCGAAAGACTTCTTATTAGTGTCGTGTTGTTTGTTACTAATAAGAGGCTTTGCTCGTGTGGTTGGCTTGAGTGCAACCGGGTGTTCGCCTTTCCGCACCCACACTTGTTTCACTTGCTGGGACATTTTGCTGCGCAGGTACTTTGGATCCCCGACATAGGTAGTACTCTGCTTCTTCGGCCTGTGATCCACCTTGGGTTGTTGCCTTCTTCTGGCCTTTGGAAAAGAAGGGAATTCCTTTGCATCCCGGACTCCTTTTTTGCGAATATCCTTCCTCTGCAACACATAGTTTTGGACAAGAACAGCATGGTCAACTTCATGTGCACCCCTGGAAGGACCAGGAGTCTGTGCCTTTCCTAGTTCCTTGAGTGCTCCATTGTCTAATTCTACTGTAACTCGACTATGATTGACCCATACCTGAAGAAGCCCACTTCTTAGGTTTAAGTTGACTGCTTGGTCATAGATCCAGTCTTGACCCAAGACAAGAGGTTCAGTGAGATCCTCATCTTGACACACTAGTGCTTTAACTGTCATTGCCTCATCATGAATGTAGAGGGGAAGTTCCACCTCGCCCATGCAAGGGGTTTCCACGCCTCCCAATCCTATGAGATATGCTTCTACAGGATTGACAGTTAACTGTAACTCTTGATAGTAAGACACTCTAACAGCACTAGCGGCTGCACCTAAGTCAATCAAGGCTTTTACAGTCCTTGCACTCTTTTCTTGTCCTATATCTAGGGTTACGAAAGGACGTCGATCAGTTATCCTAGGTGAGCTGGTTCCTGCGACTTCACACATTGCCATATGATATCCTTGATCTGCATAGTCATTTGTCCTAGGCTGCTCTCTACCTTGCCTTCGTAATTTCATCCTTCTGATGCGTTCTAAAGCTTCTGCTTGAGCTTCTTCTCTAATTCGCTTCTCTTCCTCTTTGCGTTTCTTAGCAGTGTTGAGGCGGCTGAGCATTTCCTCCGTGAGGGGTTCCTGATACAACTTGACTCTGCATCCGCTAATATAGTTAGGGAGAACATCGCCCTCTAATGTGGCTAATTGTACTGCTCCACTCGTGGAGATCCTATTGATGATCATAGGTCCGTAGCCTCTCTTTTCTAGCTTCCTCGCGTGTTGTTTTAGTGTATAGACTAAGACTAGATCTCCTGCTTTCAAGCCTTTATCCTTCACGTGGGCATCAAAGTATGCCTTCTGTCTCTTCTTGGCTGCATATATCCCTGCAGCGGCTCTCAATCTTGTTTCTCCTAATCGTTCAAGGTCAAAGATCCTAGAGGAGAGCTCATGACCTGTCCATTCGTGCTCTTGTGCTACTCTCAACGTAGGGATCAGGAAGTCCAAGGGTAGCACAGCATTTTGACCAAATACCATCTGAAAGGGAGTGGCTTGGAGTACCGTTTTGTAGGCCACTCGGTATGCCCAAACAGCATGGTGTAGCTGTTTGTCCCAATCAGAGCGTTTAGTGTTCACTAATTTCGTTAGTACATTGCATAAAATCTTATTAGTGCTCTCAGCTTGTCCATTAGCTTGAGGGTGATAAGGGGCAGACTTCTTGTGTATTACCAAGAATTCTTGGAGTAGATTTTCAATTACTTCATTCAAGAAATGAGTGCCTCTATCACTTACAAGCTCTATAGGTAGTCCATATCTCGTGAATACATTCTCAAACAAGAATTTGGCAGTTGTTTGAGCATCGTTCTTGGTTGTAGCCTTTACCTCTACCCACTTGGTGAGATAATCTGTTGCCACAATGATGTATTCCGCATGAGAACCTTTGGCTGGGGGATTAATAGGACCTACGAAGTCTATTCCCCACTTAGAGAATGCACGTCCACCCATCATAGGTTTCAGTGGCATCTCATCTTTGCGTATAGGATACTGAGTCCTTTGACAGACATCACATCATTTCACATAGGTATGTGCATCCATGTGAAGTGTAGGCCACCAGAAGCCTGCAAATAGAATTGCCTTGATCACCCGATTCGGTCCAAAATGTCCTCTTGCTACACCTTGGTGAGCAGTTTCTAAGATCTTAAGATATTCACTTTCATGGACACATAACCTCAGGTAACCATCTTTACCACGCTTATATAGATTATCACCAATGAGTGAATAATCCTGGGCTTCTTGTTCTAAACTCCTTTTCCTAGCTAGAGTCATGTCTGGAGGAAATGTGTTTGTCCTCAGGAATGATACTAGTGGTTCGCTCCAATCTGGCACAATGGATACTTGATAAAGAGTGGCATGTTCCACTGGTGGTTTAGTGCAACAGATTGGGCATTCCTTGCACAACTTTTGGACATCAGCTTCCATAGTTGGCCAATGCACTCCGAATCTCTTTAGAGTCTGTAAAGTGCGTTGTTTTGAATGGTGTTGCTCTAGTGCACCTACATGTGCTAATTGCAACCATTTAGCGTACTCCTCCTCTTCTACGCAACAAGCCAAGATCCCTTGATCTGTGTGCTTGTACATGCTTCCTGCCATGATGTGGTACTTCTGGGCTTTTACAACCTCTCTATTCCGTGTGTTTACGACTGGATGATTAGGCCCGTAGGTCAATACTGGTACCAATGGCTTAGCCCACTGCGGTATAACTTCCAAATTAAACAAGTAAGCATCAGGAAGGTCATTTGACACTCCTTGTGGGGCTTCTCCCGATGTGAGTCTAGAGAGATGGTCTGCTCGTAAGTGAGTCCTACCTTTCCTTACCACAACCTCGAAGTCGTATTCCATTAGTAAGAGAAACCATCTTACTAATCTACCTGTATTGCATGGCTTGTTTACAAGATATAACAATGCCTGATGATCAGTAAAAAATTTAAACTTATTTGCAAGCAAATAGTGTCTAAATTTCTTAACTGCATACACCATGCCTAATCCTTCTCGCTCTGTGGTGGTGTAATTCCGTTCAGCCGCATTCAATTGTCTACTGGCATATGCAATTGGAAGATCCATATTACCTTCACCAGTAGGTTGTGCGAGCACACATCCAATAGCATAATTGGATGCATCAACATGAACATGGAATGGCTTATTCCAATCTGGTGTGGTCAAGATTGGTGCTGAACACAATCTTCGTTTAAGCTCCTGGAAGGAATTCTCACATTCATCAGTCCACTCAAAGTTAGTCAAGAGTCCGTACATGGGCTTTGCGATGACAGCATACATGTGGATGAAACGTCGGTAATACCCACAATGCCCCATGAAAGCTTGTACTTCCTTGACACTCTTTGGCCTAGGTAGCTCTGCTATGGCTCTCACTTTTTCTTCGTCTGTAGATATGCCATTCTTTGACACTATGTGTCCTAGAATCTTGCCTTGCCTGACCATAAAAACGCACTTTTCTGGGTTCAGGCAGACTTGATATTCTCTACATTTGTCAAAGATTTGTCTGAGTTCAGGGATATGGGTTTGTCTAATATTGGAATGAGCACAGAGATCATCAACATAGACTTCTAAACTCTTCCTTAAGAACTCCTTAAACACATGGCACATCAGCCTCTGGAAGGTAGCTGGTGCATTGGTAAGCCCAAATGGCATTACTCTAAAAGCAAAAATGCCCCATTCTGTGGCAAAGGCTGTCTTATGCTGATCCTCTGGAGCTATGGCTACTTGATTGTAGCCCGAAAATCCATCGAGGAAGCTGTACACTTCCTTCCCTGCCACTCTTTCTAAGAGATGTTCTGTGATGGGAAGTGGATAGTTGTCTCGAATTGTGGCTGCATTAACCTTTTTCAAGTTAATGCACACGCGCAGTTTGCCATTCTTCTTGGGCACCACTACGATGGGGGATACCCATTCAGTGTGCTCAATTTCATAGATAAATCCAGCTTCGACCAGTCTATCTATCTCTTCCTTGATCTTAGCAGCATAATTATCGTTATATGTATAAGGCTTTTGCTTAGAGGGTTTGGCGTCTGAAGTCATGGGGATGGTGTGCGAGCATATGTCTGGGTCAACCCCTTTCAAATCCTTGTAACTCCAAGCGAATACATCTCTGTATTCTCTTAGCAAGGCAATCAATTCGTGCTCTTCTTCTTCTGTCAGGTCATGGCCTATATACGTGCATCTCTCTTCTCCTTCTTCTATGGCCACTACTATTTTCTTGGTGGTTTCTTTGTTATCATAGGCCTCTCCTGATTGTGCCTCCCGTTTAGGCATTCTTATCATGACTCTCCTGTCATCTATCTCATACTTCTTAAAATTTTCGGGGACCTCAAACAAAGATTCTTCCTCTTCTGGTGAGGCTTCTCTCTTCTTTCGCTTCTTCCCTTCTTCCTTCGGGCTCACATGTGTTGCTAATCTTACGTCATTTGTCAGTTCTCCATGCCTCTGGGTTTGAAATTCTACCTCATGGAAGTATTCTTCATCTGATGCAAATGGTGGGTCCATAATGATTGACTCTAGATCGGAGTCACTTGCATCCTCAAATGCATCAGGGCTAGGTTCACATTCTTCTAGAACTGCCTCTCCCATGATTGGCTCTATGGAGAAGACTGAAATATCATAGCCATCCTCATCACAGTGAGGTGTCCATTGTTCTTCGTTGATGGCTACGTCCATTGTTGCTAAGATTTCTGCCCAACCGTGAGGTTCAAATTCTTCGTCTGGAAAAACTACTGGTGCATAGGCTGGGTCTTGGATTGATCTATGGGTTTCTTTCGCACCTACCTCTCTGGCTTTCTCTCTCTTCTCTTCTTCTACTGCTACCTTGCACATCCATAAGTGGGTGTCCTCATGCATCCATGAGGATCCAGACCCTATGGAATGCACCGATTCTGTATCATCTTTGGCTCTATGGATGGGATTCCACTGGATAGGAGGGACATCTCTATGAGAGTAATCCTTGAGATTAACTTTGGTTGTAACACCCAAGTGCTGCAGGTACAAAGAATTGGTTCCCCAATCCTGTACCACTTGCAACTATCGCATGAATGGTCTTCCCAAAATCATCTCATAGGCATGATTTTTGCTGAAGTCACATATAGCAAAACTACGCTCAAACTCGACACCACAAGTGGTGAGAGTTATTCCTTCTAGCAATCCTATGGGTCTCTCTATGTGACCATCGGCCATTTGCAATTTCATCCTCGTTGGCCTGAGTGCTGGCTTGCCCCAACGCTTCCATAAGGAGGTGGTGGCAATTGCAACTCCTGCACCTGAGTCCAAAATCGCCTTGGTGGTGTATTCCTGGTAGGTGATGGGAAGATAGGTGTTCCCTTCTTCACCTTCACACATATCTCCTATCTTATCCAAGGGAATTTCTGGCACTGTCCTATGGGATCCTACCTGGGAACGAGATTTTGCTATCTCTGGTACTTGTTTGGCTACATGTTTCCATAATTCAGGTCTAACCTTGAGTAGCTCTTCTAACTTGAGATTACACTGCACGTTAGTGTTCTTCACTACCTCTGTGTTCCTAGGGATGACTGAGTCGTCGTTCCTTACCATGACTGTGGGTGCTCTCATACATGTGGACTTTGCTTCCCATGGACCTGTGAAGTGGGGTAGCTCCTGTATGGAATTAGACTCAAAGTCCAATCTCTCATGAGACTGAGTACTCTCATGTTCCCCGTAAATAGATGGGATGTCTTGTGGGAATTGGTCGTGTGCATCATCCACAAGTTCAAAGGGAGGGGCGACTTCACTTTCGTTATCCCATTTGTCTTCTTGAATCTCTCGTAGGAAGTCTGGTGCAAACCGATTCATAGAAGAAGAAGTGTCTGGCTCCGTAGAATTAGGCGCATAAGCAACCTGGGAAGGAGGGCTTATTCTATCGTTGGCTCTCTCCTCGTTCTCACGGATGGCTGGAGCGCAAGCTCCCTGGGGAGGGTTACTCATTCTATTACTTTTCCGGACAGGCTCATATGCTCCCTGAGAAGGAGTGTAGGCAACCTGTGGAGGTACGCAAGCTTTCGAGGGAGGCTCATGTGCCTTTTGGGGGGGAAAATAAGCTTCTTGAGGAGGCACATGGGCTTCCTGAAGAGGCTGGCTTATCCGTTCTCTTGCCCTTTCCTTTCTTTGAGGGGTAGGTTCCTTTTCTGACTGTGCAATTAGCCTCTCTATTCCTTCTAAGGAGGGGAAGTTGTCTGGTTTAGTGGAATTGGCCGCATAAACTTCCGATGGGTAATGGTTCATGTTTTTGCTTGATTTCTCTCTCACTTGATTTTTTTCGTCCTTGGCAGATCTTGCAATTATTCTCTCTAATTTCTCTAGGAATCCATCCAAGTGTAATTGCATTTTGGCTGAGCCCGAGTAATTGAAAAGGCGACTGGCTTCAAACATAGTCTGAGCCAGTGCGACCATTTTCGCGCACAGTTTGGTTCTTTCTATCTCTAGGTCAGCTCTTGGATAGCACTTGTCATGATCCGTGACGTTTGGCCCTTCTTGGATTCTGGCCTGATATGCCTTAAGCATCATGTCTATGTCTTCGGGAGTGGGATCAGCTAATACTGATCCTGTTTGGGGTGGTGGGTGGGTTACGTGGGGTGTCTTAGAGGGTGGAGGGATGGAGAGTTGTAAGGAATTGAACTCACAACCTCTTGGTTAGGAATGTGATGGGCTAACCACTTGCCCCAAAAGCCATGGTTGAGGATTACTTCCTAATCCTCTCTCTTAGGGTGTGGTTCAACCATCTCCTACCAGGATTATGTTACATTCTTCCCCTCTTAGTCGATCATTGTCCTCAATGATCTACTCTTGTATCCCTCTAGCCTCGGTGATCAGTCCCTTGAACCCCTAGGTGCCCTTGAATTGATGTCCCTCAACCTCGCATAGTTTCTTGAACCTTGTTCGCAACCTTGGTCTCTTGAACCCTTGCTCTCAACCTCGATGTCTTGAACCTTCTTGTTCGCAACCTCGGTGTCTCGAGCCCTTGTTCTCAACCTCAGTCTTGAACCTTGTTCTCACCCATGCTTGGTATCTTGAACACTCAATCAAGTGCCACCCAAGGATTCCCAAGGAATTCACACTTCCAAGCTAGCTCATTGGAAAGTTCGTTCCGAGAGCTTTCCAACGGTATATTACATGCCTCAATCCGACATACGGATTGAGAGATACACCCCAATCATTGTAAGGTCCATCCTTGAAACCGACGCGCGCGCCTTCCACAATTCCTACACTTTCACATAGAGGATGCCCAAGCGCCTTTTTTAGAGGCCATTGGGTCATTCCACCTTGCCCAAGCCTACTTCCTAGGCTCTGATACCAATATAAGGAATTGAACTCACAACCTCTTGGTTAGGAATGTGATGGGCTAACCACTTGCCCCAAAAGCCATGGTTGAGGATTACTTCCTAATCCTCTCTCTTAGGGTGTGGTTCAACCATCTCCTACCAGGATTATGTTACAAGAGTGATGGGGATGGTAGCGGTGGGAATGTGTGAGAGTGCGGTTGAGATGTGATCTCTATGATTTTAGCCTTGGTTTCTCGTAGACTTTCCTCAAGTTCACTCATCTTCTTTGCCCATTGCCTTTTCATGCGTTCGCGGCTATCTCTCCAAGCTCTTGTTCTCTTTTTATTTTGGCTCTCAGTATCGCTAGTGTCTGGGCTCTTTTCCTTGCCTACCCCTTGGTTTTGCTTCACTGCTTGAGCTCTCGTGACTACCTGTACGGGTGCAGTGGAAGTAACACTTCCGCTGGAATCTACCACTAACTCGATAACATTGATGGGCGTGATTTTTGGCATATTATTGGGGTTCTTTGGGCAATCTCGTAAGAGATGCTCTTTTCCACAATCTTGGCAGAAGCCTTGGATCGTCACTGATTGGGGTTGTGTAGGTGGAGGCAAGGGACAATCACGAATGAGGTGATCTCCTTGGCATCTGTAGCACGGTCCCCTTGGGAATGGAGGTCTTACCTGCCTAGATTGAGGCCTAGGGTTGGGGTTTGCATACATGACGTTCGTGTAATCTGACTCCCAACTAGGTTCGTTTGTCTCTTCGCTATAATAGGACTCACCATGCTCAGGAGACTGCATGTAGTAGGCCTGGGGGCTATCAACATGTGTAGAATCAAAGCTATGGTCACTCGGGTCACTTTCAGAAAGCAAGGATGTTACAGGGACTATAGCTCTATTCAGGTTCTCTTCTGCAGCAGTATACTTTACCGGAATCACATTAGCTGGGGCTGGGGGTTGTTGTGCTAGCACAGGCTGAGGCCTTTGTTGGTTTTGATATTGAGGTTGGAAATTCTGTTGTGGCCTGCCATATGGTTGTGGAGGGTACTGGTTCTGGTATCTGCCTTGTTGGTAGGGCTGAGGGTAGGGTTGCCTAACCGCCTGCTTGTTGTATGGGCAATCTTGTGCGGTGTGGTTGGTGTATCTCCGTTCTATGGTGCAGTACTGGCTACTAGGGTTTACTTGGGGTTGAGCCATAATAGGGCAGACATTCGCCATATGGTCACCACCGCATGTATAGCATCTTTTCACAGGGGCAAACCTTGGGATTTGTTTGCTAGTCACACCTAATTTCTGAGCTACTTTTTCGGCAAGTTCCTCAATTGATGTGGCTTGTGTGGGAGATTGACTAGATGCACTATCTGAATCTTTGTAAATTTTGGACAGCTCTAGCTCTTCTCCTAGGTTATCTTCAATGTCAATGCACATACGTACACACTCTTCTATAGTCCTAGGGTCTTTCAGGTACACGTAGGATCTCAATTTTGGACTCAGCAATCCGTCAAGGAATAAGGCTACTTGTTTAGCAGATGTGGGTAGCTCCGAAATAGGGCACCTTTCAAGATATTGTCTAAATCTTCTTCCTGCAAGTCTCACAGTCTCTTGAGGGGTTTGCTTGAAGCTGTGAATCAGTGAGGAGGTGTTGTGTCTTATGCCACTCTTGGAGAACTCAATAATAAATGCTTCTAGGAGTTGGTCTATGCTCCTGAACTGGCGCTCATCCAATGGCTGAAACCATGTAAGTGCCGTATTCCTCAGGGTTAGACCGAAGGCATTGTACTGCGTGAATAGATCCTCAACTTGTTCAGCTCTCAAGACTTGCTTGAACTCCGCCACATGATCATAGGGATCTCCTGTGCCGTCAAAGTAATTCTTCATGGACTTAACTAGCTGGGTGGGTCTCAAAGTTCTTGTGTGCTCTCTAGGCCTCGGCAGAGGGAATCCATCTACATTTCTTTGGTTCCTATGGGCTCTAAGCATCTCAGGTTCTACCCTATTCGTCTCCGTTCTCGTTCTTTCTCTGCCCACTGGATTGGCAAAACTTACTTCTGGTCTATCTTTACTTCTGTCTCTTTGCATACCATGAGCCTGGGATGTTCCAGCTCCAGGGTGACCATAGGATACATTTGATCTTGGTTGGGGGAAAATGAATTCGCCCTTCCAGGTGTAAGCATGCCTATCATTTTCTGTCACCACAAAGATCCTCTCCGAAGTGTGGTCTAAGTAGGTCACTCTACCTGGGCTATCTGGATCCTTAAACTCATAGATCATGATTGTTCCTATATCAATTGGGTGATCCGGTTTATACCTCCAAAAGGCTTCGTCCGTTTCTCGATTGAGAAGCAAATCTATGCACTTGTTATCTTGGGGGACCCACTCAGGCGTGATAATCCTAGTGAGAACTGATTTACCTCGAGGGGTTCTAGGTTCCACTCCCATGTTTCCTTGTTCCAAGTCACCTAAGTCCGCTTTTGAAATTACATTTCCAAATTCATCTGTCCTATCTGGATGACTGGTGACTACGTATATGGTTCCTTCCTTGTCCAGGTATGCACCGTTTTCAAACTTGACAGCTGGGTGCTCTAGTCCTATGGATTGGTCAGGGTTTTTAATCTGGACCACGGATCTTCCTAGGCCGTCCTCATAGATGCTAGCACCTAATCGGTTGGTCCTAAGGTATTCCAACTGTGTTTTGTAAGGGCCTTCTACCCTGTACAAGTAAGGCACACCTGAACTTCCCGTAGGTCTGTCCATGCCTTGAGACATCCCTGATTCACTGGTATCCGAGCTAGGGTAATGAGAGTGGTGACTCAACTGCTGGGCCCACGACCTTGCAGTATGATTGACACTAGCCTCTGAAGACCTAAGGCTTTGTCTCTCTCGTGCTAGGTGTCGTCCTGATCTAAGGTTCATATGCCTAACTGATTAACCCAATTTTTGCCCAGAGTACAACCTCGTTGCCGATCAATTGGTATCAGTCACTTGATTCTTTTTAGTTATTTCTTGTGTTTAAGGTCTTATCTGATATTTCGTCGTCAGGAATACTTGAATGCTCTTCGTACTTTCAGGTTGATCGTCCCACGTTAGGTTCTTTCCCTTATGTTGTCGACAGTACAGAGATTAAGTTTTTAGCTTGAACTTGAGTTTTTAGGTAGTCTTCAACTTGATAGTGGCCTATCGTCGCCCTGACTTACTCCTACTTCTAATCGTTATTAGCCTAAGCTAGGAATTGACGAAGAGGAGTTGAGAATATTCCGACCTTTCTTGCCGAACCTTGCTCTTTAGTGCTCGAGAAGTTGATTCTCAAGCGTGCGCAACACCCTTGCTTGGATACTCTCAATTGCTTCTCAATAGGCCTGCATAAATCCCAAGATTAGCTCCAAGTAGACCTTTCAATTGACAGACAATTTATTTCAGACACTTTTTTTAATGACCCTTGTCCCCCCTTTTGTATTGCTAGAAATTTCCTCTAGAGCTCCCTTGGTGTTCCTACCCCTCAGTGTGCCAACTTCCAAATACCCTATCTGAATTTCAACGCGTTATTCTTATAAAAAACAGTTGAGGGTGTATAGTATACGTCACGAGCTTTCCGACAAGCCCTAGAGCTCAGAAAATGGATTTCGTATGCAAAGGTTATGACCGTTCAGGGTTTTGGGGGTACTAGACAGACAGAACCTTTCGGGGTTTTAATGCATTTTCTAAGGCCTTCGTAAGTATATGAAAGTGCAAATATGCCCAAAATTTAGCCTAAATTTCCAAAAATTCACTCCTTAATTTTTTGCCGAAAATGCCTGTCTATCGCGATAGACGGTGTCTGTCGCGATAGACACAATCTATCGTGGGGGCTGTCTGTCGCGATAGACGGTGTCTGTCGCGATAGACGGTATCTGTCGCGGATTTCTGTCTGTCTCTGTCGCGATAGACGCTATCTGTCGTGAAATTCTGTCTGTCGCGATAGATGGTGTCTGTCGCGATAGACGCTATCTGTCGTGAAATTCTATCTGTCGCGATAGACGGTGTCTGTCGCGATAGACGCTATCTGTCGTGAAATTCTGTCTGTCGCGATAGACGGTATCTGTCGCGAAATTCTGTCTGTCGCGATAGACGGTGTCTGTCGCGATAGACGCTATCTGTCGCGGATTTCTGTCTGTCGCGATAGACGGTGTCTGTCGCGATAGACGGTATCTGTCACGGATTTCTGTCTGTCGCGATAGACGGTGTCTGTCGCGATAGACGGTATTTGTCGTGAAATTCTGTCTGTCGCGATAGACGGTGTCTGTCGCGATAGACGCTATCTGTCGTGAAATTCTGTCTGTCGCGATAGACGGTGTCTGTCGCGATAGACGCTATCTGTCGTGAAATTCTGTCTGTCGCGATAGACGGTGTCTGTCGCGATAGACTGAAAAAACGCAAATTTTTGAAAAACTTCTAGTGATCTAGAGTGCCCTCAAGGTGTAGGTTACAGTGCTAATCATGCATTCACAAAATGTTAAGATTTTCTGTCTGTCGCGATAGACAGTGTCTGTCGCGATAGACAGAGGTTGTCGTCCCGGGACCTGTGCAGAGCCTGTCGTACCTGCGCACACTGCTGGGATGATGGTACAGCAAAAAACTTGCAAAATAGCTCAAGAAACATGCAAAAAACAGCGCATGCAAATTCGCTCTCTCGCTCTCTCTCACAAGTGAAATGAGGGAAATGAGGTGGAGATGGGGATATAGTCAAAAAACTGAAATTTTCGCGATGATGGAGATGGACGTGGGAGATGGTGATGATGATGATGAAGATGGTGAAGAAAGTAGAAGAAAACCGATGAGAGTGAAGAAAATACCTACGACTCCAACGCGTCAACTCTACGTCTTACCATCACACGCTCGTCCTCAAAGCTCGATCCCCGGCAACGGCGCCAAAATTTGGTGTAGCTCAGTGATGAGTAGCACCTCCTTTAATGTCAATCCGGGAAGACGTGAGGATGGTATGAAGACCTCGAGCAAGTGGCGGCACAAGTGCGTGAGTGAGAAGCACACAAGCATGCACACACATACACACACACGCGCACACACGGCAAGACAAAGAGAGAGAATCAATGGAGTTCTTTAGATTACTTTCAATAGCTCTTACAAGTTCGTTTCAATTACAATCTAACCTCAAAAATGAGCTCTCTAGCTCTTTTTATAGTTTTTGACTAGCTTTGGCCCTGTCCAGACCTAGTGTCCGGCCTAGTTAAAAATTAGGTTCCAGGGCTTATTTGAGGGCTCAAACGAAGTCTAAAAATTATGAAATTTGGTACGATGGTACTTCTAATACTCCTCAAGCTCGAGGACTCCTCGGCTTGCACAAAATGGAGTCTATTCTACCAAAAACGGGATTTGCAATGTTTGTGTAGTGATTAAAATCACTTGAGTTGTACATAACCCATGGGGAAAAATGATCTGGCCTTGTTGCCGTATTGTGCATGATTCCTCTGTTGCTTTGTGTGCCAACACCAGGTCAATGGGGTGATTGAGTACTGCATAACTAATCTCAAAAGTTTGTACATGCGCGTCTGGGTCATCACCTGGAAATCCTCCGAATTTGGTGTATGTTACGCCTGTCGGCGGCGGCCTAGGTGGACATACTTGTTGCTGTTGTTGTTGCTGCCCGTTCATTGTGCCGCTACTTGTATAGTGACTACTTCCTGTGTTCTGAGGTTGAATATCTGGATCTTCAGAATCTACCTCCTCAGCGTGTGTACTATCTGGTTCGAAAACCTTGCTCAGTATGTTGCGAATCTCTGCTTCAAACAAACTTCCTTCCCTTGCAGTCAACCGTAGGGAAGTCTACTCCTAATGACGGAGTGTAAGTTAATGATTCACCAAGAAGTGGTAACCTGTTAGCCGAAGAAAGCAGTAAAGAGAAGAAAGCAACCTGCACTGGTGGAAAATCAACACCTTCCGGTGATATTTCGGTGCAGTTTTTTGGAATTTCTACTCAAAGCGATTAAGCTAACTTTAGATTGCTTCCTGGTAGATTCTGGAATTACTGTATTTTCGACAGGTCGTGCCGAAACAGTACCGGAATCTATCAGAGATGCAAAAAAATCAACCGGAATATGACCGGAATCGTCAGTAACGTTTCTTTCTTTCTTGTTCGCAGGTTTGAATCTTCCTGCGCTTCTACCTCCTGGAGGCGTTCCTAGTAGATTAGGTATTCTTGACTGTTTGTTCTTTGGATACGTCTCACCGGATCGAGTAACCGGAATATACTTCTCGTACTATACTTCTTTAAAGTTTGTCAAAAACAATGACTGTCCTTGCATTCGATCAGCGTTCGTTCTAAATATTACGTTCGTCACACAAATGGTAATCTTTATACTTCTTGCATTCGCGAAACGGAAATCTTGATGCCACTTCCCCAGCAGGATCGCTAGTGTTAACCTTCCGATTGGTAACGCGCCCTTTCCAACTATCGGAAATGCGTTTACCTGATCCTTGGGTTCTTGGGAGTGGAAGGGGTCTGTAAGAACAGAGGCCCTATACTAGTTTTCCCAATACAACTACGTCAGATATAGGAATTTAATGGAACTTAACAGGATTCACTTATACGCAACTATTTTAATACTTACTTCGCTGAAGTCCTTCGCACAAGAATCAAGTCACTCGTTCAGATAGATATTAACCCATTCCACACTCGACATCACTGTTACTACATTCATGTAGGACCGAATTCCTGAAGGTCATCTGTACCTGCTCAAGCTTCTTACAGTGAAATTCGCTTATCATACCACAATAGAGTAACATTAAAACAACATATTCCGCAATACCAAAACCATTAACTTCTATGCACAGAACTTTTAACTATCTGGTGGATCGTCCCAAGACGATCAGTCAGCCAATACAGACAACTACACTTTCAGTAAAGATTCACAGACCGAGTATCGAAACTACGACGGGTAAGTTACTGAACCGGGATAGTTTGTACTCGCACGACTAGCAACCAGACGAACGCCGAGAAAAGATCAGACCAACGGATACACAGGACACTTAGACAATCTTGGAAATAACAAGATTAACTAACACGAAATCACATACAGACGAACAGTCTGATGAATTCCCCAAGAAATCTCGTCGCCTCTCTTCTCTCAGCGACCCTTTTTCATTGCTTTATATAAGCTTTTACAAAAATGCGCGTAACAACCTTTCGCGCGTGTTTTACAAAGATTTCCGTTATGCGAGTCTCACTGCGGCGGCCGGCTAACAACGCTCCTCATGAACCTTCAACTGCTATATCAGAAACATCAAAAACATATTAATACATTAATAATATAACACTTTAGCAATGCATTGTTCAATAATATACAACAGAAATCATTTGAATATGGGGCCCGGATGAAGAGGCTTGATTCTTAGGACAACAATTTCTATAATGGTCTCTGGCCTCAGGGCAGTTCCTACAAGGAGGGGCATTTTCTGGTAGGGTGCACCTACTTTGATAGTGCCCACATTCTCCACATCTAAAACAGATGATTGGCCTCCTAGGCCCATTTCCAAAGTTATTCCTCTGTCTAGGATTATAATTGTTACCTTGATTCGGTGCAGCAGCCATCACATTTGTGGGTGGTAGGGATCCTCCTTGTGTCCAGTATGTCGTTGCAAGCATTCCCTTTGATTGGCATTCATGGGCCTCATGACCAACTTTCCTACATAATTGGCAAGTCACACTTAACAGAGGACATTCACTTACTATGTGACCTTGCTTGTTGCACATGGAACACCAAAGTCCACTCTTGATGCCACCCCCTTTGAGTTCCTGCAGCTCCTATTACAGCTGAGCCAATTCCTTTGCTTGGGCCTCCTCCTCCTTTTGGAGCTTTAGTGCTTCAATCTCCCTTCTCAACTGAGCAACAACATTCTCCTCCTCTTTGTAGGGCTTATTTCTTTTTAAGCCCTCTAGCTCCTTCCTTAGCTGGATCACTGGATCCTCCATTTCTGTACCATATGTTGGTTGGGAAGAAGTTGCTCCATACTGGTGCTTTATCTGCTCCAGGCATGTAGCTCTGTTGATGAACTCCTCTATGGAGGCTGTAGGTAACACTAATTCCTTTATTTTGCATTGGGTGGCCACTGGTAGGGGCTTGGCTAACCATTTCTTAACAAAAAAATCATGTGGTGGATCTGGCAATTTAGCCATTAGTGCATTGGCCCTAGTCACAAACTCTAGGAACTTTTCACCTGGACCCAATCTCAAATTTTCTAGTTCTTCTATGATAATCTCTGCAGTATTCCCATGCTGGAATTGATTTTTAAATGCATCTTTCATCAAATCCCAAGTTGTAAAATGGTTCTCAGCAAATTGGCTGAACCATTTATCTGCTAATCTCTCTAATGTGGTAGGGAAAAGTATCAAAAAGGCATCCTCCCTGCCCATTAAGCCTCTAGTCTTACATAGTGCTAAAAACCTTCTAATGTGTTCATCCGGATCCTCCTGAGCTAGGCCTTTGAAAGAAGGAAACTTTATATTTAATCTTGAGAGTTAGGTTTCCAAGTCTACCTGTCCCGCCATGCTCTTTACTGATGAGGTTGAAGATAGTGGACTGGAGCATTTCTAACAACCTTCCTTCTTGTTTGCTTGCAGGTGACCCTCAATCTTTGGCACCAGGTTGCGGTCATGAGAAGCTCATAGTCCACTTAATATGAGACACTTGATAAGAAATTTTACCTTTTGGTTGATGAAGTAGCACTGTAGTAGCACAATAGACACGTGATCTCTTCTATACTTTGCACTTGGTTTCTCCTAAGCTCAAATCTCCTTGGAGGTCCCACCGTGCGTGCCAAATTTTGTTGGGGGATTCTTGGACAAGAAGGAGTTTGAGGGTTTGTAGGAGAAAAGGAAAAGACAAGAAGAGAAAATACACCCTGGAAGCCTCTGCCGATTGATTACACTAAGACAAATACAATGTTGAAGCACAATACAAGCCAATACTTCTGTGCAAAATCCCACAGAGTGCTCAATTACCAATTACCAAATACCCAAAGTCTTCTTGCTACCGGCCTCCTCTGCACCAGACCTCCACCTGCTTCAAGCTCACCCTTGTGCACACCTTGCACCAAGCTTCCACTAAGGGGGAGGAATGAATACCTTCTATCGCCACGCGCACACTGCAAGGAGACCTTGAGATCCTTGGGGGACTAGCTTAGCACTCTCTCCACAATCCCTTAGTCATTCTCCATGCACTTCTTCACTTCCACTTCTCTGCGTCGCACATTGGTGACTCTTGCACTTCCCTCTCTTGCTTCACTTAGACTATGCTTCTCTTGCTTCCTCTAGGATGTCCAAGAATAGTCGTTGCCTTGATTTGAGTGTGTCGATCACGTACGCTCCTAACTGCAATAGTATCTTGGTGCTCACTTTGATGTCCCAAGATTGTCTTCACAAATGGTAGCCAATGACTCATTGTTTTGTCCTGTAGTGACTTTAGACTAAAATTGAAAATTTAATTGGGGGGGCCATATTTTCACCTGTGTGTATGTTGCCGCTTCACATACCTTCACATTTCCTTTTAAGTCTTCACTTTTGCACATAAGGGAGGGTTCACCTGAACCTTCCAAAACACTTTAAAAAACACTTTGAACCTTAGGAAAATTAGAGAAAATACCTCTACAACCTGCCACCCACTTTCTCCAATTTACCCTTTGTGGACAATTAATTGTGCACTACCTGTGCACTTTGACACCTGCACTTTAGCACTTTGACTTTGCACCTATTGACTTTGACCTTGACATTGTTGACTTTGACCAGTTGACTTTGACCTTTTGACTTTGACTGTAGTTGACTTTGACCAATATGACTTTTATGGGCTCAACATATTGGTAGACTTTAGACTTTAGACTTTAGTGATATTGGTAGGCTTTAGACTTTGGTGGTAGTATAAAAGTATGTATGTATAAATGTATGTCAAAGATAAAAACTATAGTTGTTGAGGCAATAAGAAGATTTTAGAGGGAACAATAGTGAAGAGAAAGGGGAAGATATATATACAAAAACTATATGCCAACTATAACATAGACTTAGGTACTACTGCCACATAAAGGACCATACGTGCGACTTGAGTGACTGATTTGAATAATGCCAATTGCCCATGTCTCCAATCTTGTTTCCACATCATTGTGAGCACATAGTTGAGAGTTCTTCCACTCATTTTCAAACTGATTTGTGTGCCCTCTTTAAGGAGTTTCACAACACGTTTTCTCTTTTCTCGTGGTTTTTCCCTCTTAGCTTGTATTTAAACCTTGAAACCTTCTCGTAATTACCTTTGTAATATTCCACATTTAGTAAAAAATATATAATTACATTCTTCTTCTTCTTCTTCTTCTTCTTCCTTGTCTTCTTCTTCTTCTTCTTCTTCTTCTTCTTTTTCTTCTTCTTCTTCTTCTTCTTCTTCGTCTTCTTCTTCTTTGTTGAGGTTGTAGCAAGGAACTACCAAGAACCCTCACCACCTTGCATGGAAGCAAGAAGGAAAGCTCAAGAGTGACTCTCCTCTCGTCCACCCCTACCTCCCACATGTTCAAGCCATTGGCAACAGCCCCAGGCTTTGCCACATGCTTGAAAACAAGGAGAATAGGGAGTCAAGGATCCTAGTCCATGAGGAAAATACAAGAGAATGCAACTACTTTACCCACACAAAGGAGAGACATACATAGGCACACACACACACCACTCTCACACACTCCCAAAGACAACAATACATGTAAATGTAACATTTCTTGGCCCTCTTTACAAAAATGAGCTTATATTTATAGGCTAAGCTCTATTCCCCATGTGCTTCTTTGAAAAGTAAAAAAGGTGATTCTCTCTCTAACTGTCATATCTTCTAGGATATTCTAAGATCAAAATTGTAACAACCCAATCTCCATAAAGGCATGCGTGGGTTTTTTACGTGGGGAGTCTTTTAGAAGGGCCATAAAAGGTGAGAGATACTATCTTATAGTATGAAGAAATATTAAAAAGTGCTTTTAGGAGAGTGTTCACATGTGACACTCAAATATATACAAAAAAAGTTATTCTTATGGTCTAGGGAGGGTTCTCATGCACAAATGAGGGTGTGTGCATACCCTACAACCCAAAATTCTTCTTCTTCTTCTTCTTCTTCTTCCTCCTCCTCCTCCTCCTCTTCCTCTTCCTCTTCCTCTTCCTCCTCCTCCTCCTCTTCTTCTTCTTCTTCTTCTTCTTCTTCTTCTTCCTCCTCCTCCTCCCCCTCTTCCTCTTCCTCTTCCTCTCCCTTCTTCTTCTTCTTCTTCTTCTTTGTCACATTTGAACCCATCTTTTTTCCATGAATCCAATCGAAGCTCGTAATAGCAGCTTGCACACTAGAGATAGAGATAGAGAAGTGTTTTCTCACCACAAAACTATGTCGAGCCATCTCCTAAGTCCTAAGAATCATGCATAAGTTATGTCATTTTTTTCACTGCCATCGAATGATAAGTGCACTCATTGCATGCCATGCGGCAAAATGTTCTAATTCATCTAAGGGGGTGATCCCACCATCCATGTTCTAATGTAACATTTCCTTCCCCCTAAAACATTTTCATATAAAAAATGTAGAAGAAATGTGCATAATGGTAGAAGAAAGATTTGTAATGTCGATGAAATGTCCGTAATGGTAGATTAAATGTTTGCAATGTAGGTGAAAAGGTAGATGAAATGTGTTGCATGATCTTACTAACTTGCTTAGCTAGAGAGTATGAAAACACAGATACGCAATAGGTGAGACAGTACATAAGATTGTGTGCAATCTCCCCCCATGCACTATGTTCGATGATTCTATATAGTGCATGTATTTAGAGGATCTTTAGTATGTTGAAAATAGAGATTACAATGAGGGCAGTGCTTTGAAAAGTAGGCATGAAAGTAAAAAGTTGATCTATTTTACTGAGACCCTTTGCATTTATTCACATAAATTTTGATCTACAATTATCTTTATCCTAGCCACTATTTTTACTACTTTTCTAGAAAATAACCTCTATATGGGTCTTTATCTACAATATATATATATATATATATATATATATATATATATATATAATTCCTATTACTCATGTCCATACACATATGAAATGTCCACACCCGTTCACAAACCTTTAATTGCTATATCAAATTACCAAAACACATTAATAACTCAATAAATTAAACTCCAAAATTCAAAATTCCATAATTTATAAGATGCTCCCTAGTTGAAAAAGAAAGTGACCTAAATTGATATAAATAGAATAGAAATGGATGGCCAATCTCATGTCCCATCATTGAAAAACATAAGCATGTTCCATGTAAAACACATGCATGGAAATGTATCATGAAGCACTTAAATTATGGTGATGATCAATGAGGCATCAATGAAGTCTTATGGATCCATTGCAATTAGTTAATAATAAAGTAATTGAAGTGCTAAATAGGAAAAGCATACATCATTAACTGATTGAGGTACATACCATTCTACAATTACTTTGATTTTAGTTGGTTCTTACATGAACTCATTCAGTAGAAATGATATGCCCTAAATATTCTAGTTTACTTTGGAAAAATTAATTAAACTATGTTCTTGCATACTAAAACCTATTTTTTAAATGCATCTCATGTGTGTTTTTATTCTTCTATAAACAACTACATGGTTAAAGAAAAAAAATGAAAGTTTGATAGTCAACAAAAATTAGGCTTGTCAAAATGTTGTTTTTGATGTGGTTGTTGCAAATGGGTCGACTTCATAATCAATTGAAAATCCTTCTCTACATCATGAGCAAAAGAAATAACTTCATGAAGTGTTGTAGGCCAAAGTATGTGAAGCTTGGCTTGGATCCTTGTCTCCAAACCATATTCATACTTCCTCTACAAGGTATCTTCATGATCAGCCTCAAGCATGCGAACAAGTAGTAGACTTTGCCAGAATGAATCTATGTAGTTTGTATGAGTATCACCCTCCTTCCATGTGAATGTGTTCAACGAGCATCAAAGATGTTGATGGAATTGAGGGGGAAGAAAAGATTCATTAATCTTCTCTTGAAAGGCATTCCATTTCATCAGGCAATCTACATTATGTCATAAAACATTCCACTAGAGTTGGGCCTTCCCTACTACATAGTTAGTAGCAAACCTCTTTATCAATTTTGGGGTAGGATTCATCTGAATAAAAATCACCGAACTAGGATAACCATGATAAAACAAATGGGCCATCCTTTCGGGCATCAAACCATGAAAATTGGAAGTTCATGATGTCGATCTTGGAATGTGTGCCATTATCTTGAGGGAAAGCAATGGCCTTCACCACCCTTGGAAGGTTGCCCTCTTGAGAATGTATATTCCTAGATCTTCATTTGGGCGCCTTTAAGTTCGTGCCGCAGAAGCTCCAACTATCATTTGAATGGTACCTAGGGTAGAGGTGATTCATCAAAGTCCTCCATGTTATACATAAGATCTGTGGGTGTGTAGAAGAAGTAATCCCTTTGCTAAAGATGTGAAAACAATTTTAAGAATTCTTGAATTCAAATGGAAAAGGGAAGGGTGGTTCTTGGGATTTGAAAAAGTACGAGAGATGAAAGTTATGTTAAACATAAGTAAAATGGAGTAGAGTGACAACACAAGTGGATAGTGTAGTTGTAAAACATTTGACTTGTGAATGTGAGGTTGTGGGTTTAGATCTCCTCCTTAGTAGATGAAAGTCTCCTTATTTCCACTCCTTAATTAAAGGGTGTCCCCATGTAGCCAATGATTGCCAATGGTCACCAAGGGAGCCATGGGTGCTAGGGAAGCCAAAGTTATGTCAAAGTTCTATGCCTTATTATGCACCTTAGTTGATACCTTAGTGGACATTGAAGGAGTGAACTATATGCATAAACTATAGGTTCAATTTAGGAATACAAACCAAAAACCAAAACTGAAACATGAATCAGAAATTGGAAAATGAAAACCAGATAGATACAGAGATTGGAAGCTGAATTTGGTCATTGAACAGACAGCAGGTGGATGCAAAAATGTGTAGTACTGGACCCCTCTACCGTGATGTGTATAGGCTTTGATATCATTGTTGTATGATCTTACGTACATGCATAGATAGAGAGTGCAAAAATTGAAATACACAAAAAATAGAGATACACAGTAGGCGAGATAGTACACAAGATTGCATACAACTCCCCCATGCACTTTGTTTGATGAGTCTAGAAAGTGTGTATATTTATAGGATTTTTATTACATCAAAATTAAAGATTACAATGAGGGTGGCACTTCAAAAAGAAAGCATGAAAGTAAAAAGTTTCTCTCTTTTACCAAGATCCTTTGCTTTTATTTACATAAATCATGGTCTACAATGATCTTTATCCTAACCAATATTTGTACTATGTTCCTAAAAGAAACCCTCTACATGGTTCTTTATCTAGAATATATATATAAAATATACTTCCTATTATTTATGTCCAAACACATTTGAAATGTCCACGCCCATCCGTGCCCTCATGAATCTTCAGCTATTGTATCAAAACACCAAACACATTGATAAGTCAATAAATTAAACTCCAAAATTTAAACTTCCATAAGTTACAACAAAATATCTATAATGGTAGATGAAAATGTAGATGAAATGTCTGTAATGTAGATGAAATGTCTATAATTTAGATGAAATGTCCATAATGAAATTTTTTGTTCTTCCTCTTCCTCTTTATCTTCTTCATTTAGTGGTAGAGGAATCCAAGGTGCATTGAGAAAACAAGGGAGCTTGAAAGAAGAGTGCCATAGAGAAGGGCAAGGCTCAAATACAAGATTGAAAAGGCATCAAATTCTAAGATGATCAGTAGAGAATAGGCCTCTAGAAAAAATTTGAACGTTATTCTCATAAAGCAGTGATCTTTATTAATAAACATCACTGTACATACTCGTTTTTGGTAACTTCAAACTTTATTTTTTGCATACCAAGGAGTACAAAAAGAGAAAATCCAAGGAATGACCCAAAGTGAGCTTTGAGCACACTATAGGAAGAGAAAGATAAGATGAATTTCCTCTACCAATGTCAAGAGAGCACTTTAGAGTCTTGAATGTCAAGGCTGTGAAGAACTATTTTGATGGCATGGGAGGTCCTTATGATCATGTAGTTGAATTCAAGCAAGTATTGAAAGCACAACAAGTAAAGGATTTGTTCATTCAATAAAATCATTTTAGGCTTACCTTGAAGAATGTTGGTTCAAGAAGCAAGCCTAAGTGCTTAGCTTATGCTCTTGGACTTCTCTCATCTTATTGGAGGAGATGGTGGATAGTCTTCAGAGATGAAGTGGTGTTGCTCAATCCTGCTTCACAACTGTCAAGAATGATTGCTGAGAGTGTAATGGGCCTCTTCAGCTAGCTAATGATCATAAATAATCATATATGTTGCTTGGAACATGATCCACTAATCAATGAATCAAAACAGATAGGTAGGAGTTGATCCAAGATCAAGAAACTTGCTATTTTTGTTCCTACACCTATTCAATGTTTTGAACAGTTCTCTGAGCACATCAACAGTTATCTTAATTCCTTTTGGGAAACTCTAATTAGCTTAGTAAGCTAGCAATTATGAGTGATTTCATAAAAAGTGATGGACTATATGCAAAGAAAGATGTTTAGCAAAGCACAAAATCATCCCGTCATTTTTGAGGTGTAGCACTCATCAGACCAGAGGGCAAATATGTGTTAGTATCTCACGTTCGAGAGAAGCTAAGCTAATGAAACTTTGTATTCATGTACTAGACAGTATGCGAAATCTATCATGCTTTAAATCATGACAAGCTTTGAGAAAATCACTGTTCTGATTGAGTTATAGCAAAGAAGAAAAATGAGAATGTAATGATAATATATGTATTAATTCATATACAAATACAATGTCATTGACAATCACACATTGCTCAATGTGTGAGAGGTGAATGAGCTATGAGATAGGCTCTCATTTCACAATGAATCTCCCTCAAAAATGATCTCGTGGGCTCTAGATTACATGGAGGTCATTTGATCCTCTTCTTATAGTTGTGCTTGGAGCCAAAGCTTGAATTCAAATTCAAAGATCTCTACCTAAAAATGCATCCTAAAGTATAGGATATATTCTCTCATTGCTCAACAACCAAGTGAGTCATGATTTAGAGCTTCCCTACGTGGATGTAAATCACTTTTACAAAGGTAATTATGAATAATTTTTACAAGGGATTGATCACATGGGATTCCATAGGAGATGTGATAATTTACCAAGTATGTGGGCTTGGTTTTAATTGCACCAACAACTCCCTCTCAAGGCTAACATTCTTGGTTTTCATTCCTCTTGATTTCCTGCAAACCAATCATCAATTTGAATCTGTTCATCTTGGTTCCATCTAAGGACTTTGTGAGTATATCTGCACACTGTAAATGAGTTGATACATAGGATAGTTGGATATCCTTAATAAGCAATTTTTCCCTTACATAATGATAGTGCACTTCAATGTGCTCAGTCCTTGCATGATATATAGGATTAACCGCCAAACAAAGTGAACTAGTGTTGTCTCCAAAGATTATTGGAGTGCAAGAATGTAACTCCAAATCTCCATATAGTTTCTTAAGCCATATAGCTTCTTGAGTTGCATTTGCCAAACCTTTGTATTCTGCTTTTGTGGATGCTCGTGCCACAATTAGTTGTTTCTTAGATGACCATGATATAAGCTTTGAACCTGCAAAACATAGATAACCTGAAGTGCTCCTCCTATCATCCTTGGAGCCAACCCAATTTGCATGAGAGTACATCTTTATACCTATGTCAGAGGTGAAGGGGTAAAATAAACCATCATTCATGGTACCCTTTAGATACTTTAGCACCCTTTTTGCAGCTTCCATATAAGGCTTCCTCTGTGCATGCATAAACTAACTCAATGTATGTACTCGATAGGCAATGTCTACTCTTGTTAGAGTAGCATAATTAAGACTTCCCATAAGTTGTTGATAACCTGTAACATCATCAAGGAGTTCTCCTTCATGAGAACTGAGCTTATGGTTGAGTTCCATAGGAGTACCTGCAGTTTTAGTGTTTTCCATCTTGAACTTTACCAGTATATCATGTATATACTTCCTTTGAGCAATAAATATACCAAAACCTATGTACACAAGCTCTAAGCCAAGAAAGTATGTTAACAAACCAAGATCATTGATTTTAAATTCTTCCATTAGTTGAGCCTTAACCTGCTTGATGCCATTAACATCATTCCCTGTAATGATGATGTCATCTATATGGACACATAAGTAGATAACTTTTGATTTGTTCTTCTTAAAAAATAAAGCAGAATCTGCTTTGCTAGCCACAAAGCCTTGGTCCTACAAATAAGTAAGAAGCCTTGAGGCCATAGAGTGCCTTCCTTAGCTTGCATACATAACCTGTTTTATCTTCATCTTCAAAACCTGGTGGTTGTGCCATATACACTTCTTCTAATATCCATCCACTTAAGAATACATTCTTGGCATCTAACTAATATAGATTCCAATTCTTAGAAGCAGCATCACTTACCAAAACCCTAAATGTTGGCATCTTTGACACATGTGAAAAGGTTTCTTCATAGTCCACCCCATGAGTTTGGGCAAATCCTTTTTCCACTAACCTTGCCTTGTGTTGAGCCCATAAAAGTCATAAAGGTCAAAGTCAACTTCAATTTGCATATTTCTGCTTACTGGTAGAAGAGCTCCATTTTCCTTTGCCCTTCTGACTAGCCAGGAAAGCTTGATCTGCAACACGCATAATGGACCTGTTCTGCCTGGACTGATCTTCCTGCAACAGAACAGAGACTAATTCCTCAAATGACAAGGCATTCGGATTGCCTTTCATCATCAATCGAAGAGTAGAGGCGAAACTCTGATATGAATCAGGAAGGCCATTCAGAACGGTCTGCACAAGTGAGCTATCTGGTATAACCTCATCAGCAGAAATCAATTGTTCCTTTAGGTCTTTGATCTTTGTAAGAAAACTGTCCATCGAATCACCTTCATTCATGTGCTCACTCTCCAACTATTTTCGGAGGTAAGCAACACGAGCCTCATTCCTAGCCTGGTACAAAGTGGTAAGTGTATCCCAAGCATCCTTTGTTGTTCTGCAAGAGCGAACGTGAGGAATAATGGCACGTTTGACAGACAAAGCTATCAATGCATGTGCCTGGGCATCTCTGCCATCCCAACGAATCTGCTCTACAGTAGGTGCAACAAAAATAGCAGCACGAACAAGAATCTGTGGAATATCATCTTCGACACCATCTTCATCAGCTCCAACACCTGTATTTGCAGTACCTGTCGTCACAGGTGTAACAGGACGTCTTTCAACACCTTGCACAATGTTCCACAATCCTTTTGCAACCAGTACATGTCGCATCATATAAGCCCATAATGGGTAGTTGGTACCATCCAACTTATCCTCAACAGCCAACATACGGAATACATCACTGCTTTCAGCCATGGCCGGTGACTAAAATACCTTGATGCAGAAAATTGACTGTATCTCAAAAAGTTGAACAGAACTGCCTAGACGAGTTCTGCTAGACCTGTAGGAGACTTCGAGATGCTTAAACTGGCGAACAGAAACTGGTATATACCTTTGGCACAAAAGGACAAAATAGCCTGCACAAGCACTGCGATAGTGCGTTCGGAGGCCGAAACAAGCTCAGATCGCGATTTCGGCACGACACAGCGAAGCTGTTTTGATCTCGGAAACACCTTGAGTATGCTCACCAAATTTTGTGCGAATCTGAGACTGCAAACGGAGGAGTGTCGACGGCGCCCTAGAAGAAGCAACGACCTGCTCTGATACCAATTGTTGGAGTTAGACGTCTGCGGAAGCACGCGAACAGCACAAGGAAGAAGAAGAAGCTTGGAGCACAACACACAAGACTGAATGTATTACTAGAGAATGTACAAAGATAAGTAGCCCATTAGGTCAATAGGCGTATATACAAGCCGGGGAAAAAAAACCTCCTAAAGAGGGAAAAAAGTGCCCCGGCAGTCCTAGAGTGTTCACACACATCACTACCTAAATATATCAACAGGTTCTAGTTTTGGAGAACCATGTCTTAGAAGTTGCAGGTGTCAAAGTCGACTATACAGAGAGATAGTTTCAGACATAGGTAGATTTTTTGAATCATTTCTCATAATCTACTCAAGATTTTGAAGTGTTTTAACTTTGAGGAGGTGTGCAATCACTAGGCAAAACATTCTACAAAGTTTTATCAAAAACGTTACACAAATGATTAGTCAATGAGTGATTAAGGTGCAGCAGACTTTTCTAAGAAATGACTTTCTTCATAGTTAGCTAATTTCTTGATAATTTGGTGCTTGTCTTCCAAAATTGGTTGGAGTTTAAAGTTATTCTTGAGATAGAGGTGGTCTAACATCAAGGATATCTTGTTCTTTTGGAGATTAACACTCTCCATCAGTGGTATCAGAGCACGAAGTATCAAAATTGAGGAAAGGAAGACTCCGACTGCTGCAGACATACAAAATTCAACATCTCAAGGTTCAAAAAGTGAAAGCTTGAGGGCAAAGCTTGAGAAGGAGGTCATACGACACCAAGGAAGAAAAAAGGAGTGTCATTCAAAGTAAAGGTAACCTTATACTTTATAAAGATTGAAGAATTCAATATACAGGTGAAGAAAAGATGGGAGATTCTCTTCAGATAGAGAAATTGAATAGAGAGAACTATCCAGCATGGTCAATGAGGATGGAAGCTCATCTAATGAGCAAAGACTTGATAGGTTATATTACAGGTGAAGAAGAAAAGCCTCAATTCAGAGATCCTAGTGTTCCAACTAGGGAGGAATTATCAGATTTGAAGAATTGGATGAAGAGAGATGCTCAAGCTAGGAGCATTATCTATATGGCAGTCAATGATTACTTGCTACCTCACATTAGAGGTCTTGAAAGTGCAAGTGATATATGGAATGCTTTGGAGGAGCATTTCCAAAATACCACAAAGTCTAGGAAGGCATCCTTGTGGGCAGAATTTACTACATTCAAGAAGAAGGCCTCTCAATCCATCTCAGATTATGTAACCAGAATGAAGGACATTGGAGATGCATTAGGAGCTGTTGATGAAGACATTGAGGAGGATAAATTGGTAAGGCAAATTCTCACAGGTTTGAGAGGTGATGACAAATGGAAGCCATTCATTCTATCTACTGAATTATCACTTGATCATTTCACTCCTGACTTAAATCAGTTGCTAGGACATATGTTAACCTTTGAGCAGGATGTCAAAGGTGAAGGTGACAAGAGTACAGGTCATGCAATGTACTCAAAGGATAAGAAGAAAAATAGCAAAGGAAAACAACAAGCAAATGAAGATGAAGGCACAACTAGTCAAGCCAACTTCCTAAGAGGAAGAGGAGGTGGCAAAGGTAGAGGAAGAGGCAGGAATAATAAAGATGGAGTCAAAGCTTGCTGAATTTGTGGTAAGACAAATCACTTAGCTAATGATTGTTTGCATAATACTCAGAGTAATGGTGGATATAATCAGAACTTCAATTCAAGAGGAAGAGGTGGAAGAAATCAAAGAGGTAACTTCAGAGGAAGAGGTAGTAGGGGTTACTTTGGAAGAAATGCAGGTAGAGGATTCCAAAGTCAACAATACAATTTAATACCTACTACAATTATGCTTCAGATCAGAAGGAGGATTCAACATTGATAATGAATGCAACTTGTGAAAGGCAAAGTGAAGATCAAAGAGTCTTCTACATTGACTCAGGGTGTAGCAATCACCTGAGTGGTAACATAGCATTGATGACTGATTTGGAAAATAAGGTATCTAATCATGTTGTTCAAATAGGTGACAATACAAAGCATAATGTGAAGTCAATTGGATCAGTGAAGGCCAAGGATGGAAGAACTCTCTTGAGTAAGGTCTTGTATGTGCCTACAATTCCTAAGAATCTGATAAGTGTAGGACAAATTGTTGAAAAAGGTTATGAAGTTAGATTCACTAATGAAGGAGTGTTTGTGGAAGACCCTAGCAATGGGTATAAACAAATTGTTTCAGGGAAGAAAGAAGGAAGGTTGTTCACATTGAAGATTCAAGGTAATGTTGGTCATGCCTTGTTCACTTATGGAGGACATAAGATCTCTGAGTTAGATCTTTGGCACAAGAGGCTTGGACACTTCAATGAAAGAGGTATCAAAGATATGATTAACAATGGTTCAGTGCTTGGATTGCCTAATGTTGCAGGTCAACATATGACATATAGATGTGAGGCATGTCAATTAGGTAAGGCTCATAAGCAATCTTACTCCAAGCATGGTTTCATGTATTCAGAGAAGCTTGAGTTGGTACACACAGATGTGTGGGGACCATCAAAGGATTTTAGTATCAATGGTTCAAGGTACTATGTGATTTATGTTGATGATGCTACCAGATGGATCACTATCTATGTGATCAAAGATAATTCAGAAGTATTCAATACATTCAAACATTATCATGTGTATGCAGAAAGAATTATAGGTCATAAATTGAAGAGACTAAGGTCAGATGGAGGGGGAGAGTATTTCTCTAATGAGTTCAGTAATTACTTGTGGAATGCAGGTATAAAAAGGGAAATCACTTGCAGGTACTCTCCTCAACAAAATGGTGTAGCAGAGAGAAGAAATAGAACTCTTGTTGAGTTTGCAAGGTCAATGATGAAGGAGAAAAATTGCCCAAATTATTTGTGGGCTGAGGCTATAAATACAACTACTTATTTGGTCAATAGGCTACCATGTAAAGCTTTGCAGGGTATGACACCATATGAGGCATGGTGGGGTAAGAGACCTACCTTGGATCATTGCAAAGTATTTGGATGTTTGGCATATGCATATGTGCCATCACAATTAAGACACAAGTTAGAACCTAAAGCTGAAACGTATGTGTTCATTGGTTATGATGACAAGCAGTTGGGTTATAGATTGTGGAGTCCATCCACAAAGCAATTCATTGTGTCTAAGGATGTTACATTTGATGAGCAAGGTACTTGGTATGCAGGTACAATCAATATTAATATAGGTGATGAAGAAGTTGTGAGTCAAAAGAAGGGTAAATCAAAAGTTCAGATATTTGATGAAGAGGAGAATAATGAAATGCAGGTTGAAGTTGAAGAAATGCCAAGATTTGATCCTGAGTGTGAAGAACAAGAAACCTCAAGGAGTGGAGAACTTAGAAGGTCATCAAGACACAAGTGGCAACCTACAAGGTATAGCTATGATACTTCTTTTTTGGCTACCAAAGATTATGCTTACATGATAAAGGCAGATGAAGATCCTTCCACATATGAAGAGGCAAAAGGTAAGGAAAATTGGGAGAAAGCTATGCAGGAAGAATATGATGCATTAATGGAGAATCAAACATGGGATTTGGTTCTTAAACCAAATAGTGAGAAGATCATTGGATGCAAGTGGGTCTACAAAACAAAGAGATATGCAGATGGAAGTGTATCTAGGTATAAAGCTAGACTTGTTGTGAAAGGGTTTGCTCAAACAAATGGTATTGATTATGATGAGACCTATAGTCCTGTGGCAAAGATGACAACCATCAGGACACTCATAGCTATTGCTGCATGTAAAGGTTGGAAATTATGTCAATTAGATGTGAAGAATGCTTTTTTAAATGGTTACATTTCAGATGATGTTTTCATGGAGCAACCTCAAGGATTCAGAGATAGAAGGTATCCAGATCATGTACGTAAGCTCAAGAGAGCTTTGTATGGTTTGAAGCAGGCCCCAAGGGCATGGAATTATAGACTTGTGAAGTTCTTGAAAGAACTTGGATTTCAAGTATCTAAGGCAGATAGTAGCTTGCTTGTTAAAGCAAGTGATGATGGGTTCATTTATATGTGCATATATATTGATGATATAATTCTTACAGGTACAGATGAGAAAGGCATTCAAAGCCTAAAGAAGCAAACGGAGAAAGAGTTCAAAATCAGTGATTTGAGAGACTTGTCATATTTCTTGGACATGGAAATTTCATACACTCAACATGGAGTGTACGTGACTCAAGAAAGGTATTTGAGAAACTTGTTAATCAAGTTTAAAATGAATGATTGTAGGGTAGCACCTACTCCAATGGAGGTGAATCACAAATTAAGCAGATATGGTGGAGAAGAATTCAAGGATATGAAGCTATATCAGAGTTTGGTTGGTAGTCTTATCTATGCTACATTAACTAGGCCTGATTTATCATATGCAGTTGGAGTTTTGTCTCAATTCATGCATTGTCCTAGGAAAGAACATTGGATTGCAGGTCAAAGAGTGTTGAGGTACATTAAGGGTACACTCAAAGAGGGTTTGTATTATGGTTTTACATCAGATACAAACATCAAAATATATAGTGATGCAAATTGGGCAGGTAATCCTGATGATAGGAGATCAACATATGGATACTTGTGTTATGTTGGGAGATAAGTTAATCTCTTGGTGTTCAAAGAAGCAACACATAGTTGCTTTATCATCTATAGAAGCTGAGTACAAAGGTATGGTTGAAGCTGCAAAGAAAGTGATATGGCTTAAGACTCTTATGAAGAGTTTTGACACCATACAGAGTACACCTATCATTTATGGAGATAACATGAGTTCATTGTATTTAGCTGCTAATCATGTGTTTCATGCAAGGACTAAACACATTGAGATTCAGTATCACTTTCTAAGAGAGAAGGTGATGGATAAAGAGATTGAAGTCATACATACTTCAACAAAAGATCACATAGCTGATATGCTTACCAAAAGCTTGGATGGACCAAAGCTACAGAAATTCAAAGACATGGAAGGCATAAAGAAGATAGAGAAAACCTCATTTGATGATTGAGGGGGAGTTGTTGGTGCAGGACAATCACCAATTGATGTTTTGACATGGAAATGAAGTCAAGGATTTGAGAAAAGAACAAGTTTTGAAGCATGAAGGAAGGACACATTCAGAATTTGGAAGATGTGTACACATATGTACATTATGTCAGAGATAGTTCACTTATATCTTTGAGTAGTCATAAGCTTGTAAATTTTTGTCTATATATATACTTGGAAAATGTCGGGACAAGTATGAGAGAGAATGTAGAGCATGAGAATTGAGTAGAATTAGAAGTCATTAGACACTTATGAAGAGATTAGAATAGCTCTCTCATCCAGATGTCATTTTTGTCAGAAATGAAGAGAAATTGCACCCGATGTTTCTGTGCATTCTCCTTCTGTGCTTCATCATTTCAAGAATCCTTTTGTAGATGTCTAAGTCCATAGTTAATGAGTCTATGGTTAAAGTTTGAGAGCCTAATTGTAAACAAGCTGTGAGAATTATGAGTAGGAACATTCATATGCAAAAGAGTGTTCATAGTTTTTTGAAACAGGTGCATTTTTGAATGATTTGATCATTTCTCACTGCACAGATTAAAGTTTTGCATGAGTGAGGACTCAAAATCTAAGTTGAGAGGTAAGCCATCTATGGCTAAAATTATTTGCTTAAACAGGTTCTACTTTTGAAGAACCATGTCTTAGAAGTTGCAGGTGTCAAAGTCGACTATACAGAGAGACAATTTCAGACATAGGTAGATTGTTTGAATCATTTCTCATAATCTACTCAAGCTTTTGAAGTGTTTTAACTTGGAGGAGGTGTGCAATCACTAGGCAAAACATTCTACAAAGTTTTATCAAAAACTTTACACGAATGATTAGTCAATGAGTGATTAAGGTGCAGCAGACTTTTCTGAGAAATGACTTTCTTCACAGTTAGCTAATTTCTTGATAATTTGGTGCTTGTCTTCCAAAATTGGTTGGTGTTTAAAGTTATTCTTGATATAGAGGTGGTCTAACATCAAGGATGGCTTGTTCTTTTGGAGATTAACACTCTCCATCAGGATGATCCTACTCCTTGGAGGCCATGGGAAACATTGGATCTTGGTGGAGGGAAAATCAATTCACTCTTCCAAGTATATGCATGTCTATCATGTTCTGTTACCAAGAACATCTTCTCTGATATGTTATCCAGGTAGACAACTTCGCCTGGTATCTCTGGATCCTTGAACTCGTAGATGATGACTATGCCCAATTGGCTAGGTTGATCTGGCTTGAATCTCCAAAAGGCTTCTTCTGTTTCTCTATTCAAGAATAGTTCTATGCTTTTGTTGTCTTGAGGGATCCAATCTGGAGTGATCACTCTAGTCAAAACTGACTTACCTCTAGGAGTCTGGGGTCCTTGTTCTACATTTCCTTGTTCTAGGTCTCCTATCTCATTCTCATGAATGATATTTCCAAACTCATCGTCCTATCTGGTAGGTTGGTGACCACATACATGGTTCCTTCCTTATAAATGTATGAGCCTTCTTCAAACTTGACCACCAGGTGTTCAAGTCCAAAGCGTTGATCTGGATTTTTGAGTTGGACCACTGATCTCCTCAGACCATCCTCATAGATGTGAGCACCTAATCGGTTGGTCCGAATATATTCCAATTGTGTCTTATAGGGACCTTCTGGTGTTTGTAGATGGGCAGTTCATGAGCCATCTACAGGTTTCAGATTTCAGGTTTCCCCATGCTAAAAGACATTTCTGAGTCACTTGTGTCAGAGTTTAGTCCGTAAGGACAACCACTTAGTTATTGTGCCCAAGACTTAGCTGTGTGGTTGACACTAGACTAAGAAGATCTAATGCTTTGTCTATCCTTGCCTAGGTGTCTACCAGATCTCAGGTTCATAAGCTTTGGTTAAGAGTCCAAAATTTCCCCTTGGTATGGTTCAAAATCCTTTGGAGTCCCCTTGGTTCCCTAGTCCCACCTGAGGGTCAACTTCAAATTAGTCTATCTGAAAATCAACGCATTATTCTTATAAAAAATAGTTGAGGTCGTGTACGATCCGAAATGAGCTTTCCAACGAGCTATAGAGCTCAGAAAATGGACTTTGGATGAAAATGTTATGTCAAATCAGGCTCCTGGGGGTCAAAACAGGGAAACAGGCACTTATGGAAAAATCATGATTTTGTGTGAAAATCGCGATTTTGTGAAATCATGAGAATCGTGATGTTGTGAATCTAAAGAGAATCGCGATGCTGTGAATCTCAAGAGAATTGTGATGCTGTGAATCTCAAGAGAATCGTGATGCTGTGAATCTCAAGAGAATCGTGATGCTGTGAATCTCAAGAGAATCGTGATGCTGTGAATCTCAAGAGAATTGCGATGCTGTGAATCTCAAGAGAACCGCGATGCTGTGAATCTCAAGAGAATCGTGATGTTGTGAATCTCAAGAGAATCGTGCTGTTGTGAATCTCAAGAGAATCGTGATGCTGTGAATCTCAAGAGAATTGCGATGTTGTGAATCTCAAGAGAATCGCGATGCTGTGAATCTCAAGAGAATCGCGATGCTGTGAATCTCAAGAGAATCGCGATTTTGAGCCCACTGAAAATCGTGTTTTCTCAACGTCGTGTTTTTGACATGAAAATCACGACTTTGTATGAAAATCGTGTTTTTTTTAAAATCGCGATTGCCAACAGAGAATTGATCACAATCGTGTTTTTGGCTGAAAATAGTGATTTGTGAGAATCGCGATTTTGAGCACATCCAGATAATCGTGTTTTTGAAAAACTTAGAGAATCGTGATTTTGACCACAACCAGAGAATCGCAATTTTGAGAATGACCATAGAATTGTGTTTCTTTCATAAAGCTTTAGGCGGGAAATAGAAAATCGCGATTTTCAAAAAAATTTGAATTTTTCACAGAATCGCGATTTTTATCACAGAATCGTGTTTTTTGGTGGGAAATTCGAATTTTTGAGCACCAACAATGGCGAGCTCCGTACGTGCAGAAAATCATGAAAAAACGCAGGTGCTTGCTCTCCATTGCATCTCCTAACTCCTTCTCACACAATAATGCATTAAAAATGGTATGAAAATGGTAAAAATGCACTAAAAAACAAGAAATTTCTATGAAGAAGAAGATGGAAGAAGATGAAGATGGTGATGATGATGAAGATGAAGAGGAAAAATCAGAAAATGAACAAAAATGATAGTTTTTTAACCTTCCAACGTCGCAAATCTACGATCTTACCATCACAACGCTTGTCCTCGAAGCTCTCTCCCCGGCAACGGAGCCAAAATTTGGTGTAACTCAAGCATAAGCACAACCTCCTTTACTTTTCAATCCGTGGAGACGTGAGGACCAATATGAAGAACACGAGCAAGTGAAGGCACAAGTGCGTGAGTGAAAGCACACAAACATGCACCCCCTTATTGGAAGCTTGGTGCAAAGTGTGCACAAGTGCAGGCTTGGAGATGGTGGAGGTCTGGTGCAAAGAAGGTCGGTCGCAACAAGACCCTTGGGTATTTGGTATTTTGTGATTGAGCACTCTCTGGGATTTTGCACAGAAGCATTGCATTGTATTGTGCATCACCATTGTATTTGTCTTATTATAATCAATCTACAGAGGCTTCCAATGTGTATCTTTCTTCTTGTCTTTCCCTTTTCTCCTACAAACACTCAAATCCCTTCTTGTCCAAGAGTCCTCCAACACCTTGTTCATGTTTATAGAACCATCTAAGTTCTTTTTGATTTTATATATCCACTTGGATCCAGTTACCTTCATGCTTGGCTTCTTGGGAACTAGGTCGCAAGTATGGTTTTCCTGAAGTGCTTCTACTTCTTCCTGCATGGCTTCTCTCCATTCTTTCTTTCTCCTAGCCTCTTCAAATGAAGAAGGCTCTTCTGTCATAGAGTCTTTAGTGATATACACAGAATGATTGGTCACTAATGATGTATCATAGCCATACCTTATGGGTTTTTTGCTTTCTCTTTAAGATCTCCTGAGTGCTTGGTTAGAGGATTCTGGTATGTCCTCCAATTGCTTGACTTTGGTCTTGCCTCTTTAATTCCATGCCTTGAAGTCCATTTGCTCTTCATCTTTTGAATTGATGTCTTCTGGTAAATGTTGATCTTCTTTGGTAACTTGACCAAAGAAGATAAGGTAACTTGCCCTTATCGTCTTTGGTAACTTGACCTTCCTGCAATCATCTTCAAACCATAAATTATTTTCATCAAACACTACATCCCTACTAACTATAACTGCTTTGTTAGTGGGATTTTATAGCCTGTACCCCTTTTGGTTTTGATCATACCCAATGAATATACACTTTTTAGCTTTAGGATCAAGCTTCCCTCTAATTTGTGAGGGAATATGTGCATAAGCAATGCACCCAAATATTTTGCAATGTCCAATAATGGTCTCCTGCTATTCCATGCTTCATAGGGTGTCATAGCATCCAAGGATTTGGATGGGAGCCTATTAACCAAGTAGGTGGCTATGGAAACACCCTCTGCCCATAGATAATTAGGTAGCTTCTTCTCATTCAACATAGACCTAGCAGGTTCAACTATTAACCTATTCCTTCTCTTTGCCACTCCAAGAGTGTAACTTGTTGTAACTTCCCTCTTTATGCCTCTGACCTATAAAAATGAATCAAATTCATGTGAAAAGTACTCACCACCTCCATCAGACCTGATTCTTTTCAAGCTTCTTCCTGTTTGGTTTTCAACTAGTGCCAAGTACTTTTTGAAAAATGCAAATACTTCATCCGTATGCTTCACGAAATAAGGGACTATCCATCTAATATAATCATAAAAAAATAAGCATAGTACCTTGAACCTGAGATTGATGGATCTTTGCTAGGACCCCACACATCAGTGTGTACAAGCTCCAAATAGTCTTCATAAATGTATCCCTTTCTATTGAATGGTTGCCTATGAGCTTTGCCAAATTGGCATGCTCCACATTTGTATATCATATGCTACTTGGTCACATTGGGAATGCCAAGCACACTCTGATCCCTGCATATTTTCTTCAGAGTTCTTTCTCCTATGTGTCCTAGCCTTTTGTGCCATATTTCTAACTCAGATGGTGTTTGATCTCTATAATTGAATAGTGCTATATTCCTAGTGTCTTCAATCTCAAATGTAAATAATCTACCAGAATTCTCACCTTTAGCAATACTTTTGAAGCCCTATTGAGGATCTTCCAGATATGTTCCATGCTTAGTGAATCTGACCTGTGAGCCCTTCTCAACAATCTGTCCAACACTAATTAGGTTTTTGGTTATAGTTGGTACATACAAAACCTTACTGAGTATTTCGTGAGTGTTTAGTGTCATCACTTGTCTATACTTCATGCTTCCCTTTGGGATCCTCAAGATCAAATAATAAGGCTACATTTCTAGCCACATTATTGGAACAACTTGAGTCAATATAGAAAAGATGTTCATCATCTTTACCTTGCTTGGATGTCATATTCATGATGAGTAAAGAGTCTTCCTATGAAACCTCCTTTATAATTGTTGTTGTGATAGCCTTGATTGTAGTTTTGATTATAGTTGCTTCCTCCATTGTTGTATCTACCTCTGGATTGTCCATAACTACCTCTATGGAAGCCTCTTCCCCTTTGATTCCTTGTGTTCTTGCAGCATTCTTCTGTGGTGTGGTTTGTAAGACCACAAATGGTGCAAGGTGGATTGTTGTAGGATCTCCCCCTACCTTGCTTTCTGTTGAAGTTGAAGGTCAAGGACAAAGCACAGGAGCACATCAAAGAGGTGGACACACAAGAAGAAGGAGCAAGTAGGGAGCTCCAAGAAGTGTATGTCAAATTTTTAGAAGAAATCCCTATAAAAATAGTGATTTTCATCACTAAAAACCATTGTGAATACCATTTTCTATTTTTGTAACCCCATTTTGTTCAAGTCAAGCATTCCTGGAGCTTGAGGAGTATTAGAAGTATCATCCTACCAATTTTCATAATTTTTAGACTTCATTTGAGCCCACAAATAAGTCCTGGAACTTAATTTTTAACTAGACCGAACACTAGGTCTGGACAGGGCCAAAACTAGTCAAAAAACTATAAAAATCTGGCAACTTAGCCATTAGTGCCTTGGCCTAGTTACAAACTCTAGAAATTTTTTGCCTGGACCCGGTCTCAAGTTTTCTAATTCTTCTATGATGATCTCTATAGTATTTCCATGCTGGAATTGATTTTTGAATGCATCTTTCATTAAGTCCCAAGTGGTGAAATGGTTCTCAGCAAACTGGCTAAACCATTTATCTGCTAATCCTTCTAATGTGGCAGGGAAGAGTATCAAAAAGGCATCCTCTCTTCCCATCAAGCCTCTAGTTTTACATAGTGCTAAAAACCTTCTAATATGCTCGTCCGGATCTTCCTAAGCTAAGCCTTTGAAAGAAGGAAATTTTATATTTAATCTTGGTAGTAGGGTTTCCAAGTCTACCTGACCTGCCATGCTCTTGACTGATGAGGTTGACAAAAGTGGACTGGAGGATCTTCTAACAACTTTCCTTCTTGTAGCTTTGCAGGTGACCCTCAATGTTTGGGACCGGGTTGCAGTCATGAGCTGCTCATAGCCCTCTTAGTATGAGATAATTGATAAGAATATTTACCTCTTAGTCCAATGAAGTAGTACTATCGGAACTTGAACTCTTCTACCCTTTGTACTTGGCTTCTCCTATGCTCAAATCTCCTTGGAGTCCCACCAGGCATGCCAAATTTTGTTGGGGGATTCTTGGACAAGAAGGGATTTGAGTGTTTGTAGGAGAAAAGGGAAAGACAAGAAGAAAGATACACACTAGAAGCCTCTCTCAATTGATTATAATAAGACAAATACAATGGTGATGCACAATACAATCCAATGCTTCTGTGCAAAATCCCACAGAGTGCCCGATCACAAAATACCAAATACCCAAGGGTCTTGTTGCTGCCGGCCTTCTCTGCACCAAACCTCCACCTTCTCCAAGCCTGCACTTGTGCACACCTTGCACCAAGCTTCCAATAAGGGGGATGGATGGACACCTTCTCTCGGCACGTACACAACTTCAATGAGACCTTGGGATCCTTGGGGTGAATAGCTTAACACTTCTCTACACCCTTCTTAGTCACTCTTCATGCACACCTTGCACTTCACTTCTCTATGTCGCACACTGTGTGCCTCTTGCACTTCTCTCTCTTGCCTAACTTAGACTATGCTCCCCTTGCTTGGTCTTGCTTAGTCCAAGAATAATCCTTGCCTTGATTTGAGTGTCGATTCACGTACACTCCTAACTGCAAGAGTATCTTGGTACTCACTTTGATGTCCCAAGTTTGTCTCCAAAAGTGGGTAGCCAACGAATCCCTGTTTTGTCCTATAGTGACTTTAGAGTAAAACAAAAATTTTAATTGGGGGGCCATACTTTCACTTCTATGTACGTTGTCACTTCACATACCTTCACATTTTGCCTTTTAATTCTTCACTTGTGCACATAAGAGATGGTTCACCTGAACCTTCCAAAACACTTTAAAAACACTTTGAACCTTAGAAAAATTACAGAAATACCTCTGCAACCTACAACCAACTTTTTGCAATTTGACGCTTTGTGAAAAATTAATGGTGCACTACTTGTGCACTTTGACACCTGACTTTGCACACTTTGACTTTAAGCACCTTATATGTTAAGCATGCTAATGATGTGCTTTTGATCATTGTTGTCTATGTAGACGACATGCTGCTCACTGGTCCTCTTGAGAAGCATATTGCTGATTTCAAGGCTGATTTGCATGCCTCATTTGAGATGTCTGTTTTAGGGCATTTGCATCACTATTTGGGCATTCAGTTTATGCAAGTTGATGGTGGAATGGCTTTGTGTCCAACGAAATATATTGACACATTATTGCAGCGTTTTGGCCTTGAAGACTGTAAGCCTATTGCCACTCCTATGGAGACAGGTTTACGATTGAGTCTTCATGATGCTGGAGATGCATTTGATGCTGTTCTCTATCAGCAGGCTGTTGGATGCTTGATTTACTTATGCATTACTCGGCCAGATATTCAGTTTGCTGTCTCACAGATGAGCAGGTTTATGCATTGCCCAGGAGTCACGCATTGGAAAGCGGTTAAGCGCATCTTTCGCTACTTGAGTGGTACTCGGCTACTTGGGTTGTTTTATCCCAAGGGGGGATCACTACTGCCAGATTTGCATGCTTTTTCTGACTCAGATTGGGCTGGTTGCTATGACACTCGTGTGTCCACCAGTGGTTTTTGCTTCATGCTTGGTAGCTCATGTATATCTTGGTTGAGCAAGAAGCAGCCTACTGTGGCCACTTCTAGTTGTGAGGCTGAGTATAGGGCAGCTTTCACAGCGACTGTTGAGTGTGTGTGGCTCAGACGCCTTACGGCTGATTTGGGTGTTGGCCAGTCTTCTGCCACCACCATCTTCACTGATAGTCAGAGCGCATTGGCAGTTGCGAGGAACCCTGTGTTCCATGCTTGCACTAAGCACATTGAGGTGCATTATCACTATGTCAGGGAGAGGTTCTCTGCTAGGGAGATCAGCTTGGCATATGTGCCCACGCAGGAGAACATTGAGTGCCAGCTCCTTGTTCACATAGCTTGGCACTTCCTTATACATGAGTGCCAGCTCCTTGTTCACCGCATCACTCCCAGGGGGGATTTGTTGATATATTTAGGTAGTGATGTGTGTGAACACTCTAGGACTGTCGGGGCACTTTTTTCCCTCTTTAGGAGGTTTTTTTCCCTCGGCTTGTATATACGCCTCTTGACCTAATGGGCTACTTATCTTTGTACATTCTCTAGTAATACATTCACTCTTGTGTGTTGTGCTCCAAGCTTCTTCTTCTTCCTTGTGCTGTTCGCGTGCTTCCGCAGACGTCTAACTCCAACAGAACCCGTTTAAGGAAATGATTTTAGCCATAGATGGCTTACCTCTCAACTTAGATTTTGAGTCCTCAGGCATGCAAAACTTTAATCTGTGCAGTGAGAAATGATCAAATCATTGACCATCAAAAATGTGCCTATTTCAGAAAACTGTGAACACTCTTTTACATATGAATGTTCCTACTCATAATTCTCACAACCTGTTTACATTTAGGCTCTCAAACTTTAACCATAGACTCCAAAAGGATTCTTGAAATGATCAAGTACAGAAGGAGAATGCATAGAAACATCGGGCGCAACTTCTCTTCATTTCTGACAAAAATTACATCTGGATGAGAGAGCTATTCTAATCTCTTCATAAGTGTCTAATGACTTCTAATTCTACTCAATTCTCATGCTCTACATTCTCTCTCATACTTGTCCCGACATTTTCCAAGTATATATATAAACAAAAATTTACAAGCTTATGACTACTCAAAGATATAAGTGAAGTATCTTTGACATAATGTACATATGTGTACACATCTTCCAAATTCTGAATGTGTCCTTCCTTCATGCTTCACAACTTGTTCTATTCTCAAATCCTTGACTTCATTTCCATGTCAAAACATCAATTGGTGATTGTCCTGCACCAACACATCCCACGCTCATGAAGCCCAGAGAGAAAGAACTAGAGAGAGACCTGAGGTACATTTTGCACACCCTGTGGGCAGGAATAGATCAGGAGTTGAAAGTGAAAGACCTGAAAGAGAGAGATATCAAGCACATAGGTAACAAAGAGATGAACAAGATTTTCCATTGCCTAGACCCCGAGAGCACACAAGAACCCTTAGACCCACTCAAGTGATCAAGGCAATGAAGAATTATTTTGACGAGACAGGAGATCCTTATGATCATTTGGCCGAGTTCAAACAAGTGTTAAGAGCTGAACAAGTTGAGGATTTGTTCACCTAGTACGAGGCATTTGGTTTGACTCTTAAGGGCACTGCCTTAGCTTGGTTTCAACCACTCAGTAGTCGCAACTATCGCGATATAGGTCAACTGCTAGACAAATTCATTGTAGAATTTTCCAAGAGTGGTATAAGGCATAAGACATCATCTTTGATCCACATTTTCAAGCAAACACCCCAAGAAAGAGTGTGACTAGCACGTAGAAGGTTCAGACAGTACCTAGAAAGATGCCATGCTCCAGAGTTGCCCACACCCGCCAAACAAGTGGCCTTGTTCTTAGATGGCTTACTGAGCACAAAGTTAAGATCATATGTGTACTTGAAAGAGCCTAGATCAATAGAAGAGTGTGTGTGGACGTGCATTGACATAGAAGACAAATTGGGTGAGGAGTTAGGACTATCCAAACTCTATAAGGACTCTGAGAGTTCTACTAGTCATACCTCCAAAGCCTCCACTGAGCTGGATGAAATAGCAGAGCAAGTTGCCAAGAAGCTAGGAGTTCAAAATAGACAAATACCAAGAGTCACCTCATCGAATCGATGTTATACTTGCGGAGGCGACCACATGGCTAATGTATGCCCATTGCACAACCAGAACATGAGAGAAAGAAATGCTCCATATTGCACTATTGAGAGAAAATACACGAACCATACGACTCAAGATTGTCCATACAATAGACAGGTTGTTAGACAAAATTATCCGCAACCTTACCAACAAGGTAGGTATTAGAACCAATACCAACAGCCATATGATAGACCACAACAACAATATCAGGCACCATATAGGCCACAACCGGTCCTAGGAAACCAATCACCAATGCCTGCCAACGTAATTCCAGTTAAGTATGTAGTGGCACAAGAGAACCTTAATAGAGCATTGGTGCCAGTGACCCCACTGATCTCAGAGAATGACTCTCATGCTCATAGTTCAGACTACTCCCATGAAGGTAGTCCACATGCTTATTACACTGAGTCACCTGAGCATAGTGAGATTTACTCGTATCAATATGAGGCACCACCTATAAAACAAAATTGGGAGCCTAAATACTCCAATGTCATGTACGCAAATGCTAACCCTAGGCCCCAATTGAGACAAGTAAGACCACAAGCCCCTAGAGGACCATGTTTTAGATGTCAGGGCGACCATTTCCTTTGTGATTTTCCCCACCCACCATCTCCGAGTCAAGGACACGCTATCACAATACAAGCTTTTTGTCCTGATTGTGGCAAAGACCATCTCCCTAGAGATTTTCCAAAAAACCCCTCTAGTGCACCCAAGATTACACCCATTAATGTGGTAGGCTTAGTGGCGGATTCAAGTTCAGGTAGCAGTAATGTGGCTCCTATACAAGCTGTCACTAGAGCACAAGCCTTAAAACAGGATAAACCAGTAGAGCAATCGGAGTCGAGTGAATCAGGAGAACCTAGTAAGAGGAAAACAAGAACATGGAAGGATACTAGAGAGAAGGCCAATCGCAAGTGGAATAGAAAGATATCAGAATTGGAAGAAAGCCTAAAAGAAGTGAGAACAAAAATAGATGACATTGCATCTCAAAGCCCCTCGCATGCCCAAACTCCATCTACTTCACCTCATCCCACCCCACCACCCATTGTAAATAGACCGCAACCAGGGTCTGTTCTGGCAGATCCAACCCCAAAAGGCTTGGACATGATGTTCAAGGCCTACCAGGCTCGACTTCAAGAAGGGCCAACAGTTGCAAATCTAGACAAGAGTTACCCTAGAGCAGATTTAGAGATTGAACGGATGAGAATGTGCATGAAAATGGTATAACAAGCTCAAGCTATACTCAGACTAGTCAAAAGTTCAATCAGACAAACTCTATCAAACCGGATTTGCACTTCCAGGACTTACTAGAAAGATTAGAGTAGTTGGTAAACAAAACACAAGTTTCTTTACCTCCACAGGCTCAACCAGTTATTTAAACAGGAAGCTCACCACCAAGGGGAGCTTATGTTCCTAATTGCACAGATGCTGGAGTACCTCCTTCAATTCAACAGTACTCTCAAGTGTTCTTGCGGTAAATACAAGAAGAGGAATGGGCCAAGGAGAAGGGTAATTCCCCTCCTATTCCTAAGATTGATGATCTTCATGATCAATAAGTTCCCCAAGACATTACATCCATTTATGGAGATCAAGTCGAGCAACAAGAAGACGAAAGGATAGATTTTGAATCTAATACCTTAGAAGAACTACCTCAATATCCAGGCCCATGGGAATCTGAATCTCTTCAGATCAGAGCTCCCACAATACTGGGAAAACATGAAGACTCAGTGGTCCCAAGGAACACTGATGTCGTGAAGAACATTAAGGTTCAATGTCATCTCACTGTAGAAGAGCTGCTCAAAGCAAAACCTAAGCTATGGAATCATGTCAAGGATCAAGTTCCGGAACTTGATTCCAAAATGCCAAAAGAAGGCTCTAAGAAAAAAGTACCAGAGATACCTCTAGACAAAATAGGGGACATGTGTAAGGGTGAAAAAGGTAATACTTATCTTCCAATCACCTACCAAGGTTACACAACCAAAGCAATCATAGATTCAGGTGCTAGTGTTGCTATTGCAACCACCTCCTTGTGGAAGCAATGGGGCAAACCCACATTAAGACCAACTAGAATGAAGCTTTAAATGGCCGACGGTCATTTTGAAAGACCTCTAGGATTGCTCGAAGGGATAACTCTAACCACTTGTGGTGTAGAGTTTGAGCACACATTTGCTATATGTGACTTTGAGAAAAATAATGTTTATGAGATGATCCTAGGAAGACCCTTCCTACGACAATTGCAAATAGTACAAGATTGGGGAACCAACTCCTTGTACTTACAACACTTAGGGGTCACCACCAAGGTCAATTTGAAGGATTACTCCTTCAGAGATGTACCACCCCTACAGTGGAGCCCTATTCATAAAGCAAAAGAAGATTCAATCTGTGTGCATTCTGGAAGTTCTCCTGACCCATCGTGGTTGCATGAAGATACTCATTTGTGGATGTGCAAGGTTGCAGAGGAAGAGGAAAAATGCTTGAAGGCGAGAGAAGAAGGAACTTCATGAGGAGATAGACCAGTTAGAGACCCAGCCTACACACCGATGATCTTTCCTGATGAGGAATTTGAGCCTCATGGCTAGCCAGAAATCTTAGCCACCATGGACATTGCTATCAATAAAGAAAAGTGGAAACCTCATTGTGATGAGGAGGGTTATGATATCTCAGTGTTCATGTGTCAGCCCTTGCTAGAAGAATGTGACCCTAGTGATGTCATAGAAGAAGAAGAGAATGACAATGATATAGAGTCCATTGTGATGGATAGTTGCTTTAACTCAGAGCAGCACTATCTAGAAGATATAGGAGTGTTCACCCAGAAAGAAGAAGAACCTCTCACAAGTATTAAAACGGTAAATTCAAAGGATGGAAGTGAGAGGAGTCAAAAGAAAAACAAAAGAAAAGTAGTGAAACAAGAAGAGGAGGAATCATTGTTTGAAGTACCAGAAAACTTCAAGAAATATGAAGTTGACGACCGCAAAATTTTGGTACGAATGCCTAAGAGAGAGGCCATCATAGGAGAATCATATGATAATAAAGAAAAGACCAAGAAAATTGTAGTGACCATTGAAGAGAATGAAGAGAGATGCGCATACATAGGAGATGACCTAAGTGCAAGAGAAGAGATGGAGCTCGTAGCTCTATTAAGGGAATATAGGGATGTGTTTGCGTGGCATTATAGAGACTTGAAAGGGGTAGATCCAAGAATTTGCTCTCATACTATCCCCATGGCTACTGATGCCAAGCCCACCAAACAGAAGCCCTACACATATAATGATACATATGCAACCAAAATAAAAGAAGAAATTGAAAGGCTGATTGAAGCTGGATTCATCTATGAGATTGAGCATACTGAATGGGTGTCCCCCATTGTAGTGGTGCCCAAGAAGAACAGGAAGTTGCGAGTGTGTATTAACCTTAAGAAAGTTAATGCCGCTACGATCAGATATAGTTATCCACTTCCAATCACGGAACACCTATTGGAGCGTGTTGCAGGCAAGGAAGTTTATAGCTTCCTTGATGGATTTTCAGGTTACAATCAAGTAGCCATTGCCCGAGAAGATCAACACAAAATAGCTTTTGCCATAGAGTGGGGAATCTTTGCATTTCGTGTGATGGCATTTGGGCTCACCAATGCACCTGCAACATTCCAAAGGCTCATGTGTCATGTCTTCAAGTAGTTCTTGCGAAAGAGCTTAGAAGTGTATGTGGATGATTTATGTTCTCATTCCCAAGAAAAAAGATTTCACATCCCTAAGCTCAGACAAATCTTCAACAAGTGTAGAGAATATCGAGTGTGTCTGAACCCAGAAAAGTGTGTGTTCATGGTGCGTCAAGGTAAAATCTTAGGTCATATTGTTTCTAAGAATGGAATCTCAACAGATGAAGATAAGGTACGAGCCATAGTGGAGCTGCCAAGGCGAAGGAATATTAAAGAGGTTCAAGCCTTTATGGGCCATTGTGGATATTACGGTAGGTTTATCCACATGTACGCGATCATAGCTAGAGCCCTTTATGCCTTGTTTTCTAATTTTGAGTGGAACGAGGAATGCGAGAATTCTTTCAATGAACTGAAGAAATGTTTGTGCACAACACCAATACTGACCACTCTTGATTGGAATAAACCATTCCATGTCCATGTGGATGCATCCAATCACGCCATAGGATGTGTGCTAGCACAACCCACAGGTGAAGGAAACCTAGATTTTCCCATAGCATATGCTAGTAGACAGCTCACCGCAACTGAACGAAACTATACCACAACTGAGCGAGAGGGCTTAGGCATGGTTTATGTTGTGAAGAAGTTTAGACACTATTTATTGGCCAACAAGTTCAAGTTTTTCACTGATCATCAAGCTTTGTTATATTTGGTCAATAAACCTTGCAATACTAGACGCTTAGTAAGATGGTTCCTCTTACTAATGGAATATGACTTTGAAGTTGTTGTCAGGAAAGGTAGAACCCACCTTCAGGCAGATCACCTTTCTCGCATTACTTCGGGAGAGTCACCGCAAGGAGTGTCTGATGAACTACCTGATGCTTATCTGTTCAATTTGGAAGTTGTTCGTAAATGGGCAAATAAGTTGGTACCAATCCTCACCTTCGGAACTCGCAAATAAGAATGTGAAAACCTTGCAAGAAGAAATTGTAAAATCACAAAAATATCACATATTGGCAAGAAGCATGTACAAACAAGATACGGAGGGTGTAATCGCTTGTGTCGAGGATGACGAACATACTAGCTGGTTGCAACAAGCCCATGAAGGATTTCTAGGAAATCACTATTCTAAACAATGAACATTGCAGAATCTAAAACGTTTAGGAGTGTAGTGGCCTAGCATGGACAAGGAAATACATGAGTGGATTAAGACTTGTCTAGTGTGCCAGGTAAAACCCCCAGTGGAGCATGCCACTCTTTATCACATGTCACTAATTCAAGATTGGAGTGCTCCATTGGTAGAGTTCATGAGATCGGGAACCTTACCCAAAGAAGCTAGTCTAGCAAGACGATGAAGCATGGAGCAAGAGGCTCAAGACTATGCTTTAGTTGGAGACAACTTATATCGAAGAGGCAAGGATGGTTATCTAAGATTGTGCGTTCATGAATCAGACTATTTGAAAGTCTTAGAAACTGCACACATCGGTGTTGCAAGTGGACACTTTAGTCCTGATCGAGTAATCAAGACCATTCTATTCTCAGGACTTTGGTGGCCCACTCTTCATATGGATGCTCACACCTATGTGAAGAAATGTGACACATGCCAACATGCACAATATCCTGTTAGAAAAGATGAGATGCCTTTGAGGCCAATGATGGGAGGGCGTGCATTTTCGAAGTGGGGCATAGACTTCATAGGTCCTATTAACCCCCCAGCTAGAAACCCCCATGCACAGTATATTATTGTAGCCACAGATTACCTTACAAAGTGGGTAGAAGTGGAAGCCACAACAAAGAATGATGCTCAGACTACGGCAAAGTTCTTATTCGAGAATGTGTTCACGAGATATGGGCTACCAATAGAGTTAGTGAGCGATAGAGGCACACACTTCTTGAATGAGGTCATTGAAAATCTTCTCCAAGAATTATTGGTGATACATAAGAAGTCTGCCCCCTATCATCCACAAGCTAACGGATAATCCGAGAGCACCAATAAGATCCTCTGTAACGTATTGACAAAACTAGTAAATAATAAACGCTCTGATTGGGACAAACAACTTCATCATGCTCTTTGGGCTTATCGAGTTGCCTACAAAACGGTACTCAACGCCACCCCATTTCAGATGGTCTTTGGACAGAATGCCATTCTACCATTGGACTTCCTCATCCCAGCCTTAAAAGTAGCACAAGAGCATGAGTGGAATGGACATGAATTGTCCTCTATGATCTTTGATCTAGAACACTTAGGTGAGACAAGGCTACGCATGGCGGCATGCATCTATGCTGCAAAGAAAAGACAAAAGGCTTACTTTGATGCACACATCAAAGATAAAGGATTGAAAGAGGGAGACCTAGTGTTGGTGTACACACTAAAACAACATGCCCGTAAGTTGGAAAAAAGAGGATACGGACCCATGATCATTAATAGAATTTCCACTAGCGGTGCAGTTCAGTTGGCCACTTTAGAAGGAGATATCTTGCCAAACTATATTAGTGGATGTAGAGTCAAGTTATACCAAGAACCTCTTACAGAGGATATGCTTACAAGATTCAACACTGCTAAGAAGCGAAAAGAAGAGGAGTTAAGGGTGAGGGAAGAAGCACAGGCAGAGGCCAGAGAGCGTATTAAGCGAAATAAGTTAAGGCGACTAGGCCTAGATGTCAACTCAAAAGCCCCAAAATATCACATGGATATGTGCCAAAAATCGGGCATAACTACTTCTCAAGTCATTGAACGACGTCCCTTTGTGACCATAGAGATAGGACAAGGAAAGGGTGCCAAGACCGTGAAAGCATTGATTGACTCAAGTGGAGCAAGCAGTGCAGTTAGATTGTCCTACTGCCAAGACTTGCAGTTGAACATCAATCCCATAGAAGCTTATCTCATAGGATTGGGAGGTGTGGAAACCCCTTGTTTGGGCAAGGTGGAACTTCCCATCTATCTTCGAGATGTTCCAATGAAAGTCAAAGTGCTAGTGTGTCAAGATGAGAACCTTACATAACCACTTGTCTTGGGTCAAGATTGGATCTATGACCATGTAGTTAACTTAAACCTAAGAAGTCAAAATCTTCAAGTTTGGGTACACGAACAATGCATTACATTAGAATTAGAGAACTGCATGCTCACAAATCCAGATGTCCCACATTCTCTTAGTTCTTCTAAGACTAATCATCTGGAAGAAGATGTTACATGTGTCAAAAGCTCTATGATCGAGAAGGACTCAATCATGGAAGGAGACTTGCAAAAGCAAGCAAACCCTGATTTTTGAAGGGTAAAGCATCCATAGTAGTTCAACCGCAGAAGCAAGCACAACAATTCAAGACAACTGCTATAGCAAATAGAAAGACACCCTTCAACAAGAAAGCAGTTTCGAGCATGAAGCAGATCTGGGTACGCAAAGGAGAGCAACCACCAGCCTTGCCCCCACAACTCCCATCTAGGCAAGCCAACTAGGCTAGAAGACAAAGGAAGAAGCTTGGACAAGCTCAACCACAAGGTATCAGACAAGTTTGGGTACCTAAGAAATTAGCTGCAGCTCAACAAGGGCGATTAGAGATGTGGGTACCTAAGAAGCTCTTACATCCACAACAACCTATGTTCTCCCACATGCGAAAGGTCTCAACAAAGAAGCAACAAAGAGAAAAGGGTAAGAACCGCATACAGAGATTGAAAGAAGATCAAATCCCCTCTTCAACAATAGTAGGAAGACGTGTAAAAAGGGTATGGGTTTGGAAGCCAAAAGTACAAGTAGCCTCCACCAAACCAAAGCGCCAAGCACACTAGATACTAGAGTTCAGAAAGCATCCAAAGAGGGAGACGCCTGAAGTGATCTCTACAGTGCCAAATGTTGTTCTAAAATGGACTCCAATAAGGAGGATTACATCAGTTCAAGACCCAATGGATACCTCCAGCAAAGCCGGCATCAACATCCGCAATAACATAGAATGCGTCGACGAGCGACAACCATGTGCTCCTTGCACAACTTTGTCTTTTGCACCATTCAGGTCATGCATTTCCAAAGTATGCATTAATATAGGGCCACATTACATGGCTGTGCATAGACACATTTGAGAGTCCCATGCACAAGAGCACATTGACATATGTCAACTATTTTTTCTGATTCTAACATCTGTCTTCTTTTTTGGTGACATTGTTCCTTCAAAAAAAAAAGGAGAGAAAGCACTTGTTCCTAGGTTTGGCTCATGAAACATGAATGAGTCATGCTTAGTTGAAGATGTCAAGAACTTGGCATGAACATGGCATCCACAACTATGGTTCCCCCTTACCATGGTAGGAGTGAAGAGCTTGAAGGTCCGCAACTTGAGAGATGCTTAACTACCATATGTACAAGAGCAGCCAAGGAGGTATCTGCAAGGGATAGTTTTGGTACCATGCAAATCCTTGTATGTATACTGGATGAGAAGATTCCTGCTTATGAGAGCAGACAGGACCAGACACTCAAAGAATTTCATCAGTGGATCCTCAACACGAACATTCATCAACAATGTCCATCACAAATGCTGGGAGCACAACATGACGAAATGAACATCGATCGACCTTCTCCATGGTAAGTATCTTTACTTTGGAAACATCATAACCATGATAGCTTAGGAAACCTCTTCGTCGGCATACCCTTGAGCACTTAGCTCAAGACCCCCAATTTTTGCACCATACTTCTTCCAATGCATTTTCCAAGTAAGCATGCATAGGGCTACATTACAAGGCCGTGCACAAGGCACATATTTTCCTCAACCCATGCACGAACACACTTACCCATCATTCATTATGGGTTATTAGTACTTGGCGTGATTACTATGAACATCATCTTAAGAAGATCAAGAGTGTTGGAGCAGAACAATCATCAATAGTGATTTTATGAAGATCAAAGTGAGAAGACATATGAAAGAATGAAGATTATTTTCAGAGGAAGAAAATGGAATCAGAAATGTTTCTTTTGTATATTACTCTTGTAAATAGTTCAATGTATTTTGAAAAAGATGACGAGTTAGACTCGTATATATATCTACAGATACGTATTCATAGTAAGAGAGAGTGATATAGATCAGATAGAGAAGAATAGGTGAAGAGGTGATGAACATTGTATGTATCATCAACCATATGTGTGAAAAGTAATGAAGAAGAAAAGTTTGTAGAATTCTGCGCATCGATCTTCTCTCCCATTCTCCTTCTGTGCTTAATCTTTTGAAGAATCCTTTTGCACGTATCTAAGTCCATAGCTAATCTATCTATGGCTAGAATTTGAGAGGTTAATTGTAATCAGGCTGAGAGAATTTTGGTTAGGAACATTCATATGTAAGATTGTTCTAAGAGTCGAAGAATCTGGCGCACATTTCATCTTCAATGAAATGATCATTGCTCAGTCCACAGTGTAAAGTTTTACACAAGTGAGGGCTCAAAATCTAAGTTGGAAGGTAAGCCATCTATGGCTAGAAGATCTTGATCAAACGGGTTCAGAGTTGAGAGAACCAGTGCTAAGAAGTTGCAGGTGTCAAAGTCGCCATTGCAGAGAAGCACTTTCAGACATAGGTAAAGTGTTTCACACATTTCTCAGTATGTACTTAATCTTTTTGAGAGATTTAACTTGGCAAGGTTGCGCAATCTTAAGGCGAAGTGTTGTGCAAAGTTTTATCAAAAACTTTACAGGATTGATTAGTCAATGAGTGACTAATCTGCAGCAGACTTTTCTGAGAAGTTGATTTTTCAGAACTTTCAATATTTCTGATAATTTGGTGAATGATCTCTAAGTTTGGTGGAGTCTAAGGTTAACCTTGATATAGAGGTGATCTAGCTTCAAGGTTAATCTGTTCTTTTGGAGATTAACACTCTCCATCAGTGGTATCAGAGGAGGTTGTGTCAAAATTGAAGTGAAGAAGACTCCGACTATTGCAGAAGTACAAAGCTTTACATTTTGAAGGTGCAGAAGGGTAAAGGTTGAAGAAAACTTGAAGGAAGACATACAAAGAGCATCAAAAGGATCAGAAGGAGCAACATTCGAAGTAAAGGTACATTTATTATCTGTAAAGGTTAAAGATTTGAAGTTACAGGTGAAGTAAAGATGGGAGATAGTCTCCAAATTGAAAAGTTGGATAGAGAGAACTATCCTGCATGGTCTATGAGGATGGAAGCTCACCTTATGAGCAAAGATCTGATAGGATATATCACAGGAGATGAAGAAAAGCCAGAATTCAGAGATCCTAGTGTTCCAACTAGGGAGGAGCTTGCAGATTTGAAGAATTGGATGAAGAAGGATGCTCAAGCAAGAAGCATCATCTACATGGCAGTCAATGACTATTTGCTTCCTCACATTAGAGGACTTGAAAGTGCTTGTGACATTTGGAATGCTTTGGAAGAGCATTTCCAAAATACAACCAAGTCAAGGAAGGCTTCACTATGGGCAGAGTTTACTACCTTCAAGAAGAAGGCCTCACAATCAATTTCTGATTATGTGACAAAGATGAAGGACATTGCAGATTCTCTAGGTGCAGTGGATGAAGATATTGAAGAAGACAAATTGGTAAGACAAATACTCACAGGGCTAAGAGGAGATGAGAAATGGAAGCCTTTCATTTTATCTACAGAACTTTCATTAGATCACTTTACTCCTGATTTGAATCAATTGTTAGGTCATATGCTAACTTTTGAGAATGATATCAAAGGAGATGTTGATAAGAGTGCAGGTCATGCAATGTATTCTAAAGACAAGAAGAAAGCCAACAAAGGAAAGCAACAATCAGGTGAAGAAGAAGGTACTTCAAACCAAGCAAACTTCATAAGAGGAAGAGGAAATGGCAGAAGTAGAGGAAGAGGCAGAAACAACAAAGAGAATGCAAGAGCTTGTTGGATATGTGGTAAGACCAATCATCTATCTCATGATTGTTGGCATAATAATCAAAACAATGGTAATTATCAGAACTTTAATCAAAGAGGAAGAGGAGGTAGATTTCAGAGAGGAAATTTCAGAGGTAGAGGTGGTAGGAATTCTTTTGGAAGAGGTGGTGGAAGAAACTTCCAAAGTCAGTCCTATAATAACACCTACTACAACTATGCATCAGATCAAAAGGAGGATTCGACTCTCATTATGAATACATGTGAAACCTCACATGAAGACATGAGAGTGTTCTATATTGATTCAGGATGTAGTAATCACTTAAGTGGAAATATTGCTTTGATGACTGACCTAGATCATAATGCAATTAATCATACAGTGCAGACAGGTGATAATACAAAGCATAAGGTAAAGTCAATTGGTTCAGTCAAGGCTAAGGATGGGAGCACTCTTCTGAGTAAGGTACTTTATGTTCCCACAATTCCAAAGAATTTGATCAGTGTAGGTCAAATTGTGGAAAAAGGATATGAGGTAAGGTTCACAAATGATGGAGTTTATGTGGAAGACCCTAGTCAAGGGTATAAACAAGTTATTGCAGGAAAGAAAGAAGGAAGGCTTTTCACATTGAAGGTACAAGGAAATGTTGGACATGCTATGTTCACATATGGAGAGCAGAAGGTGTCAGAATTGGATCTTTGGCACAAAAGACTTGGACACTTTAATGAAAGAGGTATCAAAGAAATGATTAACAATGATTCAGTGCTTGGAATGCCTAACATTGCAGGTCAACACATGACATACAAATGTGAGGCATGTCAATTAGGTAAGGCTCATAAGCAATCCTATTCCAAGCATGGATTTATGTATTCAGAAAGACTTGAATTGGTGCATACAGATGTGTGGGGTCCTTCAAAGGACTTTAGTATAAATGGTTCAAGATATTATGTCATATATGTTGATGATGCTACCAGGTGGATCACAATTTATGTGATTAAGGAAAAGTCAGAAGTGTTTAATACATTTAAACACTATCATGCATATGCAGAAAGGATTACAGGTCAAAAATTGAAGAAACTAAGGTCAGATGGAGGGGGAGAATATTTTTCAAATGAATTCAATGACTATTTGTGGAATGCAGGTATAAAGAGAGAAGTTACTTGCAGGTACTCTCCTCAACAAAATGGGGTAGCAGAAAGAAGAAATAGGACTCTTGTTGAGTTTGCAAGGTCCATGATGAAAGAGAAGAATTGCCCAAATTATTTGTGGGCTGAGGCTGTTAATACAGCTACATATTTGGTTAATAGATTGCCTTGTAAAGCTTTGCAGGGTATGACACCATATGAAGCTTGGTGGGGTAAGAAACCTACCTTGGATCATTGCAGAATATTTGGATGCTTGGCATATGCATATGTGCCATCTCAATTGAGGCATAAGTTGGAGCCTAAGGCAGAGAAGTATGTATTCATTGGTTATGATGATAAGCAAATGGGATACAGGTTGTGGAGTCCATCCACAAAGCAATTTATTGTATCCAAGGATGTTACATTTGATGAGCAAGGTACTTGGTATGCAGGTAAATATAATGTACATGCAGATGATGAAGAAGTAGTGGAACAAAGGAAAGGTAAAGCAAAGATTCAATTACTTGATGAAAGTGAGAGTAATGAAGTGCAAATTGAAGTTGAAGAGAGGCCAAGGTTTGATCCAGAATGTGATGAACCAGAGACCTCAAGAAGTGCAGAAGTTAGAAGGTCATCTAGGCACAAATGGCAACCTACAAGGTATAGCTATGACACTTCATTCTTGACTACTAAAGATTATGCTTATTTGGTAAAAACAGATGAAGATCCTTCTACATTTGAAGAAGCCAAAGGGAAGAAGAATTGGGAAGATGCTATGCAAGAGGAGTATGATGCATTGATAGAGAATCAAACATGGGATTTGGTTCCTAAACCTAATAGTCAGAAGATCATTGGATGTAAGTGGGTTTACAAGACTAAAAGATTTGCAGATGGAAGTGTGTCTAGGTACAAAGCTAGACTTGTTGTGAAAGGGTATGCACAGACATATGGAGTGGACTATGATGAGACTTATAGTCCTGTGGCAAAGATGACAACCATCAGGACACTCATAGCAATTGCTGCTTGTAAAGGTTGGAAGTTGTCTCAATTAGATGTTAAAAATGCTTTCTTGAATGGTTACATTTCAGATGAAGTCTACATGGAGCAACCAGATGGGTTCAAAGATCAAGTGAGTCCAAATTATGTGTGTAAGCTCAAGAGAGCTTTGTATGGGTTGAAGCAAGCCCCAAGGGCTTGGAATTATAGGCTTGTAAAATTCTTGAATGATCTTGGTTTTCAAGCATCAAAGGCAGATAGTAGCTTGCTAGTCAAAGCAAGTGAAGATGGGTTCATTTATGTGTGTATTTATGTTGATGACATAATACTTACAGGAACAGATGATAAGGGGATACAAATGATCAAAAAGCAGATGGAGAAAGAGTTCAAAATCAGTGATTTGGGGAACCTATCATTCTTCTTGGGAATGGAGATCACTTATACTCAACATGGAGTATATGTGACTCAAGAAAGGTATCTTAAAAATTTGCTAACCAAATTTAAAATGGAAGATTGCAGGGTTGCACCTACACCTTTGGAAGTGAACCATAAATTGTCTAGGTTTGGAGGAGAAGAGTTCAGAGATATGAAACTCTATCAAAGTTTGGTTGGTAGCTTGATTTATGCTACATTGACAAGGCCTGACTTATCATATGCAGTTGGTGTGCTTTCACAATTCATGCATTGTCCTAGAAAGGAACATTGGATTGCAGGACAAAGAGTACTTAGGTACATCAAGGGTACACTCAAAGAAGGGTTGTACTATGGGTTTACTTCAGATACAAGAATCAAGATATATAGTGATGCAGATTGGGCAGGAAATGTTGATGATAGAAGATCAACACATGGATACTTGTGCTATGTAGGAGACAAATTGATTTCATGGTGTTCCAAGAAGCAACATACAGTTGCTTTGTCATCTACAGAGGCAGAATATAAAGGTATGGTGGAAGCTGCAAAAGAGGTAATATGGCTAAAGACACTTTTGAAAGTTTTTGATGTGATTCAGAGTACTCCTATTATTTGTGGAGACAATATGAGTTCATTATACTAGGCAGCTAATCCTGTATTTCATGCTAGAACTAAGCATATTGAAATACAGTATCATTTTCTGAGAGAGAAGGTCATTGAGAAAGAGATTGAAGTCATACACACTCCTACAAAAGATCAACTTGCAGATATGATGACTAAAAGTTTGGATGGACCTAAATTGCAGAGGTTTAAAGATATAGCAGGAATAAAGAAGATACAGGTAATCACAATTGAAGATTGAGGGGGAGCTGTTGGAGCAGAACAATCATCAATAGTGATTTTATGAAGATCAAAGTGAGAAGACATATGAAAGAATGAAGATTATTTTCAGAGGAAGAAAATGGAATCAGAAATGTTTCTTTTGTATATTACTCTTGTAAATAGTTCCATGTATTTTGAAAAAGATGACGAGTTAGACTCGTATATATATCTACAGATACGTATTCATAGTAAGAGAGAGTGATATAGATCAGATAGAGAAGAATAGGTGAAGAGGTGATGAACATTGTATGTATCATCAACCATATGTGTGAAAAGTAATGAAGAAGAAAAGTTTGTAGAATTCTGCGCATCGATCTTCTCTCCCATTCTCCTTCTGTGCTTAATCTTTTGAAGAATCCTTTTGCACGTATCTAAGTCCATAGCTAATCTATCTATGGCTAGAATTTGAGAGGTTAATTGTAATCAGGCTGAGAGAATTTTGGTTAGGAACATTCATATGTAAGATTGTTCTAAGAGTCGAAGAATCTGGCGCACATTTCATCTTCAATGAAATGATCATTGCTCAGTCCACAGTGTAAAGTTTTACACAAGTGAGGGCTCAAAATCTAAGTTGGAAGGTAAGCCATCTATGGCTAGAAGATCTTGATCAAACGGGTTCAGAGTTGAGAGAACCAGTGCTAAGAAGTTGCAGGTGTCAAAGTCGCCATTGCAGAGAAGCACTTTCAGACATAGGTAAAGTGTTTCACACATTTCTCAGTATGTACTTAATCTTTTTGAGAGATTTAACTTGGCAAGGTTGCGCAATCTTAAGGCGAAGTGTTGTGCAAAGTTTTATCAAAAACTTTACAGGATTGATTAGTCAATGAGTGACTAATCTGCAGCAGACTTTTCTGAGAAGTTGATTTTTCAGAACTTTCAATATTTCTGATAATTTGGTGAATGATCTCTAAGTTTGGTGGAGTCTAAGGTTAACCTTGATATAGAGGTGATCTAGCTTCAAGGTTAATCTGTTCTTTTGGAGATTAACACTCTCCATCAAAGAGGCCATCAATGGTGACTCACAACGACACAATCATGCTGGAATCCAAGGAAGGAGCGCATACCAAGGGACAACAACTTCCAAAGGCTTTTGGTGACAAATGAAGAATCGGACAACCAACCCTACCACATTTGGAAGGTAGACGGCTCTTGTTCCTAGTGAACAGACAAGACCTCTCAAAGCACTACAGGGAACAACCATTACAACAAGGGTCTGTCAGGGACGACAGACTCGAGAGGGGGGGAGTGTTGAAGCTGAAGGTCAAGGACAAAGCACATGAGCACATCAAAGAGGTGGACGTACAAGAAGAAGGATCAAGTAGGGAGCTCCAAGAAGTGTATGTCAAATTTTTAGAAGAAATCCCTAGAAAAATAGTAATTTTCATAACTAAAAAGCATTATAAATACCATTTTCTATTTTCGTAACCCCATTTTGTTCAAGCCAAGGAGTGCTCAAGCTTGAGGAGTATTAGAATATCATCCTACCAATTTTCATAATTTTTAGACCTCATTTGAGCCCTCAAATAAGCCTTGGAACCTAATTTTTAACTAGCCTGGACACTAGGTCTGGATAGGGCCAAAACTAGTCAAAAAACTATAAAAAGAGCTAGAGAGATCATTTTGGAGGTTAGCTTGTTAGAGAATAGATCTTTTGTAAGAGAACTCATTTGCAATCAAAGCTTTCCATTGTTCCTCCCTTTGGTCTTACCTTGTGCGCATGTGTGTGTACGTGTGTGCATGTTTGTGTGCTTTCACTCACGCACTTGTGCCTTCACTTGCTCCGTGGATTGACAATTAAAGGAGGTGGTGCTTACGCTTGAGCTACACTTTCCTCCTCTGCCCCTTCTGTAAGCACCTCTTCCTCTACCTGTATAGTTAGGTTCAGAAGTAGTAGCCTCTTCTTCAAAAGTTATTGCTTTTACTCTTATCCTTACTTTTATTCTTATCTGTGTAAAGGGCAAAAGATTGATTACCTCTAGAGTTGTCACCATTTTCTATGAGCTTTGTCTCATGGGTGAAGAGTTGCCCCATCAAGATGTTGAGGTCAGGTATTTGCATATCCATGTAGAGGTCCATTGCTGTGTGAAGGACTCCCACTTGTCATCAGCTTTGATGCCATTAATGATCTACCTTACTATGTGTTCTTCTTCTATCTCCTCTCCAATGCTTACAAGCTGGTCAGCCACACCTTTCATCTTGGTTACATAATCAACTACTCCTTACTTTTGTTGCTTCTTTAGAGTTGTAAACTCCATCATAACTGATTCTTCCTAGCTCTTGTATTTGATGAGAAGTATGATGAGGGTACTTCCCAAGTCTCTTGGGAGGTCCTACAATTCCTAATGTGAGGCAATAAGAAATTAGAGATTGTGTTTAATAGATAAGACCTGGCAAGAGCATCCTTTTGCACACCATATGGTCAACCTTTTTTGCTCTTCCCTTGTAGGTTGATGCTTGCTCTTAAAGATTGGCATCTCTTCATCTCCTGAGATGTATCCATACAGAATTCTCCCTTGAAGGTAGGCTTGCATCCTTAGTGACCATGCTGAGTAGTTGTTTCTATCCAATTTATCAATGAAGGATGGAAATCCATCTCCCATCTTGCTTGTTGTTGAAGCTCTGATACCACTATTGGAGGAGATGGTGGATAGTCTTCAGAGATGAAGTGGTATTGCGCAATCCTGCTTCACACCTACCAAGAATGATTGTTGGAGATTGTAGTGGGCCTCTTTAACTAGCTAATGATAATAAATAATCATATATGTTGCTTGGAACATGATCCACTAATCAATGGATCAAAACACATAGGTAGGAGTCGATCCAATATCAAGAAACTTGCTATTTTTGTTCCTACACCTATTCAATGTTTTGAACAGTTCTCTGAGCACAACAACAATCAGCTTAATTCCTTTTGGTAAACTCTAATTAGCTTAGTAAGCTACCAATCATGAGTGATTTCATAAAAAATGATGGACTCTATGAAGAGAAAGATGTTTAGCAAATCACAGAATCATCCTGTCATTTTTGGGGTGCAGTAGTCATCAGACCAGAGGGCAAAGATGTGTTAGTATCTCACGATCCAGAGAAGCTAAGCTCATGAAACTTTGTAGCAAATGATTTAATCATGTACTGAGAATAAGCTCTGAGAAGATCACTATTCTGATGGAGCTATAAGAGAGAGGAAAAATGAGAATGTAATGATAATATATGTATTAAATCATATACAAATACAATGTCAATGGCAATCATACATTGCTCAATGTGTGAGAGGTGAATAAGCTATGAGATAAGCTCTCACTTCACAATGAGTCTCCCTCAAAAATGATCTCATGGGCTCAAGATCACACGCAGGTCATTTGATCCTCTTCTTATAGTTATGCTTGGAGCCAAAGTTTGAATTCAAATTCAAAGATGTCTACACAAAATTGAATCCTAAAGTATAGGATATATTCTCTCATTGCTCAACAACCAAGTGAGTCATGATTTAGAGCTTCCTAACTCCACGCGGATGTAAATCACTTTTACAAAGGTAATTATGAATTATTTTTACAAGGGATCGATCACATGGGATTCCATAGGAGGTGCTATTTTATGAAGTATGTGGGCTTGGTTATAATTGCACCAACACATCTTTCATCACAAATAAATGCAATCCATATGGACTTATGTTTGTAAAATTCAAAGGTTAAAAACTTGGAATTATCTCACTCAAATGTAAAGCATAAAAGTAGGAGGAATCTCATGAATAAAGGAGCTAAAATCCATGACTATAGTTGGAGTTCAAATTCAAAATCATCATAAGATGGAGGACCACTTTTAGCTGGATGTCTCAACCAATTTCAAATTCAAACATGTATAAAAAGACTACCTTCTAGTTGTCACAAGTGAGAGATTTCTTGTGAACTTTGAGTAGAGCTTATGAGCCTACACTTTACTCACTTGAAGTGAGCAAATTCCTCCACAAATACTTTGTACCATATCTACAATATCAATAAACATCATGATTTGTTGACATTGATTTCTCATTCTCTGTGTGCTATTACAGTACCTTGACTTAGATAGTCATATTGTATGGTTCATTTCACACTCTGTGGGCATCCAATATCCAATCTATCACTTGGATAACTTAGTTAGGATTGTTTTGAGATTATATATAATTTTTTAGAAATTTTATGTGTATATATCAAGATATTAAAGCTTGAGTATGGTTGTTTCTACACATCTCCTTCTTCTTGAAAAGGTGGTGTGACCCCCTAGACATACATACCATCACCTCTTCACGGTGGTATTAGAGAAAAGTGAAAGACTAAGCATCATGGGTGATGGATTCCCCTCATCTATTCACAAATTGGATCAAGGTAATTACTCAACATGGCCACTTAGGATGGAGGACTATCTATAAGGAAGGAACCTATATGGATACATGTCTAGAGATGAGATGATGACAATACTTATAAGCAAGGGCCAACTAATACAAGAGGAGCAGGAAAGGTTAAATGCATGGAGCACAAAGGATGCTTTGGTAAGGTCATACAAGAGAGTGAACCATAATTGCTTATGGGGTTGAGTAAAGAGATATTTTTGGGAATGGCAAAATGCTACATTCACAATTGAAGTGGTATTGAAATGTTCGATGTCATTGCTGCCATGTCCTTGAGCTTTGTTATGTTTCTATTCTTCATGTTTTTTGGTATTAACACTGCCTTATCTGATGTGATATGCATACTTAGCATGTTGAGTGCCTCCCTTACTAAGCTCAATGTCATCTTGAACTTCTTCATCTCATTCTTATGCAGCAAGGAGGGGATGATAAAAGTTCACAGTACATTTTTCACGTTACTTGGTTGTAAACTATAAATTAGATAGTAACATCTCATAAAATTTGGCTTTGGTAGTGGTTCAATGAAATACTCTAATATCCCATCTTTCTGCCAAATAGCTTGAAACTCTAGTGTGTTTTATAGCTGCTCAAATTCATGTTAAAAAATTGATATCTGCCCCAAATGTTGTTAAATTTGCACTTCAATTCCCAAACGTGGGCCACATCTCCAAGGGGTCTTGCTAATTTGTTGAAAAATGTGCATGGGGATTAACCTTTTTTGTTTGAACACCATGAAAATATTGGATTGGAATGACTTTTAGATGCTTGAATTGTATTGGCGTTTCCATTGGAGGTTCTGAGATGGGTAGGTTACTAACGTCCATGGGCTAGGAAATAGGTCTTGCTTTAGCCATGGTTGTAAGTGATGCTCATTTTTTGATAAGCTTGAATAAGAAGAACCATATCAGTATTTTCTAAGAAAGTCGATGAGGCCTTGTTCCCTTTACAATACCAACATGTCTCCCTTGATCCCTATGTGTGAATTTAGTGATCATGTGAGTGATGAGCGCATGATGTAGTGAGATTGTAAGTTAGTGTGAAGCCTAAATGCATACTTGGGTAATGCATTAACTTTGCATGCTCCTAATAGTTTACAAGTAGATTACAAGGTTGACTCATGCGATAATTTATAATGTTTGACTCTCTAGAACTCCCTCATGGGATTACAAGATTGGCCTTTTTGTTTATACATGGTTCTTGATGATGACAGCTTGGTTATGAGACTTTTTAGGTACCAATTTTAAATTTGTTCTAGGAAGTAATTTAAGTGATGACTTGGTTATAACAACTTTCTTTGTGAGTTTCTAGGGGTTGGGATTGATTCTGATTGAATAGAACCTAAGAGCTTAGATGTACATATTTGAGCTCATAAGTAGATCTTAGGCGCCTAGATTTGTCCATTATTGTGGTGAGCCTTCATTGACTACTTTGGTACCCAAATGTATTCTTCAAGATTACGTACCTCATTGGTCTATAGCTCGATTCTTTGTCTTTCTCATCTACTCCTCCATTAGTGGTTTTAATACCAAGGGGGTAATTAATTGCTCACCCTTTCGTACTCAAATCTATTTCATGCCAAGAACCGTTTTTCTCTTAGATTTTTTTCCCCTTTGTGATGCACCCATCTTTTTGTGCTGCTTGGCTTGCCTCTTTGGTTAAAATACTACTATCATATTTCTCTTTGGAATATAAGGGAGATCCACTGGCTCTCAAGTTTGTTCTTCAATGGTTGAATCCTTTTGCATCACAGAGCTTTGGGCACATACAACATATTTTTCTACAAGATTAGTCTTAGAAGAACTAAGAGTATGTGTGATACCTCTCAATCAAGTTTTACCTAATCATTCTAAATCAAAGATCCTTGAGGATAGCTCATGGTCTATCTATTGATGCTCTTGTGCAACATTGAGTGTGGGTATTAAGAAGTCTAATGGAAGCACAACATTCTAGCCAAATACCATATTAAAGGGAGTGGCATTGAGTATCACTTTGCACGCAACTCGGTATGCCCAAACAACCTGATGAAGCTATTTGTCCCAATCCAAATGCTTATTATTTATGAGATTGGTGAATATAGTATGATTGCATACATGTGGATAAACCTGCAATAATATCCACAATGGCCCATTAAGGCTTGTACCTCTTTAACATTCCTTGGTCTTGGCAACTCCGTTATGGCTCTTACTTTGTCCTCATCTCTTGATATTCCATTCTTAGAAACAATATGACCTAAGATCTTACGTTGGCGTACCATGATTACACACTTCTCTAGGTTCAGAGACACTGGGTACTCTCTACACTTGTTGAAGATTTGTATAAGCTCAGGGATGCGGTGTCCTCTTTCTTGGGAGTGAGCACATAAATCATCCACATATACTTCTAAGCTCTTTCGCAGGAACTCTTTGAGGGCATGACACATGAGCCTTTGGAATGTTGCGGGTGCATTGGTGAGTCCAAATGGCATCACACGAAATGCAAAGATTCCCCACTCTGTGGCAAAAGCAGTCTTGTGTTGATCTTCTAGGGAAATGGCTACTTGGTTGTAACTTGAAAATCCATTAAGGAAGCTATAAACTTCCTTTCCTGCAACATGCTCCAGTAAATGTTTAGTGATTGGAAGCGGATAACTATCTCTAATCGTATCGACATTAACTTTTTTAAGGTTAATACACAATCGCAACTTCCCATTCTTCTTGGGCACTACTACAATGGGGGACACCCATTCAGTATGCTCAATATCATAGATAAATCTATCTTCAATCAGCCTATCAATTTCTTCTTTTATTTTAGCTGCATAAGTGTCATTATATGTGTAGGACTTCTGTTTGGTGGAGTCCATGTCAACAGTCATGGGGATCGTATGAGAGAAAATTTTCAGATCTACCCCCTTCAAGTCTCTATAGTGCCACACAAACATGTCCCTATATTCCCTTAATAAAGCTACAAGCTCTATTTCTTCTTTTGCACTTAGGTTTTCTTCTATGTACATACATTGCTCTTTGTTCCCTTCAATGGTCACCACAATCTTTTTGGTCTTTTCTTTATTATCATACGCTTCTCCTGTGGTGGCCTCTCTCTTAGGCATTCGTACCAAATTTTTTCGGTCTTCAACTTCATATTTCGTGAAATTCTCTAGTACTTCAAACAATGATTCCTCCTCTTCTTGTTTCACTGCTTTTCTTTTCTTTTTCTTTTGACTACCTTCACTTCCATCCTTTGAATTTTACCGTTTTAATGCTTGTGAGAGGTTCTTCTTCTTTTTGGCTAAACACTCCTACATCTTCTAAATAGTGCTTTTTTGAATTAAAGCAACTATCCATCACAATGGAATCTAGATCATCGTCATCCTCTTCCTCTTCTATGACATTGCAAGGGTCACAATGGACTCTAGATCATCGTCATCCTCTTCCTTTTCTATGACATTGCTAGGGTCACACTCTTCTAGCACGGGCTGACACATGGACATTGAAATATCATAACCCTCCTCATCACAATGAGGTTTCCATTGTTCTTCATTGATGGAAATGTCCATGGTGGCTAAGATTTTGGCCCAAGCATGAGGCTCAAACCCCTCACCTGGAAAGATAACTCGTGTGTAGGCTAGGTCTCTAACTAGTATATCCTGAAGGGGGGTTCCTTCCTCTGTCGCTTTTAGGCATCCTTCCGCTTGCTTTGTGACCTTGCACATCCACAAATGAGTATATTCATGCATCCAAGATGGATCAGAATTACTTTCAGAATGCACAGAGATTGAATCTTCTGGAGCCTTGTGGATAGGGTTCCATTGTAGGGGTGGTACATCTCTAAATGTATAGCCCTTTAGATTGACCTTAGTTGTACTATCTACAGTTGTCGTAGGAAGGGTCTTCCTAAGATCATCTCATAGACATTAGTTTTGCCAAAGTCACATATAGCAAAGGTGTGCTCAAACTCTACACCACAAGTAGTTAGAGTTATCCCTTCATGCAATCCTAGAGGTCTTTCAATATGGCCGTCAACCATCTGAAGCTTCATTCTAGTTAGTCTGAATGCGGGCTTGCCCCATTGCTTCCACAAGGAGGTGGTAGCAATTGCGATGCCACCACCTGAATTTAAGATAACCTTGGTTGTGTAACCTTCATAGGTGATTGGGAGATAAGTATTACCTTCTTCACCTTCACTCATGTCTCCTATTTTGTCTAGAGGTATCTCTGGTACTTTTTGCATAGAGCCTGCTTTCGAAACATTGGAATCAAGTTCTGGAACTTGATTTGCCGCATGTTTCCATAGCTCAGGTTTTACTTTGAGTAGCTCTTCTAAGGTGAGATGACATTAAACCTTAGTGTTCTTCACGACTTCAATGTTTCTGGGAACCACTGAGTCTTCATGTCTTACCAATATTGTGGGAGCTCTAATCTGAAGAGATTTAGATTCCCATGGGCCTGTGAATTGTGGCAACTCTTTAGATTCAAAATCTATTCTTTCATCTTCTTGTTGCTCTACTTGGTCTCCATAAATAAATGGAATGTCTTGGGGAAATTGATCATGAAGTTCATCAATTTTAGGAATATGAGGGGGATTATCCTTCTCCTTGGCCCATTTCTCTTCTTGTGTTTCCCGCAAGAACTCTTGAGAATACTGTTGAATTGAAAGAGGTGTTCCATCATCTATAGATTTAGAAACATAAGATTTTGTTGGTGGTGAGATTTCTCTTTCAACCATTGGTTGAGCCTATGGAGATAAAGAAACTTGCAGCTTGTTTACCAATTGCTCTAGTCTTTCTAGTAAGTCTTGGAAATGCAAATCCGGTTTGACAAAGTTTGTTTGATTGAATGATTCACTGGTCTCAAGCATAGCCTGAGGTAACTCTACCATTTTCATGCACATTTTTGTTCGTTCAATCTCTAAATCTGCTCTAGGGTAACTCTTGTCTAGGTTTGCAACTGTTGGCCCTTCTTTGGGGCAGGTGAAGTGGAGTGGATGGAGTTTTGGCATGTGAGGGGTTTTGAGAGGTGATATCTTCTATTTTGCTTTTCGCATCTCTCAAGCTTTCTTCAAGTTCGGATAGCTTTCTATTCCACTTGCGATTGGCCTTCTCTCTAGTATCCTTCCATGTTCTTGTTTTCCTCTTATTAGGCTCTCCTGATTCACTTGACTCTGATTGTTCAATTGGCTTATCCTTTTTTAAGGCTTGTGCCTTGGTAACTACCTGTATAGGAGCCACATTACTGCTACTAGCACTTGAATCCACCACTAAGCCTACCACATTAATGGGTGTAACCTCGGGTGCACTAGAGGGGTTTCTAGGACAATCTCTCGAAAGATGTTCTTTGCCGCACTCAAGACAAAAACCTTGTATTGTGATGTTTTGTCCTTGTCCCAAAATTGGTGAGTGGGGACATTCATGAATGAAATGGTTGCTCTGACATCTAAAACATGGTCCTCTAGGGGCTTGTGGTCTTACTTGTCTCAATTGGGGTTTGGGGTTTGGATTCCTTTACATGACATTGGAGTATTCTGGTTCCCAATTTTGCTCCATAGGTGGTGCCTCATACTGATATGGATAAGTCTCACTATGATCTAATGACTCTGTGTAATAAGCTTGTGGACTATCTTCATAGGAGTAGTTTGAACTATGAGCGTGAGAGTCATTTTCTAAGACCAATGGGGTTATTGGCACCAGTGCTCTGTTAGGGTTCTCCTCTGCCATCACATACTTAATTGGAATCACATTGGTAGGAGTTGGCAGTTCGTTTCCTAGGACTAGTTGTGGCCTATATGGTGCTTGATATTGTTGCTCGTACCGGGGTTGATATTTTTGTTGTAGCCTATGATATGGTTGTTGATATTGGTTCTGATACCTACCCTGTTGGTAAGGTTGCTGATAAGTTTTTCTAATAGCCTGTCTATTGTAGGGACAATCTTGAGCTTTATGGTCTATATACTTTCTCTCAATTATGCAATATGGAGCATTAGGGTTTCCTTGGGGTTGAGCCATCATTGGGCAAACATTAGACATGTCTCCTCCACAGTTGTAATATCACTTCAATGAGGTGACCCTTGGAGCTTGTCTATTTTGAACTCCTAACTTCTTGGCAACTTGCTCAACTATCTCATCTATCTCAGTGGAGGTTCTAGAAGTATGACTAGCAAAACTGTCAAAATTCTTATAGAGTTTGGACAATTCCAACTCCTCACCCAAGTTGTCTTCTTTGTCAATGCACATCCTCACAAACTCTTCTATGGATCTAGGAACTTTCAAGTACACATATGATCTCAACTTTGTGCTTAGTAAGCCATCTAAAAACAACCACTTCTTTGGCTAGTGTGGGTAACTCTGGAACAGGGCATCTTTCTAGGTACTGTCTGAATCCTCTTCTTGTAAGTCGCACTATTTCTTGGGGTGTCTGTTTGAAGCTGTGGATCAAGGATGATGTGTTATGCCTGATACCACTCTTGGAAAATTCTACAATGAATTCGTCTAGAAATTGACCTTTATCTCGATAGTTACGACTATTAAGGGGTTGAAACCAAGCTAAGGTAGTACCCATAAGAGTCAAACCAAATGCCTCGAACTAGGTGAACAAGTCCATAACTTGTTCAGCTCTTAACACTTGTTTGAACTCAGCCACATGATCATAATGATCTCTTGTCCCATCAAAATATTTCTTCATTGCTTTGACCACTTGAGAGGGTCTAAGGGTTCTTGGGTGCTCGTGGGGTCGAGGCAATGGAAAATCATGTTCATCTCTTTGATGCATATGTGCTTGATGTCTCTCTCTTTCATGTCTTTCACCTTCAAATCTTGATCTCTCTCTACCCACATTGTGTGCAAAGCTTACCTTAGGTCTCTCTCTAGCTCTTTCCCTCTAGTTTTCATGAGCCTGGGATGATCCTACTCCTTAGAGGCCATGGGAAACATTAGATTTGGTGGAGGAAATATCAATTTGCCTTGCCAAGTGTATGCCTGCTTACCACGCTCTGATACCAAGAACATTTTCTCTGATGTGTTCTCCATGTAGACAACTTTTCTTGGTATCTCCGGATCCTTGAACTCATAGATGGTGACTATTGGGCTAGGTTGATCTAGCTTGAATCTCCAAAAGGCTTCCTCTGTTTCTCTATTCAAGAATAGTTCTATGATTTTGTTGTCTTGAGGGATTTATTCTGATGTGAGTATTCTGGTTAAGACCGATTTGCCTCTAGGGGCCTTGGGTTCTTGTCCTAGGTCTTCTTGCTCTAGGTCCCATATCTCATTCTCAAGAATGATATTTCCAAACTCATCTGTCCTATCTGGTAAGCTCGTAACCACATACATGGTTCCTTGCTTATCAATATATGAAATATCTTCAAACTTAACCACTGGGTGTTCAAGTCCAAAGGGTTGATAGGGATTTATGAGTTGGACATTGATCGCCTCGAACCATCTTCATAGATGCGTGTACCTAATCAATTTGTCCTGATATACTCCAAATCTGTCTTATATGGAACTTCTAGAGTTTGTAGATAGGCAGTGCGTGAGTTACCTACAGGTCTCCCCAGGCTGAAAGACATTTCTGAATCACTTGTGTCCGAACTAAGTATGTAAGGATAACCCTTAGTTGTTGTGCCCAAGACTCAGCTTTATGGTTGACACTAGCCTCAGATGATCTAATGCTTTGTCTATCCTTGCCTAGGTGTCTACCAGATCTCAAGTTCATAAGCTTGTCTTCTGGTCCCAAAATTCCCCTTTGTATTGCTAAAATTCCTTTGGAGTTCCCTTGGTTTCCTAGTCCCTCTTGAGGGTCAACTTCAAAATACTATATCTTCAAAAATACTTTCCAACGAGCTCAAAATCACAATAAACGGATTTTGTATGAGAAAGTTATGTCCGATCAGGCTTCTAGGGTTCAAAACAGGCAAACATGACCTCTTAAACAATCGTGTTTTTTTACAAATCAAGCAGCCAGAAAGTCATGTTTTTCTACAAGTGCAACAACCAGAGAATCATGATTCTCTCAAATTCCACAATCCAAAGAATCACAACTTTCTCAAAATATACCAAGCAGAGAATCATAAATTTCTAGTAGAGAATCGCGACTTTCTCAAATTCCACAATCCAAAGAATCGTGACTTTCTCAAATCTACCAAGCAGAGAATCACAAATTTCTAGCAGAGAATCATGACTTTCTCAAAAGCACAAAGTCTAGGCCGAAATCACGAATTTCTTCCAAGAAATCGCGACTTTCTCAAATACACATTGTCCAAAGAATCGTGAATTTCTTCCAAAGAATCACAAATTTCTCAAAATTCCCAAGTCCAAAGAATCGCGAATTTCTTCCAAAGAATCGCGACTTTCTCAAAATGATAAGTCCAAAAGATCACGATTTTGTCAAATTCCAAAATGCAAAGAATCATGATTTTCTCAAAATGCTAACTCCAGAGAATCACGAATTTTCTTCAATCCACAAGACCAGAGAATCGCAACTTTCTCAAAATCTATAATTCTAGAAAATTGCGATTTTTTCAAATCCAAGCAAGAGAATCGCGATTTTCTCAAACTCCAAAATGCAGAGAATCGCGATTTTCTCAAAATGCTAACTCAAGAGAATCGCGATTTTCTTGAATTCACAAGGCCAGAGAATCGTGACTTTCTCAAAATCTATAATTTTAGAAAATCACATTTGTTTTTAAATCCAAGCCAGAATCACGATTTTATCAAACTTCAAAATGTAGAGAATCGCAAATTTCTCAATTTTTCTAAGTCCAAAGAATCACGAATTTCTTCTAGAGAATCGCAATTTTTTCAAATTTTCCCAAGTCTAGAGTCGCAAATTTTTGCAAGAGAATCACGATTTTGTCAAATTCTCCCAAGTCTAGTGAAACACAAATTTCTTCTAGAGAATCACGATTTTCTCAATATGCACAATTCCAGAGAATTGTGATTTTCTCACTTTCAGGGAATCTTGATTTTTTGAAAAAATTTTAAGCAAGAAATATTTTGAATTTTCCAGAGAATTGTGATTTTCTGAGGAAGTCGCGATTTTTTGAGCTTTGACAGTAGCCAAAGGCACAGACGACAAGGAGGCATGTGAAGGTGGATTACAACGAAGTAGTGGGGAGCCAAGAAGTCATTTTTCTCCAAGAAATATATTGGATAATACTTTCTCAAAACCCTCAATAGTGATTCTCATCACTCTTGTACCATATGTACCATAGAACAATCACTTTTGTAATTAATAGCTCCATTTTGTGCAAGCCGAGGAGTCCTCGAGCTTGAGGAGCTTAGGTAGAACAAGCATACCAATTTTGGTCATTTTTAGATCTTGTTTAGACCTTCAAATAGTGCCTAGAACCTATTTTTTAACTATGCCAATCACTAGATGTGAAACCGGTCAAAATTAGTCTAAAAACTATAAAAAGAGTTGGAGAGCTCATTTTTCAGGTTGGTTAGTGTGAGCTTTGAGCTATTTTGAGCTTGAAATAGAGATCTTGAGCAATAGAGTCTATTTTCCTATCTTCCATTGTGTCTTGCTTGTCTCTTACATGTGTGTGTGTATGTGTGTGTGCATCTCCATGCCTCTCACCTTCACACTCACTACATCTCGCATTCACGATCTTCATATGTATCTCTTTCGTGGATTGACATTAAGGAGGTGGAGCTTCTTAATGTGGTGCTTACCATCGTACTAGAGCAACACCAAATTTGGCGCCATTGCCACGGATCGAGTCTAGTCATGGATCACGGAATTCTCTAAAAGTGGAATCAGACATGATACTTCTTCATTGATTCATAGTTTCAAACAGACCCCTTAGGAAACAGTCAAACTAGCAGGATGAAGGTTTAGATAATATGTTGAGAGATGTCCGATACAAGAACTACCCTCACAGGCCAAGCAAGTGTCATTCTTTTTAGATGGCCTCTTGAGCTCTAAACTACGCTCCTATGTGTACTTAAAGGTACCCAAAACACTAGTGCAATGTGTAAGAATTTGTATAGACATTGAGGAAAACCTAGGAGATGAGTTGGAACTTTCAAAAGTCTATGAGGAATCAAATTGTTCATCCCTAGCATCCTCAAAATTTTCTAGCTCGATAGAAGACCTAGCAGAAAAAGTGGCCCAAAAACTAGGAGTTTCTAGTAAAGAGATGCGTAGGTTAACAAAAAAACAAGCGTTGTTACACCTATGGTGGTGATCATATAGCAAATGTGTGTCCCAATGTAACACGAGTGCAACAAAACCCTAATGGCCAATATTGTACGATTGAGAGACGATACACGAATCACACGGCCCAAGACTGCCCATACAACAAACAAGTACTACGACAGAACTACCCACAAGCATACCCCCAACCAGGGAGGTATCAAGGTCGATACAATGCTCAGCCTCATTACTATAGGTCTCCATAGAACTATCCTTATCAGGCTCAACAAAGACCTCGTGTTTTAGCTCAGGAGCCACCCCCATCAAATAATGTCATCTCAATCAAATACGTTTATGCAGAAGAGAACCTCAATAGGGCTTTAGTGCCTTCTTCACCTCTGATCACTGATACTGATCCGAATTCTAATAGTTTTGACTCTACCCATGTAGATAGACCACCCGCATTGTTGGAACTCAAGGTCAAGCATAAAACATGGAAGCACATCAAAGAAGTAGACATAAAAGAAGAGAGAGCAAGTAGGGAGCTCCCAGAAGTGTATGTCAAATTTTCAGAAGAATCCCTTACAAAAATAGTGATTTTCATCACTAAAAACCATTGTAAATACCATTTTCTATTTTTATAACTCCATTTTGTTCAAGCCAAGGAGTCCTTGAGCTTGAGGAGTATTAGAAGTATCATCCTACCAATTTTCATAATTTTTAGACTTCGTTTGAGCCCTCAAATAAGCCCTGGAACCTAGTTTTTAACTAGGCCGGACACTAGGTCTGGACAGGGCCAAAACTAGTCACAAAACTATAAAAAGAGCTAGAGAGCTCATTTTTGAGGTTAGCTTGTTAGAGAATAGAGATTTTGTAAGAGAAATCTTTTGCAATCAAAGCTTTCCATTGTTCCTCTCTTTGATCTTACCTTGTGCGCGTGTGTGTATGTGTGTGCATGTTTGTGTGCTTTCACTCACGCACTTGTGCCTTCACTTGCTCGTGGTCTTCATACCGGTCCTCACATCTCCGCGGATTGACAAGTAAAGGAGGTGGTGCTTACGCTAGAGCTACACCAAATTTTGGTGCCGTTGCCGGGGAAGAGCTTTGAGGACGAGCGTTGTGATGGTAAGATCGTAGATTTGCGACGTTGGAAGGTAAAAAAATTGTCATTTTTGTTCATTTTCTGATTTTTCTTCTTCATCTTCATCATCATCACCATCTCCATCTTCTCCCATCTTCTTCTTCATAGAAATTTCTTGTTTTGTAGTGCATTTTCATCATCTTCATACCATCTTTCATGCATTATTGTGCGTGGAGGAGTTAGGAAGTGCAAGAGAGTGTAAGCGCTGTATTTTTTCATGATTTTCTGCACATACGGAGCTCGCCATTGCTCGGCGCTCAAAAATTCGAAGTTCTCGCCAAAAAACACGATTCTGTGATGAAAATCGCGATTCTGTGAAAATTCAAATTTTTTTTTTAAATCGCGATTCTCTGTTTCCTGCCTAAAAGCCTTTTGAAAAGAACACGATTCTGTGGTCATTCTCAGAATAACGATTTTGTGGTTGTGCTCAAAATCGCGATTCTCACAAATCACGATTTTCAGCCCAAAAAAACACGATTCTGAGAAAACACGATTCTGTGGTTGTGCTCAAAATCGCGATTCTCTAAATTTTGAAAACCACGATTCTCTGAGACAAAATCGCGATTCTCTAGAACATGTTTCTCTAAAACACGATTCTGTGAACCACGATTCTGTGAACCACGATTTTGTGAAAACACGATTCGGTGAACCACGATTCTGTGAACCACGATTCTGTGAACCATGATTCTGTGAACCACGATTCTCTATTGGCAATCGCAATTTTCAAAAAACATGATCCTCTACTCAAAATCGCGATTCTCAAAAAACACGATTCTTTGCTCAAAATTGCGATTCTGTGGTTGTGCTCAAAATCGCGATTCTCACGAATCACAATTTTCAGCCAAAAAAACACAATTCTTAGAAAACACAATTTTGTAAATTTTGAAAACCACGATTCTGAGAAAACGCGATTCTCTAAATTTTGAAAACCACGATTCTCTGAGACAAAATCGCGATTCTCCAAAACACGATTCTCTGCTCAAAATCACTATTTTGTGAAAACACGATTCTCAAGGTACACAATCGCGATTCTCTAATTTCACACAATCGCAATTCTCTGATTTCACACAATCGCGATTCTCTGGTTTCACACAATCGCGATTCTTTGATTTCATACAATCACGATTCTCTGATTTCACACAATCGCAATTCTCTGGAGATTTACAGCATCGCGATTCTCTTGAAGTTCACAAAATCACGATTTTTTCCAAAAGGTCCTGTTTGCCTGTTTTGTTCCCTAGGAGCCTGATTTGACATAACTTTTTCATCCAAAGTCCATTTTTTGAGCTCTATAGCTCGTTGGAAAGCTCGTTTCGAATCCTACACGGCTCCAAAAGTGGGACTAGGAAACCAAGGGGGTTCCAAAAGATTTTTGAACCATACCAAAGGGAAATTTTGGACTCTTAGCCAAAGCTTATGAACCTGAGATCTGGTAGACACCTAGGCAACGATAGACAAAGCATTAGATCTTCTCAGTCTAGTGTCAACCATACAGCTAAGTCTTGGGCACAACAACTAAGTGGTTGTCCTTACGTACTAAGCTCTGACACAAGTGACTCTGAAATGTCTTTTAGCATGGGGAAACCAGTAGGTGGCTCAGGAACTGCCCATCTACAAACACCAGAAGGACCCTATAAAAAACAATTGGAATATATTCGGACCAACCAATTAGGTGCTCGCATCTATGAGGATGGCTTGAGGCGATCAGTGGTCCAACTCAAAAATCCAGATCAACTCTTTGGACTTGAACACCCAGTGGTCAAGTTTGAAGAGGGTTCATTCATTGATAAGGAAGGAACCATGTATGTGGTCACCAACCTACCAGATAGGACTGATGAGTTTGGAAATATCATTCCTGAGAATGAGATAGGAGACCTAGAACAACGAAATGTAGGATAAGGACCCCAGACTCCTAGAGGCAAGTCAGTTTTGACCAGAGTGATTACTCCAGACTGGATTCGTCAAGATAACAAAAGCCTAGAACTATTCTTGAATAGAGAAACAGAGGAAGCCTTTTGGAGATTCAAGCCAGATCAACCTAGCCAATTGGGCATAGTCATCATCTATGAATTCAAAGATCCTGAGATACCAGGCAAAGTTGTCTACCTGGATAACACATCAGAGAAGATATTCTTGGTAACAGAACATGATAGACATGCATATACTTGGATGAGTGAATTGATTTTCCCTCCACCAAGATCCAATGTTTCCCATGGCCTCCAAGGAGTAGGATCATCCCACGGTCATGAAGCCCAAAGAGAAAGAACTAGAGAGAGACCTGAGGTAAGTTTTGCACACACCGTGGGCAAGAATAGGTTAGGATTTGAAAATGAAAGACTTGAAAGAGAGAGACATCAAGCACATAGGCAACAAAGAGATGAACAGGAGTTTCCATTGCCTAGACCCCGAGAGCACCCAAGAACCTTTAGACCCACTCAAGTGATCAAGGCAATGAAGAATTAATTTGACGGGTCAGGAGATCCTTATGATCATGTGGCCGAGTTCAAACAAGTGTTAAGAGCTGAACAGGTTGAGGACTTGTTCACCCAGTATGAGGCATTTGGTTTGACTCTTAAGGGCACTTCCTTGGCTTGGTTTCAACCACTGAGTAGTCGCAGCTATCGCGATATAGGTCAGTTGCTAGACGAATTCATTGTAGAGTTTTCCAAGAGTGGTATCAGGCATAACACTTCATCTTTGATCCACAGTTTCAAGCAGACACCCCAAGAAAGAGTGCGACTAGCAGGTAGAAGATTCAGACAGTATTTAGAGAGATGCCCTGCTCCCGAGTTACCCACACCAGCCAAACAAGTGGCTTTGTTCTTAGATGGCTTACTGATCACAAAGTTGAGATCATATGTGTACTTGAAAGAGCCCAGATCCATAGAAGAGTGTGTGCGGACGTGCATTGACATAGAAGATAACTTGGGTGAGGAGTTAGGATTGTCCAAACTCTATAAGTATTTTGATAGTTCTACTAGTCATACTTCAAAAATCTCCACCGAAATAGATGAGATAGCTGAGCAAGTTGCCAAGAAGCTAGGAGTCCAAAATAGACAAACACAAAGAGTCACCTCATTGAACCGATGTTATACCTGTGGAGGGGACCACATGGCTAACGTATGCCCAAAGCAAAACCAAAACATTAGAGAAAGGAATGCTCCATATTGCACTATTGAGAGAAAATACATGAACCACACGGCTCAAGATTGTCCCTACAATAGGCAGGTTGTTAGACAAACTTATCAACAACCTTACCAACAAGGTAGGTATCAGAACCAATACCAACAGCCATATTATCGACCACAATAGCAATATCAGGCACAATTTAGGCCACAACCAGTCTTGGGAAACCAACCACCAGCTCCTGCCAACGTGATTCCAGTCAAGTATGCTTTGGGAGAGGAAAATCCAAATAGAGCATTGGTGCCACTAACCCCATTGATACCAGATAATGACTCTCATGCTCATAGTTCACACTACTCCCATGAAGGTAGTCCACATGCTTATTACACTGAGTCACCTGAGCATAGTGAGATTTACTCGTATCAATATGAGGCACCACCTATGGAGCAGAATTGGGAGCCAAAATACTCCAATGTCATGTACAAAAATCCCAACCCTAGGCCCCAATTGAGACAAATGAGACCACAAGCCCCTAGAGGATCTTGTTTCAGATGTCAAGGTGACCATTTCATTCGTGATTGTCCCCACCCACCATCTCCGAGTCAAGGTCAGGTTATCACAATACAAGCTTTTTGTCCTGAATGTGGAAAAGACCATCTTCCCAGAGATTGTCCAAGAAACCCCTCCAGTGCACCCAAGATTACACCCATTAATGTGGTAGGCTTAGTGGCGGATTCAAGTGCCAATAGAAGTAATGTGGCACCTGTACAGGCAGTTACTAGGGCACAAGCATTAAAACACGATAAACCAACAGAGCAATCGGAGTCGAGTGAATCGGGAGAACCTAGTAGGAGGAAAACAAGAACATGGAAAGATACCAGAGAGAAGGCTAATTGCAAGTGGAATAAAAAGTTATCGGAACTAAAAGAAAGCTTGAAAGATGCAAAAACAAAAATAGAAGACATCGCATCTCAAAACCCCTTGCATGTCCACACTCCATCCACTCCACCTCATCCCACCCCACCACCCATTGTAAATAGACCACAACCAGGGTCTGTTCTGGCAGATCTAACCCCAGAAGGCTTGGACATGATGTTCAAGGCCTACCAGGCTCAACTTCAAGAAGGGCCAATAGCTGCAAACCTAGACAAGAGTTACCCTAGAGAAAATTTAGAGATTGAACGGATGAAAATGTGCATGAAAATGGTAGAACAAGCTCAAGCTATACTCGAGACTAGTCAAAAGTTCAATCAGACAAAATCTGTCAAACCCGATTCGCATTTCCAGGGCTTACTAGAAAGATTAGAGCAATTGGTAAACAAACCACAAGTTTCTTTACCTTCACAGGCGCAACCAGTTATTGAGAGAAGAAGCTCATCACCAATGGGAGCTTATGTTCCTAAGTCCACGGATGCTGGAATACCTCCTTCAATTCAAGAGCACTCTCAAGAGTTCTTGCGAGAAATACAAGAGGAGAAATGGGCCAAGGAGAACAGTAATTCCCCTCCTATTCATGAGATTGATGACCTTCATGATCAATTTCCCCAAGACATTCCATCTATTTACAGAGACGAAGCAGAACAACAAGAAGACGAAAGATTAGATTTTGAATCTAATACCTTAGAAGAACTGCCTCAATTTCCAGGCCCATGGGAATCTGAATCTCTTCAGATCAGAGCTCCCACAATACTGGTCAGACATGAAGACTCACTGGTCCGAAGGAACACTGATGTCGTGAAGAACACTAAGGTTCAATGTCATCTCATTGTAGAAGACCTACTCAAACCAAAACCCGAGCTATGGAATCATGTGAAGGATCAGGTCCCAGAACTTGATTCCAATATGCCAAAAACAGGCTCTAAACAAAAAGTACTAGAGATACCTCTAGACAAAATAGGGGACATGTGTGAGGGTGAAGAAGGTAATACTTATCTTCCAATCACCTACCAAGGTTACACAACCAAAGCAATCATAGATTCAGGTGCGGGTGTTGCTATTGCGACCACCTCTTTGTGGAAGCAATGGGGCAAACCCACATTAAGACCAACTAGAATGAAGCTTCAAATGGCTGACAGCCATTTTGAAAGACCTCTAGGATTGCTCGAAGGGATAACTCTAACCACTTGTGGTGTGGAGTTTGAACATACATTTGCTATATGTGACTTTGAGAAAAATAACATCTATGAGATGATCCTAGGAAGACCCTTCATACGACAATTGCAAATAGTACAAGATTGGGGAAAAACCAACTCCTTGTACTTGCAACACTTAGGGGTCACCACCAAGGTCAGTTTGAAGGATTACACCTTCAGAGATGTACCACCCCTACAGTGGAATTCTATCCACAAAGCGAAAGAAGATTCTATCTCAGTGCAGTCTGAAAGTTCACCTGATCCATCTTGGTTGCATGAAGATACTCATTTGTGGATGTGCAAGGTCGTAGAGGAAGAGGAAAAACGTTTAAAGGCAAGAGAAGAAGGAACTTCGCCAGGAGATAGACCAGTGAAAGACCCAGCCTACACACCGATGATCTTTCCAGATGAGGAATTTGAGCCTCATGGCTGGCCAGAAATCTTAGCCACCATGGACATTGCTGTCAATGAAGAACAGTGGACACCTCATTGTGATGAGGAGGGTTATGATATCTCAGTGTTCATGTGTCAGCCCTTGCTAGAAGAATGTGACCCTAGTGATGTCATAGAAGAAGAAGAGAATGACAATGATCTAGAGTCCATTGTGATGGATAGTTGCTTTAACTCAGAGAAGCACTATTTAGAAGATGTAGGCGTGTTTAACCACAAAGAAGAAGAACCTCTCACAAGCATTAAAATGGTAAATTCAAAGGATGGAAGTAAGAGCAGTCAAAAGAAAAAGAAAAGAAAAGCAGTTAAACAAGAAGAGGAGGAATCATTGTTTGAAGTACCAGAAAACTTCAAGAAATATGAAGTTGACGACCGCAAAATTTTGGTACGAATGCCTAAGAGAGAGGCTATCATAGGAGAATCATATGATAATAAAGAAAAGACCAAGAAGATTGTAGTGACCATTGAAGAGAACGAAGAGAGATGCACATACATAGGAGATGACCTAAGTGCAAGAGAAGAAATGGAGCTTGTAGCTCTATTAAGGGAATATAGGGATGTGTTTGCATGGCACTATAGAGACTTGAAAGGGGTAGATCCAAGAATTTGCTCTCATACTATCCCCATGACCGCTGATGCCAAGCCCACCAAATAGAAGCCCTACACATATAATGATATATATGCAGCCAAAATAAAAGAAGAAATTGATAGGCTGATTGAAGCTGGATTCATCTATGAGATTGAGCATACTGAATGGGTGTCCCCCATTGTAGTGGTGCCCAAGAAGAATGGAAACTTGCGAGTGTGTATTAACCTTAAAAAGGTTAATGCCGCTACGATCAGAGATAGTTATCCACTTCCAATCACGGAAAACCTATTGGAGCGTGTTGCGGGCAAGGAAGTTTATAGCTTCCTTGATGGATTTTCAGGTTACAATCAAGTAGCCATTGCCCCAGAAGATCAACACAAAACAGCTTTTGCCACAGAGTGGGGAATCTTTGCATTTCGTGTGATGCCATTCCGTCTCACCAATGCAACTGCAACATTCCAAAGGCTCATGTGTCATGTCTTCAAAGAGTTCTTGCGAAAGAGCTTAGAAGTGTATGTGGATGATTTATGTGCTCATTCCCAAGAAAGAAGATTTCACATCCCTGAGCTCAGACAAATCTTCAACAAGCGTAGAGAATATTGAGTGTGTCTGAACCCGGAAAAGTGTGTGTTCATGGTGCATCAAGGTAAAATCTTAGGTCATATTGTTTCTAAGAATGGAATCTCAATAGATGAAGATAAGATACGAGCCATAGCGGAGCTGCCAAGGCCAAGAAATGTTAAGGAGGTACAAGCCTTTATGGGCCATTGTGGATATTACCTTAGGTTTATCCACATGTACGCGATCATAGCTAGACCCCTTTATGCCTTGTTGTCTAATTTTTAGTGGAACGACGAATGCGAGAATTCTTTCAATGAACTGAAGAAATGTTTGTGCACAACACCAATACTGACCACTACTGATTGGAATAAACCATTCCATGTCCATGTGGATGCATCCAATCACGCCATAGGATGTGTGCTAGCACAACCCACAAGTGAAGGAAACTTAGATTTGCCCATAGCATATGCTAGTAGACAACTAAACCTAGCTGAACGAAACTATACCACAACTGAGCGAGAGGGCTTAGGCATGGTATATGCTGTGAAGAAGTTTAGACACTATTTATTGGCCAACAAGTTCAAGTTCTTCACTGATCATCAAGCTTTTTTATATTTGGTCAATAAACCTTGCAATACTGGACGCTTAGTAAGATGGTTCCTCTTACTAATGGAATATGACTTTGAAGTTGTTGTCAGGAAAGGTAGAACCCACCTTCGGGCAGATCACCTTTCTCGCATCACTTCAGGAGAGTCACCGCAAGCAGTGTCTGATGAATTACCCGATGCTTATCTGTTCAATTTAGAAGTTGTTCCTAAATGGGCAAATAAGTTGGTACCAGTCCTAACCTCCGGCCCTGAAAATAAGAATGTGAAAACATCACAAGAAGAAATTGTAAAATCACAAAAATATCACATACTGGCAGGAAGCATGTACAAACAAGATACTGAAGGTGTATTAGCTTGTTGTGTCGAGGATGATGAACATAGTAGCTGGTTGCAACAAGCCCATGAAGGATTGCTAGGAAATCACTATTCTAAACAACGAACATTGCAGAATCTAAAACGTTTAGGAGTGTATTGGCCTAGCATGGACAAAGAAATACATGCGTGGATTAAGAATTGTCCAATGTGTAGAGAGAGACCACCAGTGGAGCATGCGACCCTTTATCAAGTATCATTAATTCCAGATTGGATTGCTCCATTGGTAGAGTTTATGAGATCAGGAAGATTACCCAAAGAGGCTAGTCTAGCAAGAAGATGAAGCATGGAGCAAGAGGCTCAAGGCTATGCCTTAGTAGGAGCAACTTATACCGAAGAGGCAAAGATGGTTACTTAAAACTGTGCGTTCATGAATCAGACTATTTGAAAGTCTTAAAAACTGCACATGCGGTGTCGTAGGTGAACACTTCGGTCCTGATCGAGTAATCAAGACCATTCTATTCTCAGGACTTTAGTGGACCACTCTTCATATGGATGCTCATACCTATGTGAAGAAATGTGACACATGCCAACGTGCACAATATCCAGTTAGAAAAGATGAGATGCCTTTGAGGCCAATGATGGGAGGGCGTGCATTTTCGAAGTGGGGCATAGACTTCATAGGTCCTATTAACCCCCCAGCTAGAAACTCCCATGCAGAGTATATTATTGTAACCACAGATTACCTTACAAAGTGGGTAGAAGTGAAAGCCACAACAAAGAATGATGCTCAGACTACGGCTAAGTTCTTATTCGAGAATGTGTTCATGAGATATGGGCTACCAATAGAGTTAGTGAGCGATAGAGGCACACATTTCTTGAATGATGTCATTGAAAATCTTCTCCAAGAATTCTTGGTGATACATAAGAAGTCTGCCCCTTATCACCCACAAGCTAACGGACAAGCCAAAAGCACCAATAAGATCCTCTATAACGTATGGACAAAACTGGTAATAATAAACGCTCTGATTGGGACAAACAACTTCATCATGCTCTTTGGGCTTACCGAGTTGCCTACAAAACGGTACTCAACGCCACCCCATTTCAGATGGTCTTTGGACAGAATGTTGTTCTACCATTAGACTTCCTCATCCCAGCCTTAAAAGTAGCACAAGAGCATGAGTGGAATGGACATGAATTGTCCTCTAGGATCTTTGATCTAGAACGCTTAGGTGAGACAAGGCTACGCGCGGCGGCAGGCATCTATGTTGCAAAGAAAAGACAAAAGGAATACTTTGATGCACACATCAAGGATAAGGGACTGAAAGAGGGCGATCTAGTGTTGGTTTACACACTAAAGCAACATGCCCGTAAGTTGGAAAAAAGAGGATATGGACCCATGATCATGAATAGAATTTCCACTAGTGGTGCAGTTCAGTTGACCACTCTAGAAGGAGATATCTTGCCAAACTATATTAGTGGATGTCGAGTCAAGTTATACCAAGAACCTCTTATAGAGGATATGCTTACGAGACTCAACACTGCTAAGAGGCGGAAAGAAGAGGAGTTAAGGGTGAGGGAAGAAGCACAGGCAGAGGCCAGAGAGCGTATTAGGCGAAATAAGTTAAGGCGACTAGGCCTAGATGTCAACCCAAAAGCCCCAAAAGATCAGATGGATATGTGCCAAAAATCGGGCATAACTACTTCTCAAGTCATTGACGAACGTCCCTTTGTGACCATAGAGATAGGACAAGGAAAGGGTGCAAGGACTGTGAAAGCATTGATTGACTGAGGTGCAGCAAGTAGTGCAGTTAGACTATCCTACTGCCAAGACTTGCAGTTGAACATCAATCCCATAGAAGCTTATCTCATAGGATTGGGAGGTGTGGAAACCCCTTGTTTGGGCGAGGTGGAACTTCCCATCTACCTTCAAGATGTTCCAATGAAAGTCAAAGTGCTAGTGTGTCAAGATGAGAACCTTACAGAAGCACTTGTCTTGGGTCAAGATTGGATCTATGACCATGCAGTTAACTTAAACCTAAGAATTCAAATTCTTCAAGTTTGGGTACATGAACAATGCATCACATTAGAATTAGAGAACTGCATGCTCCTAGATCATGGCACCACACACTCTCTTAATTCTTCTAAGACTAGTCATATGGAAGAAGATGTTGTATGTGTCAAAAGCTTTATGATGCAGAAGGAGTCAATCCTGGAAGAACAGGTTCGAAGGCAGGTGGATCTTTCTTCCTCTCTAAAGAATCAAGTAGCCACAGTAGTGAGTCCACCACACAGGCAAACACAACCATTCACGACAACTGCTACATCAAGTAGAAAGACACCATTCGATAAGAAAGCAGTTCTGAGCATGAAACAGATCTGGGTACGCAAAGGGGAGCAACCAACAGCCTTGCCCCCACAAATCCCATCTAGGCAAGCCAACCAGGCCAGAAGACGAAGGAAGCAGCTCGAACAAGCTCAATCACAAGGTATCCAACAAGTTTGGGTGCCTAAATAATTAGCTGCAGCTCAACAAGGGCGATTACAGATGTGGGTACCTAAGAAGCTCTTACTTCCACAACAACCTATGTTCTCCCACATGCGAAAGGTCTCAACAAAGAAGCCAAAAAGAGAAAAGGGTAAGAACCACGTACAGAGACCGAAAGAAGATCAAATCAGCTCTTCAACAATAGTAGGAAGACATGCAAAAAGTCTATGGGTTTGGAAGCCAAAAGTACAAGTAGCCTCCACCAAACCAAAGTGCCAACCACATTGGATACCACAGTTTAGAAAGCATCCAAAGAGGAAGACGCCTAAAGTAATCTCTACAGTGCCAAATGCTGCTCTAAAATGGATCCCTATAAGAAGGAACGATCAGTTGTCATCTCAAGATCCAATGGATACCTCCACGATAGATGGCATCAACATCCGCAAATAACATCGAAAAGCCTCGACGAGCGAAAACCATGTGCTCCTTGCACAACCCAGTCTTTTGCACCATTCACGTTATGCATTTCCAAAGTATACATTAATATAGGGCCACATTATAGGGCTGTGCATAGACACATTGGAGAGTCCCATGCACAAGAGCACATTGACATATGTCAACTATTTTTTCTGATACTAACATCTGTCTTCTTGTTTGGTGACATTGTTCCTTAAAAAAAAAAAAAGGGAACAGGAAGCACTTGTTCCCAGGTTTGGCTCATGAAACATGAATGAGTCATGCTTGGTTAAAGGTGGAACTGTTGATTACTGGGCATTTATCAGTTTGGGTAGAAGTGTGTCTCGCCTAGCAGATGATATAATTGTTGCCTTATCTCATAGATGTCAAGAACTTGGCATGAACATGGCATCCACAACTATGGTTTCCTCTTACTATGGTAGGAGTGAAGAGCTTGAAGGTCCGCAACTTGAAGTGATGCTTAACTATTGCATGTAAAAGAGCATCCAGGGAGATATCTGCAAGGGGTAGTTCTGGTAACCTGCAAATCTTTGTATGTATACTGGATGAGAAGACTCCTGCTTATGGTGAGCTAAAGAGAGTATGTGAAACTAAGCTTGGTGTAGATATCAAATGATGTTTGTCAGGGAATATAAAGAAATTCAATTCTCAGTATTTGGAAAATGATGCTTTGAAAAGAGGAGAGAGGATTAGCCACTCAAAAGATCTCATCAGTGGACCATCAACATGGACATTCATCAACAATGTTCCATCCTAAAGGCCGAGTGTACAACACGAAGAGATGAACATCAATTGACGTTCTCCGTGGTAAGTATCTTTACTCTGAAAACACCATAACCATGATAGCTTAGGAAACCTCTTCGTCGGCATACCCTTGAGCACTTAGTTGGCACATATGTTCCTCAACCCACGCACGAACACACTTACCCATCATCCATTATGGGTTATGATTACTTGGCATGACTACTATGAACATCATCTTTGGATGATCTGAGGTCATCAATGGAGACTCACAACGACACAATCATGCTGGATTCCAAGGCAGAAGCACTTACCAAGGGACTACAATGTGCAAAAGGCTCGCAGTGACCAATGAAGAATCGGACAAACAACCTTGCCACATTTGGAAGAGAGACGGCTCTAGTTCTTTCGAATGCACACTCTCTCTCAAAGCAACCTGGAACAACCATTACAACAAAGGTCTGTCAAGGACGACAGACTCGAGAGGGGGGGGAGTGTTGGAACTCAAGGTCAAGCATAAAACATGGAATCACATCAAAGAAGTAGACATAAAAGAAGAGAGAGAAAGTAGGGAGCTCCCAGAAGTGTATGTCAAACTTTCAGAAGAATCCCCTACAAAAATAGTGATTTTCATCACTAAAAACCATTGTAAATACCATTTTCTATTTTTGTAACTCTATTTTGTTCAAGCCAAGGAGTCCTTGAGCTTGAGGAGTATTAGAAGTATCATCCTACCAATTTTCATAATTTTTAGACTTTGTTTGAGCCCTCAAATAAGCCCTAGAACCTAATTTTTAACTAGGCCGGACACTAGGTCTGGACAGGGCCAAAACTAGTAAAAAAACTATAAAAAGAGCTAGAGAGCTCATTTTTTATGTTAGCTTGTTAGAGAATGGAGCTTTTGTAAGAGAACTCTTTTGCAATCAAAGCTTTCCATTGTTCCTCTCTTTGATCTTACCTTGTGCGCATGTGTGTGTATGTGTGTGCATGTTTGTGTGCTTTCACTCACGCACTTGTGCCTTCACTTGCTCGTGGTCTTCATACCGGTCCTCACGTCTCCGCAGATTGACAAGTAAAGGAGGTGGTGCTTACGCTGTCGGAAAGAATTTGTTACTCTTAAAATATTTCAAAAATTAAAATATTAATTGATTGATATAAGTTTGGTTAAATTATGAAATTTTGACTAATGTTTGACTTTAATCTTGCAGGAAAAGAAGTTGTTGATCAATAACAAGAAGGGAAGTATTTATCCAAATTTTTTCTTAATAGTATTTAATGGTTTAGATGATCAATCAAGGGTTAGTTAAGGGGTAAACTGAGTTTTGGATGAAAATATAAAGATAATTAAGGATTAATTATAGGTTTTGATAATACTCTAGCTAAATATTAAGGGTAAATAAGGGTTAATTAAAAGTCTTGATCATGTTTTAAAGGGTTATAAGGGTAATTATGGATTAAATGTATGTTCTAGCTAAATTGCAAGGATTAAATGTATGTTTTGAGCATGAATTATAGGGTTCTAGTTAATTTTTAAGGTTAATTATGGGTTAAATATTCATCCTAGAGGGTTATGGAAGGTTAGAAAATAGGTTTATGGGTTATTTGAAGTTATTTGATGTGGTTTAAAGTTAGTTGTAGGGTAAACTTAAGGTTAAATAATTAAATAAGTGGGTTATAGTCTATAAATAAATTATTAAATAGGTTAATTATATCTTAAGGAACCTTAGCAAATTAATAGGAATATATATTAATTATTTATTTCCACTAAGCCTAAGGTAATAATTAAAATGGGTTAAATTAAATCTTAGTCTAAGGTATAGTATTTATTCTAAAGTTTAGTATTTAAATAAATAAAAAAGAAGAAGTAAAAGGTTATTTAAATTCTAAAGTTTTTGGTCCATTGAATATTTAATTAGTTGGTTGAAAATTGGGGAAAACCACATAAAGGAAATTTCCACGCCTATTTTGTTGTTGGATTGTTGTTGAGTTAAAGAGGAGTCAAATTAGGTAGTTGGTTCAGTTATCTAAAGGATATTGTAGGCTATGGTGGGCTACTCTCATCTATTTAAAGAGGGAGTACGTGCTCACAAGTTCATGTGTTTCTTTTCAGGTACTTAATTCTTCTTTAGACTATAGTCATATTTGTACTTAGCTTTATGTCAGTCCTCTGACAGGAGGAGAGAGAAGGTCATCTCTCTTGTCCTTCAATTTATGAAAAGAAAATTTTTTTAGGAAGTGCAGAGATTTATTTTCTGATTTTTCTTTCTTTCCCTTCTTCTTTTTCCCTTCTTCTTGCCTCTCCCTTTTTTATCTAAAAGAAATTTTTTTCCCCTCTCTCTCCCTCCCTTTCTCTGCCGGCGGCGCAGCTCTGCTGCACACGCAGCACAGAGAGAGAGAGAGAGAGAGAGAGAGAGAGAGAGAGAGAGAGAGAGAGAGAGAGAGAAAGAGAGAACAGTAGAGAGAGAGAGTTTTAGTTTTTAAATTTTTTATTTTATTTGTTTTTTTTCTTTCTTCTTTTTCTCCCTCCTTCTCCCTCTCTTTCTCTGCAACCGACGGACGCAGCCGTCGGCACAGTAGAGAGAGAGAGAGAAAGAGAGAGAGAGAGAGAGATAGAGAGAGAGAGTGAGAGAGAGTGATAGAGAGAAAGAGATAGAGAGAGAGAGGAAGAGAGAGAGAGAGAAAGAGAGATAAGGGTTTTTTGGGTTCTTTTATATTTTATTGTCTTATGATTTTATTATATATTCTATGCTCTAGTAATTCATATTTTATATGTTAATATAACTAATATATGAAAGAAATATGAATTATAAATGTATATTATGAATGAAAATGATTTATTTATTTATGAATATATATGATTTATGTATAAGTATTTATATATGTATGTGAATATATATGTTTTAATATATATATGTGTAAGTATGTACTTATGTGTGTATGTTTTAATTAGTTCATTTTTATGTACTAAGTGTTAATGTTTTTGCATTTAAATTATGAGATGCATATGCATTAAGTATGAGATGAATGATATGAATGAATAATGAGTTTATTAAGAAATGGAGGGTGTGAAGGGTACATGTGTGTTTATTTAATGAAATTGATTTCATATATTTCTTTTATGAGTTTCAGGTTACCAGAAGGAGGGTCCATTTAGTTTCTAACCTTACCTTTCTCCAAGATTCTATTACATTATCTAAACTTTTCTTTATCCATTCACTTAACCTAACCATTCTTAGCCTATTCATTTCTTTACTCTACCCATAACCTAAGCTTCTTCAACTTGATAGATACCTAAGTTCTTTTACCCAAGTACCAAGATAGTGCATGTTAGATATTAGGATATGCACCCATGTTAGTTTAATGTATGAACCATGTTAGTTATTAGAGCATGTTAGTGCATATTAGATGTTAGAAATTTATGCATCTAAGTTAATGCATGCTAATTAAAGTATGTATTTAAGTTGTTATGCATATTACATGTATGTGTATGCATGTATAAGTTAGTATGTGTTAGTATATGTTCATGCATATATATGTTAGTATGTGTTAGTATTTGTTCATGCATGTATATGTTAGTATGTGTTAGTATATGTTCATGCATATATATGTTAGTATGTGTTAGTATTTGTTCATACATGTATATGTTAGTATGTGTTAGTATTTGTTCATGCATGTATATGTTAGTATGTGTTAGTATTTGTTCATGCATGTATATGTTAGTATGTGTTAGTATATGTCCATGCATGTACATGTTAGTGTATGTTCATATATGTATATGTTAGTATAGTATGCATATGTGTATTAGTATGTATGATAGTATAGTTCATGCATGTGTGTGTTTATGCATGTGCATGTATGTTCATGCATGTATGTGCTAGTAAGTGTTCATGCATATATATGTTAGTGTGTGTTAGTGTATGCCTATGCATGTGTGTGATAGTATTAGGTATATATGCATGTATATGTTTAGTATGCACATGTGTATTAATGTGTGTATGTTTATGTGCATGTATGCATGTTTATGCATGTTCATTTAGTGCATGTGCATGTATGTTTATGTATGATTATTTATGTATATATGTATGTTAGTTAAATGTATGTTTATTTATGAGTAAACAATGTATGTTAATGTATATTAAAATAATTATGTGAATGAATTTTTTATTGTAATGTATATATTTTAATAAAAGAATGTATTTAATATATATGTGTTTTTAGAAAAATTAATTACTTTAATGTTATTTAAAAAATGCTAAATGAGTGTTATTTTTTATAAAGATATACTAATTTCTCTCATGTGTTTTTTTTCAGAAAGCTATTGGCGAACTGGAGATACACATGTGACCTGAAGTTTGAAAAGTAGAGATTGTCCTTAGTTTGAAACTTTTATTAGCTTGTATAGGCTATCTTTTAGACTGTCATTTATAAACATCATCCTTGAGGTTGTATAGGACTTTGGTTATTAATTTAGTATCATCTTTTATGTCTAAAGAAAGTTCTTCGAATAGTTCCTTTCTACCTTCATCAACTTTTGAATTGTTGTTTCCAAAACCAATAGAAAATAAAGAATCAATAAAAGAAGTAATAGTAGAAGAATCTTTGCACGATCCTAGGACAACTATAACTTTACTTTCTACTGTTCCTCCTAGTGTTAGTGAAGAAAATTTTCCTCCAACTGTAGATAGAAACGTAGAAAATATCCAAGAAGAAACAAACGAAACTATAAAAGATCAAATAGTTAGTGAAAAGATTATCCTACCTTCTTATTTTGATGCAGTTGAACTTTATAGGAACGCTTCACCTTACGGACCTTAGGAAAAGTTATACTTGTACCTGTCCTGCATAGTCACCCTGCGTGCGCCATTAGCGAGGCGACTGAATTGATCCGCCAGTCGTCAGAAATCGCGCCCTCAACGCTAGAGCTACATGCATATTATACGGAGTCACTAGAACATACGAAAACATATCAATACAATAGTCCACCATTGGAACTCAGTTGGGAGCCCGATTATACTAACATCATGTATGCCAACCCTAATCCACGACCCGAGTGGACCCTAGTTAAGGGAGCAAAGACCACAGGGCCCTAGAGGACCATGCTTTAGGTTCCAAGGAGATCATTTCATTAAGGATTGTCCACATCCTCTGATAGCAAGATAGTCACAATACTATAACATTCAAGGTTTTTGTGCTAAGTGTGGTAAAGAGCATGTCATCAAAGATTGTCCCAAGAACCCTACTAATGCTTCAAAAGTGACGCCCATTAACGTGATAGGTATTGTGTATAATGCAGATGGATCCAACCCTACATACGTGCCTATCCAAGCTACAACAAGAGCCCATGCGCTCTTACGGAATCAACAGCTTAATCCTGAAAAAATAACCGAAACTACTAAAGTTGGAGAGGATTATGAGATAAACAGCATGGGTGGATTATGAGAACAGCAGATAACGGATGTGGTGCACTTCTAGGAGCATGTGCCAACATTCCAATTTCAATAGGTGGCATAAGTGAAACATTTCATTTTTTCATACAAGATAACTGTTCTTATGAAATCATCTTAGGACAACCCTTTATATGTGAAACTCGTATGGAAACAAAAATAATGGACGATGGATCCGCGTATGCTAGATTTAGATCAAAAGATGACTTACAATCCTTACAAGTAATGACTCTTAACCCGAATCATATTAGAAACAGAGAACAAATTAGGAAAACACCTATCGGATCACAAGAAAAAATGCACGAGATTCATTTACCTCTTAGTGATTTTGGAACATACTTTGATCAAAATTTTTACTAGAGACCATTGTTGAGCGAGACAACAGTGGTAACTGGTGTGATATCTCGCATAAATGTGTAAATAAAATAGAAAATGTATCTGTTTATTTTTCATCTTCAAAATTACAAATTCTAAATAATAAAGATATTCCTAGAAAAACAATAAAAAAATATGAAAAATATTTTAAAGATAAAGGATATATGTCTAAAACTGAAAATATTGAAAACATAATTGAAACTTCTTTTTCCTCTACTTTATTTGATGAAATTGACGAAACCTTACATGATGAGAAATTATTACATGTTATTCTTTTAAACTCATTAAATGAATATGATTTAATTTCAAAATTTGTTTCTGATTTTCATGAAGTTCAAATTAATACAAAGTATAAAACAGTAGATAAAAAAGTGAAACCTCTAGCTCAAGCCTTACCTGAAGGAAGTGATTTAAAAATTAAACAAGTAGCTAACGATCCTATCTTACGTGACATGTCTAAAATAGGTCATAAATTTACTGAAGAAACTATTAAATTAATAAAAATTGGAAATGAAAATTCTTTTTTATTACCAACTGAACAAGAATTATTTCGTGAAATGATTAAAAAACATGGTAGAGCTTTTTCTCTTTATCCTCAGGAAATAGGATGTGTTGACCCTAGATTAGTTTCTCCTATGATCATATTTACTGTAGCCCACATACCTTGGAATCTTCGCCCTATACCAGTTCCAAAGGCTCATTTACCTGAGCTAATGAAACTGCTTAAGGAGAAGATGAAAATGAAAATATTAGAACCTTCCTTTGCACCTTATTCTAATAGATGGTTTACTGTTCCTAAAAAGAATGGTAAACTTAGATTTATTGAAGACTTACAACCCGTAAATAAAGTTACTATTAGGAACGTGGGAACCGGCCCTATTGTAGGAGAATTTGCCGAAGCTTTTGCTGGGCATTCTATCTACTCTATGGGTGACTTATATTCAGGATATGACCAGTTTCAGCTTGCTACTGAAAGTAGAGATATTACCACAATGAAGACTCCTTTAGGATTAGTTTGTATGTGTACTCTTCCTCAAGGAGCTACAAATTTGGTGGCACATATGATGAACGCGATGAATAGGGTTCTTCATCACTTTATTCCTAATGTGACCATGCCGTTTATAGATGATATCCCAATAAAAGGATGTGAAGAAAAAGAAAAAGATGAGACATTAGATGCATTAGGATGTAGGAAATTTGTAGCTAATAATATTTTAGATTGTGAAAAAATTCTAAAAAGATTTGAATAAGTAGGATTAACTTTTTCTATAGAAAAATCAGTTTTTGGAGTTACTGAAGTTTTAATTGTAGGACATTTATGTGGTTATTACGGTCGTAGGCCTTATCCTCAAAAAGTAGATGCTATTAATAAACTATCTGAAACCTGTAAAAACATTAGTGAAGTTAGACGTTTCTTAGGAGCATGTGTATTTTATGCAATTTGGATTCCGCATTATGCCCATGTAGCTAATCCATTGTACGATTTACTTAGGAAAAACAGAAAATTTAAATGGATTGAAAGTCATGTTAAAACGATGAAAAAATTAAAAAATTTGCTTTCTAATGCACCAGTTTTGAAACGTGTAGATTATTCAAATAATAAACCGATTATTTTAACTGTAGATACTAGCCCTATAGGAATAGGCTGGGTAATAGGTCAGGATGATAACGAAGAGAATAGATATGCTATTAGATTCGGAGCTAAAATTTTGCATGAAACTCAAAAGAATTATCCTCAAATAAAACGTGAATTATGGGGTTTAGTTACTGCGTTGCAAACTGATAAAGAGTATTTTATAGGAGCTAATGTCATCATAGAAACAGATTGTTTACCTTTAATAGGAATGATTACTAATTGTTCTTCTCCTGATATAGCTATGTTAAGATGGATATCATATATTAAGTTTATTAATCCTATTTTAAATCATATTTCGGGTAAAACTAACTCTGTAGCAGATATGCTTTCTAGGGCTAAATTTGAAGATGATGAATTGACTAAAACTGATTTAAATGTAATTAATTATATTTCTGATGTATATGTATATGAAAAATTTAATGAAAATGAGTATGAAGGGATTTGGTATGATATAGGTTATTATCTTAGTACTCTGAAGCAATTACCTATTTGGTCAGCTAATAGATTTAGAGATATTAGAAAACGTGCGTTTAATTTTTTCCTAAAAGATGGTTCTATTTGGCGACATGCTAAAGGGAAAATTAGATATCCACAGCGAGTTTTAGGAAATAAAAAATTGCAAAATAAAGTTATGATAGATATGCATGAAACTCTTTGGGCAGGTCATAAAGGCTTTTATGCAACTTATGATAAAATTAGAGAAGCCTACTGGTGGCCGGGTATGTATGTGAATATACGTGACTTTGTTAGTACTTGTACTACATGTCAGGTACATTCCTCAGTTAGGCATAGAGAACCTTTGCACCCTACCTATCCTCCTTGTATTCATTACAAGTGGGTAGTTGATTTAGTGACCATGCCTAAAGGATTAGATAAGATGAGATATATAGTTTTAGCTAGAGAAGACCTGACTAATCATGTAGAAGGTAGAGCTCTTCGTATGAAAACTACTTATAACGTATGTAAATTTTGCTAGAAGAAGTTATTAGTAGATTTGGCTATGTAGAGAAGATAGTGGCAGATAGGGGAGAGTTAGATGCTAGAGAGGCTAGAGAATTTTTTGACCAGCATGGAATTCGTCTGTCTCTCACTACTGCTTATAATCCGGAGTCTAATGGTAATATTGAGCGGGGTCATCCCTCTATTGTGAAGGCAATTTCTAAGGCCTGCAATGGTGATACGACATAGTGGCCTAGATTCCTTCCTTTTGCACTATGGGCAGACAGGATGACATATACTAGGTCTACAGGATTTATGCCTGCATAACTAATGTACTATCAAAAGCCGATTTTTCCTATCGAGTCCCAGATTATTTCATGGACGACACTTCCGTGGAATAATGAGATGACTCGTGAAGATCTAATTTCAGTTAGGATTATGCAGTTAAATATAGGTAATAAAATGATTGAAGAAGCTGTTCAGAAAATTAAAAATTCACGTCTTAAAAATAAAATCTATTTTAATAAAAAACATAGACTTAGACCTTGTACTATAGAAGTAGATGACTGGGTTTTAGTTTATGATAGCACTTTTGATACTCAGTATGATGCTAGGAAAAAATTAATTAAGAGATGGTTTGGACCATATGTAGTTGTGACTGTATTTGAAAATGGTACATTTAAGCTTAGAGAATTTGATGGTTCTTTATTGAAAAATTTGATTGCAGGAAAAAGAGTTAAACTATTTAAAAAGAGAAATAATGAAGAATATGAGATTGAAGAAAATGATGCTGATGAAAATGAAGATGACGATTAAAAATCTATTTAAAAAATAAGGTGAAACAGTTTTGATTAGAGATTCTTTAATTTTTTGTGTATATGCATAAGCATTATTGCATGGATTAAAAGGATATGTTCCAATTATTTAAAAAAATCAAGTAGAATTAAGATATAGAAATATCTGAAATATTTATGATTGAAGCATAAAAACTCGTATTTATATGAACTGAATCAGGAAGTTAAATAGAAATTTTGGAATTGGAAACTTGTAAAAGAAAAGGTAGTCTTATTTTGAATATATGTATATGCTTAAAAGAAATTTTATTCATTAGTAAATGGGATTTTGTATCTTGCTTTTATTTTTTATGAGATCTGACCTCAAAATAAAATAAAATAAAAATTAATTAAAACTTCATACCCAATTAGCTTATATGTATGTGTCTGTTGTTAGTGTGCTATGTTGGGCTAGTAGGCGGGTGGAACAACCTTGGTGGGGTGATCAAGGCCATGAGCTGCAGCTAGTTTCATCATAGGCCTAACCTATGTGTTGTCATGCGCCTGCATGGGTCGGTAGGCAGGTGGAGTTACTCTGGTCGGGCGGTCAGAGCCACGAGCTTACGTCGATTTCATGTAGGGCTGACATAGTTTGTCGTGCGCTATGCCGGTTTGGTAGACAAGTGGAACAAACTTGGCCGGGTGGACAAGTCCAGGAGTCGCACCCAATTTCGGTATAGGCCGATTTGTAAAAAAATAAAATAAAGAAAAAGCTGAGTTGGGATGAAGTAAGAAAAATGATATGATTTAAGCAATAAAAAGAGAGTCAGACCATAGGAAATAAAGGTAGGAGGCATATAATTCTGTTATCTGATGGAAAAAGTTTTCTTTTTGTATATGCTGTTATGAAAGATAAGTTACTTATTCTAAACAAGTGACATGAACAGAAGAACTATAAAACTTATGATTTATTCTTATAAATATTTGTTTAAATGTGGATTCAAAAATAGGACATGATATTTTATAACTTATTTCTATGTTGTTTTTTTTTAATGATTTGTACAAATCTTTTTAATTGCATAAAGTGTGAATGCATGATGTAATAAAATTTTTAAATTATTTAAACTTAATTTCAAAAGAATTTGATATGTTCCTTTTGAATCTGTAGGTTGGCCCATCGGGACGATGTGCAGGTTTAGTGGGGGCGGATGTCGGAAAGAATTTGTTACTCTTAAAATATTTCAAAAATTAAAATATTAATTGATTGATATAAGTTTGGTTAAATTATGAAATTTTGACTAATGTTTGACTTTAATTTTGCAGGAAAAGAAGTTGTTGATCAATAACAAGAAGGGAAGTATTTATCCAAATGTTTTCTTAATAGTATTTAATGGTTTAGATGATAAATCAAGGGTTAGTTAAGGGGTAAACTGAGTTTTGGATGAAAATATAAAGATAATTAAGGGTTAATTATAGGTTTTGATAATAATCTAGCTAAATATTAAGGGTAAATAAGGGTTAATTAAAAGTCTTGATCATGTTTTAAAGGGTTATAAGGGTAATTATGGGTTAAATGTATGTTCTAGCTAAATTGCAAGGATTAAATGTATGTTTTGAGCATGAATTATAGGGTTCTAGTTAATTTTTAAGGTTAATTATGGGTTAAATATTCATCCTAGAGGGTTATGGAATGTTAGAAAATAGGTTTATGGGTTATTTGAAGTTATTTGATGTGGTTTAAAGTTAGTTGTAGGGTAAAATTAAGGTTAAATAATTAAATAAGTGGGTTATAGTCTATAAATAAATTATTAAATAGGTTAATTATATCTTAAGGAACCTTAGCACATTAATAGGAATATATATTAATTATTTATTTCCACTAAGCCTAAGGTAATAATTAAAATGGGTTAAGTTAAATCTTAGTCTAAGGTATAGTATTTATTCTAAAGTTTAGTATTTAAATAAATAAAAAAGAAGAAGTAAAAGGTTATTTAAAATCTAAAGTTTTTGGTCCATTGAATATTTAATTGGTTGGTTGAAAATTGGGGAAAACCACATAAAGAAAATTTCCACGCCTATTTTGTTGTTGGATTGTTGTTGAGTTAAAGAGGAGTCAAATTAGGTAGTTGGTTCAGTTATCTAAAGGATATTGTAGGCTATGGTGGGCTACTCTCATCTATTTAAAGAGGGAGTACGTGCTCACAAGTTCATGTGTTTTTTTTCAAGTACTTAATTCTTCTCTAGACTATAGTCATATTTGTACTTAGCTTTATGTCAGTCCTCTGACAGGAGGAGAGAGAAGGCCATCTCTCTTGTCCTTCAATTTATGAAAAGCAAATTTTTTTAGGAAGTGCAGAGATTTATTTTTTGATTTTTCTTTCTTTCCCCTCTTCTTTTTCCCTTCTTCTTGCCTCTCCCTTTTTTATCTAAAAGAAAATTTTTTCCCCTCTCTCTCCCTCCTTTTCTCTGCCGGCGGCGCAGCACACACAGAGAGAGAGAGAGAGAGAGAGAGAGAGAGAGAGAGAGAGAGAGAGAGAGAGAGAGAGAGAGAGAGAGAGAGAGAGAGAGAGAGAGAGAAAGAGAGAACAGTAGAGAGAGAGAGTTTTAGTTTTTAAATTTTTTATTTTTGTTTTTTTTCTTTCTTCTTTTTCTCCCTCCTTCTCCCTCTCTTTCTCTGCAACCGACGGACGTAGCCGTCGGCGCAGTAGAGAGAGAGAGAGAAAGAGAGAGAGAGAGATAGAGAGAGAGAGTGAGAGAGAGTGAGAGAGAGTGATAGAGAGAAAGAGATACAGAGAGAGAGGAAGAGAGAGAGAGAAAGAGAGATAAGGGTTTTTTGGGTTTTTTTATATTTTATTGTCTTATGATTTTATTATATATTCTATGTTCTAGTAATTCATATTTTATATGTTAATATAACTAATATATGAAAGAAATATGAATTATATTATGAATGAAAATGATTTATTTATTTATGAATATATATGATTTATGTATATGTATTTATATATGTATGTGAATATATATGTTTTAATATACGTTTTAATATATGTATGTGTAAGTATGTACTTATGTGTGTATGTTTTAATTAGTTCATTTTTATGTACTAAGTGTTAATGTTTTTGCATTTAAATTATGAGATGCATATGCATTAAGTATGAGATGAATGAATAATGAATTTATTAAGAAATGGAGGGTGTGAAGGGTACATGTGTGTTTATTTAATGAAATTGATTTCATATATTTCTTTTATGAGTTTCAGGTTACCAGAAGGAGGGTCCATTTAGTTTCTAACCTTACCTTTCTCCAAGATTCTATTACATTATCTAAACTTTTCTTTATCCATTCACTTAACCTAACCATTCTTAGCCTATTCATTTCTTTACCCTACCCATAACCTAAGCTTCTTCAACTTGATAGATACCTAAGTTCTTTTACCCAAGTACCAAGATAGTGCATGTTAGATATTAGGATATGCACCCATGTTAGTTTAATGTATGAACCATGTTAGTTATTAGAGCATGTTAGTGCATATTAGATGAACTATAAAAGATCAAATAGTTAGTGAAAAGATTATCCTACCTTCTTATTTTGATGCAGTTGAACTTTATAGGAACGCTTCACCTTACGGACCTTAGGAAAAGTTATACTTGTACCTGTCCTGCATAGTCACCCTGTGTGCGCCATCAGCGAGGCGACTGAATTGATCCGCCAGTCGTCAGAAATCACGCCCTCAACGCTAGAGCTACACGCATATTATACGGAGTCATTAGAACATACGAAAACATATCAATACAATAGTCCACCATTGGAACTCAGTTGGGAGCCTGATTATACTAACATCATGTATGCCAACCCTAATCCATGACCCGAGTGGACCCTAGTTAAGGGAGCAAAGACCACAGGGCCCTAGAGGACCATGCTTTAGGTTCCAAGGAGATCATTTCATTAAGGATTGTCCACATCCTCTGATAGCAAGATAGTCACAATACTATAACATTCAAGGTTTTTGTGCTAAGTGTGGTAAAGATCATGTCATCAAAGATTGTCCCAAGAACCCTACTAATGCTTCAAAAGTGACGCCCATTAACGTGATAGGTATTGTGTATAATGCAGATGGATCCAACCCTACATACGTGCCTATCCAAGCTACAACAAGAGCCCATGCGATTTTACGGAATCAACAGCTTAATCCTGAAAAAATAACCGAAACTACTAAAGTTGGAGAGTCTAGTAACAAAAAGATGAAATCTTGGAAAGATTCCAAGAAAAGATTTAAGAGAAAGAGGAGTAAAAAGATAGCTGACTTGGAAGGAAGTCTAAAGGAATCGAGAGCCAAAATTCTAGAATTGACTTCTCAAGAATCTAATCAAGAGAACCTAGCTTAGAGATCAAGATCAGTTCTAGCTGAACCCATACCAGAAGATCTAGACATGATGTTTCATGCATATCAAGTGAGATTAAAAGAAGGGCCCTAGATAGCTGAAATGAGTAAGAACTATCCACATGGTAGAATTAGCACAAACTATGTTTGAAGCCTCTCGTTATCTTTATTGGAATAACATGGAAAAACTTGAATTACACTTTCAGGGACTACTAGAGAGGTTAGAATACTTGGTCAATAGCAACGAGAAGAAGAAGTGGCAAAGGAACCTTAATGTCTCTGAGACAAAGGAAGGGAATGCACCATCCCTGTCTCAAGTACCAAAATACAGAGCCTGAAGGCAACCTGTCTTCCATACATAAATATTCACACGATTTTTTAAGAGAAATACAATAAGAGAAGTGGAGAAAAGAGCAAGAAACCCATCCTCTTATTCAAGAAATAGACGAGTTGCAGGAACAATTTCCCCAAGACATCCCCTCTATCTATGACGATGTAGACGAAGAACAACTGAGTGAACAAACGGATTTTGAATCCAATTCTTTGCAAGAATTACCTCAGTTCACAGGACCTTGGGAAGCCAAGTCTATTAGCATGACAGCACCCACTATAATAGTAAGGAATGAAGAATCAGTAATCCCTAGAAACACGAAAGTAATCAAGAACACTAGAGTACACTGCCACCTCACTCTAGAAGAGTTGTTGAAGGTTAAACCAGAATTGTGGAAGAATGTAGCAAACCAATTCCTTGAGGTTGCTATTGCTCCCTCCTATTTAGGATCACACAAGAAGGTACCAGAGATACCCGTAGAATGAATTGGAGATGTGAGCAAGGGAGAGGAAGGTAACACCTATCTTCCAATAACCCACAAGGGCTACACCAGCAAAGCCATCTTAGATTCTAGAGCTGGAATAGCCATCGCTACCACTGCTTTATGGAAACATTGGGGTAAGCGAGCACTAAGACCCACCAGAATGAAGCTACAAATGGCTGACGGACATATAGAGAAGCCATTGGGCTTACTAGAAGGCATATCTCTGACCACATGTGGTGTAGAGTTTGAACATACTTTTGCCATTCGTGATTTTGGCAAAAATCATGCTTAGGAGATGATTTTAGGATGACCATTCATGCGCCAGTTGCAAATCGTACAAGATTGGGGAGCTAATTCTTTGTACTTGCAACATTTAAGAGTGACTACTAAAGTCAATCTTAAAGAGTATTCCCATCAAGATGTACCCCCAATACAATGGAACACCATCCATAAGACACAGGAAGAAACAAATTCGGTACACTCACTGGAATCAGACCCCTCATGGTTGCATGAGGACACTCATTTATGGATGTGTAAGGTAGCAAAACAAGAGGAAGAACGGTTAGAAGCCAAGACCTTAGGCTCACAACGACATCCACAAACCCTTCAAGACCCAGCTTATGCACTGGTAGTATTTCTAGACGAGGAATTTGAGCCTCACAACTGGGTAAACATCTTAGCAACGATGGACATAGTGGTGAATGAAGAACAATGGACCCCTCATTGTGATGAGGACGGATATGACATTTCCATTTTTTTAATTGAACATATCTAGGAATTCTTTATCCTAGAAGAATGCATGGAAGTGACCGAAGAATCAGACGAGAGTAGTGATGAAGATTTTGTATCCATCATCATGGAACCCTTCTATTCCACAGAAGAGGAAATCTTTATCTTGTAGAACCCAAAAACCCTGAAGAAGAAATGGAAAGTCAAATGGAACAACCTGAGCCATCCATAAAAGATATAGAAAGCAAGCAGAAGAAGAGAAAGAAGTCACCTAAGGCAGAAGAAGAAGAAGAAGAACCACTCATGGAAGTACCGAAGAACTTCAAGAAGTATGAAATAGAAGATAGAAGAATCATGGTATGAACGCCTAAAAGAAAAGCTGATGTTGGAGAAGTTTATGATAATCGAGAGAAAACCAAAAAAATCATAGTCACCATAGAGGAAGAAGAAGAAAAATGTACATACATAGGAGAGGTGGATTTATTTTTCAAGGGTAATCAAAGCATAAGAGTTTTGGAGTTACTATGAAAAAGTATTTCTATTTCATCATTATACCTAAATAACTTTAAGTTCCTTCCATTAGGAACCATTTCATCTTCAAAAGAAAAACCTTTTTTGGTTTTCTATTGAGGTCCAAATCTCCTGAATGAATGAAGCCTTGGAATAACTTCAAAGTTCTTCCAAGAGGAGAGAGTTTTCAAATTTTCATGATGCCTTGAATGTCTTTCACCATTCATGTTGGTGAACACAAGCTTTGCTCATATTTGCTTCCCATTAGTGTCTTTGATGGTATCAACTTAGAGATTTACATCATGAGACATTTGAAACCTATTTTGGGATCCATCCTATTTAGGATGTCTCATTGAAAAATCCTTTGGAACCTTTTCCGATTAACTACCATTAACATGTCTTATACTTAAAGTAGTTCTATTATAGGTTCTCTGACATAATATGATAATGTAACTTGAAAAAGCTTTTAGAGAAATCATCTATGTCATTGAAGGAAATTGATGTATTGAGGTGCCATCTACATAAGCCATCTCATTTAAAGGCTTGCTATGAAACCATATCTAAGTATTTGTTATACTTCAAGTTAGCATTGAGTATACTAAGTTCTCTTATGTATAGATGATATTGGGATCATTTCATAATGAGAGACTTTGTCCTCCAAAGACTTTGTATGTCATTAAAGTAGTTAGAATGATTCATGTGTAAACTGATCCAACCAATGTCTTGTTTCTTCTCTCTGCAATTCCATTTAGTTGAGGAGAGTACCTAGGAGTCACTTCCCTTTTGATACTTTTATACTGCAAGAACCCATCAAACTCTTTGGAGAAGTATTATCCCCCTCTATGAGATCTAAGCTTCCTTAGTGATCTACCTGTATGATTCTCCACATGTGCTAGATACTTTTTGAAGCAACCAAACACTTCATTCTTACTTTTGATAAAGTATAGAATAGTCCATCTACTATGGTAAACAATTGATGAGACATAATACATTGATCCAGCCAATGAAGTTTCTTAGGCTTGGCCCCCATACATTTGTATGTACTAAGTCCAATAAGTTATTGTGGATGTAGCCTTTGTGGTTGAATGGTTGTCTTTGTGCCTTCCCAATCTGACATGCATCACATCTATTGATCATGTGTTGATTTGATATGTTTGGCAATCCAAGAACACTTTGATCCTTGCATATATCTTTCAAGGTTCTTTTATTCACATGAGCTAGCCTCTTATGCCACAGTTCAAGCTCACTTACGGTTTGAGACCCAAATAGAGCTCTATTTTTGGTTTCTCCTATTTCAAAAGTAAAGAGCCTACCATACTTTTCACCTCTAGCTATCTTCTTGGAGCCTTGATATGGATCTTCCACAAAAGCTCCATGTTGTGTGAACCTAACTTGCAAGTCTTTTTCAACTATTTGACCTACACTTAATAGGTTATTTATAATAGTGGGAAAATAGAGTACCTTGCTACATTTATCGTACTGTTGGAAGCTTTGACATTACCAATCTTCTCCACACTATGCTTTGTATCATCCCATGTTTGAACTTCATGCCTATGCTTTGGACTTTCCAAATCGGATAAGAGAGCTATGTTGCCTACAACATGATTTGAACATCCTAAATCTATGTAGAATAAATGATCATCCTCTTTACCTTCCTTGTGGCTTAGATTCATCAAGAGCAATGAGTCTTCATGTTGTTGATCTTTAGAATAATTGTTGTAGTCCCTTGTGTTATGGCTTGTATTTTTATTGTTGACGTTGTGTCCACCTCTGCCTCTATTGCTGCCATATCCACCTCTTCTCCTTCCTTTTTGGTCCAATACACATCTTCTTTTAAATCACCATTGAGAAATGCATTTTTTATATCTAATTGATAAAGATTCCATACCTTGCTTGCAACAACACTTATTAATGTCCTTATTGTTGATATCTTGGCAACAGGAGAAAATGTCTCCTCATAATCGATGCCATAACTCTGTGCATAACCTTTACAAACAAGCCTTGCTTTATATCTACTTACTGAACCATCACTATTTCTCTTTATCCTGTACACCCATTTGTTACCAATTACCTTCATGTTAGGTTGCCTTGGAACTAAAATCCATGTATTGTTCTCATACAAAGCTGTCATTTCTTCATCCTTTTAACCCATTTCTTTACCTTTGACGCTTCTTTAAAAGTTGTTGGTTCCTGCTCCTAAGAAGTTTTGCAATATAAGCTTCATGAGAAAATCTTTGCGGTTGCCTTCTTTCTCTTACTGGATACCTTGATTGGCTTGTTGTCCTACCATGCTTTTCTTGCCTTTGAGTTTGAGTTCTTCTTAATGTAGAACCTTCACTTTCTTCTTCCCGTGACTCAATTTCCTTTGAAATCAAATCGAGAATTTTCTTCAACTTCTGATTGGGGGGAATTACCTCTTCATATGTAATTTGACTCTTTGGTGAACTTGGAGAACTTGGCTCTTCTTCGTGACTTCTTGTACTTTCTTCTTCATCTACCTGCACTTCATGTTTATACCAAGATTTATCTTCATGAAAAATAACATCTCTCGAAACAATTACCTCTCCCGTATCTGGGTTCACACATCTATATCCTGGTTGCCCTTCTCCCATACCAATGAAAACCATTTTTTGTGACCTTGGATCCAACTTTGACCTTAACCGTTGTGAAACACGAACAAAACATATGCTTCCAAAAATTCTACAATTAGAAATATCTAGTTTTGATCCATAAAACAATTCATAAGGTGCTTTTTGTACATGACTTTGAGTAGGTGGTAACCTATTCATCACATAAACTGCCATATTGCATGCTTCAGCCCAAAAAGTAAGTGGTAAGTCCTTTTCATTTAACATGCACCTACCCATGTCCAAGATAGACCTGTTTCTTCTTTCGGCCACACCATTTTGTTGAGGTGTGTATCTGTTTGTAGTCTCCTTTTTATTCCTTCTTCCTCCAAAAATGCAAGAAACTGATTAGAAAAATATTCACCTCCTCCATCTGATCTCAACCTTCTTATGCTTCGACCTATTTGCTTTTCAACTAATGATTTAAACTTCTTGAACATGTCAAACACTTCGGATTTGTATTTCATAAAATAAATGAATGTAAACTTTGAGAAGTCATCAATAAATGTTACAAAGTACTTGCTACCTGCCATGGACTCTTCTTGAGATGGATCCCATACATCAATATGAATCAAGTCCAAAATACCTCTTCTTTGCAATCTTGCTTTTGAAAAAGGACTTCATACATGTTTTCCAAACTAACATGCCTCACAAACAAAATCCAAATCTTGCTTAGGTAGTTGTGGTAAACCTTCAACCAATGATTTCTTTGCAATATCTTTTAACCTGCCAACACTGATGTGTCCTAATCTTTTATGCCATAAATCCAATTGACTTACTTGAGTCCCATTAACCATTGTATAACCTAAATAATCTGGAACTTCAACTTCATAAGTATATAATCTATTTACCTTTTGTCCTTTTATAACAAAATTCTTATCCTTTTTCTGATAAGCTTGCCAATTATTATTCTCAAAATCGACCTTTACTCCATTGTCCTCCATCTGTCCAACTGAAATCAAATTTCTTATAATAGTAGGAACAAACAAAACATCTCTAAGAGTTACATGTTCATTAAGTGGACAATCACCAATGTAAACTACTTCATGATCATTACTATCTCCTTGTAGCAACTGTGACTCTTGAATCTGGTTTGCGTAAGCTCACAAACATATTCATATTGTGACTCATGTGGTTTGAGCAACCACTATCTACATACCAAGTTTTGTTGTTTACCTTCCTCTTATCTGTCTCTATATGCATAGCCATAAGAACGTTTTCCTTCTGTGTTTGAGCCTCCTCTTGTACTATGTTGTTGTTATGATGCATGTGATCTTGGCCTCTTCCTCTTTGTTGTCCTCTAAAACCACCTCTTCTATTCGGAGTGGAGAAGCAACCCCTGGTAGAATGACCAACTTTACCATAATAATGGCAAATAAAGCTACCTTGCTGGTTTGGTTGAGTCTGTTGACTTTTTTGTGTTGTTCTTCCTCCTCTAGTATCATTGAAGCTTCCTCTTCCTCTTGCATTATTGTTGAATCTTCCTCCTCCTCTCCAATTTCCTCTACCTCTTGATCTATTTGATGATGTATAAAGAGCTTGTCCTTGACTACCTCTTTGTGAATGATAAGAGTTGCCACCTTCTATGTTGACTTCTTAAGGCATCATGAGCGTTTGTAAATCTTCAAAGGATGGTAGATTCTCTCCAGTCATGATAGACATAATGAAAGACTTCCATCTTTCATCTTATCTCAAGCCATTTAACATGCTATTAAACTTTATATCCTCACTAGGAGATGCATCAATAGAGGCTAATGCTTCAATAAGAGATTTTACCTCACGAACATAATCATTAACTGATTGTCGTGACTTCTTTTTTACTCTTGTCAACTCACCAATAAGTTGTGTTTGCCTTGCTCTGTTGGTAGTTGCAAATAACCTTTCTAGAGACTCCCAAGCCTCTCTACTAGTATTCAAACCTCTTATATGCCCAAGCATAGTATTGGAAACTGTTTGTGATATAATAAATAGAACTCTTCTGTCTCTTTCGATCCATTCTTGCTCTCTTGCTTGATCCGCTCGTGTAGGAGCTTCTTGTAATACCGGCTTCACTTCTGTACCTGTTATCAATCCCCAAAGACCTTTAGACATGAGATAAGACTCCATTCTAAATTGCCACATGGGATAATTTCTCCCATCTGATAACTTCTCAATCGATGCACTCAAATCTGCCATGTTGAATTGTTGTAAACAAAGAAGATAATTCAATAAGTTGTATGAAAGATTTGATAAAAAAACAAAAGCTCTGATACCACAATGCTGTGTTTACAAACTTGTAAACATCAAATTACACAATGAAACATGATGAGACCTCCCAAGATCTTCAAAACACCAACCAAATATTTCCAAACTTCAAAAACAAACTTTCCACAAAACTTTCAAGAAAACAGAAATAGGTCAGTGTAGCAAAATAACCACCAAAAACTCTCTGAGCAGAATTTGACAAAAATAAACATATATCCTGAAAGTAGACTCTGAGTAGCATGCTTTAGAAACCGAAAACATCAAAAGAGGTGGAGTATAGCTCCCAAACCAATAGCTTGAAGTCAAGGTAAGAAGAAGCCTACAACAGCAAGGTATGACTAACTATTTGAATTGAAAACTGATGTATAGAAGCAAGAAAACTTCAAGATCTATGAAAAATTTTGATATGGATAGAAAGTATAAGAGTTAAGGAAACTCCGCCAAGTGAAATCACTCAAAAAGACCTCATAACAACTGAGATATGAAAGTTTAAAGAGAGGTATGTTCCTAATGAGGCACCGGATAGACACAAGAAAGAAGATCTGCAAAAATTCCTACTTGCGTGGAGTTTTATCATTGAAATTTGTACAAAACTGATCTAATTATATAGTACAAGTTGTAGTCTTCACAACGAAACAAGAATCACTCAATTTGAACACCTACAATAAGAGAACCACTCTTTTTATTGAGAGGCCTTCCTTGTCTAAAAATAGACACCTCTCCTTTCCTTCTTAGTTTTATCTACTTTTATCTACTTTTGCTCTAAATTTTGAGATGTGAGCACCTCCACATGTTATTTTTCATACCTAATAAGATCCACAAGCTTCCATATACCATTTTTAATATTTAATAAAATCCACAAGACTACAAGACTACTTTAAAGAAAGTCTCTAGGGCATCCCAAGTCCCTTGAGATGTCTTGCATCCTCTAAGTATGTGGTAATAGAAAATTAGAGATAGAGTTGAGTATGTATGAATTTTCTTGAGCATCCCTTGCACGCCAAAGTGTGAGCCTATCTGTTTCCTCTTGAGTAGGTCCTCCCTTGGATCTTGGAATAGGCATAGCTTCATCACCTCATACAATCCTATATATGTTTCTTCCTTGAAAATAAGCCTCCATTCTAATTTTCCAAGCAACATAATTTTTTCTATCAAGCTTCTCGATCATTGATGGAAAGCCATCCCCCATGTTGAAGTTACTTTGATACCACTTTAAAAAGTTGGAGAATCTTGGAGAGGCTTAGAAAGATGAGTTGTCAAGTGGTGAAGTTGGTCCAACAAACTATCACAGGACCAGTCCTAGCTCTTTGGATATGTAAAGTAGACCTTGGAATCTTGTGATTAGTACAATAAAACCCAATAGGTACTTTAGAATATCAACAAGAACAAGTTGATGCAAAATAGATAACTTGCACCATCACTAGCTCACAAAAACCTTCTAAATATGGATAGAAGTTGTGACTTCAAACACTAAGAGTAGCCAACACAGTAACTGTTGGAAGCAGTCAGAGGCACAGACGCCACGGAAGCATGTAAAGACGAAGCAGGGAGCCAGTCGGGTCAATTTTCCAAACAAATATGTTTTTATTATTTCTTCAAACATTCAACAGTGATTATTATCACTAATTGTAACATATGTATCATAGAAAACCCCATTTTGTAATCCATAGCTCCATTTTGTGCAAGCAAAGGAGTCCTCGAGCTTGAGGAGCTTAGGTAGAATGCTCGTACCAATTTTCGTTATTTTTAGACTTCGTTTACCCTTCCAAATAGCCTCTAGGACCTATTTTTTAACTAGGCCGGTCACTAGATGTGAAACCGGTCAAAACTAGTCTAGAAACTATAAAAAGAGCTAGAGAGCTCATTTTTGAGGTTAGCTTGTTGGAGTAAAGAAGAGAGTAGAGCTAGTTTGAGCTTGTAAGAGTATTCTTGAGTAATAGAGCTAATTTCCTACCTTCCATTGTGTCTTGCTTGTCTCTTCATTGTGTGTGTGTATGTGTGTGTGCATCTTTGTGCTTCTCACCTTCACTCTCACATCATCTCACGTTCACGATCTTCATATCACTCCTACCTCTCCCACGGATTGACATTAAGGAGGTGAAGCTTCTTAACGTGGTACTTACCATTGTGCTAGAGCAACACCAAATTTGGCGCCGTTGCCGGGGATCGAGTCTAGGATGAATGTGTGATGGTAAGAGTATAGCAAGAAGTGGCGTTGGAAGGTAAAAATTTCAGTTTTCGTTGTTGTTTTTACTTAGTTTTTAGTGTTTTTCACCTTCCCCATACTCCATCTTCATCATCGCATCATCATCTCCATTTCCAAAAAAAATCAGAAAATTCACCATATCCCCCCATTCACCTCATTTCCCCTCATTTGTGCATGCGAGAGAGCGAGAGAGAGTTTTTGCGTTTGCATGTGCTTGCATTTTCTTGAGTTTTCTTGCAGGTACAGGGCTTCAGAGCGTCAGGAGAGCTTCCAAAAGGTAAAACATGTACTTTCTGTCAGAAATCTCCGAGTAGGGCGGACCATCGCGATGGTCTGCAACTTTCGGATTTTGAAGTAGGCGACCACACCACGAGGTAGGCGATCCTTGCGCACACACGGCACCATAGTTGCATTTCAAAAATTCGTTGTTTGGTGGACCATCGCGATTGGCTCGGACCATCGCGATTGTGTCGCACCATCGCGATTGGCTCACGCCATCGCGACGGCTCGGCCGGACCATCGCGACGGTTCACTTTTTCGGACCATCGCGACGGTTCACTTGAGCCATCGCGACGGTCCACTTGGACCATCGCGATTGTTCAGCTGACCCCGGACCATCGCGATTGGCTCACGCCATCGCCACGACAGTGCCACGTGTCAAGATAGACCATCGCGACGGTTCGTTTTTCGGACCATCGCGATTGCCCAAAATCGGACCATCGCGATTGGCTCACGCCATCGCACTTGTGACCATCGCGGCGGTTCACTTCGGACCATCGCGATTGTCCACCTTTGACCGTTGACCGCGCCATCGCGACGGTCCATTTCCACGCCATCGCGATCGTTCACTTCGGGCCATCGCGACGGTTCGCTTTTCCGCGCCATCGCGATTGTCCGCTTGATCACGCCATCGCGACGGTTCATTTTTCGGACCATCGCGACGGTCCATTCCCACGCCATCGCGATCGTTCATTTTTCGGGCCATCGCGACGGGTCGACCTCACACCATCGCGATCGTTCACATCGGGCCATCGCGACGGTTCACTTTTTCGGGCCATCGCGATTGTCCAAATTCCACGCCATCGCGACGGTTCGCTTGGACCATCGCGACGGTCCCAGACCATCGCGATTGTGCACCCCCATCGCAAATTTTGGGCTCCAATTTTTGACCAATTTTGAGGGTATTTTTGAGAAATTTTTGGACCATTAGACTCATAGGAGACCCCTTAGCTCATATTTGAAGGAAAACTTGATTGACAATTTTACCCCCCAGGGCCTGAACGCTCATAATTTTTTCATCCGAAGTCCGTTTTTTGAGCTTAATAGCTCGTTAGAAAGCTCTCCACGAGTACTACGTGACCTCAACTGTTTTTTTTATAAAGAATACATCTATTTTTGGATAAGCTAATTTGAGGTTCACCTAGTTTGGGACTAGGAAGCCAGGGGGCACACATTGAAAATTTGGGCAAACGAGAAGGGACTTAAAAAGGTGTATATGCTCAAGTGTTTGATCATCTTGTGAATTGGTCTAATATTGGAATTTTCCAGGTCTAGCAAGGGCAATCAAAGGCAAGCAAGCAAGGCAGTGAAGACAGCAGAGCTTGGGAAGCGCGGCTTCTTGGGCAACAGGGCATCAGAGCAACAGAAAAGCCGACTTGAGGTTGGAAGATTACTCAACCCCCTCAGTCAATTCTTAGCTTAGGCTAAACGGTAGTTCTGGATTAACGACGATAGGAACGCCTCAAGTTCAAGATACTTAATTCTTTCAAGTTTAAGACTACAAGTAAAGGTGTGTGTGACGAAAACCTAAAGGAAAGAACATAAGTCTGACGGAACGAGAACTCAAAATCATAACGGAAAGTTGAATTCTTGACGCATACATCAAGACAAGAATCCAAAGAAAATTAAAAAGAATCAAGAAAGTAATAACAAAGAACCATTGACGATCTAAGGGTGTAATTGAGCGTGCAAGGAAGGAAATTAATGAACCTTAGATCGGGCAAACATATAGGTAAGTCAGACCGACGAAGCCTTAGATCATCAGAGGCTAGTGTAAGAACCACTGCTCGATCTTGGGCTCAGCAATTGAATAGTAGTTATCCCTACGAGTTGAGCTCAGAATCAAGCGAATCAGAAATGGCATTTAGCACAGACAGACCAGAAGGAGGGACTCATGTCACATACCTAGAAAAACCAGAAGGACCCTATAGAACACAACTAGAGTTTCTCTGAACCAACCGATTAGGTGCTCGCATCTATGAGGATGGTTTGCAAAGGCAAGTGGTGCAACTGCACAACCCTGATCAACCCATTGGATTGGAAAGACCAGTGGTGAAATTTGAGAGAGACGCTTACATAGACAAAGAAGGAACCATGTATGTCCTAAGTACGCAGCCAAACGATACTAATGAGTTTGGCACAATTCAATTAGAGACGGAAACAAAATTTCCAGGAAAAGAACCGATAGAAGAACCTAGAACACCGAGAGGGAAATCCGTATTAACAAGAGTACTCATCCCAGAGTGGATCCCTCAAGATAACAGGAGCACCGAGTTGTTTGTAAATAAAGAGACAGATGAAGCCTTTTGGAGGTACAGAAAGGAACACCCTGGTGAGATAGGCATCATTACAATCTATGAATTCAAGGACCCAGATACACCTGGAAAGGTTGTATACCTGGATGAGACTTCAGAAAGAGTCTTTGTGGTGCCTGAGCGCGCTAAAAACACATACACATGGAGAGGTGAATTGATATTCCCTCCATCTAGAACGAACATAACTACAAGTCAACAAGGGGCAGGAACATCCTCAGCCCATGGAAATCAAAGAGAAGGAAATAACGAGAGACCGGAAGTAAGCTTTAATCACCCCATAGGGAGAGATAGAACAACCTCGACCACTAATAGAACGGATAGACAAAGAGATCATGGAATACTAGGTGGTAGAGATGATTTTCCTCTACCTAGGCCACGTGAACACGCAAGAGTATTGAGACCCACTCAATTAGTGAAATCCATGAAAAATTATTTTGATGGGACAGGAGATCCCTATGACCACGTTGCAGAATTCAAGCAAGTACTAAGAGCAGAACAAGTTGAAGACATGTTCACGCAGTACAACGCATTTGGACTAACGTTAAAGAATACAGCTTTAACTTGGTTCCAACCATTGCAACAAAGGCAATTTAGAGACATCCATCACTTTTTAGAGTCATTCATCACTGAATTCTCTAAAAGTGGGATTAGACACGACACGTCTTCGTTGATTCATAGCTTTAAACAGACCCCTCAGGAAACAGTCAGACTGGCAGGTCGTAGGTTCAGACAATATGTTGAACGATGTCCAATGCAAGAGCTACCCTCACACGCCAAACAAGTATCACTGTTCCTAGATGGCTTGTTGAGCGCTAAACTACGCTCCTATGTGTACCTAAAAGAACCCAGAACGCTAGAGGAGTGTGTAAGAATATGTATAGACATTGAGGACAACTTAGGAGATGAATTAGAACTCTCAAAGGTCTATAAAGACTCAGATTGTTCTTCTCTTGCCTCCACAAAATTGTCTAATTCGATAGAGGACCTAGCAGAAAAAGTGGCCCAAAAACTAGGAGTTTCTAGTAAACAGGTGCCCAAGCTACCAACAAACATACGTTGTTACACTTGTGGTGGAAATCATTTGGCAAACATGTGCCCCAATGCACCACAACCACAAGCCAACCCTAGTGGCCAATATTGCACAATTGAGAGAAGATACACGAATCATACGGCTCAGGACTGCCCTTACAACAAACAAACAGTGAGACAGAACTACCCGCAAACATACCAGCAGCCAGGTAGGTATCAAGGCCAATACAATGCTCAGCCATATTACTATAGGCCTCCTCAGAACTACCCATACCAGGCTCAACAGAGGCCTCAACCCGTCTTGGCTCAGCAGCCACCCCCACCAGCGAATGTCATCTCAGTCAAATACGCGGCTGCAGAAGAGAACCTAAGTAGGGCCTTAGTGCCTTCTTCACCCTTGATCACAGAAAGTGACCCGAACTCAAACAGTTTTGACTCTACTCATGTAACTAGCCCACCCGCTTATTACACGGAGTCACCAGAACATGTGGAGACATATCATTATGATAGTCCTCCAATGGAACCTAGTTGGGAGCCAGACTATGCTAATGTAATGTACACAAACCCAAACCCACGGCCCCAACTGAGACAACAGAGACCACAGGGCCCTAGAGGACCATGCTTTAGGTGCCAAGGAGATCACTTCATAAAGGATTTTCCACATCCCCCAATAGCAAGGCAATCACAGTACTATAACATACAAGGCTTTTGTGCCGATTGTGGCAAAGAGCACATAATCAAAGATTGTCCTAAGAACCCAGTTAACGCTTCGAATGTGACATCGATCAACGTGATAGGTATTGTAAATAACGCAGATGGATCCAACCCTACATACGTGCCTATCCAAGCTATAACCAGAGCCCACGCGCTCTTACAAAACCAACAGCTTAATCAAGAGAAAGTAGCTGGAACTAGTGAAGTTGCAGAATCGAGTAGTAAAAAGACAAAATCTTGGAAAGATTCTAGAGAAAGGATAAAGAGAAAGTGGAGTAAAAAGATAAGTGAGTTGGAAGGAAGTCTAAGGGAATCTAGAGCCAAAATACAAGAATTGACTTCACAAGAATTAAACCAAGAAAATCCAGCTCAAGAATCAGGATCGGTTTTGGCGGAACCCATACCAGAAGATCTAGACATGATGTTTCGTGCATATCAGGCAAGATTAAAAGAGGGACCTCAAGTAACGGAAATGAGTAAAAACTACCCTCGAGCTGATCTAGAAATTGAGAGAACTAAACTGTGCATGAAAATGGTAGAACTAGCACAAGCTTTGTTTGAAGCCTCTAGATATCTTAATTGGAATAACATGGCAAAACCGGAACTACACTTTCAAGGACTAATGGAGAGGCTAGAACACTTAATAGAAAGCAAAGAGAAAAAGGATCAGCATAGGAACCCTATTGCCCCAGAGACTCAGGAAAGGAATGCACCATCCCTGTCTCAAGTACCTAATACAGAAAGTCAAAATAACCTATCTTCCATACATAGGTACTCACATGAATTTTTGAGGGAAATCCAAGAAGAGAAATGGAGAAAAGAACAAGGAACTCATCCTCCTATTCAAGAAATAGACGACTTGCAGGAACAATTTCCCCAAGACATCCCCTCTATTTACGATGATGTAGAGGTGGAACGACTGAGTGAACCCACTGGATTTGAATCTAATTCTCTACAAGAATTACCTCAGTTCATAGGACCTTGGGAAGCAAAGTCTATTAGTATGAGAGCACCCACGATAATAGTGAGGAATGAAGAATCAGTGATCCCTAGGAACACGGAAGTGATCAAGAATACGAAAGTACAGTGTAATCTCACTCTGGAGGAATTGTTAAAGGTAAAACCGGAATTGTGGAAGCACGTAGCAAATCAATTCCTTGAGCTAGCTACCACACCCTCTCAGATAGGATCACATAAGAAGGTACCAGAGATACCCGTGGAAAAGATTGGAGACGTAAGCGAAGGAGAGGAAGGTAACACATATCTTCCAATAACCCATCAAGGCTACACCACGAAAGCCATCTTAGACTCAGGAGCCGGAGTAGCCATCGCTACCACCGCTTTATGGAAACGTTGGGGTAAGCCAGCACTCAGACCCACCAGGATGAAGCTACAAATGGCTGATGGACACATAGAAAAACCGTTAGGCTTACTAGAAGGCATATCTCTCACCACGTGGTGTAGAATTTGAGCATACCTTTGCCATTTGTGACTTTGCGAAAAATCGTGCTTACGAGATGATATTGGGACGACCATTCATGCGTCAGTTGCAAATTGTACAAGATTGGGGAACTAATTCTTTGTACTTGCAACATTTAGGAGTGACTACTAAAGTCAATCTTAAAGACTATTCACACAGAGATGTACCCCCAATACAATGGAATACCATCCATAAGACACCAGTGGAGACGGAATCCGTGCACTCATTAGAATCAGATCCTTCTTGGTTGCATGAGGATACCCATTTATGGATGTGTAAAGTAGCCAAACAAGAGGAAGAACGATTAGAAGCCAGGACCTTAGGTGCAGAACAGCATCCACGAACCCTTCAAGATCCAGCCTATGCACCTGTAGTATTCCCAGACGAAGAGTTTGAACCCTATGGTTGGGCAGAAATCTTAGCAACCATGGATGTAGCCGTCAATGAAGAACAATGGACACCCCACTGTGACGAGGATTGCTATGACATTTCAGTTTTCACGATAGAGCCAATCATGAGCGATGCAATTTTAGAAGAGTGTGAACCAAACACTGATGCATTTGAGGACGCAAGCGATATTGATTTAGAATCAATTATCATGGACCCACCCTTTACATCAGAGGAAGAATATTTCTACGAAGTAGAAACTCACACTCAGAGACACGAGGAAATTACGAACGAGGTAAGGTTAGCCACTCAAGTGACGGATAAGAGTGAGGGCAAGAAGAGAAAGAAGAAAGAAACCATGACAGAAAAAGAAGAATCTTTATTTGAAGTACCCGAGAATTTCAAGAAATATGAAATCGAAGATAGAAGAATCATGGTACGAATGCCTAATAGAAAAGCGAATGATGGACAAGTATATGATAACCGAGAGAAAACCAAGATCACGCAAGTCTTGGATCTCCCTTCTTTTCCAAAACAGAGCGTCCATTCGACCTCTCTACCTCAACCACAACAGAGTCAACCACGACGAAGGAACCCAGACCGACTACAGTATCAGAAGACACAACAAGGACAGCAGTCTAGGCCACCCAAAGGAAGCGGCACCAGACAAATATGGGTGCGAAAAGGACAAAAAGCACCGAAGAACTCCAACCACGCAGAGATCGACAAGAAAAAGGCAGGGCAGAAGCAGAATCAGTATCCACCATCCCCTCGACCTCCTTCTACAGGTCCGACCATTCGACAAATTTGGATCGCCAAGAAATACCTTACCCATAGACCCACACCCACGCAGATTTGGGTACCCAAACCATGTATCATAGCTCAACCCATAAGCCATGTAATAAATACCTTTCACAAACCTTTCCATCCCTCGATACTACCACACCCGATACCACCTTTTGCCTCTCAGCAGAAACCCACCACCCATTCAAGGACTCTTAGGAAATGGATACCGAAGCGTGTCCAACCGTCTCCCCCTAACCCCATGTCTGACAAAATTACCCCCCCGACTAACATACTCCCTTGTATTAAATCACTAACCTTTAAACCTTGTATAAATTCACCCACCATCATCACACAATCACTCATAATTTCATCTCACCAAGAAATGTATGCATGATCTGAAACATATAGGTGTCTAGAGACCTGCACTAGTGCTGCAAGAAACATTGCATCCATCACATCACAACACTTGGCTACACGGGTTACGCATCAGTTATGGAAAGGGATTGCGGTCTCACTTTAATGGGATCATAATTAATTTCCATACTAATGTGTTAATCTTTTGTAGCAGATCTTTCTTATTAGCGCATCAGCCACCATGCAAACCGACGAAGGAACATCAGGAGGAGGTCCCAATGTAGCTGCTGTGCCCCTCAACGTGCTACGAGCAGAATCCCACCCGACTGCTCCACCGCCGGAATTCCAAGGGTTTCCAGGGCCCATGCCTATCGACAATCCACCTATGGGCTACACAGAGAAGATACACCGGAACTCTCATTGGTTTCAGGGACTTGCAGGACCCCTTGCGGACGCGGACTTTATTTTTGAATCCTCTCTGACATTTGATGACCGCACGTGGGGAAAATACCAGTTTTTCTCCAGAGAGTTCGAAGCCCTACAGAGCACCCAGGATTTAACTCACGTTTGGGCCAGAGCAGGCTTCACAGAATATTTCAGTGATCCTCTGCCCAAACCGGACTTTTATAGGTGCTATTACTTAATCACTACTTTGCTAGCCTCAGAGAATAAGGACATCCCAGGAACCTTCATTTTACCTTCTTTAGTGGATGATCCACCCTACAAAAGGTTTTACCTCTCCAAGGATTTAATCAGGGCGGCCATCAAAATTCATGGCACCCACACACCCACAGATCGAGAGAGATTAATTCCAGAACCGATGAAACGTGGGGATGTCACGAAGTGGGAGGAGATCTCGGCAATTACACCTGAGCTGTCAAAGCCACTAAGGATATGCATGCAACATTTCGCATTCCCAGCTCAGGACAGATTTACCATGCCTCATAAACGAATCTGGTTCGGATTGTATTTGGCATGCACGGGACCTCAAACTGTTGATCTGGCAAGCTGGATCATAGATCAAATGTATCTGGCACAACACAGATGGGAGCGCAAGAAGGTGCTTAATGGATGTTGTGCGCTGACCAGAATTGTTTATATGTGCTTGGCTTATGACTTGCCAATTGAGCGTGCATTAACAGGAGAAGAACTGAAGGCATTCAAAGGAACGACGAAGAAAGCCAGGAAGCCCAGTAGAACACGGGCAGGCAAGCGCATGCGAGGCACTATTCCTTGCCTTCAAGTGCCAGAGTCGCCATCACCACAACCCTCTCCAGAGCGACCACAGACAGAAGCTGCTCCCACAGTACAACCTATTCGCATAAGGTTGTCTAGACCAGTGGTTACAGAGGGCACCACTAGTACCGCTGCACCTCAGGCAGCTGCCACCATAGAACCCACCACCACTACAGCAGAAGCTCCCACCACTATTGGTGCGGAAGCCTTTTCCTTTCCAATACCACACATGGAGGTAGAACCCATAAACACAACATTTGATTTTGAGATGCCGGATGCATTCTCAAATGAATTCCAATTTTCAGAGGCACAAATGTTCTCTCAGGAATATGAACGGCCTAGTTACCCTACCACGCCGTGAGATCTGCCACAGGGACAAGCTGTGTCAAGCTCTGATGATGAAAGAACCGCCATCGACGATGACGAAGGTGATGACGAAGCCAGCCAGGGCACGTATGATTCCCAAGGGCAAGGACAGACAGACGACCAAGGCCAACAAACCGAAGCACACGGCGACACCAGCACATATGAAGATGAGACTTTCGAAGCCGCAGCGTACACGCTGGCCATCAAGAAATTATATCGTACGATGGAGAAAGTCTGGGCACGGAAGAAGCTAACTGAAGAGGAGAGCCATGCATTAATTGAACAGGAACTCATCTCCGGAGGATTCGAAGACGCATACATCAAAGGGTTCAGAGAATTAGTTAAATCGGTCGGCTCCAATGAAGCACTCAGGTACTTACAAAGAAAACAACTACCACAGTTTGACCCCCGCCGAGTACGACTACTTTCAAAGCCCGGAGAGTATATTCGCGTACCAACAGGAGCTCAGTCTTCAGCACAAGCCAGGGAGGCACGCCTCATCCCCAAAAGTTCACTGACCACAGAACCTATCCTTGTAGATTCCCCACCACGTACCACCGTTGTACATACCACCACTATCCTCGAAATAACATCCACACCTTCTACCCCTCTAACACCTCATCTTTCACCAACCCATCCTGTATCCCCCGCACACCCACCTACTTCCCCCACATCCACACCAGTACAAGGCAACATAGCCGCACCCTTTGACCTGCCAATTCATACCTCCATGCCCACACCCAACCCTCCGCATCTACCTGTTAACCCCTTCACCCCTTCATCCTTCCCAGCGTTTCCCCCACCTCTAAGACCCCCATTCCCCTTTCTAACCCCACTAACCTTCTCACCAGTTTCACCTCCCCAACCCACCATAACCCCTATTTCCCCTTTTCACCAAGCTGCTCCAGCCATTCCCCCTGTAAATTATTCTACATTTGTAAATCCTGTATTCACACCTACACAACCACCCACAATCACACCACTTTTCACAGTCACAACACTAAACACGTCCAGTGACATGGACATCTCACCACCCACGGCACCACCACTCACTTCACTCCCGGCACAAACATTTTTAGACAAATCACAATTTTCCACGATCACCACTGCATCCACCGTCCCAACCCCATTTCCCATTCCCGCTGCATCTACTTCCACTGCATCCTCATTTAGCACTTCATTACTACTATCGCCCACCATAGACACTGCATTTCAACACATGTTCACATGCATGACACAAGTCCGCGATGAGTTTGCATCACTTGGCACCAACTATCAACAGTTGCAGAGAACGACGAATGAACTACAAACGCAGCTTAATTCGTTATCAATTGAGAATGCCTCACTGAACAGCCGATACCAAGATTTATGAGAGGCCTATCACAAATTAGAACTAGAAAGTGAGGAGAAAACAAAAGAAGCCACTGCGGATTTGGACAACCTACTTCGAGCCCAGACCGTCCGCAATGCAACGCTCACTAGAAATATGGGCTTACTAAGAAGACACTTAGCCGCAGCAAAAGAGGAGAACCAGAGACTTCAAGAGCAGAATAGAGAGAATCTGGAAGTGGCTTTGGACCACCCTGAACAACCACTAAGTCCGAGCAGATTCAAAGCAATCCCATCTGAATCGATGCGGATGTTGCTGGATGATCACGTTCGATTGCTCGAGGACTATGATCGTATGAACGAAGAGCATCAAAAGTTAAAGGAAGATCACAAGCTGCTACAGCTCAGAGAACCGGCAACTCAACAAGTACAAGTAACAGCAGAATTACCAGCACCTGCGGACCCTGCCCCTGAAATTTTAGAGGAACTTAACGCACTCCGGGCCCAGGTAACAAATCTTGAATCTAGAATTGCAGTCTATGAAGCACCACCAAGGCCAGACTCCCCACCTGAGCTACCAGCTGAGGAAGAAACCGTCACTATCCCGGTGGAGGAGACATTTGAAGAGGCATACGAGCCGATACCCATCCCAGGCGGACGTGTCACGGCCGAAGGCCAGATGACCTATGAATTACCTACCCCCGCGTGGATGAAGACAGTTGAAGAACTCGGAACGACACATTCGGCCAGAGTAGAGGCACAACTACATGCCATGGCCATGATTGAAGAGAGAATTTTACAGTCACCATTCTTTGCTCATTTGGCCCCGCGACGATACATATCTGGGCATGAGCTCCAATATAAACCGTACTTCATGTTAATGGCCGAATACCAGTTAGCCATAGAGAAAGAAACAGGTATGAAACCTACGCATGCCACTCAATTCGAGCCGGAGGACTTGCCACCAAGTGCGCAGAGAGGTGAAATCCATCAACCAGACTGGCGCAAAGATTTATTGCAAAACTATCCAGAGATGATGAGCACGTGGGTGAAAGCGCCGCTGCACTTAAAATTTAACCCGTGCTGGGGACCAGTACCACGACGCCGCTCTTGGACTGCATTCGCTATTAAAGTACAAAACAATAAGCAGTGCCAAGACTGGTTGAACTATCCCTATTTCAAGCCACCAATCGAGTTACCCACAGTAGGCTACATGATGGCGACGATCCGCCACTGGCTCCCTAGGTTAAAGCACATGGATGATATTGCCGCGCACATGACTGTCAAAATCTTTGACATGATGCAAATGATCTTTAAAGTCTTCCGACGCGTCAAGGCTCCCCATGTAAACACCCCGGGCTTTGAGCATGGCAACTTTGATTTAGTCTATGATATGAGCACAACGCCATCGCTACGGGTGTGTTATGCCTGGCACTGCAGGATCAAATACCTACCGGCATGCTACAAGCAGACATTCGAAGAAATGTTTACCACCGGCTTTTGGGAGTACCATTCCGAGGTATTTATAAGCAGGCCCACACACTTATTGCAATTATTCGCCTGTGAACGAATGGTGTACTCCACACATTACCAGCTCCCACCACCAGACGAGCCGCAACCTATTGACTGGGAGAAACTCGAGGCTGATTTAGCCCGAGGCATTCGTATCTCAGAGCACACCCTCGCTCAAGACCTCCTACAGAACTACATCCGGCAGACCTCACAACAAGGTTCTGTCAGGGACGACAGAAGCGAGAGGGAGGGGGGTGTTGGAAGCAGTCAGAGGCACAGACGCCACGGAAGCATGTAAAGACGAAGCAGGGAGCCAGTCGGGTCAATTTTCCAAACAAATATGTTTTTATTATTTCTTCAAACATTCAACAGTGATTATTATCACTAATTGTAACATATGTATCATAGAAAACCCCATTTTGTAATCCATAGCTCCATTTTGTGCAAGCAGAGGAGTCCTCAAGCTTGAGGAGCTTAGGTAGAATGCTCGTACCAATTTTCGTTATTTTTAGACTTCGTTTACCCTTCCAAATAGCCTCTAGGACCTATTTTTTAACTAGGCCGGTCACTAGATGTGAAACCGGTCAAAACTAGTCTAGAAACTATAAAAAGAGCTAGAGAGCTCATTTTTGAGGTAGGCGATCCTTGCGCACACACGGCACCATAGTTGCATTTCAAAAATTCGTTGTTTGGTGGACCATCGCGATTGGCTCGGACCATCGCGATTGTGTCGCACCATCGCGATCACTTCACGCCATCGCGACGGCTCGGCCGGACCATCGCGACGGTTCACTTTTTCGGACCATCGCGACGGTTCACTTGAGCCATCGCGACGGTCCACTTGGACCATCGCGATTGTTCAGCTGACCCCGGACCATCGCGATTGGCTCACGCCATCGCCACGACAGTGCCACGTGTCAAGATAGACCATCGCGACGGTTCGTTTTTCGGACCATCGCGATTGCCCAAAATCGGACCATCGCGATTGGCTCACGCCATCGCACTTGTGACCATCGCGGCGGTTCACTTCGGACCATCGCGATTGTCCACCTTTGACCGTTGACCGCGCCATCGCGACGGTCCATTTCCACGCCATCGCGATCGTTCACTTCGGGCCATCGCGACGGTTCGCTTTTCCGCGCCATCGCGATTGTCCGCTTGATCACGCCATCGCGACGGTTCATTTTTCGGACCATCGCGACGGTCCATTCCCACGCCATCGCGATCGTTCATTTTTCGGGCCATCGCGACGGGTCGACCTCACACCATCGCGATCGTTCACATCGGGCCATCGCGACGGTTCACTTTTTCGGGCCATCGCGATTGTCCAAATTCCACGCCATCGCGACGGTTCGCTTGGACCATCGCGACGGTCCCAGACCATCGCGATTGTGCACCCCCATCGCAAATTTTGGGCTCCAATTTTTGACCAATTTTGAGGGTATTTTTGAGAAATTTTTGGACCATTAGACTCATAGGAGACCCCTTAGCTCATATTTGAAGGAAAACTTGATTGACAATTTTACCCCCCAGGGCCTGAACGCTCATAATTTTTTCATCCGAAGTCCGTTTTTTGAGCTTAATAGCTCGTTAGAAAGCTCTCCACGAGTACTACGTGACCTCAACTGTTTTTTTTATAAAGAATACATCTATTTTTGGATAAGCTAATTTGAGGTTCACCTAGTTTGGGACTAGGAAGCCAGGGGGCACACATTGAAAATTTGGGCAAACGAGAAGGGACTTAAAAAGGTGTATATGCTCAAGTGTTTGATCATCTTGTGAATTGGTCTAATATTGGAATTTTCCAGGTCTAGCAAGGGCAATCAAAGGCAAGCAAGCAAGGCAGTGAAGACAGCAGAGCTTGGGAAGCGCGGCTTCTTGGGCAACAGGGCATCAGAGCAACAGAAAAGCCGACTTGAGGTTGGAAGATTACTCAACCCCCTCAGTCAATTCTTAGCTTAGGCTAAACGGTAGTTCTGGATTAACGACGATAGGAACGCCTCAAGTTCAAGATACTTAATTCTTTCAAGTTTAAGACTACAAGTAAAGGTGTGTGTGACGAAAACCTAAAGGAAAGAACATAAGTCTGACGGAACGAGAACTCAAAATCATAACGGAAAGTTGAATTCTTGACGCATACATCAAGACAAGAATCCAAAGAAAATTAAAAAGAATCAAGAAAGTAATAACAAAGAACCATTGACGATCTAAGGGTGTAATTGAGCGTGCAAGGAAGGAAATTAATGAACCTTAGATCGGGCAAACATATAGGTAAGTCAGACCGACGAAGCCTTAGATCATCAGAGGCTAGTGTAAGAACCACTGCTCGATCTTGGGCTCAGCAATTGAATAGTAGTTATCCCTACGAGTTGAGCTCAGAATCAAGCGAATCAGAAATGGCATTTAGCACAGACAGACCAGAAGGAGGGACTCATGTCACATACCTAGAAAAACCAGAAGGACCCTATAGAACACAACTAGAGTTTCTCTGAACCAACCGATTAGGTGCTCGCATCTATGAGGATGGTTTGCAAAGGCAAGTGGTGCAACTGCACAACCCTGATCAACCCATTGGATTGGAAAGACCAGTGGTGAAATTTGAGAGAGACGCTTACATAGACAAAGAAGGAACCATGTATGTCCTAAGTACGCAGCCAAACGATACTAATGAGTTTGGCACAATTCAATTAGAGACGGAAACAAAATTTCCAGGAAAAGAACCGATAGAAGAACCTAGAACACCGAGAGGGAAATCCGTATTAACAAGAGTACTCATCCCAGAGTGGATCCCTCAAGATAACAGGAGCACCGAGTTGTTTGTAAATAAAGAGACAGATGAAGCCTTTTGGAGGTACAGAAAGGAACACCCTGGTGAGATAGGCATCATTACAATCTATGAATTCAAGGACCCAGATACACCTGGAAAGGTTGTATACCTGGATGAGACTTCAGAAAGAGTCTTTGTGGTGCCTGAGCGCGCTAAAAACACATACACATGGAGAGGTGAATTGATATTCCCTCCATCTAGAACGAACATAACTACAAGTCAACAAGGGGCAGGAACATCCTCAGCCCATGGAAATCAAAGAGAAGGAAATAACGAGAGACCGGAAGTAAGCTTTAATCACCCCATAGGGAGAGATAGAACAACCTCGACCACTAATAGAACGGATAGACAAAGAGATCATGGAATACTAGGTGGTAGAGATGATTTTCCTCTACCTAGGCCACGTGAACACGCAAGAGTATTGAGACCCACTCAATTAGTGAAATCCATGAAAAATTATTTTGATGGGACAGGAGATCCCTATGACCACGTTGCAGAATTCAAGCAAGTACTAAGAGCAGAACAAGTTGAAGACATGTTCACGCAGTACAACGCATTTGGACTAACGTTAAAGAATACAGCTTTAACTTGGTTCCAACCATTGCAACAAAGGCAATTTAGAGACATCCATCACTTTTTAGAGTCATTCATCACTGAATTCTCTAAAAGTGGGATTAGACACGACACGTCTTCGTTGATTCATAGCTTTAAACAGACCCCTCAGGAAACAGTCAGACTGGCAGGTCGTAGGTTCAGACAATATGTTGAACGATGTCCAATGCAAGAGCTACCCTCACACGCCAAACAAGTATCACTGTTCCTAGATGGCTTGTTGAGCGCTAAACTACGCTCCTATGTGTACCTAAAAGAACCCAGAACGCTAGAGGAGTGTGTAAGAATATGTATAGACATTGAGGACAACTTAGGAGATGAATTAGAACTCTCAAAGGTCTATAAAGACTCAGATTGTTCTTCTCTTGCCTCCACAAAATTGTCTAATTCGATAGAGGACCTAGCAGAAAAAGTGGCCCAAAAACTAGGAGTTTCTAGTAAACAGGTGCCCAAGCTACCAACAAACATACGTTGTTACACTTGTGGTGGAAATCATTTGGCAAACATGTGCCCCAATGCACCACAACCACAAGCCAACCCTAGTGGCCAATATTGCACAATTGAGAGAAGATACACGAATCATACGGCTCAGGACTGCCCTTACAACAAACAAACAGTGAGACAGAACTACCCGCAAACATACCAGCAACCAGGTAGGTATCAAGGCCAATACAATGCTCAGCCATATTACTATAGGCCTCCTCAGAACTACCCATACCAGGCTCAACAGAGGCCTCAACCCGTCTTGGCTCAGCAGCCACCCCCACCAGCGAATGTCATCTCAGTCAAATACGCGGCTGCAGAAGAGAACCTAAGTAGGGCCTTAGTGCCTTCTTCACCCTTGATCACAGAAAGTGACCCGAACTCAAACAGTTTTGACTCTACTCATGTAACTAGCCCACCCGCTTATTACACAGAGTCACCAGAACATGTGGAGACATATCATTATGATAGTCCTCCAATGGAACCTAGTTGGGAGCCAGACTATGCTAATGTAATGTACACAAACCCAAACCCACGGCCCCAACTGAGACAACAGAGACCACAGGGCCCTAGAGGACCATGCTTTAGGTGCCAAGGAGATCACTTCATAAAGGATTTTCCACATCCCCCAATAGCAAGGCAATCACAGTACTATAACATACAAGGCTTTTGTGCCGATTGTGGCAAAGAGCACATAATCAAAGATTGTCCTAAGAACCCAGTTAACGCTTCGAATGTGACATCGATCAACGTGATAGGTATTGTAAATAACGCAGATGGATCCAACCCTACATACGTGCCTATCCAAGCTATAACCAGAGCCCACGCGCTCTTACAAAACCAACAGCTTAATCAAGAGAAAGTAGCTGGAACTAGTGAAGTTGCAGAATCGAGTAGTAAAAAGACAAAATCTTGGAAAGATTCTAGAGAAAGGATAAAGAGAAAGTGGAGTAAAAAGATAAGTGAGTTGGAAGGAAGTCTAAGGGAATCTAGAGCCAAAATACAAGAATTGACTTCACAAGAATTAAACCAAGAAAATCCAGCTCAAGAATCAGGATCGGTTTTGGCGGAACCCATACCAGAAGATCTAGACATGATGTTTCGTGCATATCAGGCAAGATTAAAAGAGGGACCTCAAGTAACGGAAATGAGTAAAAACTACCCTCGAGCTGATCTAGAAATTGAGAGAACTAAACTGTGCATGAAAATGGTAGAACTAGCACAAGCTTTGTTTGAAGCCTCTAGATATCTTAATTGGAATAACATGGCAAAACCGGAACTACACTTTCAAGGACTAATGGAGAGGCTAGAACACTTAATAGAAAGCAAAGAGAAAAAGGATCAGCATAGGAACCCTATTGCCCCAGAGACTCAGGAAAGGAATGCACCATCCCTGTCTCAAGTACCTAATACAGAAAGTCAAAATAACCTATCTTCCATACATAGGTACTCACATGAATTTTTGAGGGAAATCCAAGAAGAGAAATGGAGAAAAGAACAAGGAACTCATCCTCCTATTCAAGAAATAGACGACTTGCAGGAACAATTTCCCCAAGACATCCCCTCTATTTACGATGATGTAGAGGTGGAACGACTGAGTGAACCCACTGGATTTGAATCTAATTCTCTACAAGAATTACCTCAGTTCACAGGACCTTGGGAAGCAAAGTCTATTAGTATGAGAGCACCCACGATAATAGTGAGGAATGAAGAATCAGTGATCCCTAGGAACACGGAAGTGATCAAGAATACGAAAGTACAGTGTAATCTCACTCTGGAGGAATTGTTAAAGGTAAAACCGGAATTGTGGAAGCACGTAGCAAATCAATTCCTTGAGCTAGCTACCACACCCTCTCAGATAGGATCACATAAGAAGGTACCAGAGATACCCGTGGAAAAGATTGGAGACGTAAGCGAAGGAGAGGAAGGTAACACATATCTTCCAATAACCCATCAAGGCTACACCACGAAAGCCATCTTAGACTCAGGAGCCGGAGTAGCCATCGCTACCACCGCTTTATGGAAACGTTGGGGTAAGCCAGCACTCAGACCCACCAGGATGAAGCTACAAATGGCTGATGGACACATAGAAAAACCGTTAGGCTTACTAGAAGGCATATCTCTCACCACGTGGTGTAGAATTTGAGCATACCTTTGCCATTTGTGACTTTGCGAAAAATCGTGCTTACGAGATGATATTGGGACGACCATTCATGCGTCAGTTGCAAATTGTACAAGATTGGGGAACTAATTCTTTGTACTTGCAACATTTAGGAGTGACTACTAAAGTCAATCTTAAAGACTATTCACACAGAGATGTACCCCCAATACAATGGAATACCATCCATAAGACACCAGTGGAGACGGAATCCGTGCACTCATTAGAATCAGATCCTTCTTGGTTGCATGAGGATACCCATTTATGGATGTGTAAAGTAGCCAAACAAGAGGAAGAACGATTAGAAGCCAGGACCTTAGGTGCAGAACAGCATCCACGAACCCTTCAAGATCCAGCCTATGCACCTGTAGTATTCCCAGACGAAGAGTTTGAACCCTATGGTTGGGCAGAAATCCTAGCAACCATGGATGTAGCCGTCAATGAAGAACAATGGACACCCCACTGTGACGAGGATTGCTATGACATTTCAGTTTTCACGATAGAGCCAATCATGAGCGATGCAATTTTAGAAGAGTGTGAACCAAACACTGATGCATTTGAGGACGCAAGCGATATTGATTTAGAATCAATTATCATGGACCCACCCTTTACATCAGAGGAAGAATATTTCTACGAAGTAGAAACTCACACTCAGAGACACGAGGAAATTACGAACGAGGTAAGGTTAGCCACTCAAGTGACGGATAAGAGTGAGGGCAAGAAGAGAAAGAAGAAAGAAACCATGACAGAAAAAGAAGAATCTTTATTTGAAGTACCCGAGAATTTCAAGAAATATGAAATCGAAGATAGAAGAATCATGGTACGAATGCCTAATAGAAAAGCGAATGATGGACAAGTATATGATAACCGAGAGAAAACCAAGAAAGTAATAGTTGCCATAGAAGGAGAAGAAGAAAAATGTACATTCATAGGGCATGATTTGACGAAGGAAGAAGAAGAAGAATTAGTTGCCCTATTGCGTGAATATAGAGATGTTTTTGCTTGGAGTTATAAAGATTTGAAAGGGGTGGATCCAAATATATGTTCTCATAGAATCCCTATGACTCCAGATGCAAAACCGACAAAACAGAAACCGTACACGTATAATGATAACTACGCTGCTAAGATTAAAGAGGAGATAGATCGCTTGATAGAAGCAGGATTCATTTACGAAATTGAGCATACCGAATGGGTATCCCCCATTGTGGTAGTACCCAAGAAGAATGGAAAATTGCGTGTGTGTATTAACCTTAAAAAAGTTAATGCTGCCACGATTAGAGATAGTTATCCTCTTCCTATCACAGAACACCTATTGGAAAGAGTCACGGGCAAGGAAGTTTACAGCTTTCTTGATGGATTCTCAGGCTATAACCAAGTAGCCATTGCTCCAGAAGACCAGCACAAGACGGCTTTTGCCACTGAATGGGGCATATTTGCATTTCGCGTAATGCCATTTGGCTTGACAAATGCACCCGCTACTTTCCAGCGACTCATGTGTCATGTTTTTAAGGAATTCTTACGCAAGAGCTTGGAAGTTTATGTCGATGACTTATGTGCTCATTCAAATGTAAGACAGACGCATATCCCAGAGCTAAGACAAGTATTTGACAAATGTCGAGAATATCAGGTTTGTTTGAACCCAGAAAAATGCGTTTTCATGGTCAGACAAGGCAAAATTCTAGGACACATTGTGTCAAAAAATGGAATCTCCACGGATGAGGAAAAGGTGAAGGTAATTGCAGAATTACCTAGACCAACTAATGTGAAAGAGGTACAGGCATTTATGCGCCATTGCGGCTATTATAGGAGATTCATACACATGTATGCAATCATAGCCAAGCCTTTGTACTCTCTTTTAACCAATTTCGAATGGACAGATGAATGTGAAAATTCATTCAATGAACTTAAACGACGCTTGTGCTCAGCACCTATATTGACTACCCCAGATTGGAGTAAGCCATTTCATGTACATGTGGATGCATCCAATTACGCCATAGGATGTGTGTTAGCACAACCCACGAATGAAGGTAACATAGATCTCCCCGTAGCTTACGCGAGCAGACAACTGAACGCAGCAGAAAGAAATTACACCACAACGGAACGAGAAGGATTAGGGATGATCTACGCTGTAAAGAAGTTTAGGCACTACTTGTTGGCCAACAAATTCAAGTTCTTTACAGATCATCAAGCCCTATTATACTTAGTCAACAAACCATGTAACACGGGACGATTAATACGCTGGTTTCTATTACTCATGGAGTATGATTTTGAAGTGGTAGTTAGGAAAGGAAGCACGCATCTTAGAGCTGACCACCTTTCAAGATTAACCTCAGGAGAAGCTCCCCAAGGAATAGCCGATGAATTACCAGATGCATACTTGTTTAACCTTGAGGTAGCACCAGAATGGGCTAAGCCGATAGTCCCTATTCTGACATACGGACCCAAGAATCCTAAGATAAAGATCAAAGAAGGAGAGATTACCAAGTCTCAGAGATATCAAATCATGGCAGGAAGCATATATAAACAAGATAATCAAAAGATTCTTGCTTGTTGTGTAGATGAATCAGAACATGCGAATTGGTTGCAATTAGCACACATAGGTGCACTAAAGCAACATCATTCAAAACATAGAACACTGCAGACTCTGCATAGATTAGGAGTATATTGGCCTACGATGGAAGCAGATGTCTACAAGTTGTGCAAAGAATGCTATGTGTGTGGTGAAAAACCACCAGTAGAGCATGCGACACTATATCACGTGTCTCTCACACCAGACTGGAGTGAACCTTTAGTGACCTACTTGAGGACGAACACATTCCCTCAAGGCATGACATTAGCTCGACAACGCAGTCTAGAGCAGGAAGCTCAAGACTATTCACTCATTGGCGATAATTTATACAAAAGAGGATGAGATGGATATTTAAGACAATGTGTTCATGAAAGCGATTATCTGAGCATACTAGAGACTGCACACCAAGGTGTTGCAGGAGGTCATTTTGGACCAGAAAGGATAATCAAAGCCATTCTCTTTGCAGGATTATGGTGGCCCACTCTTCACATGGATGCACATACCTATGTAAAGAGATGTGATGTGTGCCAAAGAACTCAGTTTCCTACACGCAGAGATGAAATGCCATTGAAACCCATGATGGGCGGACGTGCATTCTCTAAGTGGGGTATAGACTTTGTAGGACCCATTAACCCCCCTGCAAAAGGTACACATGCGGAATACATTATTGTTGCCACAGATTATCTGACGAAATGGGTAGAGGCAAAAGCCACAAAAAAGAATGATGCACACACGACTGCAAAGTTCTTATTTGAAAATGTCTTTACAAGATATGGATTGCCTATAGAGTTAGTGAGCGATCGAGGCACTCACTTTCTAAACCAAGTCATTGAATATTTGTTACAGGATTTTATGGTGATTCACAAGAAATCTGCACCATATCATCCTCAGGCCAATGGTCAGGCTGAAAGCACTAACAAGATACTTTGTAACGTACTGACGAAACTCGTGAACAACAAACGTTCAGATTGGGACAAACAGTTACACCACGCTCTTTGGGCATATCGAGTGGCCTACAAGACCGTACTCAATGCAACTCCCTTTCAGATGGTTTTTGGTCAGAATGCAGTGCTTCCTTTGGACTTCTTGATACCGACCCTTAAGGTTGCACAAGAACATCAGTGGACCGGCCATGAATTATCAGCAAGAATAATGGACTTGGAACGATTAGGAGAAACCAGGCTGAAAGCAGCAGCATGAATATACGCAGCGAAGAAGCGACAGAAAGCATATTTTGATGCACATGTGAAAGATAAAGGCCTAAAAGAAGGAGATTTAGTTCTAGTGTATACACTGAAACAGCACGCACGGAAGTTAGAAAAGCGAGGTTATGGACCTATGATCATTAACAGACTTTCGACAAGTGGAGCAGTACAGTTAGCCACCTTAGAAGGAGATATAATGCCTAATTACATTAGTGGCTGTAGAGTCAAGCTATATCAGGAACCTCTTACTGAGGATATGCTTAGACGACTCACGTTGGCAAAGAAGCGTAAGGAGGAAGAAAATAGAATACGAGCGGAAGCTCAGGCAGAAGCCATAGAACGCATTAAGCGCATGAAGCTAAGAAGACAAGGACTAGGGAGAGAACATTATAACCATCAGGAAACATCACCCAGATATCCCATGGCCATGTGTCAAGTAAAGTCAACCACTCATCCTAGCATAGTGGACAGGAGACCATTCATTACAGTTAGGCTAGAGCACGGCAACCCTTGCCAAGAACTCAGGGCTTTAATTGACTCAGGTGCTGCGACTAGTGCGATTAGGTGGTCCCACTATAAGGATTCAGGAATAGAAATGCGGCCAATTGAGGCATACCTCATAGGCCTAGGAGGCATGGAAACCCCTTGCATGGGTGAGGTGGACCTTCCTATCCTCATTAAGGATTTGACGATGACAGCAAAGCTACTAGTGTGCCATGATGACGACCTGATAGAACCCCTAATCCTTGGCCAAGATTGGCTATACGATCACTCAGTGGACCTAAATCTTAGACAAGGCTCCTTACAGATTGGAACCTTCGAGCAGAAGCGAGTGATACCGCTTGATTTCCCTAACGGCATTCCGCTTGACGGTTGTGACCCTAGACCCTATGAAATGCATGCGACGGAAGACCGGAAGATCTTTAAGCAGACCAGTCACGATACGTCTACACCAACCCACTCGGGCTTGGCTATGGACAGTTGTCAATCAGAAGGACGACAGGAGATCTTCCCTGGGACTTCCTGCAAACTAGAAGAGACAGTTACCCAACTGCAAGGGCAGATGGACACAATCAGTGGTCAGGTGGGTTGCATCAGCGGCCAAATGAGCACGACACCCTACGGTGCTCATCCTTCCAAACTTGTTGCGGACTGGCCTAGATTAAAGTTAAATAAGGCATCACTTCCTAATGGGCAGGTCACGCAAGTCTTGGATCTCCCTTCTTTTCCAAAACAGAGCGTCCATTCGACCTCTCTACCTCAACCACAACAGAGTCAACCACGACGAAGGAACCCAGACCGACTACAGTATCAGAAGACACAACAAGGACAGCAGTCTAGGCCACCCAAAGGAAGCGGCACTAGACAAATATGGGTGCGAAAAGGACAAAAAGCACCGAAGAACTCCAACCACGCAGAGATCGACAAGAAAAAGGCAGGGCAGAAGCAGAATCAGTATCCACCATCCCCTCGACCTCCTTCTACAGGTCCGACCATTCGACAAATTTGGATCGCCAAGAAATACCTTACCCATAGACCCACACCCACGCAGATTTGGGTACCCAAACCATGTATCATAGCTCAACCCATAAGCCATGTAATAAATACCTTTCACAAACCTTTCCATCCCTCGATACTACCACACCCGATACCACCTTTTGCCTCTCAGCAGAAACCCACCACCCATTCAAGGACTCTTAGGAAATGGATACCGAAGCGTGTCCAACCGTCTCCCCCTAACCCCATGTCTGACAAAATTACCCCCCCGACTAACATACTCCCTTGTATTAAATCACTAACCTTTAAACCTTGTATAAATTCACCCACCATCATCACACAATCACTCATAATTTCATCTCACCAAGAAATGTATGCATGATCTGAAACATATAGGTGTCTAGAGACCTGCACTAGTGCTGCAAGAAACATTGCATCCATCACATCACAACACTTGGCTACACGGGTTACGCATCAGTTATGGAAAGGGATTGCGGTCTCACTTTAATGGGATCATAATTAATTTCCATACTAATGTGTTAATCTTTTGTAGCAGATCTTTCTTATTAGCGCATCAGCCACCATGCAAACCGACGAAGGAACATCAGGAGGAGGTCCCAATGTAGCTACTGTGCCCCTCAACGTGCTACGAGCAGAATCCCACCCGACTGCTCCACCGCCGGAATTCCAAGGGTTTCCAGGGCCCATGCCTATCGACAATCCACCTATGGGCTACACAGAGAAGATACACCGGAACTCTCATTGGTTTCAGGGACTTGCAGGACCCCTTGCGGACGCGGACTTTATTTTTGAATCCTCTCTGACATTTGATGACCGCACGTGGGGAAAATACCAGTTTTTCTCCAGAGAGTTCGAAGCCCTACAGAGCACCCAGGATTTAACTCACGTTTGGGCCAGAGCAGGCTTCACAGAATATTTCAGTGATCCTCTGCCCAAACCGGACTTTTATAGGTGCTATTACTTAATCACTACTTTGCTAGCCTCAGAGAATAAGGACATCCCAGGAACCTTCATTTTACCTTCTTTAGTGGATGATCCACCCTACAAAAGGTTTTACCTCTCCAAGGATTTAATCAGGGCGGCCATCAAAATTCATGGCACCCACACACCCACAGATCGAGAGAGATTAATTCCAGAACCGATGAAACGTGGGGATGTCACGAAGTGGGAGGAGATCTCGGCAATTACACCTGAGCTGTCAAAGCCACTAAGGATATGCATGCAACATTTCGCATTCCCAGCTCAGGACAGATTTACCATGCCTCATAAACGAATCTGGTTCGGATTGTATTTGGCATGCACGGGACCTCAAACTGTTGATCTGGCAAGCTGGATCATAGATCAAATGTATCTGGCACAGCACAGATGGGAGCGCAAGAAGGTGCTTAATGGATGTTGTGCGCTGACCAGAATTGTTTATATGTGCTTGGCTTATGACTTGCCAATTGAGCGTGCATTAACAGGAGAAGAACTGAAGGCATTCAAAGGAACGACGAAGAAAGCCAGGAAGCCCAGTAGAACACGGGCAGGCAAGCGCATGCGAGGCACTATTCCTTGCCTTCAAGTGCCAGAGTCGCCATCACCACAACCCTCTCCAGAGCGACCACAGACAGAAGCTGCTCCCACAGTACAACCTATTCGCATAAGGTTGTCTAGACCAGTGGTTACAGAGGGCACCACTAGTACCGCTGCACCTCAGGCAGCTGCCACCATAGAACCCACCACCACTACAGCAGAAGCTCCCACCACTATTGGTGCGGAAGCCTTTTCCTTTCCAATACCACACATGGAGGTAGAACCCATAAACACAACATTTGATTTTGAGATGCCGGATGCATTCTCAAATGAATTCCAATTTTCAGAGGCACAAATGTTCTCTCAGGAATATGAACGGCCTAGTTACCCTACCACGCCGTGAGATCTGCCACAGGGACAAGCTGTGTCAAGCTCTGATGATGAAAGAACCGCCATCGACGATGACGAAGGTGATGACGAAGCCAGCCAGGGCACGTATGATTCCCAAGGGCAAGGACAGACAGACGACCAAGGCCAACAAACCGAAGCACACGGCGACACCAGCACATATGAAGATGAGACTTTCGAAGCCGCAGCGTACACGCTGGCCATCAAGAAATTATATCGTACGATGGAGAAAGTCTGGGCACGGAAGAAGCTAACTGAAGAGGAGAGCCAGGCATTAATTGAACAGGAACTCATCTCCGGAGGATTCGAAGACGCATACATCAAAGGGTTCAGAGAATTAGTTAAATCGGTCGGCTCCAATGAAGCACTCAGGTACTTACAAAGAAAACAACTACCACAGTTTGACCCCCGCCGAGTACGACTACTTTCAAAGCCCGGAGAGTATATTCGCGTACCAACAGGAGCTCAGTCTTCAGCACAAGCCAGGGAGGCACGCCTCATCCCCAAAAGTTCACTGACCACAGAACCTATCCTTGTAGATTCCCCACCACGTACCACCGTTGTACATACCACCACTATCCTCGAAATAACATCCACACCTTCTACCCCTCTAACACCTCATCTTTCACCAACCCATCCTGTATCCCCCGCACACCCACCTACTTCCCCCACATCCACACCAGTACAAGGCAACATAGCCGCACCCTTTGCCCTGCCAATTCATACCTCCATGCCCACACCCAACCCTCCGCATCTACCTGTTAACCCCTTCACCCCTTCATCCTTCCCAGCGTTTCCCCCACCTCTAAGACCCCCATTCCCCTTTCTAACCCCACTAACCTTCTCACCAGTTTCACCTCCCCAACCCACCATAACCCCTATTTCCCCTTTTCACCAAGCTGCTCCAGCCATTCCCCCTGTAAATTATTCTACATTTGTAAATCCTGTATTCACACCTACACAACCACCCACAATCACACCACTTTTCACAGTCACAACACTAAACACGTCCAGTGACATGGACATCTCACCACCCACGGCACCACCACTCACTTCACTCACGGCACAAACATTTTTAGACAAATCACAATTTTCCACGATCACCACTGCATCCACCGTCCCAACCCCATTTCCCATTCCCGCTGCATCTACTTCCACTGCATCCTCATTTAGCACTTCATTACTACTATCGCCCACCATAGACACTGCATTTCAACACATGTTCACATGCATGACACAAGTCCGCGATGAGTTTGCATCACTTGGCACCAACTATCAACAGTTGCAGAGAACGACGAATGAACTACAAACGCAGCTTAATTCGTTATCAATTGAGAATGCCTCACTGAACAGCCGATACCAAGATTTATGAGAGGCCTATCACAAATTAGAACTAGAAAGTGAGGAGAAAACAAAAGAAGCCACTGCGGATTTGGACAACCTACTTCGAGCCCAGACCGTCCGCAATGCAACGCTCACTAGAAATATGGGCTTACTAAGAAGACACTTAGCCGCAGCAAAAGAGGAGAACCAGAGACTTCAAGAGCAGAATAGAGAGAATCTGGAAGCGGCTTTGGACCACCCTGAACAACCACTAAGTCCGAGCAGATTCAAAGCAATCCCATCTGAATCGATGCGGATGTTGCTGGATGATCACGTTCGATTGCTCGAGGACTATGATCGTATGAACGAAGAGCATCAAAAGTTAAAGGAAGATCACAAGCTGCTACAGCTCAGAGAACCGGCAACTCAACAAGTACAAGTAACAGCAGAATTACCAGCACCTGCGGACCCTGCCCCTGAAATTTTAGAGGAACTTAACGCACTCCGGGCCCAGGTAACAAATCTTGAATCTAGAATTGCAGTCTATGAAGCACCACCAAGGCCAGACTCCCCACCTGAGCTACCAGCTGAGGAAGAAACCGTCACTATCCCGGTGGAGGAGACATTTGAAGAGGCATACGAGCCGATACCCATCCCAGGCGGACGTGTCACGGCCGAAGGCCAGATGACCTATGAATTACCTACCCCCGCGTGGATGAAGACAGTTGAAGAACTCGGAACGACACATTCGGCCAGAGTAGAGGCACAACTACATGCCATGGCCATGATTGAAGAGAGAATTTTACAGTCACCATTCTTTGCTCATTTGGCCCCGCAACGATACATATCTGGGCATGAGCTCCAATATAAACCGTACTTCATGTTAATGGCCGAATACCAGTTAGCCATAGAGAAAGAAACAGGTATGAAACCTACGCATGCCACTCAATTCGAGCCGGAGGACTTGCCACCAAGTGCGCAGAGAGGTGAAATCCATCAACCAGACTGGCGCAAAGATTTATTGCAAAACTATCCAGAGATGATGAGCACGTGGGTGAAAGCGCCGCTGCACTTAAAATTTAACCCGTGCTGGGGACCAGTACCACGACGCCGCTCTTGGACTGCATTCGCTATTAAAGTACAAAACAATAAGCAGTGCCAAGACTGGTTGAACTATCCCTATTTCAAGCCACCAATCGAGTTACCCACAGTAGGCTACATGATGGCGACGATCCGCCACTGGCTCCCTAGGTTAAAGCACATGGATGATATTGCCGCGCACATGACTGTCAAAATCTTTGACATGATGCAAATGATCTTTAAAGTCTTCCGACGCGTCAAGGCTCCCCATGTAAACACCCCGGGCTTTGAGCATGGCAACTTTGATTTAGTCTATGATATGAGCACAACGCCATCGCTACGGGTGTGTTATGCCTGGCACTGCAGGATCAAATACCTACCGGCATGCTACAAGCAGACATTCGAAGAAATGTTTACCACCGGCTTTTGGGAGTACCATTCCGAGGTATTTATAAGCAGGCCCACACACTTATTGCAATTATTCGCCTGTGAACGAATGGTGTACTCCACACATTACCAGCTCCCACCACCAGACGAGCCGCAACCTATTGACTGGGAGAAACTCGAGGCTGATTTAGCCCGAGGCATTCGTATCTCAGAGCACACCCTCGCTCAAGACCTCCTACAGAACTACATCCGGCAGACCTCACAACAAGGTTCTGTCAGGGACGACAGAAGCGAGAGGGAGGGGGGTGTTGGAAGCAGTCAGAGGCACAGACGCCACGGAAGCATGTAAAGACGAAGCAGGGAGCCAGTCGGGTCAATTTTCCAAACAAATATGTTTTTATTATTTCTTCAAACATTCAACAGTGATTATTATCACTAATTGTAACATATGTATCATAGAAAACCCCATTTTGTAATCCATAGCTCCATTTTGTGCAAGCAGAGGAGTCCTCAAGCTTGAGGAGCTTAGGTAGAATGCTCGTACCAATTTTCGTTATTTTTAGACTTCGTTTACCCTTCCAAATAGCCTCTAGGACCTATTTTTTAACTAGGCCGGTCACTAGATGTGAAACCGGTCAAAACTAGTCTAGAAACTATAAAAAGAGCTAGAGAGCTCATTTTTGAGGTTAGCTTGTTGGAGTAAAGAAGAGAGTAGAGCTAGTTTGAGCTTGTAAGAGTATTCTTGAGTAATAGAGCTAATTTCCTACCTTCCATTGTGTCTTGCTTGTCTCTTCATTGTGTGTGTGTATGTGTGTGTGCATCTTTGTGCTTCTCACCTTCACTCTCACATCATCTCACGTTCACGATCTTCATATCACTCCTACCTCTCCCACGGATTGACATTAAGGAGGTGAAGCTTCTTAACGTGGTACTTACCATTGTGCTAGAGCAACAGTAACAATTGGAAAAATTCCTCTTAAGGGGATGTCATACATAGGGTTGGCTTTCTATAATGCATAAAAGCCCTAATTTATATGAACTATACAAGGAGCAATCACCTTAACACTGAACTAGTATCATCTCAAAATTTCAAGGAGTTGTAGAGAATGACCTTGAGACTAAAAATCTTCAATATCTCTAAACTTAGTGAACAAAATGAATGGAAATTTTGTATGCATAAACTAGACAGTAATATCTTTTCAATGAGACCTTAATCACTAGATTTAGAGCTCTATAGAGAGAGCATCACTCTCTAAAATTTGACTAGGTCTAAGGAAGAAGGAGCAGTAAACTGAAGTGGCACCTTGCAATATACAAGAAGTATATGTATTGCTTCAAATCATCATGCTACTTAGTGTACAAATGTTGCGGAGTCTTTATATAGACTCTTGAGTACATGAGCATGAATTTTCTTCAAGGAGCTGAATTGGAAATTAGCTAGATTTCTAAGTTTAGATTGATTGTAATAATTTCCTACAATCTAGGAAAAGGGAAATTTGAAATTACATCTACCTTTTGATTGATTGATTGAGAATCAATCCCAACCACTTCTAACTCGTGGCTTCTAGGCCTTTTATTTTTCCTTTTTACAAAGTTAAATGCTTTTCAACTTACATAAGATGGTGATCCTATGATCAAACTCTCAATACAACAAATGAATGCAAATAAAACTCTATAAGGAGTATATGTGGCATCATTCTAATGATGAGTTTGATGAAGATCTTGTCCACCTCAAGCATAATGAAAGCTTATTTTTCAAACACTACGAGCATGGAACACGGGGTTCCTTGCAACTGCCAATGCGCTCTGAGTATCACTGAAGATGTTGGTGGCAGAAAACTGACCAACACCCAAATCAGGCATAAGGTGTCTGAGCCACACACACTCCATTGTCACTCTGAAAACTACCCTATACTTAGCCTCACAACTAGAAGTGGCCATAGTAGGCTACTTCTTGCTCAACCAAGATGTGCATGAGCTACCAAGCATGAAGCAAAAACCACTAGTGGACATATGAGTGTCATAGCAACAAGCCCAATCAAAGTGAACAAAAGCATGTAAATCTGGCGATAGTGATCCCCCCTTATGATAAAACAATCCAAGTAACCGAGTACCACTCAAGTGGAGAAAGATGCACTAAACTGCTTGCCAATGCTTGACACTTGGGAAATGCATAAACTTGCTCATCTATGAGACATCAAACTGAATATCTAGCCAAGTAATACCTAAGTAAATCAAGCATCTATTAAAAGCGCTTTTCGTTAAGCCACTTTTAATCTCATTTCTCGGTTCTTGGGGATGGACAAGGGTCTGACAGTGCAGAGGCCCTTTGTTTAATTTTCCCAATTCAACATTCAATTAAATCGTTAACTGTCTTTCAATCCGAAGATTACCACGATGCAGTACGCTTATCATGTGAATTAACAACTACGAATTCGCACAGACTTATTAATGTTATCGTAGCATTACGGTGTTTAATGATTAATTACTTTAATTCAACAAACAGAATACAATACTCAGTATTTCTGCAACTCTGCAACACATCACTCTAGCACAGTCGCCCAGACAAACAGTCTGGCAATCCTCTATCTCTCGTCGAACAATGTACTTGCCTTTTCATTAATCAAAAGAGAGTTACAACTCTTCGCCATGCCTTTTTAGTGCGTGCTAATATAAAAATTAAAATTACAATCCAATCCGGCGGCCTAACACTGGCACGCACGGTGGACTCGAACCCAAAAAGGAAATTACCATCAAGGCTCTTCAATAATGCCTTGTATATACAGAGATCGAGCTAGTTTAAAAGCGCGAGTGTTCTTCTGCTTTAATGAATCCAGTATAGTCTTCAAAATATCTGGCTCCACGAGTTGTGCATCAGTTCTAACTGAACTAGCCGCAACTACTTGACTCATTAGCAACTTTGTCTGCATCTGCAAAAATGCTTCTTGAAGATAAAAATTGTTGGCAATGGCCGCATCTCTCCTCAGCTTTATTTTGGCAATTTCGACACCAATATGAGACAATCTCTCTGCCTGAAATCCCAACTACTTTTCTCGGTGTTCCAACTCCTCAGTTTGAAATTGCATTGTCTTATAGTAAGCTTCTCTCTCTCTACACACCTTCAAGTTCTTTCTTCAATTGGACATACTTAGCAATCTCCTCTATGAACGCTTGATCTCGCTGAAACAATCTTTCAGTGACATTGCACATTGGCCGCAAGGGATTGAGAAGCTTCTTCTAACATGCTGAGGGCATCCCTTGTACTATGAAGCTCATTTCCTAAAGCAGTCATGGCATCTGTCTTGTCTGTAAGTTCTTCCTTCAGAGTAGTAATTTCGGTGTCACGCTAAGCAAGTAGGTTAACTTTTTCCTTTAATTGATCTTGAAGTTGTTGCAGTTGAAGTTGGAGTGCGTGATTCTCGGCTTTAACTGCATTGGCTTCTTCTTGGAGTGGGGCAATATCCACTTCTAGCAAATCCACTTTGTCTTGCAATTCTTGCCGAATATTTTGAGTTGCCTGCTTCATCTAGAGGGGTAATTGCTGGGAAAATTGTATAAGGAGGCGACCCATAGACTCTGATTCGGTGAACATTACTGTCAGAGGAGGAAGGGAAGGGGAAATTGTGATGACGAGGCCATCAGCAAATGAGGGGAGGATGGTGGCAAGTAATCTGGAGAGGATAACAGAAGGGTTGAGGCCTCACGAACAACAGTTGAAGGGCCACCGGAAAGAATTTCAGCAGCATCAGGAATAATAGGGGGAGAAGGGAGAAGACCATTTGGCACCAACACAATTCCGGTCTCATTCGGATTTGTCACCTCAGCTGCATCAGTGATAGCCTCAGCAGTGCCAGTGACTTCCTCGATTGCATCTGCTTGGACTTCTGTGCTTGGGGTTGAAGGAGATTGTTGTTCCATTCCATCAGTAACTTCGGTAAGGACTGCATCTGCTTGGGCTACAGCGATTGGTGATGAAGGGGATTGACAATCCGTGCCTCCAATAGCGGCTTCAATCTCCTTTACAGTCTCCTCATCCGAGTGATGCGATTCTTCTCGTGAAGAGACTTCCTCGACATCTTCCATGCGTGCACCTTGTTCCGGCTGCTTGAGAGGAGAAGATGGGATGGAGGATTCTACCTAGAGAGAGGTGGTAGTGTCGTGGAAGACTTCAACTTCGTGACCTGCATTGGAGCCATGCACCTGACTTTCGGAGGGGCTAACACATCTGCATTTGCGGCGAAACAGTTGAAGCAAATCTTCATCGTCATCATCTTCAATCATCTGGGAGGCTTCTTCATATCGCAACATGGTAGGCGGAGGTGGTTGGGCGGCTTGGATCACCAGAAAGTTGAAAGTTAGAATATGGGGTAAGCGGGTACAAGGGATGTCGTTCTTTGCGATTTGCTTTGTAACCATCACGCATTCATGGTGAATGTGCCTAAAAAAGAAGGACGTGAAATTCACAGGCTCACGGGAAGCAGTATCTATCATGGAATAAAATGGTCGAGATATTCCGTAGGTGCGTTTTTGTAAATTTAGCACGACGACCAGGAATTGCAGAGCAATACGCTCTGGTTCGGGTCGGCAAAGGTTCCTGAGGGAGTCCAAATCCCTCAACAAACGTATTGAGAGTGATCACAACACGAGGGTTGAAACATGTAACCGGCCAACACTGCTCTGTAGCAGGTGTGGCGGCGATGGCAGAAATTATCTGCGCATGGAACGGATGACACTCCATGGAATGCCAAGGCAATTCTGCGAAGGTCAGCAATCCCTGAACACACGAGTACTCACTCACTTCTGGAGTGAGACCGACACGGAAGGTGGCTATATTAGCGAGAGCTTCCATGGCACGCACAAGGAGACACGAAAACATAGAGTACACAGAGTTCGCAAACACACAAACACAATAGCAATTATCAGTAGAAAGAACAAGATTAAGTAAGAGCACGAAAAAATTAGGCGGCCAAAACCCTACTCATAATGCAGTATTGAAGAGATATCCTTCATATGTGCGGCATGCATGCATGAGCAGAAGCAATGGCGCAGAGGCGGCTAGTAATCATGATTAAATCAACAAAACAGAAGGATTACAGTCAGATGGTCAACCGAAACATGAGGAATAGAAAAGAAAACCATTAACAAGCGAAAAAGAAGAAGAAAAAAAATTGATCAAGTACACCTCAAGAGTTACTAGACGTCGGGTGATAAGGGCAAAGCTTAGAGCCATTAATTACTTTTGGGAGGAGAACTCCTGATAAGGTTGCCAACCGAAAAGTGGCGGGTCCCACTTGCTCAGCAATCCGGTATGGACCGACCACCGTAACTTAAATTTTCCACCAGATCTATTGGCTTTAGCATTATAGAATAAAACGAGTTGGCCAATCGTGAAGACAGGAGTTTTTAGAAAGCAATCATGAGTACGGGCTTGGCGTAGCTGAACTTCTTGAAGGAGCAGGAAACTTTTCCAATGTTGTTCATCCAATGATCTAAGCACATCCAACCGAAATGGAAAAGATTCGTCCGGCAGCAATTTTTGAGATAAAGCGACTCGCAGGCTTGGTACCAGTACTTCCATTGGCGAAATAGCTTCTAGGCCATAAGCGAGTTTAAACGGAGTCGTCCGCATTGCCACTTTGTACGTGGTCCGGTAAGCCCACAAAACTATAGGTAAGAGCTGGTCCCATCATTCCAGACATTCCAAGATCGATTTTTGGAGCATATTTAGCAGAGTCTTATTGGTACTCTCAGACTGATCATTGGCACGTGGATAGTAAGGTAAGCTAAATTTGTGTACAATCTGGAAAGACAGAGTCAGCACTTGCATTAAGTTGTTTGCAAAATGGGTACCCTGGTCCATCACTATTTCCAGAGGTAATCCATATCGAGGGAAGACATCCTTCATCAAACATTTGGCCACCAAAATAGCTGTGGCAGAATGTAAAGCCCAAGCTTTCACCCACCTAGTGGCATAATCTGTACAGGTCAAAACATATTGGTTGTTGGTTAGGGTAGCCGGGGGTGTAATTGGGCTGATGAAATCTAAACCCCACTTTTGAAAGGGCTCCAAAGGTAGAATGGGTTGAAGAGGAAAGAAATGTCGCTGCAAGGGTTGTCTTGACCGTTGACAGACATCACACTGTTGCACAAATTGAACAACATCTCTGTACATGGTAGGCCACCAGAGCCATTTTTGCAGGATTTTTCGGTGAGTAAGATCAACTGCCAAGTGTCCTCCAGTGGGTGCTGAGTGTGCCACGACAATAACTGATGCGGATTCATGTGGAGGGATACATTGGAGCAAGACACCAGTATGATCTATGTAATACAGTTGACCCACAACCAACCGGAATCGTCGACTGTAGACTGCAATTTTTTGGTGCAGAGCAGTAGGAGTATTCGGAGGTAGACAACCATCAGCAAGAAAAGTCATTAACGTATCATAGTATGCAGGGGCAACCGAAAGTTCTACAAATTCTTCGGGAGTGGCATCGATTACATAAATAGCCGGCATTGTGTCATCGATACCTTCCGAAATCTCACCGGAATCTAGTCGAGATAAAAAGTCCGCCAAGACATGTGCCGTATCGGGTCGGTGAATTACTTCATAATCAAACTCCTGTAACAGTAAAACCCATCTAGCCAGTCTGCCACCTAAGTGTTGCTGGCGAACCAAATACACTAGTGTGGCATGATCCACATGGAAAGTGAATCTGCATCCCAACAAGTAATGCCAGAACTTCTTAACAGAGTATACCAAACCAAGACACTCTTGTTTTGTCACCGAGTAATTTCTCTTTGCAGGAGCTAATCGACGGCTCGCATAGTACACAGGCCGAAACCATTTGTCGGTTTGTTGCATTAGCACACTGCCAATCACGATGTCTGACACATCCACGAATACATGGAATGGATGTTCCCAATCAGGCGGTTGCAAGATTGGAGCTTGCATCAAGAGAATCTTCAACCGATCAAATGCACTTTGACACTCATTAGTCCATTCGTACTTACACGGGGTGCTGGTCATAAGTCGGTTAAGCGGTGTCCCCAGATGAGCCAACCACCATAAATGTCTACCATGCCACCAGATCTGGCCAAGGAACCGCATAACTTCTTTCGGTGTCTTTGGGACCAGTGCCTCCAACAAAGCTGCTACTTTATCGGGATCTACCTGTATTCCTTCTTTAGAGATGATATGACCGAGCAGCTTTCCACAGGAGACCACAAAAAGTGATTTGGTAGGATTCAAACATAGTCAATACTCCCGGCACTTTTCAAAGCAACATTGTAAATGATACAGGTGTGCTGAAGTGTCACCAAACAATGAAAAATCATCCAAATAAACTTGCATAAACATTGTCAGGTAAGGTGAGAACACTTCCTGCATACATCTTTGGAATGTACTCGGGGCATTTCGTAAACCGAACCACATTACGGTGCAAGCATAGACACCCCAATTGGTGATGAATGCGGTCTTTGGTATATCCTGTTGTGTCATCTTCACTTGATTGTATCCGCTGTAGCCATCCAAGAAAGAATACATTTCGTGACCTGCTACCTGATCTAGCATTGTATCTAGAAAAGGAAGAGGGAATGGATCCGGTACGGTGGCAGCATTAAGTTTTCGATAGTTGACACAAATGCGTAACTGTTTATTTTTCTTTGGCACTATCACTATTGGTGAGATCCACTCTGCATGTTCAATGGGAACAATGAATCCAACCTTCAGCAAGCAGTCTAGCTCTGCTTTTACTTGGGCTGCGTAATGCGGATTCATCCGATAGCTGGCTTGCTTGAAGGGTCTCGCATCTGGCTTTAGGACCACTCGGTGTTGATAAATTCTTGGGTCAAGACCTTTCATGTCTCGGTAATCCCAAGCGAAGACATCGGAGAACTCGCGCAGGAGTTGTACCAAATCTTCTTGGAATGTATTTGCTAATCTTGCCTTAATTTTTACTAGCCTCGGGTTGACCGTATCTCCCAAATTTTATGTTACCAACTGATCCTCCGGTACATAAAACTGTCAAGGCTTTGCCAAGTCATCAGCTGGCCGCAACAGTTGTTGTAAGGTCGATTCATCCATAATTATATCCGCATGTGCTTCTGCTTCTTCGGTCAGTGGTAGGACCGTACAAGCTACGGATTCCACTTATCTGCTACCGATTCTAAGTCTACAGTCCCTAAGGCAATGAGGTCCTTATTTGTTTTGAGGAAAGCCTCCTCCTCATCATCAGATAGCCCATCCAACCTATGGACTAGTTCTGCTACATAAGGGCGTGCATGTAGATCACAAGGTTGCATAGCATCCAATGTAACGACATATTTCCGGTGATTGTTCTTAAAAATTAGCTCTTGAGCTGACCAATCCTGCATGACTTTGGCTTGCTTGAGCCATGGTCGAACGAAAAGTAAGTTGTAGTTTAGGCTCAATTCGGGTAACTCCAAGACTACAAAAGTCATTTTAAATGTAGCTCCCTGCAAGGTAATAGGAATATTATGTACTAGTCCCATTAGATGGACTCTGGATTGGTCCGCCATTCGCACAAAGAACTGCACCGGCTCAATTTGGGTCCAACCTAGTTTCTTATAGAGTGCGGTTGTTGCAATATTCACACCCGACCCGCCGTCAATTAAAACTTGTGTAATCTTCTGGTTTTTATACCAAATCGACGATACTGAATGATCCACCGTAGGATCCATCTCTGGTTGTATGGTCGCAGTCGCCGGAGTACATGAAGGTCCGGGGCTGACCTGCTATTGGAATTGCTATCTTACACCTAGAACTAGGGTGGGCAACTATCCCAAAGGGAGTGTAATTGAAGCCTTAGATATAACTTCCCATACCTGGCCTATTTGTGCTGTGGTTATCATCGCCTCTGGTGGTGATTCTAATGTCGCCGAGCCGGAATTCTGTGTATTCACTCTTGCATTTGACAGGCAAGGCTGAGTTACCGGAACTGGGTCAGGGAACACAGTCGGATCCTTAGTTGTCCATCGACTAGCTTTTGCAAACATCCGCTGCTGCTCACAAATTCTGGGCTCGAAAACCTCAGCTGCTGGTTGCAACTGTTTACCCGATCTTGTCTGAACTACGGCTGCTTGTGACTCCACCAGGGAAATATAAACCATATTGGTCATAGGATTTTGCCTTTCCTTCTTTCTTTTGTCATACTCTGCTTCTTCCTTGCAAAATCTATGAATATGCCCGAGTTCACTACAAAAATGAAAATGAGGGGGTAGGAGAGAGGTACCTTCAACCGATGTACCTGCATGCCATTGATTTTGATTGGAATTGTTATTGCGGTGACCCTGATAGTTCCTATATCCTTGCTGCTGGGTGGTTCACAACTATGGCGATACATGATGGGTGGTTGGCTGCCCCGTTCTTGTATTATGGCATTTACTGCCGCTCTACCTTGCACCTTTGCATTATATGCACAGGTTTCTGTTGAATGCCCTATCGTATTACAGATGTCACAATACATTTGGTTGAGAGCACATGTGGCACTGGTGTGACCGAGATTCCTGCACTTAGTACAGTACACTTGTTTGGATGGATCCTCAGTCACGTTCTTACTTTCTTTCAACCATTCCAAATCCTCCGTAAATCCTCCAACTTTATGCTCCAATTGCAAGGCCATTGCAATGACAACATCCAATGTCATTCCGCCCACACAGCAAATGATCATGATTTGTTTTAACTGTGGATTCAAGCCGTTGATAAACCATTGTGTTATGACATCATCTGGTAGGTTGGCATGCACCGGAGGCAGCGGCCTCAAGTGAGTTCTAAACAGTGTTGCATACTCCTGGACGCTCTCGTGTGGTTTCTGTCGATTGTTCTTCAAATAGTCAAAAATCTCTACAGGGTTCTTCTTCAATCGAAACCTCTACAGGAACGCATCCCTCACATCATCATAATTACCGAAATGATTAATATCATATTCTGTCTGCCACCTTGCTGCTTCATTAACTAGTGTGGCCTGAAACACAATGGCCTTATACGCTGGATCTGGTAGGTGGTTCAACACTGCATAACTGATCTCGAATGTGCGAACTCCAAATCTGTTTCCATCTTCCCACAGAAGGCACCAGTGTTAAAAGCGCTTTTCGTTAAGCCACTTTTAATCTCATTTCTGGGTTCTTGGGGATGGATAGGGGTCTGACAGTGTAGAGACCCTTTGTTTAATTTTCCTAATTCAACATTTAATTAAATCGTTAACTGTCTTTCAATCCGAAGATTACCACGACGCAGTACGCTTATCATGCGAATTAACAACTACGAATTCACACATACTTATTAATGTTATCATAGCATTACGGTGTTGAATGATTAATTACTGTAATTCAACAGACAGAATACAATACTCAGTATTTTTGCAACTCTGCAACACAGCACTCCAGCGCGGTCGCCCAGACAAACAGTCTGACGATCCTTTGTCTCTCGCCGAATGCTGTACTTGCCTTTTCATTAATCAAAAGAGAGTTAAAACTCTTCACCACGCCTTTTCGGTGCGTGTGAATATAAAAATTAAAATTACAATCCAATCCGACGGCCTAACACATCCAACAACCCACTAATAGAGAACAACATCAAGTGCATCTCTAGCATCATGAAGACTCAACCGTAAACTTGTTTCCATAGGAATGGCAGTAGGTTTGCAATCTTCAAGGCCAAAACACTACAATAATGTGTCAATATTTTTTTTTTGACACAAAGCTATTCTACCATCAACTTGCATAAATTGAATGCCCAAATAATGGTGCAAATGCCCCAAATTTGACATCTCAAATGAGGCATGAAAATCAGCCTTAAAATAAGCAATATGCTTCTCATGAGGACTATTGAGTAGCATGTTATCAACATAGACCACAATGATTAGAAGCACATCATTTGCATGCTTAACATATAACATGATCTTAGTTTGACTGTTCTCAAAACCATGTGCAATTAGGTAGGCATGTATCTTTTCATACCTTTTTCAACTTGCACACTTTGTTTTCATGCCCTTTCTACACAAAACCATGGGGCTGGAAAACATACAATTCTTCATGCAAGTTACCATTCAGAAATATAATTTTACTGTCCAACTGATGTACATTCCAACCATGATGAGTTTCGAGTGCACATATGATATGAACAATGGTCATTTGGCATGTAGGAGCAAAGATCTCATCAAAATGAATGCATCTTTCTTGAGCATAACCTTTTCCAACAAGCATAGCCTTATACCTATCAACTCTTCCATAAGGCTTATGCTTTAGCTTGTATACCCACTTAGTACCAATGGCCTTCTTGCTAAGAGGCAAGTCACATAAATGAGGTACCATTTTTCATAATAGCATCATATTCTGATTGCATAACGACCATCCAATTTTCACAATTTTATGCTTCATCAAATGAAAGAGGTTCATTCTCGTCATAGAGACTAAAGGGAGCCATAGCATAGCAATCTGGTGCAAAAGAGGCACTATGAGAGCCTAAATGAGTACGATATGATAGAGGTGCATCTAGTTTGCTATCTTGCAAAGTGTGCACTATCCATTAAGGCATAGACTTTTCCTCCTCTATATCGATTCTCTCATCAACAAGTGCTCATGTAAATATGCACCAGAAATGGAATGATTTACATCATCATGTGAAACCTATAAAGGTTGAGAAACTTCCTCATTTGGACTAATGTTAGACTCTCCACCTATAAAAGAGGCAAAAATGTGTCATACACATTTTTGAAGCTAAATGATGTCTCCTTAATACATGAAAGTAATGGCTAAGTTCCACCTTCTACAAAAATAACATCATGACTAAGTCACGAAGTAAAGATGGTTCCCGAAAGAATGTGTTTGCATTGGACCATAAACATCACTATGAAGAAGCCGCAATTTCTAAGTAGTTCATATAGAACCATCTTTTGGGAAGGAGAAATGCTGCATTTTGCCCAAAATACATCCTTCACAGACATCTTTACTAGGTGCCTTAAGTTTGGGTAGAGAGGACACCATTTCAAATTTCTGCAAGCATAGCAAAGTAGCAAAATTTAAATGACCAAAGCGTGCATGCCAAAGCTTTGCATCTGACATAGCTTAAGAATCTTGAATTGCACGGATAAATCATTCACAAATTTTGCATAGTCTATGAGCTTATACAACCCCACAACATAAAATGCCAAAAGCAATAATGATGTCTCCATTTGACAGATCATGAACTCTACATCTCTCATCAGCAAATTTCACAACCAAGCCAATCTTGGCTAATGCTAAAAGTGATAGTAGATATTTCTTGATCCAAAGCACAAATAAAGCATCTAACAATGTAAAAGAACTACCATAAGTAGTAGTCAGAATGATCTTTCCAACTCCCATGACAAGATAAGAGGATTTGTTGGTGCATGTGATAGTATTCCCTATAGAGGCACGCTCAAGTGAAGTGAGGAAACTACACTACAAGGTAATATGTTTGGTCGCCCCACTATCAAAGTGCCAAACATCTGAGTCTACGCCAAACACACATTATTCATGAGAAGAATAGTCATAACTGCAAACAATAGTAAATGCCCATTCTTCATTCTGTACAAGACTAGTAGACTTTGTTTTGGGTGTAGAGGCCTCTACAGCAACCATTGTAGCCTCTTTCTTCTTTGCCTCTTTTACAGCCATTTTTGGACAACTCTTTATGACATAATTATTTCCTTTACAATATTTGCAAAATAATTTCTACTTTTCTATTTTCTTCTCTTCATTGTCGTCCTTCTTTGATTATGCAGAATCAGCAGATTTTCGCTTACTAGTAGAAGAGCTCCATTTACCTTTGCCCTTCTAACTAGCCAAGAAAGCTTGATTTGCAACACACATAATGGCACTATTCTCCCTAGACTGATCTTCCTACAGTAGAACAAAGACTAAATCCTCAAACATTAAGGCATTTGAATTATATCTTTGGCACAAAAAGATGAAATTTCCTACACAGACACTACAATAGTGCGTTTAGAAGCTGAAACGAGCTCAAATTGTGTTTTCAATACCACACAACAAAGCTGATTTGAACTCCTAATCACTCTTAATATGCTCACCAAAGTTTGTGAGATTTTGAGGCTGTGACCCGAGGGGTTTCAATGATGCCCTAGATGAAGGAGTGTCCTGCTTTGGTACTAATTATTGGAGTTTGAGATCTGTGGAAGCACATGAACAACATAAGGAAGAAGAAGAAGCTTGGGGCACAACACAAAATATTGAATGTATTGCCAAGAGCATGTACAAAGATAGGTGACCTATTAGGGTCATAGGCATATATACAAGCCCATGGGAAATAACCTCCTAAAGAGGGAAAAAAGTGCCTCGGAGGTCCCACTACATTCATACACATCACTACCTAAATATATCAACAAAGTTGTTATTAGGGGGGGTTTCAAAAAATTCACTCATACTTTAGTCCTCCCCTTGACTAGAGGTATTCATGTCTCTAAATTTCAAATAGTTTTTTTATGTTCCAAGGCAGGCCATTTTCTTATAGAATGAGTGGTATGTCCTTCTCCTTTGATTCATCTTTCTGGTCTTTGATGTCTTTTATCCTCTTCCAGTATTTCTTCAACATCCACCATTGAACTTGGTTTTGTGCACATCCCCTAATAGATCCATAAGTTGATAGATTCCATTCTTGAACTTTGTCTTGATAAAAAAAACACTCCTTCCCATCATGATAGAAACTTTGTATCATTCTTTTTATCAAAACAATTATCAAACCTTAGAACAAGATTTCCTTTTGTTAACCCTTTATCCTTTATCTATTCGTTGAATTCCTTAGTCCTTTTCTTTGGTTGATTGATTTAATGCTCTATTGCAAGCTCTCTATTCATGCTCTAGTGGATGGAGGCTTGGGATTTCCACTTCTATTGGTCTCTTTACGTCTTTCCATGCTATCGATTTGTTTTTACTAGGTTTTCTAGTTTCACTAGAATCCAATTCTTTTTCTTGCTCTACTTGCTTGGCTTTTTGCAAGCTTGCACTTGAGTAATTGATTGGAGTGGAACTAACCAAGTTGGAATTCCACAAGGACTTTGCACTATGCCCACTAAGTCGATCGAGGTGACTTTTGATGCATTAGCTGGGTTCTTATGGAAATCATGGATGAGATGTTCCTTGCCATGATTAGAACACATCCTTGAGTCATGTTAGATTGAGGTTGTCATGCATGTGGAGGGTGTGGATATTCTCGTACAAAATGATCTCCTTGACATGTAAAACATGTTCCTCTAGGAGCTGAGGCTCGGGTTAGGATTCACATACATTACATTAGCATAATCAGGTTCCCAACTATATTCATGTGGAGGGGCTTCATATTGGTAGGTCTCTAGGTGCTCTGGTGGCTCTTTGTAATATGAAACTACATTATCACCATGTGAAGAGTCAAAGATATTTGTGTTTAGATGGTTTTATGTGATCAAAGGAAACATTGGTATTAAGGCCCTATATTGATTCCCTTTCACTACCACATACTTAAACGAGATCATATTTGTAGTGGGTGGTTGTTGTTGACCTGAAAGAGGTTGTGGCCTAGGTTGATCTTGAGAATGCTATTAGCGGGGGTGGTGATTCTTGTAATATGGTTGAGGCTGATATTGACGTTGATACCTATAAGGCTGTTGATAGGCTTTCCTAACTACTTGCTTGTTGTATGGACAATCTTGTACTACATGGTTGGTATAATTCCTCTCTATAATGTGATAATATGAGCATGGAGCTGGTGCATTCTAGGATTGCATGGGACATGCATTGGCCATGTGATTACCTCTACAAGAGATCAATATTTGATTGTCATCACCATCTGATTTTACCTATTTTGAAGGTTTCTTGCTAGTTTTTGAGCGACTAACTTGGCTAGTTGATGATGAGGACTTTGAAGTGGTGCTAGTGCAGTATTTTGAACCACTTTAGAGTTTTAAAAGTTCCACTTCTTCTCCTAGGTTATCCTCAATGTTGATCCACATTACAACACATTGATCAAGGGTGGTTGTCTCTTTCAAGTACACATATGATCTAAGTTTTCCACTCAAAAGACCATCCAGAAACAATGACACTTTCTTAACCTGAGTTGATAATTATGAGGTCAAACATCTCTCTATGTACTCCTTATATCTTCATCCTGCTAGTCTCACAATCTCTTAGAGGGTCTGCTTGAAGCTCTAGATTAAACATGAGGTGTTATGCCTACTACCAATCTTGGAGAACTCAGTGATGAATGCTTCCATCATTTGTGAGATTTCTCAATAGTTGTCTCTATTTAATGGTTGAAACCATGCAAGGCTTTTCCCTTTCAAGGCTAACCCAAATGCCTCATATTGAGTGAACAAGTCTTCACCTGCTCAACCCTCATTACTTGCTTAAATTCAACCACATGATCATATGGATCCCTTGTACCATCAAAATAGTTCTTCATGGCTTTCAATACTTGCAAGGTCTCAATGTCCTCGAGTGCTCTCTTTTCCTTGGTAGGGGAAAGTTTTCATCTTCTCTATGAGCTCTATGTCATCTGGTTCACTCTCTCTCAGGCTTACTCTTTCCTTGCTCTAATCTACCCGTTACTAGGTTATGCACGAAACTTACCTCTAGGCTTTTCACAATTTTTCTTTCTGGGCACCTAAAGTGCTAACTGAACATGCACTTGTCTATTTGTGAGAAACCAAATTTTTGTGTAAGAGAAATACCTTTTGACCTTGCCAAAGATGGGTTTGTTTACTATAATTTAATAATATATACATCCTCTCTGAGTCATGACCTAGATAAGTTGCTTTTCTTGGATTTTTTGCATCCTTAAATGCATGTACTAGAAAGTGTTTCTTGCTATGAGGTTTGTTTGATCTAAAATTCCAAAAAACTTCCTCTATAGCTTCATTTGCATATAGCTCTATCGTAGCATTATTGTGAGCCATATTGCTTGTAGTTATGACCCTTGTTAACACATATTTTCTTTTAGGCATACTTGGTACCTTGTTTGGATCCTCTTCCTCAAAATCCCAAACCTCTCACTAATGAAGAATCATTTGAGAGTCCTCATTCTTGTCAAGGAAGCTAGAAACTATGTACATAGCTCGTTGCTTATCTATGTATCATCCATTCTCAAAACTTGAAAACTAGGTGATCTATTACATAAGGGTGATCAGGCTTTCTCAGTTAGACCACTGATATCCCTAATCTTTCCTCATAGATGTGAACACCTATGGTATATATATATATATATATATATATATTCCAGTTGCATTTTAAACGGTCCTTCTAAAACTTCTAACTAAGGAACTATTTTAAAGGTCCTCCGGTAATGGGAATCTCTTTCTCTTTATTAGTCTTATGAGACTATCCTTGAACTCATGCTTCACAATGGAGAAGAGCTATTCCAAGGACATTGTCACTTGACTTTTCAATAAAATATCATTTAATATTTCCTTGGCATCATTTTTCTTCTCAAACTCACAAATTATGTACAACCTTTGGTGTTTTCTTTTTTTTTTTTTCTTTTCTTGAACATTTTCTTGAATTTTTTCAGTCTTTTCACTAGTCTCTAGGTTCTTCTCTTTATCTGTTTCTTGAATTTTGATTGGGTCAATGGGCCTCTTTCCCTCTCTTACTTCCTTTCTCTTTGCCTCGTTGTGAGAAGCAAGAGGTTCCTTAAAGTGAAATTTCTTTTCAAATTCCTTAGCTTTTTCCTCAACATCTTTACTTTGTCTCCTCATCACTCTTCTCTCTGACTCTACCTCATCTTGCATTTCATCTCTTCTCGTCTTATTCTCAACATTGGCTATGTGCGATTAGATAGACAACTAATCTACAAGAGTTGCCAAAGCTTTGCATCTGGAATAAAATTATAGAAGTAATAATAACATCACCATTTGACAGATCATGAACTATACATCTATCATCAACAAATTTGACAATCAAGTCTTTCTTGGCCAATGCTAAAACTAACAATAGATTTTTCTTGATCCCTAGAAGAAACAAAGCATCTGACAATGTGAAATAACTACCATCAATAGTAGTTAGAATGATCTTACCAACTCCCATGACAAGATAAGAGGATTTTTTGGTGCATGTGGTAGTATTCCCTATAGGGGCCGGCTCAAGTGAACTGAAAAACTGCACTGCAAGGTAATATGTTTGGTTGACCCACTATCGAAATACCAAGCATCTAGGTCTACTACATACATAAACTAACCATGAGAAGTTGTTGCTAGTTGCAAGCAATAGTTAATGGCCATTCTTCATTTTGCACAAGATTATCAAACTCTATTTTTGGTGTAGAGACCTCTTCAACAACCATTCCAGCCTCTTTCTTCTTTGACTCTCTTGCCGCTAGTCTTGGACAACTCCTTATGACATGATCATTTCTTTTACTGTATTTGCAAAACTATTTCTACTTTTTAGTTTTCTTCTCATCTTTTTCCTCCCTCTTTGACTATGTAGCATAAGAATATTTCTACTCACTAGTAGATGAAATCCATTTACGTTTTCCTTATAACTAGCTAAAAAAGGTTGATCTACAACATGCATAATGGACATGTTCTACCTAGATTGATCTTCTTGTAATGGTGTAGTAGGTCATTTTTCAACACCATGCACAATATTCCATAGTCCTTTTTCCATCAATACATGATGCATCATATATGCCCATAATGGGTAATTGGTATCACCCAACTTGTCCTCAATAGCCAATGTATGGAATACATCATTGCTTTCAACCATGGCCAATAATTAAAATACCCTAATGCAAAACAATGATTGTATCTCAAAAAGTTGAGCAAAACTACCTTATCAAGCTCTACTAAACTTGTGGTAGACTTTGAGACACTTATACTGGAAAATTGAAACATGTATATATGTTTGGCACATGTTAGCCACCAAACACCTATGTAATATACACCGAATCAACTCGCCAAAGAGGCACTCAATGTAACTCTTCATCTAATGTACACCATTCTATCTTGTGCATGGAGGGTAGGGATGAAGTCATAGACAGGCACCAAACATGTTAGGCTATCTGTGTTCTGCCACATAGAATCAATTTGCTTCATCATATTGATGTGTATTTGCTATCTGGAGTGTTATGTTCTGTTGGATTAAGTAAGTCTAATCATTGTTTCCTAAAGTTAATCAATATTACACTTAATCTACTCGGTGAAGTATATAGCCCATTAATTTTTTTGGTATAATGCAATGAAGATAGCACAATTAGTTATTGATATTGTGTTCATAAGTTCGGTATATCTATTCGGTGACATAGTCTAGGAAAAACACAAGGATCCAACATTACTGGATTCTGCTAGCCCAATAAACCCATCAACCTTATTGTGTTCTGTAACTAAATTGGATAGTAGAGATTAATAATGGTGATCCTACTAGGGAATAATTACTATCAAATACATGCCGATAATGTGGTCCGATGAGAGTTATCTGAAGTATCAAAGTGATAAAAACCCCATTCGAGTAAACAGTGCATTAGGGACCCCACAGTGCAAGGATAATGAAGGTATGAGTCTAGAAGGAAGGAGCATTGTCTAAGGAAGTGTGATGCCACCACAGTATTTCATCATTCATAGATTGTAGGAAATTCCGAAGAATTCTTTGGTCACGTTCAGTGAAATTCCATTGTCTGTTAACAACTCAAGTTTTGATGAAAGTCTGGTGTCTGGTAAGAGCCCGATGATTGAGAGTGTTTCTGGTACTATCAAAGACACAATTTCAAGCAAAAGGATGCAACACATATAGTCTACATAGACTAACCTACCCCAAAAGTTATGGTAGATATTTCCAAAATTGTAGAAGAACCTATCCCAATGATGGTGATTAAAAGAGAGGGTTGGTGAATGCCAATTGAGTGGCATCTTGCACAATTCCCATTATTTTGGAGTAATAGGAAACTACCCTAGATACAAGATGTTGAGCCTATTTAACCTCTGAATATAAAACTCTTGCAAGGTTTACCTGCTACGACTGATCAAGCATCACCCATGACCTTTGAGTCCAATGAGGTAGTAGATGCCCACGAGTATTTCGGTCCAAAGGTGATGGAAGATTTGGATGATCAACAGGATAGGCAACAAGGAAGATAGAGAAGGAAATTCCCAGCTGGTGTCACTTATGCAAAGTTTGGTGGATTCTCAGGAGATGATCTTGATGCACATGTGAGAACATTTGACATTAACAACAATGAGGTGGATAATCGTGATGATACTGAATATAAAGCTATTGCATTCCAATCTACCCTGGTTAATGAAGCCGCTTCATGGTTGATAGAATTTGATCTAAACCATTTTTGGCATTATGATGATGTCGAAAATGCATTTTTGCAGCGATTCAAGTTAAAGAGGAACACTGCCAAAATTTTTGATTTCTTAGAAAATAATAGATAGAAATTGAATCAAGGAGTATAGGAATATGATACCATTTTCTGCACCCACCTCAGACAACTCACAACAACAAATGCTAATCTACCGAATGATATCATAACATAGTGGTTCATAAATGGACTAAATCCACAACTGAGAGGTAATGATTATCCAGTGTATCGACGGAATGACATTGGATGCAATAATCAAAATGGCCCTATAGCTGGAACATAAAGTAGGTGGATTCATTGAAGAACTAGAATGGGCAAAGCCTAGGAAAAGTAAAGTCGAAGAAGCATTAAAATAAGTTTTTTGTGTAAAGTGTAAAAAGTTTGGGCGTGTAGTAGCAAATTGTGCTTTAAACCGAGTTTATTGTGCAATTTTAAAAAATGGGAGCCATTCTATCGATTGTTCCCGTACAATGCTAAGACACAAAATAAACTTTCAATCAATAGAGTTATATAGGAACCTGGGGAGCCTGCAACAAGCTATGTCCCTCTTGAGATGCAAAATCTGACTTATTCCTTGTATACAAATTTTAGAGCACCCCGAACTGGCAACTACAATCCTCAACATTGGAATCAAGGAGCAACAAACACAACCAATCGAACATTCCAACACAGATGTCACTTCCATAGTGAATCAGGTCACATATGCACGCACTACAAAGATGCTCAGGATTATGACAAAAGAAAGAAGGATCATCAAAACTCCAAAGCAAATAAGGTAGTGATTTCACCTATGGCGACACAACCAACGACCATTGAGACTCGTTCCGAAAAAGATTTTGCAACCTTCTGCTAAAATATTTGAACCAAGGTTCAAGGAGCAATAGAGAGCATTCTCCAAGGCAGCTAAGTGTGCACAAGCCAAAGCTGCTACTTTTTCGGATCCAATACGTGTTACTCTTCATCAAACAGAATCAACCGTTCCCAAAGTACCCAAATCGGCAACAGTGGATGTATCGAAATCATCAAGAACATCAACGGATGGATCATCTCGGAGTGCCACCTGGACATACTATTTAAGGCACCAATTTTTGGGGTTTCACTCACTAAATAGGCATGAAGACATAAGAGGAAAGAAGAAGGACAAAGAATTATGGAAGTTACATACTCAGAAAACCATGCCTATGTGAAGCGACAAATTCACAAATGTAATATAGTGTTAAACTAGAGATCAAATTTGTTCAAACAATCTAGAATTATGTTTTTTGAGTTTAGAAGCATATAGAACAAATGTATATAAGTTATTTTGAGAAGAATAAATGTAGAACAACTCAGTTTTGTAAGTCCTATATGAGTAGAGAGGCAGTCAGGTTAATTTTGAGAGAGATGATGATGAGAGGTCACTTAGAGTAGGAGATCTTTCTATGGCTATGAGTAGAATAAGGCCATGCCATTTTGTACACACCTTCTCTAATAGTAAACACATATTTCTCTAGAAGGATTGAGTTAATTCCTTGTGTGTGAAGAAATCTAAGTGATTTCATAACTATATGAATGTTAGTTGGAAGCTACACGTTTTCAAGCGCTCGTTTTCTTGATATTCTTACTGATAGATCTCACATGATAGTGTAAAGTTTTTCATGCATAATAGCTCATTTTGAAGCTATCATCCTCAGCTACAATTGACAAAAAGATCTTTGCAAAAGGGGATGTGTGCGCAGAGAAATGAGTCTACTAGTGAAGGCATGTCAAATCGATGAAGGCAATTCTCAATTTTTAGGCATAGTGTAACTTCTAAAGATATTTCAAGTTATTAATTGAAACTATTGCTTTAAATGTGTGGCTTACTATATGTAAGAACTTCTATTAATCACTGAGGGCAAGAAGCCTTAAGAATCAACTTGAAGCAGAGAAGACATGAAGCTAGAAGAAAAGGTAGTTTCAAGAAAGTGAAAGTTCACATCTTACTAAGGAATTTGTTAAAGATTTGAAGATTGAAGTCTTGCTGAGCTAATGATGGTCAAGAGGTTTTATAATATCACATTAGCTTGGTTCTTGTGGTATTTCATACACCAACAAGTGGTATCATAGCAGAAAGGTCCTAAAGAATAGAAGCAAGTGCAAATACAAGAGGTCTTGAAGAGCTTTCATTGGAAAGTTGAAAACTGAAGCATCCAATAACAAAAGGCATTAGAGAATTACTTCAAATTCATTCCGAAGTGTAAAATATCTACAAAAGGTAACATTTTTTAATCTCAAACTCATAGGTGAAGGCAATTCTCAATTTTTAGGCATAGTGTAACTTCTAAAGATATTTCAAGTTATTTACAAGTTATTAATTGAAACTATTGCTTTAAATGTGTGGCTTACTATATGTAAGAACTTCTATTAATCACTGAGGGCAAGAAGCCTTAAGAATCAACTTGAAGCAGAGAAGACATGAAGCTAGAAGAAAAGGTAGTTTCAAGAAAGTGAAAGTTCACATCTTACTAAGGAATTTGTTAAAGATTTGAAGATTGAAGTCTTGCTGAGCTAATGATGGTCAAGAAGTTTTATAATATCACATTAGCTTGGTTCTTGTGGTATTTCATACACCAACAAGTGGTATCATAGCAGAAAGGTCCTAAAGAATAGAAGCAAGTGCAAATACAAGAGGTCTTGAAGAGCTTTCATTGGAAAGTTGAAAACTGAAGCATCCAATAACAAAAGGCATTAGAGAATTACTTCAAATTCATTCCGAAGGGTAAAATATCTACAAAAGGTAACATTTTTTAATCTCAAACTCATAGGTTGTAGTAGAAGTAAGAAGAAAATGGTAGATCATATCTCTATTGACAAATTGGACATAGATAACTCTCATGCTTGGTTAATGAGAATGGAACCCTTATGTATGAGTAAGGATCTCATGATATATGTGACAGGTGAAGATTAAAAGCCTACATTTGAAGATGATAGTCGACCAAAGAAAGAAGAGCCAAAAGCTTTGAAGCTATGAGAAAAGAATGATGCAAGTGCAAGAGCCTACATATACAACACTATCATAGATCATTTGTTACCTCACATCAGAGGTTTGGAAACAACTCAAGATATATGGAACACATTGGAATATCACTTCCAAAATACTACTAAAGATAGGAAGGCTAGCTTATGGTTAGAATTTACAACATTTAAGAAAAATAAAAAGCCAAAGTATTAGTGATTATGTCGCTAAGATAAAGGACTTGGCAAATAGTCTTGGATCTATAGATGAAGATATTGAAGATCATAGGTTGATTGCACAATTACTTGCAAGGTTGGGAGGAGATGAAAGGTGGAAACCTTTTGTACTTTCAACTGAACTTTCATTCAATCATTTTTTACTAGATCCAAATCAAATGGATTGATGCTGACATTTGATTAAGACTTGAAGTTACACGGAGACAAAGGACATAGCTCTACTATGTATGCAAAGAATAAGAAGAAAGGAGATAAAGGTAAAGAAAAGGATGAAGCAAAATCAAACTTTCAGGCCAATTATGTAAAAGGAAGAGGTAATGATAGAGGTAAAGATAGAGGAAATGGAAGAGATAGATGTAAGTAGAATAACAACAAGAAGACAGGTTGGATTTGTGGCTTGAGCAATCATCTGGCTTATGGTTGTTGGCACAATCAACAAGGTTCAAATCAGAATCATAGTAGTAATGGTAGAGGAAGATGTGGAAGATATCAAAGTCAATTTCAAAGAGGAAGGCAAAGTCAAAGAGTGGCTATGGTAGAGGTGGAGGAAGAAATTGGGGACATAATCAATCCTACAACACTTCCTACTACAATTATGCAAATGATACACAGAATGAGAACCATACAACATTGATGATGAATTCAATAAGTACATAAGAGAAAGAGGATCTCAAGGTATTCTATATTGACTCTAGTTGTTATAATCATTTGTCAGGTAATATAGAATTGATGTCAAAATTAGAAGAAGGTATTTCTAGTCATACAGTTCAAATACGTGATAACACAAGACACAATATGCATTCAATTGGAAACGTGAAATGCAGGAGTGGAGAAGTATTTCTAACCGATGTTTTGTATGTTCCCAAAATACCTAAGAATCTGATTAGTGTGGGATGAATAGTGGAGAAAGGTTTTCAAGCCAAATTTACAAATGAAGGAATATTTGTGGAAGATCAAGAGGATGAAGATAATCATATTGTTTATGGTAAGAAGGAAGGTAGACTCTTTACTCTGAAAGTGCAAGGGAACATTGGTCAAGCCTTCCTCACACATGGTCATGAAGTGATTTTAGAATTAGACCTCTGGCGTAAGAGGTTAGGAAATTTCAATGAAAGAGGAATCAAAGCTATGGTGGCAAACCAATCTTTACTAGGGCTACCAAATGTGGAGAACCCACACATGGTTGACAAATGTGAAGCATGCCAAATGGGAAAAGTGTGAAGAGATGGATAGGTATGTGCTTGAAGATGAAGAGGTGTTGCAAAATCCTTGATCTACACCAGCCAAATGAACTCCAGGAGTATATGGTGGGCCCTTTTAGCTTGCCAATGGATGTATTAGAGACCCTATGTACCTTGGAAGATCACTCTCAAAAAGATAGATCAAAACAGATAAGTTGGAGTTAGCTCAGAGGTGAAAACTTGCTATTCTTGGTTCATACACCTGTCCAGTGTTTTACATAATTCTCTGAGCACAGCAGCAATTAGCTCAATTCCTCTTGGGGAAGTCTAGGCAACTTAAAGAGCTAACTTTCAAGAGTAATCTCATCAAAAATAATGAACCACACACTGAGAATGAGTTTTAACAAGTGATGACATCATCCCGATTTTCACGGGCTGCTACAGAAATAGACCAGTGAGCAGAAAAATCAACATAACTCAAAATGTAGAAATCCAATAATTATGAAAATTTGTATGGTTATACTAGACAGTAAGCTGAATCCAACAAGATTTAAATCACTGAATTTGAATAAGTAACCACTGCGAAATGGCTCTGACACGATGAGTGAAAAAGTCGGGTACCTGACAGAGAAGTGAAGATGAACAGACCCTGTTGACTTCAAATGAACATAACTGAAGATTGCAACATCCAAATGACATGAAAATTTGTGAGCATATAGTAGACTTATAGAGCTAACTTTACCAAGTTAAATCACTGAAAATGATGCACCAAGCTCAGAGAAAACATCTCTGCAAGCTGACTGAGAAAACAGAGAGTAATGGCAGTGAGTAGTACACTTCACAAGAACATGGAAAGATGAACTCAAATAATCATGAAAATGAAAGTATATTGCTTGTACAATACAATGACTTACGGATACATATGTGTGCCTTGTAATCACACCTTGATATGGCATAAAGCGCAACTCTTGGAGGTCTTCACATAGGTCTCTCTAACCACGACTAAACTGCCATCTATTTATAGTTGAGTTTGGGAGGCTAACTTCCCTCAATCACTCTCCAATCAATCAATGATTGATTTGATTCTCTACCTACCACAAATCACGAATTCGTGGCTCCTCTTTCCATTCTTGATCAAGTGGACTCAACCACTTAAGATTCTCTTACTTTTACATTAAGTAAACTCTTCAAAAGTTATAAGAGGTAGTTCACAAGTGAGCTTTACATAGTCTTCATTTTAAGGCTTCTTCTAAGAATTTGTGAGACTCAAGCCAATACTTAGGCTTGTCATAGACTTGCTCCAACAGCTCCCCCTGAAGCCAAGTATGCTTGAGGTCTTCAATCTTCCAAGATTACCTGCAAACCAATCATAGCCTTGAATTTGCAAAGCTTTGTACCATCCAATGCTTTGGTTAGAATATCTGCGCATTGTTGATGAGTGGACACATATGATATTTGAATCTCTTTGCTTAGAACCTTCTCTCGTACATAGTGATAATGAACTTCAATATGTTTAGTCCTTGCATGAAAAATAGGATTAGCAGCCAAATGAATAGAACTCATATTGTCACCAAAAATAGTTGGAGTTCCAAACTCCAATCCAAGATCTTTGAATAATGTCTTCATCCACATAGATTCTTGTGTAGCTATGGCAAGACCTCTATATTCAGCTTCAGTAGAAGAGAGAGCAACTGTGGGTTGCTTCTTGGATGACCATGAAATAAGCTTTGAACCTGCAAAGGTAAGATAACCTGAAGTGCTCCTTCTATCTTCCTTGGAGCCAGCCCAATCTGCATCAGAAAATAGCTTCAAACCTAAATCAGATACGTAAGGATAATAAAGTCCTTCATTTATGGTTCCTTTGAGATACTTGAGAATCCTTTTGGCAGCATCCATATGTGGTTTCCTTGGTGTGTGCATAAATTGGCTTAGCACACTCACACTGTAACATATATCTACTCTTGTCAATGTGGCATAGTTGAGACTACCCACTAGACTTTGATATGATGTGATGTCCTCTATGAGTTCACCTTCATGTGAGCTCAATTTGTGATTGACCTCCATTGGAGTACCTGCAATCTTACAATCTTGCATCTTGAATTTTGCCAACATGTCCTTAATGTACTTCCTTTGAGTGAGAAACAAACCATGATCTTTGTAGACAACTTCCAAACCTAGGAAGTAGGTAAGTGAACCCAAATCACTTATCTTGAACTCTTCTTTCATCTGATCTTTGATCTTCTTCATACCATCTGCATCATTTCCTGTCAATATAATATCATCTACATATACACATAGGTAGATGACCTCAGAATTACTCTTTTTAATAAAGAGTGAAGGATCTGCCTTGCTTGGTTGAAAGCCTTTGTCCTGCAAGAATGAAACAAGCCTGAAATTCCAAGCTCTTGGAGCTTGCTTGAGACCATACAATGCTTTGTTAAGTTTACACACATAATCAGGATAAACTTGATTCTCAAAACCAGGTGGTTGTGCCATATATACCTCTTCTGTTATCCAACCATTCAAGAATGCATTCTTTACATCTAGTTGAAGTATCTTCCAATTCTTGGAAGAGGCAATACTAAGCAAAACCCTAATAGTAGGCATCTTTGCCACAGGAGAGAAGGTCTCCTCATAATCAATTCCCTGAGTTTGTGCAAAGCCTTTTGCTACAAGCCTTGCCTTATACCTGTTAATTGAACCATCAGAATTCTTCTTGAGTTTATAGACCCATCTTGAGCCTATTACCTTCATGGATGAAGTCTTGGGCACCAAATCCCAAGTGTTGTTTTCCTCAAGTGCTTCAATCTCTTCCTTCATTGCATGCTTCCATTCTGTTTTTGCTTTGGCCTCTTCAAATGATGATGGCTCCTCTTGGTTTATGTCCTGTGCTATGTAGATAGAATGTTTAGTTACTAATGAGGTGTCAAACCCATACCTTTCTGGTTTTTTCTTTTCCCTCATAGATCTTCTTAGGCCATGATGTGATGATTCTGCTTCATGTCCAAGTTCCTGCAATTTTGCTTTACCTTTAGACTTCCATGCTTTGATCTTTTCCATGTGAGATTCTTCATCATCCTCTGAGGTGTCTTGTTCTTCAATCTTCGGTTGTTCTCTACCAAGCTTTGGAAAATCTTCTTCAAGATTATATGGTAAATTGACCTTCCTGCATGAATCTTCATACCATGAATTGTTCTCATCAAAAACTACATCTCTGCTTACCAAGAATCCTTTGTTGGTAGGGTTGTATAACCTGTAGCCCTTTTGATTGTTGTCATATCCAATAAATACACACCTTTCTGCCTTTGGATCCATCTTGCCTCTAACCTGTGAAGGAACATGAGCAAAAGCAATACATCCAAAAATTTTACAATGATCTAAGCTTGGCCTTCTTCCATTCCAAGCCTCATATGGAGTCATCCCATCAAGGGATTTTGAAGGCAACCTGTTAATCAAGTAAGTGGCTGTAGATACAGCCTCAGCCCATAAGTAATTAGGTAAATGCTTTTCATTTAACATAGACCTTGCAGTTTCAACAATTGTCCTATTCCTCCTTTCTGCCACTCCATTTTGCTCAGGAGTGTACCTTGTAGTTACCTCTCTTTTGATTCCTCTTTCTTGAAGAAAAGAATCAAAATCATAGGAGAAGTATTCTCCCCCTCCATCTGACCTTAGCCTTTTTAGTGATTTACCTGTTTGATTCTCCACAAGAGCCAAATATCTTTTGAAACATGAAAAAACTTCATCTTTGTGTTTCATAAAGAATAGGATAGTCCATCTGCTGCAATCATCAATAAAGGAAACATAATACCTTGATCCAGATATTGAAGCTTCCTTGCTAGGTCCCCATACATCTGTATGAACCAACTCCAAGAGATCTCCATGCATATAACCTTTCTTCATGAATGGTAACCTGTGAGACTTTCCAAATTGACATGCACTGCACTTATTAATCATATGTTGTTTTGACAAATTAGGAAGTCCAAGTACACTTTGGTCCTTGCAGATTTGCTTTAATGACCTTTCACCAATATGTGCTAACCTTTTGTGCCATACTTCCAATTCTGTGAGTGTCTGACTACCATAATTAAAGAGAGCAATGTTTCTAGTGTCCTGTAATTCAAATGTGAACAATCTACCTGTCTTTTCACCTTGTGCAATTCTTCTGAATCCTTGACTTGGATCTTCAACAAATGCTCCTGCTTTTGTGAACGTGACTTGCAACCCTTTCTCTACTATCTGCCCAACACTTATCAAATTCTTTGTAATGGTAGGGACATAGAGTACCTTACTGAGTAGGTTGATGTTTCCATCAGGTGCTTTGACATTGCCTATTTTCTCCACAGGATGTTTTGTATCATCTCCTGTTTGTACCTCATGCTTATTCCTTGGATCTTCTAAATCTGATAGGAGTGCCACATTTCCTGCCACATGATTTGAACAACCTGAATCTATGTAGAAAACATGCTCATCAGATTTACCTTGTGGCATAGCCATGTTCATGATCAATAATGAATCCTCTTTGTTTGAGTCTTCTGTGTAGTTATTGTAGTCTCTCCTTCCTTTGTAGCCTCCTTGATAGTTTGAATGATTGTAGTTGTTGTAGTTGCCATGGTAGTTGTTGAACCTTCCTCTTGAGTAGCCATAACTTCCTCTATTGTATCCTCTGCCTCTTTGATTCCTGGAATTCCTAAAGCAATTTTCAGTTGTATGATTAGTTAATCCACAAATAGAACATGAGTTGGAGTCTTGGGATCTCCCCCTGCCTTGTCTACCTCCTCTTCCTCTACCTCTGCCATGTCTTCCTCTACCTACATAGTTAGCTTGATATGTACCTGCTTCATCATCCACTTTCTTTGCCTTTCCTTTGTTATCTTTAGACTTGCTTTTATCCGTGTATAAAGCTGAAGATTGATTACCTTTAGAGCTTTCTCCATTTTTGATAAGCTTTGCCTCTTGAGTAAGTAGTTGTCCAATGAGTGTGTTGAAATCAGGTACATGCATGTCCATGTACAAATCCATAGCTGTGGTGAATGCTTCCCACTTATCATCTGCCTTCAAGCCATTGATGACCTGCCTTACAATTTGCTCTTCATCTATTACCTCTCCATAGCTTTGGTACTTGAAGAAAAGAAAGCTTCAAGTGCATCCCACACTTCCTGAGATGTCTTACAACTTCTAATGTGAGGCAACAAAAAATCTGAGATAGAGTTGAGGAGATAAGACCTTGCAAGTGCATCCTTGGAGCACCATGTGCTCAATCTTTCTTGCTCTTCTTGTGTTGGTTGACTTTTGTTCTTGAAACTTGGCATAACTTCATCTCTAGCCACATAACCATATAACCTTCTACCTTGGAGATAAGCTTCCATTCTTAATGACCAAGCTGAGTAATTACCTCTATCCAATTTGTCAATTGATGAAGGAAATCCATCTGCCATGTTGTCCAACCTTGCTCTGATACCACTGTGAAGAGATGGATAGGTATGTGCTTGAAGATGAAGAGGTGTTGCAAAATCCTTGATCTACACCAGCCAAATGAACTCCAGGAGTATATGGTGGGCCCTTTTAGCTTGCCAATGGATGTATTAGACACCCTATGTACCTTGGAAGATCACTCTCAAAAAGATAGATCAAAACAGATAAGTTGGAGTTAGCTCAGAGGTGAAAACTTGCTATTCTTGGTTCATACACCTGTCCACTGTTTTACATAATTCTCTGAGCACAGCAGCAATTAGCTCAATTCCTCTTGGGGAAGTCTAGGCAACTTAAAGAGCTAACTTTCAAGAGTAATCTCATCAAAAATAATGAACCACACACTGAGAATGAGTTTTAACAAGTGATGACATCATCCCGATTTTCACGGGCTGCTACAGAAATAGACCAGTGAGTAGAAAAATCAACATAACTCAAAATGTAGACCTCCAATGATTATGAAAATTTGTATGGTTATACTAGACAGTAAGATGAATCCAACAAGCTTTAAATCACGGAATGTGGGTAAGTAACCACTGAGAAATGGCTCTGACAAGATGAGTGAAAAAGTCGGGTACCTGACAGAGAAGTGAAGATGAACAGACCCTGTTGACTTCAAATGAACATAACTGAAGATTGCAACATCCAAATGACATGAAAATTTGTGAGCATATAGTAGACTTATAGAGCTAACTTTACCAAGTTAAATCACTGAAAATGATGCAACAAGCTCAGAGAAAACATCTCTGCAAGCTGACTGAGAAAACAGAGAGTAATGGCAGTGAGTAGTACACTTCACAAGAACATGGAAAGATGAACTCAAATAATCATGAAAATGAAAGTATATTGCTTGTACAATACAATGACTTACTGATACATATGTGTGCCTTGTAATCACACCTTTATATGTTATAAAGCTCAGCTCTTGGAGGTCTTCACATAGGTCTCTCTAACCACGACTAAAACTGCCATCTATTTATAGTTGAGTTTGGGAGGCTAACTTCCCTCAATCACTCTCCAATCAATCAATGATTGATTTGATTCTCTACCTACCACAAATCACGAATTCGTGGCTCCTCTTTCCATTCTTGATCAAGTGGACTCAACCACTTAAGATTCTCTTACTTTTACATTAAGTAAACTCTTCAAAAGTTACAAGAGGTAGTTCACAAGTGAACTTTACATAGTCTTCATTTTAAGGCTTCTTCTAAGACTTTGTGAGACTCAAGCCAATACTTAGGCTTGTCATAGACTTGCTCCAACAAAAAGCACATAGATTACGAATTTAGAATAAAGAATTCAACCATGATGGACTACTAGAGCTCATACATAGAGATGTATGGGGACTAACAAAATAAGGGTCGATCAATGGCTTTAGGTATTATGTTATCTTTTTTTAATATGCAAGTAAATGGAGATGAAGATCATATGCAAGCAAGCACATCAAGAGTTGGATCATCAAGGAGAAATGAAGATGCACCTAGGTTTGATGAAAAAGTGTATTCAAATACACACAAAGAATGTTAACCAAGAAGGTCAACTAGATTAAGGTTCTTGAAGTGAGCCTTCATAGGATATTCATTGAGAATCTCAATTTTTGTAAAATTAATGATCACTTATGTTTTTGGATCTTTATTCTCACTAAGTGATGAGCTTAGATGAAAAAAAAAGGCCACGACTCTAGAGGTAGGTGTTCAATCAACCACCAAGAATCTATTTTAACTTGATTCTCTAAACTCCTAGATCATAAGAAAAGAGAATGAATCTCATCTACGTCTACCTCTAAGTTTTTTTGAATTCAAATTGTTTGTGAAAGTAATGGAAATCCGTGAGGAGCTTCCAAAGTGTCTATATAAAGGCTCAAGAGAATTTCTAGAATATATTAGATGATTTATACAATCATTGGATCATGTCCATGCTCATTTCCTATTTTTCTACATCATCTTCTCAAAAGTCTGCTGACCTCTAGAGGCTAGTTCTCACTCCTCAGAGGTCCAATGCTTAATGTCTACTTTATGTGTACTAAATTTTGTATATTTTGGTTAAATATGTTGTGAGAACCAAAGCTTTTAAGCTCTTGGGGTCAATCTTTGCACATTCTTCAAAAGTCAAGGTGACATCTTCTCAATGCTAAGCTCACAATTAGAACATAGCTTGATGATAAATTTGGTTCTTATGCACAATAACTACTCCCTATAAGTCACCATCCTCTAAGAGGAATTTAACCCATTTTAATGAAGTTGGTAGCACTATGCATTAGAAATTTTATGATTCATCCACAAAGAGCAAGTTCCATGAACTATCTTATGTGGTGTGTTTTTGAATTAGATTTTTCTTACTGATCTTCCAAAGCACATAGGGTGTTTTATTGGATCAAATTCAAGCTTATTAGGTGTATAAGAGTATCCAATGGACCAAAGGCAAGCCTTGTGATTGTTAGCTAGAACAAACTTCAACACTTTTCATCATCAAGTTTCTACTATACAAACTTCTCCAAGTATTCACAGTGTAAATGATGGATATCCTTGTTGATGGATCTATGCATGGAGATGGATGCATCTATGCATATTTTCATAGAAATTCAAAGTGCATAGGTGGTTGTGAGAAACTCTATGTTTCATGCTTGTACAAACTACATTGATGTTAATTATCATTGTTTTAGAGAGAGCCTTTGAATACTAGAGATATTATTTTGTTATTTATGCCTACATAAGACAATCTAGTTGACTGTTGCAAAGCAAAGAAACACAAAAGTGGAGCCCCAAAATTTCCAAATTAATGGGCATATTTTTTCTTCTTCAAAGTCTTGGAAAATTCCCTCAAGCCATGTAAATGCACTAGAGGAGTCCTCTAGATGCATAAGCCCAACTCATTGTAAATTAGTGGGAAATTGACTTTTTAGTAATAAAGTGCTGGTCTCTTGTGTGAAAGGACCAAATTTAGGGCACATGTATATAAGTCACTTTGTGACTCTTTGTAGACACTTTTTGCCATTGTGAAGAAGGAGAGCTCCTGATTTTCAAAATTGCTTCTTTCTTGCAGATTTCCATCTTCTCTTTGATTTTTTATGTGTGTGTAATGCTTGGAATGTGTGTAGGACTGTTGTCTACCCCTCCCCACTATTTTTGAGCTACTATAGTGTGTGTATGAGCTTGTAGGAGTTGTGGAGTGAGTGTGGGTGTTTCCCACCATTCACTATTTTGGTCATAACTTGAAGCACAATTGTCAAAATCGAGTGAAACCATGTCCAATAGAAGCATCTTGTCTAGAGCTTTGAAAGAAATCCGATATTGGCCATATTCGGAGTTTGGAGCTGAGAGAAATCCTCGATTTAGTGAAAACTATTGTAAGTGGTATCGCGATAGACACTTTCAGTAATTCAATGAGTTTGAGAGGTAGATTAGTCTTTTCTCATACATATAAGTTGAACCACTTCATTTTCCATCACGTGTGCACATGTTGTCATACACTTGGTTAAGTCGTTTGATCGGATTGACAAATAAGCGTGTGTCAATTTCCCACTATACGCACTTGTGTGGCAAATGAGGTTTAGTCTCTTTGTCACAAGTCCTTAAGTCTTCTTGACTTAGGTACACACGTTTTTGGTGCCGTTGTCGGGGAACACTCAGCCAAGGTGCCTTCGTGATGGTTATAGCTCGAGTGTGATGAAATCGTACTTGTAGAAGTGAATTTGTTCAGTGGCAAGTAGTCTACCACTTCAGCACTCGTTACTTCACATCTCGGAGGTGTGTGTAATGAGTTTTTAGGTTTAGGATTAGTAGGAAAGGAGAGAAGGGAGAATTAGGGTTAGGTTAGGAGAAGAGGAGAAGAGGAGTGGAATAGGAGTAAGTCAAGATCACCAAGAAAAATCCCAAGAAATTGCTAAGATAGTGTAGTTCTGGTTCAGTCATCAAAAAGTATAAAAACCAAAAAAATTCAGTTCATTTTTCACTTATCAGAGAGCAGTATCGTGTGAGAACCAGCGACCGGTATCATTGAAGTTGTATCGTGCAAACTGAGCCCTCACACTCACCTTGTGACCTCAAGACTTGATTAGTGCAACCTAAGGGTAAGTGACTTGCAAACTTTAACCTCAAAAGTTGTGAAAATCCCCATTTACACGTGATTAGTTGCGCAACCGGTATCGTGGGGAGGGACAGAGTGTTTTTTGTGCTTGTTGGAGTGAGAGAGTAGGCTAGGAGTGAAGAGGGGTGAGAGAAGAGTAAGGGGCAACAAAAATTTTTGAATTTGGAGATATTTTGTCTTGAGTATCGCAATAGGTTGAGTTTTTGGTATGGCGATACCAAAAATTCCCTTGTATCCCGATACTCGTCGAAGTATCGTATCGTTGGTTACCAGCCTTGGTATCGCGATACCACTCGTGGTATTGTATCGCTAGGTTAGTATCGCGATCTCACTTTACCAAAGTGGTATCGTATTGCGGTCCACTTTTGGTATCGTATCCTGTTATGTCCAGTCTAGTATCGTGATACCATACCAGTATCATATCGTGCAAGTTAGTGGTATTGTATCGCGACTTGTAGTGATATCGTATCGTGCGGTCATGAGGTATCGTATCGCATAACTACAGGTATCGTATCGTGTAGTTTCTCGTATCGTATTGCCCCCAACTCCAGTATCGTATGGCTCAGGTGGGAGGTATCGTACCGCCACTTGCAACAGTATCGTATCGTGCAAACCCCAAGTATCGTATCATCTCTCATTCCAGTATCGTATCGCGATACCATTGTGGTATCGTATCATCACCTACTGTGATATCGTATCATGTGAGAAGGTCAGTATCGTATCGTGCTTATTGGCAGTATCATATCGTGCAGGTGTTCAGGTATCATATCGGGCCAAGATCCAGTATCATATCATCTGGATTTTTAGTATCGTATCGCAAGAGTACCAAGTATCGTATCGGCCAGATCGTAAGTATCGTATCACCAGAGCTTTTGGTATCGTATCGTGACTAGGCTTGGTATCGTATCATCTAGTCTTCAGGTATCGTATCGCCAAGATAGCTAGTATCGTATCGTGACCAACAGCAGTATCGTATCGCCTGTTGCTACAGTATCGTATCGCCTAGTTCTCAGGTATGGTATCGTGAGCTGGTGTGGTATCGTATCGCGGACACTTTGGTATCGCCTAAAGCAGTATCGTCTAGGGTGATATCGTCCAGAGTATTTGAAGCAATTTGAAGGAAAAACTTGAGGCTTTTGGAGAGCCACTTAGAGAGAGTTTCTAAGTCCTAGAGAGTACCAGGAGGGTGAATGAACTTGAGGTCAGGGAGAGTGCTAAGTAGCCGAAGAAGTGTCATATCTTCTATTGGAAGTGCCGCTCAGGTCAGTCACCGCTCTCTCTATTCAGACACCTCTAGTGACTTAGAGGAGGAGATACCCATGGCTTCACAAGACATGCAGGGTCCCACACCAAGTAGAAACTTCATGACCACTGTGGAGGGAGAGTACCGCATCTCCTTACAGTATGTTTCTACTAATGTCTAGGAGATTCCCATCTAGCTGGATGGCTTAAACAGATCTGTGGATAGAATGATAACTTCCATAGATGCCACAATTGTGCCCAGATTGGCTGTTAAGTACGAAGGAGGAGCATACATGGACAAGATAGGTCACATATACATAGTGACTGAATTTCTTGATTTGATCAATGAAAGGGGAGAGTTTGTGGGACAAGAAAACTCAGGAAGACCAAGCCCTGAGGAATCAGTGAAAACCCCTAGAGGCAGGTCCCAAGTGACACGAGTCTTGAGAGGAGACTTGATACCTCAAGACGACTACCTATTGGAAGTCTATTTGATCCATGGAATGGACTTGTTGCTTCAAACAGATTCACCAGCCCAAAGAAGAGAAGAAAGCCCGATGACATTTTATGAGCTAAAGGATCTAGAAGACGAGACTAGAATAACATACCTAGATAAAAATCCGAGAAGGTATTGGTTGGTTGATGCCATAGATAGGGCTCAACTGAAATACATGGGTTTGCCTGTATTCCCTCAAAGAGAGCAGGAAACCACCTCTCAGAACCCCTTTGGAACCCAACAAGAGGCAGAGCACACCACGTCAGGACAAACAAGCCAACGGAGTGTTCCAAACCGTACTCATGTGCAATTTGCGACTCCAGGAGTGCAAGCTCACAGTCAGACCCACACTCGTGTAGGTAATAAATACCGACCACTGGTAAGACCATGACCACCAGTAGGAGTACAGCCTAGAATACCCCCAATTAGACCAGCCATTCCTGCCTTCCTGGTAATGCCTAGACCGCCAGAACCAATGAGAAGGTTGAGACCTATTCAGGTAGCCAAATGTGTGAGGAACCATTATGACGGATTGGGAGAACCATATGATCACATTGTTGAATTTAAACTGTTGATATATTTAGGTAGTGATGTGTGTGAACACATAGGACCGCCGGGGCACTTTTTTCCCTCTTTAGGAGGTTTTTTTTCCCTTGCTTGTATATACGCCTATTGCCCTAATGGGCTACTTACCTTTGTACATTCTCTAGTAATACATTCAGTATTGTGTGTTGTGCTCCAAGCTTCTTCTTCTTCCTTGTGCTGTTCGTGTGCTTCCGCAGACGTCTAACTCCAACAATTGGTATCAAAGCAGGATGTCGCTTCATCTAGGGCGCCGTCGACACTCCTCCGTTTGCAGTCTCAGAATCGTACGAATTTTGGTGAGCATAATCAGCGAGTTTTCGAGATTAAAACAACTTCGCTTTGTGGTGCCGAAATCGCGATCTGAGCTCGTTTCGACCTCCAAATGCACTATCATAGCGCTTGTGCAGGCTATTTCGTCTTTTTGTGCCAAAGATATATACCAGTTTCTTTTCACCAATATAAGCATCTCGAAGTCTGCTACAGGTTTAGCAGAACTCCTCTAGGTAGTTCCATTCAACTTTTTGAGATACAGTCAATTTTTTGCATCAAGGTATTTTAGTCACTGACCATGGCTGAAAGGAGTGATGTATTTTGTATGTTGGCTGTTGAGGATAAGTTGGATGGTACCAACTACCCATTATGGGCTTATATGATGCGACATGTATTGGTTGCAAAAGGATTGTGGAACGTTATACAGGGTGTTGAAAGACGTCTTGTTACACCTGTAGGAATAGGTACTACAAATACAAGTGCTGGAGTTGATGAAGATGGTGTCAAAGATGATAATGTGTTGATTCATGTTCGTGTTGCTGTTTCTGCTGCACCTACTGCAGAGCAGATTCGTTGGGATGGCAGAGATGCCCAGACACATGCATTGATAGCTTTTTCTATCAAATGTGCCATTATTCCTCATATTCGCTCTTGCAGAACAATTAAGGATGCTTAGGATACACTTACCAGATTGTACCAAGCTAGGAATGAGGCTCGTGTTGCTTACCTCCGAAAACAGTTGGAGAGTGAGCACATGAATGAAGGTGATTCTATGGACAGTTTCCTAACAAAGATCAAAGACTTGAAGGAACAGTTGGTTTTTGCTGATGAGGTTATACCAGATAGCTCACTTGTGCAGACCGTTCTGAATGGTCTTCCTGATTCATATCAGTGTTTTGCTTCCACTCTTCAGTTAATGATGAAAGGCAATCCAAATGCCTTCTCATTTGAGGAGTTAGTCTCTGTTCTGTTGCAGGAAGATCAGTCTAGGCAGAACAGGTCCATTATGCGTGTTGCAGATCAAGCTTTCCTGGCTAGTCAGAAGGGCAAAGGAAAATGGAGCTCTTCTACTAGTAAGCAGAAATCTGCAAATGCTGCATATTCGAAGAACCAAGACAAAGATGAGAAAAAATAAGAAAAGCAAAAATTGTTCTGTAAGTACTCTAAAGGGAATGATCATATCATAAAGAACTATCCAAAACTAGCTGCAAAAGAGGCAAAGAAGAAAGAGGCTGGAATGGTTGTTGCAGAAGCCTCTACACGAAAAACGGAGTCTGTTAATCTTGTGTAGGAAGAAGAATGGGCGTTCACTACTGTTTGCAGTTTTGACTCATCTTCTCATGAGCAGTGCATGTCTGCAGTAGACTCAGGTGTTTGGTACTTTGACAGTGGGGTGACCAAACATATTACCTCGCAGCGCAGTTTCTTCTCTTCACTCGAGCCTGCCCCTACAGGGAATACTGTTACATGCAATGACAACTCCTCTTATCCTGTTATGGGAGTTGGTAAGATCATTTTGACTACTGCTAATGGTAGTTCTTTCACTTTGTCAGATGCTTTATTTGTGCCAGGGATCAAGAAGAATCTGTTATCAGTTTTTGCATTAGCCAAGATTGGCTTGGTTGTGAAATTTGTTGATGTCAGATGTACAGTTCATGATCTATCAAATGGCGATGTTATTATTGCTTCTGGCATTGGTTCAGTTCGGGCTACACAGAAATTGCAGCTTGTACATAGTGATGTTTGTGGTCCTATGCAGACAACCTCTTTTGGAAATTACCTTTACTTCGTGACTTTCATTGATGACTTTTCCAGGCATGCATGGGTATATCCGCTCAAAGCAAAGTCCGAAGTCTTCATGTGCTCTAAACAGTTTTTGGTTTTGGCTGAAAATCTGTCAGCATGTAAAATGGGCACCCTCCGTTCTGATCCAGGGGGGGAACATATGTCTTCTGATTTTAATGCATTTTTGGTTGAACGTGGGATAAAACACCAGTGTATAGTGTCGTATACACCTCAACAGAATGGAGTTGCTGAACAAAAGAACAGGTCACTCATAGAGATGGCGAGGTGCATGGTCAAAAGTCAGGCTTTACCACATAGTTTCTGGCTTGAGGCTGTCATGTGTGCAGCATATGTACTGAACATGTGTCCCACTAAAGCGTTGTAGTCTATCACTCCATATGAGGCTTGGCATGACTGCAAGACATCTATTGCTCATCTGCGTGTTTTTGGTTGTTTGGCATATGCACTAGTACCTAAACAACATCGTAGAAAATTGGATGATAAGGCAGTAAAATGTATTTTTGTTGGGTACAGTTCTGAAAGTAAAGGCTATCGTCTGTATCATCCACAGACTAAACGCATTCTGGTTAGCCGTGATGTTGTCTTTGTGGAAGATGCTATTCAGCCATTGCTTTCATGTACTAAGGAGACATCCGTTAGCTCCAAAGACATGTATGATACTTTGATGCCTCTTTTTACAGGTGGACAGTCTAGTGCTGGTCCTAATGAGGCAATTTCTCATCCTTTGCAGGTTTCATATGATGATGCAGATCATTCCATTTCTGATGCAGATTTACATGATGCACTTGTTGATGAGAGAGCTGATATTGAGTAGGCAAAAACTATGCCAAAATGGCTGGTGCAGAGTGTTAGAAGATGTATTTTTTGAAGCCTTTTGGATGAAACATAATTGTAAAATGATAGAAACTTGTAAAAATATTTATGCAACTGATATAAAAATAAGGAAGAGTCTTCCTTATGTAGGATAGAATCTTATGTAATTTTTCTAGAATTTTTGGAAACTCCTAGATAGCATATTTTTAGAATAATAGAGGAAAGGACCAAAATTCAAGTGTGAAAAGGGACACTTGAAAATGTATATAAGATAATTTCCTCTATTATGAGGGGGTTGGTTAATCATTTGTTTACATGCTATCCAAGTGAATACAGAAAGAGTTTCCTGCTGAAAATCGTGTTTTCTCCTCTTTGTGTGGTTTCTTTGATTTGTGAGTCCAATTCTTGTGTATCTATGGAGATTTGTGAACTTCTATTGTGTAATTCTGTTGAATGTGTGTGAAGAGAGCTGAATACTGATGTGTTGAGTGATAAGTTGATGAAGAATGGTGCTGGAGATGAAAATCATCTGTTTTCACAGAATCACGATTGTCTCCTCTGTATGGTACAAGTAATATTTTTGAGTTTAATTGTGTTCTGCTGATGAAATAACATGTATTAGACACCAAGATTGTGGAAAATGGTGGAGATTTGCTCAAGATAGTCCAAACCCTAGAAATTTCTCTTCATTTTCACTATTCTCAGAAATCCAGCCATTATTCTCTTATTTCTTGGATTCTATCATCTAGAAGGGGCTGTGGTCTCTTGAATACTTCCAGGATTGACAAAATAAAGATGTATTGTTAATTCTTTATGCTAAATGATTGGAGAGGACAACTCCAAAGATCAATAACAAACATTTTTTGGCGCCGTTGCCGGAGAGTATTTCAAAAGCTTCATTGAAGTTGGACCTTACTGGATCTTCTATTGTTGATGGTAACAAACACATGGAAAAGGTAACACTCTTTAATCAAGAAATATGAACATGAAAAGGTAGATGTCTTTGTTTGTCTTTTGGGAAAAGAAAGCAATAGATCATCTTTTAGAATTGGAAGTGCTAAATTTTTTGTAAATTGATAGTTGCTCATCTCATTTTTTGAAGAAAAAGTGCAGGTGTGTGAAAAATTTGAATCAAGAAAGCTGAAGATGAGGTAACATGTGTCTATTCTTGCATTTTTAGAGTGCTTTTTGACCAAGTACTAGGCTCGCATTAAGGAAAATTCAAGTAAAGTAGCTAGATGCAAGTAGAAAGGATTCATTTGTTAACCAAGTCAAAGCATAAATCTTGAAAAAAAGCTGATTTGCATTTTGAAGAAAAAATGTTTGAGTTTATCTTTGCAAAAATTGATACTTGCATTTCATAGCACAATTTTTATTTTAGGAAGTTTTCTCATGAACTGTTTTGATAGCTAATGCATAAGAGAGTATAACCAATCAAGGAACACAGGATCAATAGATCACCAAACAAGAAACCCTAAGTGAAGTGTTTACCTTAATTGAGGGCAAAATACTAAAAAAATGCATAAAATTCATTAAAACAACCAAACAAATTTCTTTTCTTCTTAGGAAGTTGGATTGAAGCTTTGTTGATAAGAGTAATAGGGACCAAGTGAAAGAAAAAAAAAAAATTTTCAAAAAATTAGAAAATTGGGAAAACACGATTCTCTACACAAGATCGTGATTTTCTGAGTGATGTTGTGATTTTGATGCAAAAGTACAGGAGTCTATTGAATTGCAATTGGTAGAGGGTATTGAAGGGAAACAAGAGAAAAGAATACTCAAATTTGCACAAAATAAGAAGTACAAAAAAAACACGATTTTTTGCACAAAATCGCGATTTTCTGTAAGAGAAATTTTCTGGAATTTTCAGCATATTTGGGTTTTTGGAGAAAGATAATTGCAAGAAATTTCATCAAGATTGGGTAAGTGAAGTTGGACAAATGAAAGAGTGAAGAAAATTGGAAATCACATAAAATCGCGATTTTCTGGGCACTATAAAATCGTGGAATTGCAAGAAAAACTCATTTGAGTGAGTGAGAGAGAGAGAGAGAGCAATGAAAAAATCGCGATCTTCTGCAGATACAGTTCTTGAAGAATTTTTGAATCAAGCAAGCAAGGTGAGGGGTTTCTATATCATTTTAATTACATTCCTCTAGATTTTCATGATCATTAAGCACAGAAATCACAAAATTGCGATTTTCTGAGTTTTTAATTTTCAGTGAAAAAATATTATTTTTTAGGTAATTTTTTTTCATTGCATGTTAAAAATAGATAGGGCAATTCTATAGAAGAAATAAAAACTTGAAAATCAATACCTTAAAATCTTCAAAAAATTTGTTCAGAATCACGATTCTGTAGTCAAACACAAAATCGCGATTCTCTGATCAAAGAACAAAATCGCGATTCCCAGAACACGATTTTCATAAGAAAATCGTGTTATTAACTATTATGGGCAATCACGATTGTCTGGGAAGAAAATCGTGAAAAACACGATTTTGAACACAAAATGGTGAAAAACACGATTTTGAACACAAAATCGTGAAAAACACGATTTTGGACACAGAATCGTGAAAAACACGATTTTGAACATAGAATCGTGAAAAACACGATTTTGAGTACAGAATCGTGAAAAACACGATTTTGGACACAGAATCGTGAAAGACACGATTTTGAGTAGAAAATCGTGAAAAACACGATTTTTGTCAGAAAATCGTGAAAAACACGATTTTGAGTACAAAATCGTGAAAAACACGATTTTGAGTACAGAATCGTGAAAAACACGATTTTGGATATAGAATCTTGAAAGACACGATTTTGAGTAGAAAATCGTGAAAAACACGATTTTTGTCAGAAAATCGTGAAAAACACGATTTTGAGTACAGAATCGTGAAAAACACGATTTTTGTTAGAAAATCGTGAAAAACATGATTTTGAGTACAAAATCGTGAAAAACACGATTTTTGTCAGAAAATCGTGAAAGACACGATTTTGAGTAGAAAACGATTTTTGTCAGAAAATCCTGAAAAACACGATTTTGAGTAGAAAATCGTGAAAAACACGATTTTTGTCACAAAATCGTGAAAGACACGATTTTGAGTAGAAAATCGTGAAAAACACGATTTTTGTCAGAAAATCGTGAAAAACACGATTTTGAGTACAGAATCGTGAAAATGACAAAAATCATGAAAAACACGATTTTGAGTACAAAATCGTGAAAAACACGATTTTTGTCAGAAAATCGTGAAAGACACGATTTTGAGTAGAAAATCGTGAAAAACACGATTTTTGTCCGAAAATCGTGAAAAACACGATTTTGAGTAGAAAATCGTGAAAAACACGATTTTTGTCACAAAATCGTGAAAGACACCATTTTGAGTAGAAAATCGTAAAAAACAGGATTTTAGTCAGAAAATAGTGAAAAACACGATTTTGAGTAGAAAATTATGAAAAACACGATTCTGACCACAGAATCATGAAAATTAGGTGAATGATCCTTAGGTCTGGGAACAAACTAAACTCACATATTAAGCAAGACTTAGGTAGGAAGGAGATAGAGTCAGTGGAAGGGGAAGTGCAAGAAAAGAAATTTAGGGCAAGAAAACAACATGGAAAATTTAAATGAAACAAATGAGTCCATTGAAACTGGGGATTATAGAAATATCCTCAAATACATGTATACAAATAGGTTTGGAACCTATGTATATCAGGATGGAATGCATAAGTCTCTCATTAGATTGAGAAACTTAGAAGTTCCCCTGAACATAACACCAGTAGCTTAATTCAAAGATGGTAGGTGTGAGGATAGGCAAGGGTGTGTATACATCTTCTCCCAAGACCCAGAAAATTCAAATGACTTAGGGCAATGTGCTGACAAAGGACCTTGGGAACATAACATAGGACAACCAGATTTACCTAGACCACATGAAAACTACACTAGTAATGAGCAACAACAAGGGAGGAGAACACATGCTTCTCCAAATCCTTTTGAAAAAGAACCAGAAGGATTTAATGAATTTTCACTAAGAAGAAGACATCATTGGCAACCTCAGGGTAGAATTCTTAGACCATATCAAGTAGCCAAATGCATGAAAAATCAATATGAAGGGTATTCTGATCCTCATGCTCATGCTGCAGAGTTTAGGCAATTAATTATAGCTGAGGAGGTGGAAGATTACAAACTCCAATTTGAAGCATTTGGTCTAACCCTAACAAGACCTGCATTATCTTGGCTCATCCCTTTGAGAAAGGAAATGTACTTAGATATTGAATCCTTCTTAGAAGCATTCATTGGTGAATTCTCAAAGACGGGAATAAAACATAGCACAACCACTCTGATACACAATTTTAAACAACAAAAAGATGAAAATGTCAGAGAGGCAGCCAGGAGATTTAAGCAATACATTGACAGATGTCCTAAAGAAGAAGTACCTTCCATGGCCACACAAGTATCCCTATTCATAGAAGGATTAAGAAGTGCTCAATTAAGGACCCTAGTGTACTACAGAAGATGCCCTGATCTAGGAGCTTGTGTAAAAGAAGCAATAGATTTGGAAGATAACAGAGGCCAAGATCTGTTAGCATTTGATCAACCCAAATCAAATGAAGATAAAATCCCTCCAGTAGAAGAATTGTCTCAGGCCATTGCTAAAGCCCTAGAGGTAAGCACCAAAACTAATTTGATAAAGTCCAGGATAAACACAAATAAAAAATGCTACAATTGTGGAGAAAGTCATTTGGTACAACAATGCCCATATCAAAAGCCTCCACATTTGCAAGATAGAAAAACACTCAAATATTGTACACTAGAGAGGAGATGGACAAATCATACCAGTGAGGAATGCTTCTATAATAAACAACCCATAAAGGAAAGAGATTATGGGGGTCAAAGAGAATCAACATATATTGAGCAACCAAGACCTGTGCTTGGGCAACAACCTCCTATACCAACAAATGTGGTACCTATCAAATACACACCAATAGAGGAGGGAAACTCAAGAACAAAGCCACCATACAAGGAGGATTATCAATGGAATGAAGGATATCAAGAAGAATGGGAAGGTTATGAATTAAGAGAACCAGAATTACAAGCCCTAGACTTGGGAAATGGAAGAATTGAGATGGACACTGCCACTTTCATGTATATAACCAATAATTATATGTACAACCAAAAACCTCAATTCAAAGGGGGACCAAAGATAACTTGTTATAGGTGTGGGGGAGAACATTTCATTAGAGACTGTCCACAACCTCCTACATTAAGAATAGAAGGAGCTTATTGCAAGGATTGTGGCAGGGAGCATTTGATAAAGGATTGTCCAAAAAATCCTCAAAAACTACAACACACACCTAATAACATACCACTAAAAGCAGTCAATATCATGGAACAAGAAGAATTGAGTGACATTGACCGAGTGAATGTAAATGCTATAACAAGGTCACAACCAAAACAACAAAGAACAACTAAGGAACAAAATGGAGGTTCAATCTCAAAGGTGAAGAAAAATAGACAAAAAGGGAAATGGGAAAGGAAACAAAGAATGGGTAAAAATTTGGAAGAAGAAAATAGGGAACAATCAAACAGTACTTCTCCTTAGAAGACACAAACCAGTTGGAGATAGGAAATTCACAAAGTCTAGACACTCTAATAAAAGCATACAAGGGAAGAATTCACGAGGGACCAAGCCTTGCTGATCATACAATGGCTTATCCTATGCCAGACTTAGAACATGAAAGGATGCAGAAGTGTAAACAAATCATAAGAGAAGTGCAACTCAAAATGGGGGAGGAAGACAATTCTCAAAAAACAGTTGAGGAATCTGAGACAACAAAAACAAGAGGAAATAGTATCAAGGAAGAAAACCCACAAGTAACATTCCAGGGGAATATAGATAAACAATGCACAATTCTATATCATACCACATGGGAAGAGTTAATGAAACAAAATCCTCACCTACAGAACCAAATGAAAAAATGGGAAACAACACCAAAAAATCTTCACCCACAACTACAGGAAATGGAGGAGTTGTGGTATATTCCCATTGATAAGATAGGAGGATATTGTGAAGGAGAAGAGGGAAACTCAACCTTAAAAATACAATTTGGTAAAAACCAGGCCAAAGCTATTCTGGATAGTGAATCAGGAGTGGCCATCATGACTAAACAAACTTGGGAGAAATGGGGAAAAAATGAATTATTACCCACCAAAATGAGATTGCAACTTGCAGATGGACACATAGAAAAACCCCTAGGAATATGGGAAAAAGTGATTGTGGACATATGTGGAATAGAGATAGAACATACCTTTGCTATAGTTGAATTCCCACAATCCACTTCATATGAAATTATCCTAGGAAGACCATTCATGAGACAAATGCAAATTGTGCAAGATTGGGGTAATGATTGCTTATACATGCAGAGCAAAGGGAGAATAACCAAAGTAAATCTAAGAAATGGGCACTACTGTGACATATCTCCTCAAGAATGGTATAAAATTCATCAGAATCAAGGGTTGAGTGAGGAATCAGAAATGGAAGACCAGGATGAAGCTGAATCATCAGTATGGAAGTGCAATATGATAAGAAATCTTACCAGTAGGAAAAGGAGATTAAGAAGAGAGGATTGTGTGGAAGGAAGGAAGTTACCAGATGAAAACTATGTACCACAACAATTTAAGGATGAGGAATATGAGCCTTATGGGTGGAATCAAATTTTGGCTACTATGGATCTAGCCAGTGATGAATATGTGGGAGTGGAATTTCAAAATGAAGAGGGTTATGATGTCTTTCACATCGGAATTCAAATGATAAAGGTATCCGGAACAGAAGAGGACAAAGAAGAAGAAATGATATTAGAAAAAGGGAAGACACAATTTTTGGAGGAAGTAAAAGCTGAAGATGCTATTAGAGATAAAATCTCAGGCAAGTACAAGAAAAACAAACACAAGGAAATAGAAGAAAATCAGGAGGATGAGAAGAAGACAAGGGAAACGAACAAAGATCAACAGTTTGATGTACCAGAAAATTTCAAGACTTATGAAGTAGAAAACAGACTACTTCTCAAGCGGAAACCAAAGAGGGAAAAAAAGAAAGGGGAGGCTTATGATAATGAGGAACAAACTAAAAAGATTATGATCACTCAGGAAGAGGGAGAAGCAAGACATATTGTAGTGGCTGATGATATGACATCTCAAGAAGAGGAGGCACTAAGAAACTTGGCAAGAAACTATAGGGATGTGTTTGCTTTTAGCTATAAGGATTTGAAAGGTATTGATCCTAAAATCTGTGAGCATAAGATTCCTATTACACCTGAGGCCAAACCTAGCAAACAGAGACATTACACATTCAATGATAAATACTCTGTTAAAATAAAGGAAGAAATTGACAAGCTATTAGCTGCCAATTTCATCTATGAAATTGAGTATACAGAATGGATATCTCCTATAGTTGTGGTACCAAAAAAGAATGGGAAGCTTAGGGTATGCATTAACTTGAAAAAGGTAAATGCAGCAACTATAAGAGATAATTATCCACTGCCTATAACAGATCATCTTCTAGAAAGAATTGCAGGGAAGGAGGTTTATAGTTTTTTAGATGGTTTTTCAAGATACAACCAGGTTCCCATAGCATTGGAAGACCAACATAAAACTGCCTTCTCCACAGAATGGGGAATTTATGCTTTTAGGGTTATGCCCTTTGGGTTAACCAATGCTCCAGCAACTTTTCAGAGGTTGATGTGTCATATCTTCAAAGAGTTCTTGAGGAATGTAATGGAAATCTATGTAGATGATCTTTGTACTTTTTCATTAAAAAGACAAGAACACTTGCAGGATTTAGAAAATATATTCAGGAAATGTAGAACCTACAGAGTATGTTTAAATCCAGAAAAATGTGTATTCTTTGTAAGACAAGGAAGAATGTTAGGTCACATAGTCTCTAAAAATGGAATTTCAACTGATGAGAAGAAAATAAAGGCCATAATAGAGCTTCCAAGACCAACAAGTGTAAAGGAACTTCAAACTTTCATGGGACATTGTGGGTACTATAGGAAATTTGTACACAAATTTGCTGACATAGCCAAACCCTTATATGCCCTAATTACAAAGTTTGAGTGGACTAAGGAGTGTGACCAAGCCTTTGAAACTCTAAAAACTTGTTTAGTAACAACCCCAATTCTGAAAACACCTCAATGGGATAAAATTTTTCATGTCCATGTGGATGCTTCAAATTATGCTTTAGGATGTGTGTTAGCACAACCAATAGAAGGAAGCAAGTTAGATTTTCTAGTGGCTTATGCTAGTAGGCAATTGAATCTAGCAGAAAAAAAATTACACAACCACTGAAAGAGAGGGATTGGGCATGATATTTGCTGTAAAGAAATTTAGACATTACCTTTTGGCCAACAAGTTTAAGTTCTTTGTAGACCATCAAGCTTTATTATATTTGGTAAATAAACCTTGTCACACTAGGAGAATAGTCAGATGGTTTCTTTTGCTAATGGAATTTGAGTTTGAAGTGGTGGTCAGACAAGGGAAAACACACTTGAGAGCAGATCATTTATCTCGAATTCAGTCTAAGGAACCCAGTTCACCTTTAGATGACAACTTGCGAGACACTTATTTTATCAAAGTAGAGACTGTTCCTGAGTGGGCCATGACTCTTTAGTACCATTATTAACCATGGGACCTTGCAGAACAATTGGGAACAATGCACACTTAGTGTTACAAAGCAGAAACTTTATATTACTAGCTGGGCATTTGTACCATCTCAACCACACAGGCATATTGGAATATTGCACTCCTGAGGAGGAGCAACAAGAATATCTGAGGAGAGCTCATTGTTGGAACCCTTGCACTCATGCTTCTAGGGTAGTCACCCTAAGTAATCTCAATAGGATGGGGGTACATTGGCCTAATAAGATTCAAGATGTAACAAAATATATTGCTAATTGCGGGAAGTGCCAAGTATTGCAAGATGCAGAATTCATAACTCTATATTGGTTCCAGAAAAATCCAGATTGGAGTTAAAATATCATTGAGGAATTGAAAAAGAAGAAGAAAGGAAAACAAGTGATAGTTGGTACAGATTCAAAAAATCTACAAGTAATCTCTGAAGAATATCAATTGATAGGAGAACATTTGTGTTGAGCCCATAACAGTCATGTTGGTCAAGTCAACTGCAGTCAAAGTCAAACGGTCAAAGTCAACTGGTCTAAGTCTACAAGGTCAAAGGTCAAAGTCAATAGGTGCAAAGTCAAAGTGCAGGTGTCAAATGCACAGGTGGTGCATAAGTAATTGTCCACAAAGGGTAAATCAGAGAAAGTGGGTTGCAGGTTGCAGAGGTATTTTCTCTAATTGCCCCAAGTTCAAAGTGTGTTTTAAAGTGTTTTGGAAGGTTCAGGTGAACCCCCCTTATGTGCAAAAGTGAAGAATTAAAAGGAAATGTGAAGGCATGTGAAGCGGCAAAGTGTACGCACAGGTGAAAGTATGGCCCCCCATTAAAATTTTTGGTTTTAGACTAAAGTCACTACAGGACAAAACAGTGAGTAGTTGGCTGCCACTTGTGAGAGCAATCTTGGGACATCAAAGTGAGCACCAAGATTCACTTGCAGTTAGGAGCGTACGTGATCGACACACTCAAATCAAGGCAAGGGCCATTCTTGGACCAATCTTAGAGTAAGCAAGAGAGCATAGGCTAAGTGGAGCAAGAGAGAGAAGTGCAAGAGTCACCAGAGTACGTCGCACAGAAGTGGAAGTGCAAGGTGCATAGAGAGTGACCAAGGATTTTGGTGCAGAGAAGTGCTAAGCTATAGTTCCCCCAAGTATCTCAAGGTCCTTTGGCAGTGCACGCTTGCCGACAGCAGGTATTCACTCCTCCCCCTTTGTGGAAGCTTGGTGCAAGGTGTGCACAAGGAGAAGCTTGAAGCAGGTGGAGGTCTGTTGCAGAGGAGGTCGGCAGCAAGAGGACATTGGGATATTGGATATTTTGTAATTGGGCACTCTGTGGGATTGTGCACAGAGGTATTGGTGTATCTTGTATTTCAAACATTGTACTTTTCTTACTGTAATCAAACGGCAGAAACTTCCAAGGTGTATTTTGTCTTTTGGTCTTTTCATTTTCTCCTACAAACCCTCAAACTCCTTCTTGTCAAAGAATCCCCCAACAAATTTGGCACGCCCGGTGGGACCTCCAAGGAGCTTTGAGCATAGGAGACTATATATTGCCATTGGAGGACAATATTCCAGTGTCGACAACATTACTCCAGTGGGCCAAAAGGTACATACTTTTATCAAGTGTCTCATTTTAAGTGGACTATGAATAGCTCATGACCGCGACCCGGTCACAAACCTTGAGAATCAAGTGCAAGCAGACAAGAAGAAAGACGAATAGAAGATCATCGAGTCCACTTTCATCGACTTCATCGGTAGGAAGCATGGCAGGACAGGTGGACCTAGAAATCTTGCTCTCCAGATTAAACATAAAATTTCCCTCCTTCAGGGGTTTAGCCCAAGAGGACCCAGATGAGCACATTCGACGATTTCTTGCATTATGTAAGACTAGGGGGCTAATGGGTAGGGAAGATGCTTTCTTGATACTCTTCCCAGCCACATTGGAAGGACTGGCAGACAAGTGGTTTAGCCAGTTTGCTGAAAATCACTTTACCTCTTGGGATTTGATGAAGGATGCTTTTAGAAATCAATTCCAGCAGGGGAACACAGCAGAGATTATCATAGAAGAGCTAGAGAACTTGAGATTGGGTCCAGGAGAAAAATTCCCAGAATTTGTGACCAGAGCCAAAGCACTAATGGCTAAACTACCAGATCCACCCCATGATTTTTTTGTCAAGAAATGGTTAGCCAAGCCCCTACCAGTAGCCACTCAATGCAAAATAAAGGAATTAGTATTACCTACAGCCTCCATAGAGGAGTTCATCACCACGGCTACAAGACTGGAGCAAATAAGGCACCAATATGGGACAACTTCTTCACCACCAACATATGGTACAGAGATGGAGGATCCAGTGACCCAGCTGAGGAGGGAGTTGGAGGGCGGCCCTACAAAGAGGAGGAGACTGTTGTGGCTCAATTGAGAAGGGAGATTGAAGCACTCAAGCTTCAAAAGGAAGAGGAGGCCCAAGCAGGGGAATTAGCTCAGCTGCGACAGGAGTTGCAGGAGCTCAAAGGAGGGGGCATCAAGAGTGGTCTTTGGTGTTCCATGTGCAGCAAACAAGGGCATATAGTAAGTGAGTGTCCTCTGTTAAGTGTAACTTGCCAATTATGCAGGAAGGTTGGCCATGAGGCCCATGAATGTCAATCAAGGGGAATGCCTGCAACGACATACTGGACCCAAGGAGGACCCCCAACAACCACAAATGTGATGGCTGCACAAAATCAAGGTAACAACTATAACCCTAGACAGAGGAATAATTTTGGAAATGGGCCTAGGAGGCCAGTAATCTGTTTTAGGTGTGGAGAATGTGGGCACTACCAAAGTAGGTGCACCCTACCAGAGAATGCACCTCCTTGCCGGAACTGCCCTGAGGCCAGAGACCATTATACAAATTGTTGTCCTAAGAATCAAGCCTCTTCATCAGGGCCCCATATCCAAATGATTTCTGTGCAGGAAGAAGAAATGGCACATCAAGTTAAGGTGCCATCACCATCTACCAGGGTGGTGCAGTTAGAGGAAATTGACTCTTTTACTGTGCAGACAAGAAGCAAGGGGAAGGCTCCAGTGGACATGGGTCAAGAATCATTGATTAATGGATTAAACAGAGACAAAGGTGTGTCCAAAGACCTAGCCACCACAAGTGCAGACACAAGGCAAAAGGAAAATTGCACAGGTACAAGTGATGCCATTGGACATGCATTCAGCAGGGCTCATGAGGAGTTGGATAAGTCAAATGGAGCCCAAGCTCTTAAGGAATCAGAAGCCTCCAGACTGCTCAAGTCCATGAAAAAGGAGGTTAGTATTTTTGATTTAATAAAGATGGATGGGAAGTTCAGGTCAGAACTCTTACAGATAATTGATGAAGCTTCCACTACAAGTTTGGTGGCAAAGACTGCTGTTGTACATGAAGGAAAAATTGTAAGGGAAGCACCCCTTACAGATTATAAAAGTCCTCGGCTGACAGTATCTATCAAGGGTCATGAACTTAAAGGAGTTATTGTGGATGGTGGTTCTGGTATTAACTTGATGCCTGAACATACAATGGAAAAAATTGGACTCCACCCTTCAAGACCTGCAAATTTCACGGTTACTTTGGCAGATCAGAGCAAAGTAAGGCCCTTAGGGGTAATCCCAAAAGTTCCACTTGAAGTACAAGGTAATCTATTTATCCTAGATTTTGTGGTTTTAAGATTGCCCCAGGTTGAAGGAGGATTTCCTCTCTTAATTGGAAGACCTTGGCTGAGGCATGCCAGCGTCATTCATGATTGGGGTAAGGACACCATGTGGGTACAAAAGAAAGGGCAGGAGCTGACACAAATTCATTTAGAAGAAGGCCCAGACAATCAAGGAAACACTAGTATGATGCAAACAGTGAGCATTTGCATGGAAACAGAAGCGGAGGATCAACCCCAAATAGATTTTGAGGAAGAAGAGGATATTTTAAGTTGGCTCCAAGCAGGCTACTCTTCCTCTTGTTTTGGAGTTTTCATTAATAATTGTTGTACAATTGAAGGTTATGATGAAGATAAGGAAAAAGTCCAGGTTGATGGATTGGGAGAGCCCATTACAAACCACAGAAGGGGCAGGAAGACAACCCTCAAATGCATTTTTGAGGAGGATATGACTACTACAGAAAATGAAGTTAATAAAGCTAAAGGCAAGGTAAAAGATTCTAGTGAAGAGTGTTCTTTTCCAATTCAAGAAATACCTGCAGGATGGATGCAGGATAAGGAAGAACAGATTGAAATCCAAAACACCCCTGCTTATGAAGCAATGCAAGAAAAGCTAGAAGACAAAGACAAGGAAGGAGAGGAGAAGGAAGATACTCTGGTAGAGAGAAATCCTGTCCAAGAAATACAATTAGGCAATCAAGACAATGATCGGCCAGTTTTGGTGGCCACTTGGTTGTGGAGCCACCCAGGGCTCCTGGAAAAGGTAAAATCATTCTTGACCCAATATATAGATGTTTTTGCTTGGCATTATAAAGACTTAGAAGGAGTGCCTGCAACTTATGGAGAGCACAGAATCCCTCTGGTTGATGGAGCAAAACCTATAAGAGGGAAGAGTTATAGACTTAACCCAAAATATGCTGAAGCTATCTATGTGGAAATCCAGAAGATGGAGGATGCAGGAATCATCATTCCTGTAGAACACTCAGAGTGGCTCTCCCCTATGGTTATAGTACCAAAGAAGAATACTAATAAAATCAGAATTTGTGTTGATTTTAGAGCACTCAATAAGGTGACCATTCCAGATGGTTTCCCAATGCCTTTTGCAGAACAGGTCATTGAAGAAGTAGCTGGGCATGCCTTATATAGCTTTATGGATGGATTCAGTGGCTATAATCAAATATCAATACACCCAGAGGATCGAGAAAAGACTGCTTTTATCACACCTTGGGGAACATATGTGTATGTAAAAATGCCATTTGGGCTCAGAAATGCCCCAGCCACCTTTAACAGAACGGTCAATCTCATCTTTGGCCCCCTATTGCTGGAATCACTTAGAATCTTCATGGATGACTTCTCTTCGTTTTCAGGATCTCACAAAGAAACTCCTCTAGATTGTTTGGACCACCACTTGAGACAGCTGCAGAATGTTTTCAAAAGATGCAGGGAGACTAAGTTAAAGCTCAATCCAAACAAGTGTCATTTTCTTGTGACAGAAGGAACTCTCTTAGGACATGTGGTGTCAGCTAAAGGTATGGCCCCGGATCCTGACAAAATCATTTCTATCTTAAAGTTGCCTAAACCTAAATCCCCTAAAGAGATCCAGAGTTTTTTGGGGCATACTGGATACCATAGAAGGTTTATTAAAATGTATGCAGAGATAGCTAGACCTCTGGCTAGACTTACGGGTAAGGAAGTGCCTTTTAAATGGGAAGAAGAGGAGGAAAAAGCATATCAAGCATTGCGGTCAAGGTTAGTGTCTGCTCCCATCTTGATCACACCTGAGTGGTCAAAAATATTTCACATACATGTAGATGCCAGTGCCTATGCAGTGGGGGCCGTTTTGACACAACCTAGTGAAGAATTTAAGATGGATAGACCAATTCAGTATGCCAGTAGAATTTTGACTAAGGCTGAAAGGAATTACAGCACCACAGAAAGGGAAGCCTTGGAAATGGTTTTTGCTGTCCAAAAATTTCGTCATTACTTGTTGGGAGTAAAATTTGTTATTATAACAGATCACCAACCACTGAAATAATTGCTCAACAAACCACAAGCCACTGGTAGAATATGGAGGTGGTTACTGTTGTTCCAAGAATTTGATTTTTCTATGGTCCACAGACCAGGTAAAGAAAATGTTATGGCGGATCACCTTTCCAGAATCAATATGATGGAGCAAGTTAGTGGAATCAATGATGATTTTCCAGATGCTCATCTGTTTGCTGTCCAGGCTCAAGGTTGGTATTATGATATCAAAAATTTCATTAAAACAGGGATGTATCCAGAAAAGGCTAGTGCTGTGCAAAGGAAGAGATTGCTACTCAAGAGCAGACCATATACCTTCCTTGAAGATAAACTCTACAGACAGGGCAAGGATGACAGGATGAGGAAATGCTTAGAGGAAGATGAAGTGAGGGAAATACTGCAATTTGCACATGAAGGAACAGGTGGTGGGCACCTTCCAGGGCATATCATGAGCCAGAGAATACTAGATGCTGGTATATGGTGGCCTACACTCTTTAAGGATGCAGATGATTGGAGAAAAACATGTGATGTGTGTCAGAGGTGTGGACCTAAGCCAACAAAGCAGAGGCATAAACCCTTAGTTGTTTCCAATTCCTGGCAACCATTTGAGAAGTGGGGGCTGGATTTCGTAGGGCCCATCTACCCTCCGGCGATTCCAAAAAGAGAGAAATATCTCTTAATAGCTACAGATTATGCGACCAAATGGGCTGAAGCTATTGCTTCCCCCGACTGCACTGCTCAAACTGTTGCTGATTTTATCTACACTAGCATCATTTGCAGGTTTGGATGTCCACTTGAAATTTGTACAGATCAAGGTACACATTTTGTCAATAAGGTCCTGCATGAAATTTTCAACAGGTATAAAATTCTACATAGGACCTCTTGTGCTTATTACCCAAGAGCCAATGGACAGGCTGAATCGACAAATAAGGTTTTAATCTCAATGTTAACAAAAGAGTGTCTGTTACAGCCCACTTCATGGGGCATTGCTTATCAAGGTACACTATGGGCATACAGGTTAGCATACAAAGAGGCCACCGGATATTCTCCTTTCCAACTGGTTTATGGCATATTGCCCATTGAGCCCTTTGAATTTTTACATGGCTCACCTAAGATAGCATTCATGCAGGGCAAAAAAGACTGTGATGTCTCTCAGCGAATAGGGGCACTACATAAAGTGGAGGAGATTCGTCTCCTAGCAACAAAACAATTGATCGAGACTCAGATGAAGAGGAAAGAGGCACATGATCGACACCTGTGGAACAACAACATTGAAGCAGGCATGTTGGTTCTTCTCCATAGACCTAACCTTCATACACAACTGAGAGGAAAATGGCTTCCAAATTGGGAAGGACCTTATAGAGTCAAAACAATGCTAAACTTGGGTGCTGTGGAGTTAGAGACGCTGAAAGGAGAGGCCTTGCCACTGGTCAACATTTCAAGGCTGAAGGCCTATCATCAACACACTTAATGACGTATGGATCACCTGGAACTGCCAAATATGTCCAGGTTGTACATAACTTTCTCATCATATTTTGCTCAGTTTTAGTAGTTTTCCTTATCAATTTCATCTTTGTTATTGGTGTTTTTAGATAACCTAGAAGATATTTCAAAACCACTGCCAAGCAAGCTCTTTTTTGGAAATTTTCTAGCAATTTTAGCATTTTTGTAGCAATTTTTATCCCTTTCCGATGTCTTTTTATTGCCCAATTTGAGGAATAAATGGAGGGTCTATGTGGTTTGATGAAGGATTTTAGGCTCAACATGTAGAAAATTTCATCAGAATTTTTTCAAAATTTTTTGGCCAATTTTTCGCATTTTTTTCAGATTTTTCCTTGATTTTTCTCTAAATTGGGCTATTTATAAAATTAAAAAAAAAAAAAGGGCCCCTAGGGAATTTGCGGGTTCCCAAAAAAAAAAAAAAAATAAAAAAAAAAAATCCCCCAGCCCCCCCCCTCCCTCCCCCCCCCCTTCCCCCTCCCCCCCTCCCCCCCCCCCCCCTCTCCCCCCCCCCCCCCACCGACCATCCCCCCCCCCCCCCCCCACCCCCCGTTCTGACAGCCCCCCCCCCCCTCCCCCCCTCCCCCCCCCCCCTCCCCCCCGCCCCCCCCCCCCACCGACCATCCCCCCCCCCCCCCCCACCGACCATTTCCCCCCCCCCCCCCCCCCACCGACCATCCCCCCCCCCCCCCTCCCCCCCCCCCCCACCGACCATCCCCCCCCCCCCCCCCCCCCCCGTTCTGACAGCCCCCCCCCCTCCCCCCCCACCGACCATCCCCCTCCCCCCCCCCCGCCCCCCGTTCTGACAGCCCCCCCCCCTTCCCCCCCTCCCCCCCCCCCCCCCTCGCCCCCCGTTCTGACAGCCCCCCCCCCCCCCCGCCCCCCGTTCTGACAGCCCCCCCGCCCCCCCCCCCCACCGACCATCCCCCCCCCCCCCCCCCCCCCCGTTCTGACAGCCCCCCCCCCCACCGACCATCCCCCCCCCCCGTTCTGACAGCCCCCCCCCCCCCCCCTATTTAAACCCCTCTTTTCCCCCTCCGCCGGCAACCCAGCGTGGCCACTCCACCAGGTAATCCTTTTTCTTTTTCTTTTAGTTATTTTGTTATTTTATTTTATTTTTTACTTTCTTATGTTTATTTTTTTTTTAATTTTTTTTTCTTTTTTTATTTTTTTATTTTTTTATTTTTTTCTTTTATTTCTTTTTCTTTTTTCTTTTTTCTTTTTTTTTTACCTTATACATCTCTGTTTTTATTGTTTTTACAGTCATTTTTAGGGTAATTCAGCGTGCCGGATCCAAATTTTGGGTCCTCCGTTCTCCGTTTCAGTGTTTTTCTAGAGTTTTTTCAGATTTCCTCTAGAGTTGCCGTTTTCAGCCCTTGTTCTCTATGGTTGCAGCACCTTGTGACAGAATTTTGCTCTGCACCTATGGCGTCTTCTGCTCCTCAGACGGATTCCTCCATGGCTACCGAGGCATACTCAGAGTTTGCCCCTTCGGCCTTGGCTTTCGGCCCACTCCATCCTGAGGTAGGCCCCCTTATCCCTAGGACCACATCCCTGTCCGCCCCCCTGGCCTACAGCCCGACCATCCCTGTAGCCACCGTTTATACTGCCCCTAGGGCCACCCTTCCTCCCATTGTTCACCCCGTCCCTCGCGCACCACTCGCACGCCCTGCAACCCCCTCCACCACTATCCATCTACCACGTAGTCAGCCATTCGCGGGTTCACTTCCCTGTTTATCCCTCTCGGGTTCCTCATTACATAGCCCTGGGTCTCTCCCCCCTGGTCACCACCTTCCCGTTGCAGCAACCCACATAGCCGTGCCAACGCGATCGGATGGTTCTAGTGGCCACCCCACACGCAACTCCGGAAGTCATTCCACCTCCACTGTTCCCCGTCCCCCGTCGTCCTCCATAGTTGACTATAGAGAACCATCTTCGACCATCTCCCTCCGCCTGCATTTAGCTTTGCCTACCATCCCGCTCATCGATCTCCTTCCCGAGGGTTGCCTCTGTCAGGCCGGTCTTTGGCGCCTGGCCTCCCTCCTCCTCTCCGAGGCAGAGGGGTCAGATATTCGCACGGCGCTGTTGGACTTCCCTTGTTTTCCATCGGGTTCACTAACCCCTGCGGTCGTAGCTGCAGGTATAGGTTCGAGCCTTTCTTCGTTTCCCGCTCCCCAGACACTCTACTCGGGGTTATCTCGAGAAGATACCATCGCTTTCTGCCTATCTTTATATGGCGCAGATGCCCTCCCCACTCCCTACCAGCTCGCCGTCCTTCACTCATTCATTTTCTTCTTTTTATTTCGTAGTCCATCCTCCGACCTACCCTTGCATGATATCCATATAGCCGACCCACTTTTCTGTTTTTTACATGGCAGACCCTTTCCCTATAGCTCACTCATGTTCCAGTCATTTCTTCTTCGTTCTCGACGCTTCCACGACGCCCTCCATCGCGGCACTCGTTCCTTTTCTGTTTATTCTGCCCCAGTTTTAGCTTGGCTTTTCCATCTGCCTAGTACACACACCATTGCATCCAGCCCTCGTATTGACCCCTCTCATCTTATACATTCCACTGCCCATTCTCCCCATCCCCATGCTCCGCCGGCCGTCGCCATGCATTCGACTCCTAGCTCTCTTCCGCAGCCACCTCCTTCCATGGCAGCCTCCACTCCTCCTCCAGCTCGGCGCGTACGTACCCGGCTGATGGATTCCTTTCCCACTTCACTCCCTACCTCACCCATCCAGTCACCACCCCGGGTCTGTACCTCACTGCCTCCTCCATCTCCGGCCATCTCCATTGAGTCTGCCTCCACCTCCCATCCGCATCACTCGCCTCCAGCCTCTCCAACTTTTCCCCAGCCTATTCCTGTACCACCCCCACCACCTCCCACCTCGCAGCCTTCCATCCCGGCCACCCTAGACGATGATCCACCTTTCTTGAGCCTACTTCGTGATGCGAGCGTCGTAGCGAGTGATGGGGCAGATGCTGCCCGTCACTCCCTTGATTCTGTCTCCGCGACGGCTGCGCTTCATCAGCAGTATGCTCAGACGATCGATCGTATTTGTGCGGCTGCAGCAGCTCAGTGGCAGACGTCACGCGAGGCCTTGCGGGCCATGCAGCAGGACCGCGACCGCTACCGCGATGAGGCTGATGCAGCGACTCGAGCTCTTATGGAGATCAGCCAGCGTGCGGCATTAGGCATTTGTGATAGTCCTGCGTGTCGATTGGTCCGACGAGAGCGCGATCATCTCCGACGATATAGGAGCCGGATTGCTGCCTGGACTGAGGAGGCAGCCATCATTCCTCCCGCCTCACCCGACTTACCTCTACCTCGGGATGACGTTCCACCTGGGGAGAGGCCGCCTTCACCGCCGATGCCTTAGTTGGTTTCCCTAGTTTCCCTAGTTGGCTCCTTATTTATCTCTGCTAGGTAGATATTGGCATTTCAGTGGCACTTCGTGTATTTCTCATGGCAGCTATTTCCTTGTTACTTTCTGCTTTTATATGATCTTCTGGTTCGGTATTCATGGTGTGTTACTTGTACATTTTCTGGGTTATTATTGATGGTTATTTCTCTGCCTGTGTCTTTCCTTACCCTTAATAAAATTCTGTTCCCCTCTTTCCTTTTTCCCTATGCATCCCACTCCCCTCCCCCGTCATTTCCCCCTCCCTTCTTCCTACCCACCCCCCCTCTCTCATGCTGGGGTTCTATGATGTTCTGGTGGACTTCGTTGCTGCTCAGAGTTCCTCTTCCAGTTTCTACTCCTACATTATTTGATCTACTCTCTGTTCAGCGTTTTGGCTATCGCTCTCCGGGACGGAGAGCACATTAGGTAGTGGGCAACTGTTGAGCCCATAACAGTCATGTTGGTCAAGTCAACTGCAGTCAAAGTCAAACGGTCAAAGTCAACTGGTCTAAGTCTACAAGATCAAAGGTCAAAGTCAATAGGTGCAAAGTCAAAGTGAAGGTGTCAAATGCACAGGTGGTGCATAAGTAATTGTCCACAAAGGGTAAATCAGAGAAAGTGGGTTGCAGGTTGCAGAGGTATTTTCTCTAATTGCCCCAAGTTCAAAGTGTGTTTTAAAGTGTTTTGGAAGGTTCAGGTGAACCCCCCTTATGTGCAAAAGTGAAGAATTAAAAGGAAATGTGAAGGCATGTGAAGCGGCAAAGTGTACGCACAGGTGAAAGTATGGCCCCCCATTAAAATTTTTGGTTTTAGACTAAAGTCACTACAGGACAAAACAGTGAGTAGTTGGCTGCCACTTGTGAGAGCAATCTTGGGACATCAAAGTGAGCACCAAGATTCACTTGCAGTTAGGAGCGTACGTGATCGACACACTCAAATCAAGGCAAGGGCCATTCTTGGACCAATCTTAGAGTAAGCAAGAGAGCATAGGCTAAGTGGAGCAAGAGAGAGAAGTGCAAGAGTCACCAGAGTACGTCGCACAGAAGTGGAAGTGCAAGGTGCATAGAGAGTGACCAAGGATTTTGGTGCAGAGAAGTGCTAAGCTATAGTTCCCCCAAGTATCTCAAGGTCCTTTGGCAGTGCACGCTTGCCGACAGCAGGTATTCACTCCTCCCCCTTTGTGGAAGCTTGGTGCAAGGTGTGCACAAGGAGAAGCTTGAAGCAGGTGGAGGTATGTTGCAGAGGAGGTCGGCAGCAAGAGGACATTGGGATATTGGATATTTTGTAATTGGGCACTCTGTGGGATTGTGCACAGAGGTATTGGTGTATCTTGTATTTCAAACATTGTACTTTTCTTACTGTAATCAAACGGCAGAAACTTCCAAGGTGTATTTTCTCTTTTGGTCTTTTCATTTTCTCCTACAAACCCTCAAACTCCTTCTTGTCAAAGAATCCCCCAACAATTTGTATAAGAGAGGAATGGATGGATACCTAAGAATTTATGTTCCTAAGAATAAATATCTGGAAATGTTGGAAATGGCACATTCTGGAGTGGCAGGAGGACACTTCTCAAGTGACAGAACTGCTAAACTCAGTTTATATTCTGGCTTCTGGTGGCCAACACTATTTCCGGATGCAAGAACCTATGTAAAAAGGTGTGATGTCTGTCAGAGGGTGAGTAAACCAAATAAAAGAAATGATATGCCATTAGTTCCATTAATTTCAGCTAGAGCCTTTAGTAAACGGGGGTTGGATTTCATTGGACCTATACATCCTCCACCAAAACAATCCCATGCTGAATACATCATAGTGGCTACAGACTACCTGACAAAGTGGGCTGAGGCCAAAGCCACAAGAAGGAATGATGCTCATACTACTGCCTGATTCCTATATGAAAACATTATCACCAGATTTGGACTTCCAATTGAACTAGTAAGTGATAGGGGAACCCATTTTGTGAACCAAATCTTAGAAAACATAACTGAATATTTCTTGATCAGTCATAGAAAGTCAGTCCCATATCACCCACAAGCCAATGGGTTAGCAGAAAGTACTAATAAAGTACTTTGTTCTGTACTATCAAAACTAGTAAACACAAACAGGAATGATTGGGATTTACAACTTAATCATGTCCTATGGGCTTACAGAGTGGCTTATAAAACTGCAATAGGAAACACACCATTCAATCTAGTATATGGACAAAATGCAGTTTTACCTATGGAATTCCTTATTCCAACATTAAAAGTAGGAAGTCACTACAATTGGACTGGACATGAACTATCAGAGAGAGTAATAGAATTGGAAAAATTGGGAGCATCTAGACTCCAAGCCATTATGAGTATATATGTGGACAAGAAAAGGCAAAAAGCTTATCATGATGTTCACATAAAAGAAAATCTACAGGAAGGAGATCTAGTTTTGGCTTACACAGTCAGAGAACATCAGAAAAAGTTTCAGAAAAAAGGACATGGACCGTATATTATACATCAGATAAGCAACAGTGGAGCCATTCAACTAGCTAACATAGACGGAGAAATCATGCCAAACTTCATAAGTAGATGTAGAGTTAAGAGGTATGATTGCCCATTAACTGTTGATGACTGGAGAAGGTTGCAACAAGCTCAAAACAGGAAAAGAGAAGAGGAAGACATTAGAAAAGAGGCTCAACAGGAAGCTATGGAAAGAATAAGAAAAATCAAAGAGCTTAAGGAAGTCTGTCTGTGTGAAACTCCTCTAAAACCAAAAGAACATGTGCCTGTGATGACAATGGATTTTCAAAATGAAAGCATTAGGGTTTTGATAGATTCTGGAGCACAAGTAAATCTGATTAGTTCAGCTTTGGTAAGTAAATTTAACATAAAAAGAACTAAAAGTAGAACCTTAATCAAAACTTTGGAACACTAGATATCTTGCTACACCTGTAATGATCACTTTTTGAGTCTTTCTGAAGAAACAGAATTTATTTTGGAATTTATTTTCATTCCTATGTCATGACATCTCAAAATAAATATTACTTTTTGATCTCTTGTGACTCATGTGGGTGGAGTTTTTCTTTGTGTTTTATTTTCCTCAGGATGGTGAATGCAAAGGAGTTGTCAATTCATGACTTCAAGGCAGAATCAGTCACTCTATCAAGAGGTCATTGGTTCCTAGACAGTGAAGCTGGGGAAGAACAGGTGGATCTAGAGTCAGATGAAGAGCTAGAAATTCTAGAAGCTGAGAAGGTGGTGAAGGAACTCAAGGAGACCTTAAACATAATTGGTCAGCACATATTCACAGTGGGAGTAGGAGGATATAAATATACGATGTTGTGTCAAGAGTTCTACAGATTTCAAAGAGTTGCTGTCAATATGAAAAGATGGAAGGCAGTAGGGTTGCACAAATTATTGGAAGAGTCCATCTTCTTCATTGATTTCGAGAGAGTGGCACAAGTAATGAGTATTCTGATGGAAATAGGAAAAGGGAATGATGCTTATTTCAGGTGAAAAGTCAAGAACAAGGATAATCAAGAGGTGGGTATCACTATCAAAGCAGAACACATCAGAGCAGCTTTACAATTCTACCCTATGGGAACCAAGCTTGATCCCAACTTTGTAAAGAAGAATAAGGAAACCTATACAGGGTATGCAAAATTCACTGACTTTAAAGGAAGAGAGAATGAAGAATATGCCACAAGGATGTTCTTACAATATTTTTGCTTCCCAAAGCTACCAAGGTATACCATGCCACATAAGTCTGTTACACTGTTGATGTTCAACAACAAGGACAGAACCAAACCCTTTGGAGTAATGGATGTGACACCATACATCCATGAAGAGCTGAAAGAAGCAGCAAAACACTGGGAACAGAAGAAATTCATGAATGGAGCCCAGTTTTTAACCAGGATCATTTATCATGTCCTAGGAATGGAAGATCAATTGAAACTGGCTCCAGAGGCACAATATTTTAGAAATTTTATGTCAGGAATCAAGAGCTCTCCAAGGAAAATGGCTGTGAGGGAAATAGAAGGAAAAACCCGTATGAGGGGAACAGGAATGAAAAGAAAGGTAATATCTGAGGAAGTGATTCCTGTAAAGAAAAGGAGGTTGGACCCAAGAAAGGTTGAACTAGAGATGGATGAAGCTACAAAAGAAGAACATGAAGATGCACAGAAGCAGGTCCAATCCTCTAGTGATCCTCATCCACCCCAAACAAGCAAAGAACAATTATACACTTATCTAACTCAAGGAAATAACAAAAGAGCAATGTATGAGGCACAATATCAGAAGATGCTGGAAGATTATTCATGCAAGGCTATAGATTGGGTTCAAGAGGAGGTAGAGCATTATGAAGCACTTCATGATAAGATGATGACAGCTGAAATAGGAGAGGTGTTTGTTAGAAAGGAAGTTGATTGCTAGCTTACTTCAAAGAATTGCAAGGACCTCCAGAATCCAGAACCACTATTGTTGTAAAAAAGAAGGTTCCAAAGAAACCAGCGCAAAAGAAGAAGTTGACCAAGAAGGGAAAAGGAAAATCAGTAGTTGAAATTGTAATCACAAAAGAAATGGAGGAAGTGATAGTGGAAGAAACACAGAAGCAATCCACTGTGGTAGAAGCATCAAGACTCAAAGAACCAGAAAGAGGAGGACCTTCACATTTTTCCTCTGATTCTGAAAGTGATATTGAGAGCTTTTTATTAAAGAGTCTGAATCTATGAATACCAAATACTCCTAATGTGATTACACAGGCCCCTGAGAAACCAAAAACACCCGAAGATTTGAAGAAGAATTCTCAGGAGAAGCAGATGCAAGAATAGGAAGAGAAACAGCTTAGTTCTGAAGATGAAAGAAGGTTGATGAAAGGAAAAGCAGCTATGATAGAACAAGAAAGTGAAATAAGAAAAGAAGTCAATTGTGGGCTGGTGCATACAGGAATAAAATCAGTATGGATAAAACCCTCACAAAACTACTTCAAATTAGATGAGAGCATAGTAGAAATAGCCAAAAATGCACAGATAAGCAGTCCAGTTATAAATAAAAAAGGTGCAGATCAAGATCAAATTCAGGAAGAAGAGGAAATAGTAGTGAAAAACAATATTCAAGAAGTCACAGGAGGAGTAGTGGAAAACGAAATTATCCAAAGTATAAAAGATGTACTTCATGATTTGAGGAATAATAAAGAATTTAGAACCAATGAAGATCAAGAATAAGAGGGAGCAATGGATCTCATGGACATTGATGAGCACGAAGAAGAACACATAGAACAAAAAAGTAATGATCATGTCAAAATTTTTGAGGAGACTGAATCAGTTCTAGTCCAGGAAAAGGAAGGACAGGAAGAGCAAACAGGTAAAGGTCAAGTAAACTCTGTTGAGAAAATTGAATATACTCTGGTTCAGGAAACTTTAATCCAGGAAAAGGAGGTACAAATAAAGGAAGGATACCTCTCTGAAGAGAAGCAACAGGTGATGGAGAACAAAAAGGTACAGGGAATAAAGCTGACTTCAGATGTCTTGGAGCAGAAGAATCTGGGTGCTCAAATTTTGGAACATGAAGAAGACATGGCAGATCCAGAAACATTGGAGACTCATCCAAGCAATGAGGAACACCAGGCCAAGGATTTAGAATATGAAGAAGAAGAGGAAGAGGAGGATGAATACAAAGAAGACAAACAAATAGAAGCTAAAAAAATGGAAATGGACGGGGGATTGGAAAGAATACCCAAGAATATAAGATTAGCTTGTCAGATTATTATGACTAACATTGAACAGTTTAGACCTTCAAGCAAGAACATGATCATTTCAGGAATGGTAGCAGAGTCTGAATTAGAGAAAGGCAGTATGATCATTAAAAGAGCACAAAAGGGAGAAGGAAAAAATGTCAGAACAACTGAGGAAGGTGCAAGAGAAAAATGAGGAATTTACAAACAGAATAATTGCTTTGGAAGAGTTAGAAGTGCAGAAACAAAATAACATTCAATATCTAGAAGAAAAGAGTGTAAAACTAACAGAGCAGAATAATAAACTGGAAATGGAGCTGAGAAAAATTGAAGGAAGATATAGAACCTTGCAGACTTCTTATCAGATTTTGACCAAAGCAAATGAAGAAATCAACAAGTTATTATTGGAGGAAGGTCAGTTAAAGGAGGAAAGTCAGACAGCTCAGATGACAGAGGAGGAAAATGAAGAATTACACAAGGATTGTTTGAAATGGTCAATAACCTAAACATTACAGAAACGAAAAGTCATGACTTGCTGTCACAAGTCTATCAAAGAAAGAAAAAGTGAAGAAAAGCAATCAGCACAGAAGAGCAGGAAAGTCTTTTGTCAGGAGCCAAAAGGTTTATGAGGGGAAGGATGTTAGAAGATGTATTTTTTGAAGCCTTTTGGATGAAAAATAATTGTAAAATGACAAAAACTTGTAAAAATATTTATGCAACTGATGTAAAAATAAGAAGAGTCTTCCTTATGTAGGATAGAATCTTATGTAATTTTTCTAGAATTTTTGGAAACTCCTAGATAGCATATTTTTAGAATAATAGAGGAAAGGACCAAAATTCAAGTGTGAAAAGGGACACTTGAAAATGTATATAAGATAATTTCCTCTATTATGAGGGGGTTGGTTAATCATTTGTTTACATGCTATCCAAGTGAATAGAGAAAGGGTTTCCTACTGAAAATCGTGTTTTCTCCTCTTTGTGTGGTTTCTTTGATTTGTGAGTCCAATTCTTGTGTATCTATGGAGATTTGTGAACTTCTATTGTGTAATTCTGTTGAATGTGTGTGAAGAGAGCTGAATACTGATGTGTTGAGTGATAAGTTGATGAAGAATGGTGCTGGAGATGAAAATCGTCTGTTTTCACAGAATCGCGATTGTCTCATCTGTATGGTACATGTAATATTTTTGAGTTTTGACTTCATAATTGTGTTCTGCTGATGAAATAACATGTATTAGACACCAAGATTGTGGAAAATGGTGGAGATTTGCTCAAGATAGTCCAAACCCTAGAAATTTCTCTTCATTTTCACTATTCTCAGAAATCCAGCCATTATTCTCTTATTTCTTGGATTCTATTATCTAGAAGGGGCTGTGGTCTCTTGAATACTTCCAGGATTGACAAAATAAAGATGTATTGTTAATTCTTTATGCTAAATGATTGGAGAGGACAACTCCAAAGATCAATAACAAACACAGACTTTGCATGACAACAAATTAGATGCACCTTTGTCATATCATACTCGTTCAGGCTCTCATAGTGCCTCCTTTGCATCAGATTGCTATGCTATGGTTGCGTCTAGTCTCTGTGATGAGAATGAGCCTGTTTCTTTTGGTGAAGCACAAAATTCAGAAAATTGGATGGCTACTATGCAATCTGAATATGATGCTATAATGAAGACTGGTACATGGTCTTTATGTGACTTGCCTCCCGGCAAGAAGGCCATTGGCACTAAGTGGGTATACAAGCTGAAGCGTAAACCTGATGGTACAGTTGATAGGTATAAGGCTAGGCTTGTTGCAAAGGGTTATGCGCAGGAAAGAGGCATTGATTATGATGAGACCTTTGCACCTACATGTTGTATGACTACTGTTCGGAGCATTTGTGCACTTGCAACCCATCATGGTTGGAATGTACATCAGCTGGACATTAAAACAGCATTTCTGAATGGTGACTTGCCATTCTGAGTCGCTTAACACTCATGGCCTATTATTCACGACTTATGTTTTTGGCGTCCACATACATGCAAACTTTCGAAGAAGCATTTTTCACTGGCTTCTTTGAAATAGATTCAGAATTTTTTGTCCAGATGACTTCGAACCTTGATGCACGACTGGTGGCTTATGAAACAAGCTTTTTTGCGGATCACCGTCAAGCACCAGAAGAAGGAGTGAAGTCAAGCTAGTGGAAGGAGTTTATGATATGTCACACCAATTTGTTGAATCAAAGAGAGCAAGCAGCCATACAAACGTACTCATGTTGCCACAAAAAGCCTGTCGGGGATGACAGAGTTCAGGAGGAGGGACGTGTGCAAGGGGAATCAAGTAAGAAGAGAAGAAGAAGAAGATCAAAGTCAAAAACTGCTCAATAAAGAATGAAGATCATAAAGCAAAAGAACAACCCTTTGCCCAAAGCCCTGCAAGGGCACGCATCAGGCAACAACGGCAAACATCCAAGTCTTGAGGAGTGGAATTAAAGAATATCAAGAACCAAGACATCTCATGGGAAGGACGGACCAGGGCCATGAAGCATACATGAAGAAGTGCAAGAAGATACTTGGCACATAATAATCCTCCCACAGATAGCGTGCGTTGTAAACAAAGTAAACAGGCTCAGAGCAATACAACAGGTCATATATGTGAAGACAAAGACAAATCAGAAGACCAAAAGTTAGAAAGAGGTAGAGGCTGAAAAGTTGAAGAGGGTGACTAAGAACAGCACATTCTTAGTCACTAGTGGCGTGCGTGGCAGTCCGACTGAATACAGCAACCCAGATTTGTGATGTATGGAATACCAAGGGGAAAACAGAAGCAAAGGACATATTTCGGGAAAAGTAACAAATTCTCTGACAGTCCTTGTTGTTGCTTCGACCATTGGGTGCGTGTATTCAGAACTCTTAGAAGAACTACAAACAAGAAGCAAAAGCCTGTCAAGGGACGACAGAGACAAAGAGGGGGAGAGTGTTGGAGAGCAAAGAAACACAAAAATAGAGCCCCAAAATTTCCAAATTAATGGGCATAATTTTTCTTCTTCAAAGTCTTGGGAAATTCCCTCAAGCCATGTAAATGCACTAGAGGAGTCCTCTAGATGCATAAGCCCAACTCATTGTAATATACTCCTTGTAAATTAGTAGGAAATTCTCTTTTTAGTAATAAAGTGCCGGTTTCTTGTGTGAAAGGACCAAATTTAGGGCACATGTATATAAGTCACTTTGTGACTCTTTGTAGACACTTTTTGCCATTTTGAAGAAGGAGAGCTCTTGATTTTCAAAATTGCTTCTTTCTTGCAGATTTCCATCTTCTCTTTGATCTTTTATGTGTGTGTAATGCTTGGAATGTGTGTGTAGAACTGTTGTCTACCCTTCGCCACTGTTTTTGAGCTACTCTAGTGTGTGTGTGAGCTTTGTAGGAGTTGTGGAGTGAGTGTGGGTGTTTCCCGCCATTCACTATTTTGGTCATAACTTGAAGCACATTTGTCAGAATCAAGTGAAGCCACCTCCAGTAGAAGCGTCTTGTCGAGAGCTTCAAGAAAACCCATTATTGCCCATATTCAGAGTTCAAAGCTGAGAGAAATCCTCGATTTAGTGAAAACTACTATAAGGGGTATCCTGACAGACACTTTCAGTAATTCAATGAGTTTGAGAGGTAGATTAGTCTTTGAACAATTTCATAGCTATGTTTCCTTCAAGTATCTTTGTGTGTGTATGTATGCTCATATGAATCTGTGTGTATGTAAATGTGTATGTTTGTGTGTGTGTATGAATGTGTGAGTGTTAAAGTTCATGTGAGTGTGTATGTTTGTGTTGTTTTCTATGTGTATGTATTTTTGTATGTATGTATATATGTGTATGTGAATGTGTATTTGTGTGTGTGTGTGTATGAATGTTTGTGCATGTATGTTTCTATATACTTGTGTGTGTGTTTGTATGTATGTGTGTATGTATGTGATTATGTGAATGTGTTTATGTATGTGTGTATTTGTATATGTGTATGTGTCAAGATGCAAGAATGTGGAGAATGCTCCAAGCACACTTATAGAATATCAACAAGAAAAAGAAAGCAACTCAAAGGTATGGATATGACTCTAAATTTTTAACAAAACATTCCAATATATTTGGCCAAAGATGCAATTTTAGAAGAATCCTCAAGATATGAAGAAGCTAAAGGAAACACTAATTGGGAGAAATGCATGAAGGAAGAAATAGAAGCTCTGAAGGAAATGGACGTATGGGAGTTAGTTCCAATGCAAACCAAGTAAAACGTAATAGGTTGCAGATGGGTCTATAAATTGAAAAGAAATTCAAATGGGTCAATTTTTAGGTACAAAGCTAGGTTGGTTGCTAAAGGATATGCTCATACTCAAGGCAAAGACTATGAAGAAACATTTTTACTAGTTGCCAAGATGACCACAATCAGGACCTTGTTTAGTGTAGTAGCTACAAGGAATTGGAAGCTACTTCAACTTGATGTGAATAGTGCTTTTCTCAATGGGTGGATCAGTGAAGAGGTATACATGTCCCAACCCCAGGATTTGAAAATCCTAGTTATCCTACTCATGTATGTACACTTAAGAAAGATTTATATGGCTTAAAACAAGCTCCTAGAACTTGCAACTTCATATTTCTAACCTATTTACAAGATCAAGGATTCAAATCAACCAATTCAGATCCTTCCTTGTTCATCAAGGAGGTTCATAATGAAGTTATCTATTATGTTTGTATGTAGATGACATAGTTATGACTCATGATGACTTGAATGGAATAGAAAGGATCAAAAGGCATATGCAAGAAGAATTCAAGATAATGGACCTTGGAGAACTCACATTCTTCTTAGATATGTAGGTAATCTACACATATCAAGGGATGTACTTGACTTAAAGGAGATACATTCATGATCATCTATTGAATTTCAAGATGGATAATGCAAAGCCTATAAGTACACCTATGGAAATGAATCATAAACTTAATGTTTATGAAGGAGAACAAATTGAAGATATGAAAGAGTATCAAAGTTTTGTAGGTAGTTTAATCCATGCTACAATTACAAGGGCATACATATCTTATAGTGTAGGAGTGCTAAGTCAATTCATGCAGTCTTAAAGAAAACCACATATGGATGTAGCTAGGAGAGTACTTAAGTACCTCAAAGGTACAATCAATGAAGGTAAATTCTATCCTTATACATCAGATTTGGATCTGAAGTTGTTTTTACATGGAGATTGGGTAGGATCCAAGGATAATAGGAGAAGTACAAGATTTCTAGGATTTGTAGGATCTAAGCTTGTGTCATGGAGTTCCAAGAAGCAACCTACAGTTGCGTTAGCCTCAATTAAAGCTGAATATAGAGGTTTGATCATAACAACTCAAGAAGATAAATGATTGAAGGAATTATATGTAGACTTGGGACTTGTGAGCTCCAAACCTCACATATTTGGAGACACCATAAGCTCAATGCACTTAACAACAAATCTTGTATACCATGCAAGAACCAAACATATAGAGGATCATTATCACTGCCCATTAGGGGAAAAAATGGACCCTGGATGGGCCTTGTAAGGATCCCAATTTTTAGGGATTAAAATTAAGAAATTGTGATTAAGAGGGTCGTTCAAAAACCACTAGTGGTTTTTGCATTAAAATATTGATATAAAGATTCTATGATCAGAAGTCTTAAGTTGAGGCATTTGGAGCCTTTAGATCTTGAAAATCAATGGCTATTATAAAACGAGATCTTCCACAAAATCGTAATTTAAATTGTCAGGTGAAACATTGACGGCATTGTAGAAGGACAGCACAGTAGAGAGAGATGGTGTTTGGATCACTATGAGCCCTTGATCAAGCTTTGATCCAACGGGCAAGCATAATCTTCGTTGAATCCATTTACATGCATTACTATGAGCCATCGGATGTAATGAGTTTGATGGACGAGATCTTCGCGTGGCAGTTGGAAGGGCACAGAAGAGAGAGAACATGAGAGGGGGACAGTAGAGAGAGAATGATTTTTCAATACATATTGGCCCTTAGATCAAAGAGTATCCAATGGTCCTCCATAAATGTAGCTGATTCCAGCTGTGCAACCTATCAACAGGCGTCCGATTCCGTCTTCATCCCACGGTTGCCCGCAAATGGCGCCGATCCCTCACAGATTTGATTGACTGCAATCTAACGCGGAATCATCGCAGCCATTCGATATGAAAGGATCGTACGACTGCCCGCAAACGGGGCTGAGGAACCTGTCAAGACTGACCACTTTTCATAAACACATCTCAGCCATTGATCTTGTCTTGAATCAATGGTGTATATTTATTTGCGAAAAGTTTTTCAGCATACAATATGATCCACACGATATCCTAGTGATCCAAGGGTTCACGATCAATCTTGGTTCGAATTTCTTTCTCACGAACCACTCCACTCAAGAAAACCACGCATGAATGGTTGTTTTGGAGTCTTTGACCTACAAAAAACAAGGGAAGCCTACTCCTAGCCTAGTAGATTAAAGCACTAGAGTGTGGCCACTGCTCTCTCCTCATTGGTGGATCACTAATCACCCTCTAATCTAAAAGGCCCATCTAGAGTCCATTTTTTCCCCTAATGCTGAGGGAGAAGCTCTTGGAAAAGGAACTTGATGTTTCTTTTGTTCCAATAGAGAAACAAGTAGCAGATATGATGACTAAAGCTCTTGATGGAGTTAAAATTTGCAGGTTCAAATCAAGTAGAGGGATTTAGACCATTAACGATTAAAGACTCAAGAATGCTTTATCTTGAGAGGGAGTTGTTAGAACATCAAGCCTTCACCATGCTTGAGAAGTATTTGTTCTAGACCTAAATTCATTCTTGAAGTGAGCCTTCAAAGGATATTCCTTGAGAAACTCATTTTTTGTAAAATTAATGATCACTTATTTATTCTCACTAAGTGATGAACTTCGATGAAAAAAAGGCCACGAGTCTAGAGGTAGGTGTTCAACCAGCCATCAAGAATCTATTTTAACTTGATTCTCTAAGCTCCTAGATCATAAGAAAAGAGAATGAATCTCATCTAAGTCTACATGTGATTTTTTTTAAATTCAAATTGTTTTTGAAGTCATGGAAATCCATGAGGAGCTTCCAAAGTGTCTATATAAAGGCTCAAGAGAATTTGTAGAATATATTAGATTATTTATACAATCATTTGATCATGTCCTTGCTCATTTCCTATTTTTCTACATCATCTTCTCAAAAGTCTGCTGACCTCTGGAGGCTAGTTCTCACTCCTCAGAGGTCCAATGCTTAGTGTCTACTTTATGTGTACAAAAGTTTCTATATTTGGGTTAAATATGTTGTGAGAACCAAAGCTTTTAAGCTCTTGGGGTCAATCTTTGCACATTCTTCAAAAGTCAAGGTGACATCTTCTCAATGCTAAGCTCACAATTAGAACATAGCTTGATGATAAATTTGGTTCTTATGCACAATAACTACTCCCTATAAGTCACCATTCTCTAAGAGGAATTTAACCAATTTTAATCAAGTTGGGAGCACTACGCATTAGAAAGTTTATGATTCGTCCATAAATAGCAAGTTCCATGAACTATCTTATGTGGTGTGTTTTTTAATTAGATTTTTGTTACTGATCTTCCAAAGCACATAGGGTGTTTTATTGCATCAAATTGAAGTTATTAGGTGTATTAGAGTATCCAATAGACCAAAGGCAAGCCTTTTGCTTGTTAGCTAGACCAAACTTCAACACTTTTCATCATCAGATTTCTACTATACAAACTTCTCCAAGTATTCAAAGTGTAAATGGTGGATATCCTTGTTGATGGATCTATGCATGGAGATGGATGCATTTATGCACATTTTCATGGAAATTCAAAGTGCATAGGTGGGTGAGAGAAAATCGATGTTTCATGCTTGTACAAACCACATTGATGTTAATTATCATTGTTTTAGAGAGAGCCTTTGAATACTAGAGATATTATTTTGTTATTTATGCCTACATAAGACAATCTAGTTGACATATTCATCAAAGCTCTTTCACAAGGAAAGCTCATAGATTTTCACAAATCTTTAGGCTTATTACCTTTGGGGAATTATCTTTCACTCCCTGTATGTGTTCACATCATTTTCTCTAGGGAGATTTGTCACAGTTATGTGCCCTTGAAGTATCTTTGGTGTGAACCATTTCCCTATACTCTAGAGATGGCTACGTGAACAATTTCATAGCTATGTGTCCTTCAAGTATCTTTGGTGTGAACCATTTCCCTATACTCTAGAGACGGCTAGAGTTTTTTTACCCCATGTAAACACAAATACATGATATACACATATGTGGTGGTACAAAGTAATTAGGGGTTCACTTATAGCTCTTATTGCACTCCACATTATGTCTAGATCTTTTACGGCATAGATACTTTGACTGTCCTAATGGCCTCTAAACTCTATGGAATTTCATATTCAAAAATTCAAATCCAAATTATTATAGATACTAATTTAAACTAGTTTTCGTATCTTTTCATGCAATATTACCTGCCGCCAAGAGTCGATCATTGCTTGCTTGTTTAAACTTTTCTATGTAACAGTTATGAAATCAAATAGCTATACGTGTATAATATTATCACACATAAAGAATGTAACACGCATTTTCTTCTTCCTCAAAAACATACCTCACTTCCATTTATATGTTTAACATATGCATCCAAGGAAACAACCATTTTTCAAGTATATATATATCTACTTTACTCTTCAAGGTGTTTCGTTTATATATGTCAAAACCAAGAGAATACTTTACTTGTAGTACCTGCATAATATCCTAAATATATAGCTTTCCATGATATATGTGCAAAAATATATGAGAGCAAGCATTGTCAGCCATTATTAAGGATTTTATATATAAATTCATGTGTATATGTACCTTCAAGTGGCTACAATTATAAATACATACATACATAGTTACATATATACATATATACATACGTACATACGTACATACGTATATTCTTGTAAACATACGTACATACGTATATTCTTGTAAGCATGGATATTTACATGTATGTGTTTGGGCATATCTTTACATATGCATATGATGGGACATGCATATGCTTTAAGGTAAAACAATGCATGCATATGTGTATGTAAATATTCATATAAATATGTGTGCATTTTGCTTATGTAGGTCTGTATTTATGCATACCATTGCGTGCATATGAGAATGTATGCACATGCATATCTACATTGATATGTATATTTACGTGTACGTAGGAATGCATGTAATTTGTGTGCCACTAATGTGCCCTTGTGCACTAGCTCTTCATTTCCGCCCTAATTTAGTTCGTCATATTAAAATCATAAAGGTGACAATTTCTACGCTCACTCTTTTGAATGCTTCACCATGCACAAACAACCATTTTGTCTCCTAAGAGCTTTCTGACGTAAAATTTGAATTAGTTCAACATATCCTTAACTCACAATAACCAAGACAAAGTGTTTTATGCACACACATATACAAGTTACTGTGATGTCTCAACCAATTTAAGTTCCTTAATCGATACGAATTTTGCTCTGAATTAGTCACTACAACATATCAAGGTCATACTGATGCTAGCCATACCGATGGTCATCCATGGCATTGATATGACCATTGGAAGATTCTCAAGAGAACATTAAAAACCTAGTGTTGGTATAGGCACCAATGAAGGTGTTGGTATAACTGTCAGTATACACATCCGTATAAGTGGCGATAATGCACTGACAAATACCGATGCTTATACCGACAATTATACCGATGTCTATACTAATGTCGGCTTTAATAAATTGAAACCCAAAAGCTCACTTCTCCACTGTTTTGAACTCGAAAGCTCACTCCTCTGTTTTCTCACTCGAATATGTATGCAGAGCACCTCCATCTCACTTGCACTCTACCCTCCCACCCCCCTTTGCTTCTTGCCTCTCCCTTCATGCATGCCCATCCTCCTCTCTCTCTCTCCACACACACATACAAATTTCTCTCTCTGTGCACACACACACACGTCTCTTGTTGGAAAACAATGTCCCATGGTCAAATGGTGAAAATTGCTCAAAGTGATACAGGATTTTTAGATATCATTAATAGCTTCTCTACAACAAAAAGGCATGAGGGCCTTGGATACATCAAGTGCCTCCCATGCAAGCCGATAGAGTTCGAATCCCGCTAGCAGCAGCGCTTCACATATAACTTTTAGTACAGAAAAACCAAAGCAAATCGACGATGATAAACGCGTAGCTTTTCACGGGCACATGATTTAGTGATCGTAGCTAATTTTAACAATAAATTGATTTTGTGATAGTAAGCTTTTTCGAAAGTGCTTTTAAAATATGCTTTTGAAGGGATCACCAAAACTATATAAGAAGAGCTTTGGCTCATTGTTCAATCATCCAACACAAAGCCAACGCTAGCTTTGGTCCCTCTCTTGAGGAGGTGGTGCTCTAGCACACATGGGGCAGCCATGGTGCACTCGAGGAGCATGGTGAGGAGCAGCTATGGAGTACTTCTTGGAGAAGAGTATGCTCACACTCTTGCTTATGGAGAGGACTTGTCCATTAGCAGCTTGGTGGTGTGGATCAGCCATTTACATAATATATTTGAAGGTTGTCTTCTACATGAAGATTCTGGGTTACTTCAAAGACATTGGATGGAGTTTAACATAAGATTTGCATCTTATGTTCAAAATTCAGGTACATATTCTCTTTATGCACACAGGTACTACTTGAAGTATATGGAAGTGGCATCCATATCAAGAGGAGTCCTATTCAGCATAGGTACAAGAGAATCAATACATATATGCTTTATGCATATTTGGATGAGGTGTTCGAGAAGGTATGTTCATATGAGTTTGAGGATTTCTGGCAGCAAACTTTTTAGCATTCTTTGATACTTTTGTAAGTATGTGATCTTTCACACACGTATCTGACTTAGGGTCTTCCATAGCCTAAAATCAGATGAGGGTTTGTTGATTATCAGTTTTAGACTGATCCTTCCTCTTTCTATCACTCATATTCACTCTTCTACAACCTATTAGGTCACACATCTCATATATATTCAGATTTCTGTCCATACATCTTAATATTCTTGTTACATTTGTACATTCACTCATCGATCTATTTCTGTTGACATAGAGTGGTTGAGAGTTTTGCTCCCACATTGTACATTTACATTTGTATGTATGATAGTGTGATTAAGCAGTGGCTTACGTAACACTTCACACATGTTGTCTAATCTTTCTCTATCTTTGTCTCATGATTTGTATGATTAAGTATGGTATGTTCATGTTTTTTCAATATTGGAAGATTGCTCAATTCTATGTTGTATATCTTAGATCTATGGAACTATGGATCTGTGATATTAGTTATGGGCCTGCTAAATTTTCAACATTTGGTATCAAAGCTCATTCAAGCTCTCAGATTTCCAGGTTCCTAGACTTCCAAGTTTACAACATATGATTTAAAGAGCATCTTCTACACTTGACATTTGACATACACACTTAATCTAAATGAGTAGAGATTTGAGAATTAGACAATTCAGTCACATGTTTATTCATCAGTGTGGAGTATGAAGTCGACAATCTGTTAGAGGTCGAATATTTTTGAAGAGTATGAAAATACTTTACAGAAGTATTATTTGAAGACCAAGACTTGATGAAGAGAAGGCTACTTCAAATTCAAGGAAAAACAATGGCTTGGAGAAGATGAAGGATTGAGATCAGCATCAAATCACAAGTACAAAATTTGATCTAGGTACAATAGAGAGGTAATTCAACATTCGGCCAACTTAAGGAAAAGGTTGGTGAATTCAATCATATCAATCACATTTGAAGTAGTGTTTTGATTCAGAGATATGAGGAGATGTTAAAACATGATTCTATATTCACTTCCATTTATATACCATGTTTGTTTTGTCTCTTACTCTTAGCACTAGAGGAAGAGAAAAATTCATTTGAAAAAGTTAAGAGTGCTTGCTACTTCAAGATGAAGAGAACAAAAGGTATGGAAGAGAAGTTTGAAGATGTTGATATCATCATTAGGTGGAAGAAAGATGCAGGAGAAGAAAGTCCAACATTCCAAAGGGAAAGTAAGACTTCCTTTTCTCTCATATTTTCCATATACTTTTCCTACTTTATCCTCTACACCCAAAGACAAGTCTATGAGAACATCTTTTGTGAAGCTAGTGTAAAGAAGAAGCAGTTTCTTGTTTTGCATGATACTTGGTCATAGGTTTTGACAAAGAATTGCATTGAGAGAAAGAAAGGCAGCTTATATGTTTTGACTCATATGTGTATGAGTTATGTTGAAGATTTTAAGTAGGTAGCTATGTGTTCCCTCAAAGAATTCTTGGAGTGTCAATTTAGAGCTATTTGGTATTAGACAAGTTGCAGGGATTCTTTTTTACCTAACTCTTGAGGTAAAAGAGTTTTTATTAGCAAATGTTGGAGACTTGGGTTGAGGTTTTGTGTTTTGAAAAGTTACCTCATATTCTGTATTTTCAGAAAACTTTAGAAAATTCAGATTTTTTTATGTACGAGTTAGATGGAGAATCTACTTTCTATATTTGTCTTGTTTTTTGGATACATGCTTGTATTCAAAAAGGTGTTCCATCAGATCCTATCACTTGATTGAGAAGTGGAGTTAGCCAAAGAAATTCAAGCATATATTTTCACATTTTACCCAGGTAGAATATGAAGATATGAAATATCAACTTGCAAATTTTGGAGTTCTCAAGGTGAGAGTCTATCCACTTATGTTTCAAGTAGAATTGGCAGATTCTTGGAAGGATTTTGTTGAAGAAAATTGTTACGACTTTCACGTAGCAAATCAAACATTCAGTCATGAAGGTTTGATGAAAGCAAATTCTACACAGGTATTTAGTCAGTAAGATCTTGAGTAGATCTTGTATGATCTTGATAGGCCTTGAATGATCTTGAAGATCTTGTGTATTTATGAGCCAGTTGTCTATCCTTTGTTTGAAAAATTCTTAGGAAGAAGTAAGTCAATGGATTAGATTCTATCACATTTGTGTTGCAGAAAATAAAGGATGATACTTGTTATGTTGCAGAAGAATATGAATCCAAAAGTGCTTTTAGCAAAGGTTTTATTGGATCAACTAACCTTATTCTAGATTTTGGGAAGCTGAGGAATGAGAGGGAAAGCTATTGGCATATGTACAGTGCTAATAAAAAGGGTTCAGAGATTTTCTTTCAGATACAGGTATTGATCACTGAAGATCAGATTTATTGAAAGAAGGAAGACGTTCCAGATTTCATAAAGTCTAACATAATTTGAAGAATTCTAGATACTAGTGTTAAAGCATCCAGGGGGTGATGAGACGTGAAGACTTATTTTCAGCCACATGTAAAAGAATGCAAAGTCATTTCTATAGGTATTCCTATTTTAGGTATTTCTATATTGTCTTTGTCAGGTTCTCTTTATGTTCCAGCTTTGTAAGAAGAAGGAAGAAGGAGAATGCCTGGAGAAAGTTCCTGTTAGGTGTTCTTTTTCAGGAGAAGGTTCCAAAGTTCTATTGAAGAGAAACTTGATATTTGAGAGAGGTATGTTTCAGAGGTGCACACATTTATGTTTATACTAGATTCTGAAGGAAAGAGGTATGAAGGACTAACAAGTATGAACAAGGATGAAGACAAAATGACATCATAGATATGATTTTTTTATGAGGCTCATGAGTTGAGTTGAGTTGAGTACAGTCAGAGATGAACCAGCTAGTGTTCAGAATACACTAAGTTGTGAGTTGTCAGTCACAAGTTCCAAGATTCAATACCTGATTTTGTTTAGTGTATTTACATGACACAGCAGAAGTACGTTGAGAAACCTTTTGTAAGGTAAATGAAAATATGTGGATCCTAATGTATGATTACAGGTTTGAGAAAACAGGAGATAGAAGGTTCAGAGTCATTTCATGCTATATATGTTGTCAAGGAGTGATTGCTTGATGTATACAATATTGGATATCTAGATTGCATATTTTCTCAAGTATTATGGTTCATGTTTAGCAAGTTCAGTTTTTTTCTGAAGATTGAAGAAAGCCAAATTCAGTTTTGAAGAAAACTTTCAAGAAAAAGTTTTGAAGGTCGATTTGGGAGTACAAGTTTGAAGCTTATGATAGTTTGCAGATAAATGAAGTTACATATCTAGTTCATTTTGTACCATTGTGACATTGAAGGGGGGGGGGGATTTTTGGAAAACAATGTCCCATGGTCAAATAGTGAAAATTGCTCAAAGTGATACAAGATCTGTAGACATCTTTAGTAGCTTCTCTACAACAAAAAGGCGTGGGCGCCTTGGATAGATCAAGTGCCTCCCATGCAAGTCGTCAGATTTCAAATCCCGCCAGCAGCAGCGATTCACATATAACTTTTAGTAAATAAAAACCAAAGCAAATTGACGATTATAAATGTGTAGCTTTTCACGGGCACATGATTTAGCGGTCGTAGCTAATTTTAACAATAAATTGATTTTGTGATAGTAAGCTTTTTCGAAAGTGCTTTTAAGATATGCTTTTGAAGGGATAACCAAAACTATATAAGAAGAGCTTTGGCTCATTGTTCAATCATCCAACACAAAGCCAACGCTAGCTTTAGTCCCTCTCTTGAGGAGGTGGTGCTCTAGCACACATGGGGCAGCCATGGTGCACTCTAGGAGCATGTTGAAGAGCAGCTATGGAGTACTTCTTGGAGAAGAGTGTGCTCACACTCTTGCTTATGGAGAGGACTTGTCCATCACTAGCCAGTAGGGGAAAAAATGAACCATGAATGGGCCTTTTAGATTAAGGAGTGATTAGTGATGGACCAATCAGAAGAGGGTGGTGGCCACAGTCTATGCCCTATAAAATACTAGGCTGAAGGGTGGAGAGGGGACATATTTCTCCCTTATTTAATGAGCTGCCTCTAGAGAGAGAATGAATCTCGTAACTCAGTTGGGCCCAAAAATTCAAAATTTCTGAAAAGTTAAAAAACTCATCATAACACGTGAAAATGGACCCCCCATTACTTTTTAGGGTCAAAAGTACTCTTTTTGACCCCAAATTCAAAATCCGTGCATGTTTTGAGCTGAAAAAAATGAGTTTTTTCAAAAATACTCAAAAAAGAGTTATTTCCCTCCTAAACCTCACATTTTCATACCCAGGTCCCAAAAAGTCATCTTTTCCCACTACTTTCACTCTGTAGCACACCATTGAAGCTCCTGTTTCTACACTCCAACCTACCTGCATCTCCTATCTCGAATTACTGTTGTAGCTTGAAGACCTTTAGCTTCAATGGCAACATCTAAAGCTTCTAGGCGACCAAAAGATGAAATCCTCACATTAAGATGTCACAATATCAAAGCCACAGATGGGCAGTGGCTATCACATGAGTACTCCAAAGGTGCATGGGTGTACATGCAACCCTCTAGAGTTGGGCCTCATCGAGTTAGAGATCGTGGAAACTTAGATCTTCATTGGAAGGGAAAGTTACTTGGCTTCAAGAAGCATAGAGACAATGGGATGGTTGCTATTGTACAACATGTTTTTACAATGGCAACTATGAAACTTGAAAACTCTAGTAGTATGAGATATCCTGTGAACTGTAAGTATTACTCTACAATATTTTATGTTTTCTTGTGTCGGATATATTTCTGAACTATTTAGATATGTTTTTGTTTGTTTCAGATGTATTTCCTTCTACTTTGGTGGAAGAGCAACCACTTCATAGTCTTACAGGTACTTTCCAGGCATTGCATGCAGATGTTGGTGCACTAGTCTTTCCAAATATATCTCCTGCTCAACTTTACCATGATAGATTTTTCTTTTACACACATAGATATGTTGTACCCTCTACAATGAATGGTTTTGGAAGGTTAGAGAGAATTGAAGTACATTCTCTTCTTAGCTTGGAGTGGCCAAAACTTGATATATGGTCCGTATCATCTTTGAAGCAAAAGATGGTAATGGATATACATAACTCTTTGAAATTCACAAAAGTGTCTAGGTCTATAGGTTTGCACTGGTCTTTTCCCATTCATTGTTTTGTATATTTATTCCAAGGATTCTCATTCCAAGAGACTTCCACCATGTTCATGTGTAAAGATATCACATATGAGCAAGTCGAAAGTCTTCTTGGTGAAAATTGGGGTTTGATGGAAGGAATTGCAAAAGGTGATAAATATCTCTGTAAAATAGGTGGAACAGGTATAGCATTTCGATATTTGAAACAACGTACTTCATTATACATCAAATTCTACTATGATCGTTGGATGTGAAAACTTGGCAAATGGATACCATTTCAAAGTTCAGAGGGATCTTTGCATTCATTTGAAATAAAGCTTAGATTGCCCAACAATGAAACAGAAACTATTTTAGTGAATAATCATTGGACCTTGGCTAATCTGAGAGAACACTTGATGATTATGGGGTTTGAAGGACTAACTCAATCCATCTTCAAAATTCAAGGACATAAGGTGAGAAATGTTTCATGTTTTTGTTAAAGTAATCTTTTTGTTATTGTTTATTTTACTTTAATGACTTCAATTTGTTGCAAATTGATTACAGGTGGGCAGAAGAATGGAATACAAAATGAAAGTCCCTGTAGATTGGAGCAAAGATGGAACAGAGCTCTCATTGTCATAGTTCTTTTGCAACCTGATAATGTCACTTCTTGGGCCCTAGTCATTGTATCTCATGGTTTTTGCACTTTCAAGAACCTTGTAAAAAGTAGGACAATTGATTCATGTTAGATATTATATATACCTTATTCTCTGCAATGATAATTTCAAAACTTTTGGAATGTCAAAAATTCTGTTCACTACTTTGAAATGTGGTTGCCCATGTTTTTTTCTGTGCATTATTTTGTCATCCGAAACTCATTTTTTGAAATTGAACTTCTTTATTCTATACTTTTAAAAGTGGGCCCAGTCAATTTAAAAACTTGAAACTGCTATAAAAATGGCTCTATGTGCTCATTTCTCACATTTGCACTCTCAAAGAGCTAGAAAGCACAGACTGCAAGCCTCTAGAAATCTCGCGCGCAAGCAATGGCTGCTAGCACTTCCACTCCCATGAAATCTCCTCGAGATTTATTCATGGAGTTTTTGGAAACTACAGACTACAATGGTCGTACGGATTTGTATGACCTAGTCTGTAGAGTCCCTAATCTTGAAGGGACAATAGCCATGAATTCCGATGTGATCGATGAGATCACAGATTTTATGGAACTCTATATTTTAAGATATGCCATAGATATTCCAGCATATGAGTGTAAATGGGTCCCCTGTGACCTGCTTTTTTACATTCATAAAGGAGATGAGGCATTTGCGAAGCGCTTAAAGCGTTTCATGGCGATTGCTGAGGCTTCAGGGCACCTGTTAGATGACACAGTGCCCTTAATTAAACAATTAAATAAGAAAAGGAAAATGGGAAGAAAATATCTTTCCTACATAGCAACAACAATCTTTTTTGTCAATGAGGAGCCCGAACCTTCACCCATGGACCTACCCCATCTTGTTACTGGGGGTTTTGTAGATGACAAGAAGGAACCCCAGACAGAAGCTCTCAACTTATTAGAAGAGAGTCAAAAAATTTCCAGAGAATTTCCTCAAGGAGTAGTGGACAAATTAAAGGAAGCCAGTACACAGAAGAGTCCACCCTCCAACTTAGACCCCGTGGAACCCACTCTACCAGAGGTAGAGATGGAAATGTTTTCAGTTGTACTTGTTGATGGAGAGGAATTTTTGTTCCTGCATGATATTGAGAAGGCATTCGGTCTACGCCTCGACGAATGCCTTAGTATTTTCAGCTCAACCTCGGATGTTCCCATGGACAACACTTCTGACATTATCGAAAAGGCAACAATTCCACTTGGTGAATCAGTTGCGGACACCATTGCATTTGTGTGTGAAGAGATTTTGAGCCATGCCAACCAAGATGCCAGTGAAGAAGATCTAGCCACAGCAAGGGAAAGAATTTTGGAGAAGAAGATTCCAACATCCCCTGTTGTGGAGCAAAGTGGCATGGCCCATTCATCAATTCCACTAGATGCAATGGGAAGAGGAGAGGATGAAGACAGGCTTCAAGATGTAAGTCTCTACTGACATTTATGGTTGTCTCATATTCATAAAAGATGTATCTATTTAATTTTATGATTGTCTATGTGCAGGAAATAATTGAAGTGGATAAATTTGCAGCAAGGAGTGGTGGTGACCGTGTTTCCCGGGGCCATGGCTCTTCCTTGGCACAGTACATTGGAAAATTGCCAAAGGAAGATTTTGTAATAATCCACAAGGACTTTTCCCCTCAAGGACACTTCATGACTTGGTGTATGAAGGCCTTGAGTAAAGTTTTGTGCCTATCTACAATAATGCAAGGGACCAATTGTATATTTCTAGTTAGGAAGTCCCTTGCCCTTACTACCCTAGGAGTTAACTTTAGAGGAAAAATATTAGGTCAAATAGGAATAGCTTTGGGTCTTGGATTGACAGACCCTCAATTAATATCCCAATCAGTTTTGACTTACCAATTGCCTCTATCTTTTCAGAGAAGAAAGAATGTAGTGGAGAGGCTCAAGGCCAAGAGCCAATTGTAAAAACTTTATAATACCAATGTTTTGTTTTTCCAATTTCCATGTGCATTCAATCTATTATATCTTTATGGTTTGACAATCTCATAACTTTTGCACAGTTTAATCAGTCTTTTTCCATTGTTTCTTGTAATTTGTGTTGCCCAAAATGCATGGAATGGCTAAGGAATGCAAAAAAAAGGCCTGCCACAGAAACGCGGGGATGGGCCCTGCAAAACTTTTGCAGGGCCCATCCCCGCGTTTCTGTGGCAGGCCTTTTTTTTGCATTCCTAGGCCATCCTATGCACTAGGTTACCTGTATTGCAAGTCTATCTTCTCAATTAGCACCTTCACTTGGGGAAATGTGGAACACTCTTCTTATATGCAATAATTAGAGAAAATTAAGACTCCTCTGGGTGCATATAAGCATGCAGCAGTAAATCAGTGCATGTATGTATGTTCATAAACATTTTTTAGCTATTGGTCAGGGGTTTAGCATGCAGTGCACTCTAGCCAAGGCTAATCATATGCCCCCATGTGCATGGCATGGGTTTTCATGGCTTGGAAATGCCAAAAAAAGGCCTGCCACAGAAACGCGGGGATAGGCCCTGCAAAACTTTTGCAGGGCCCATCCCCGCGTTTCTGTGGCAGGCCTTTTTTTGGCATTTCTTGGCCATGAAATGCATTAAATAGCATTACCACTTACAACAAGTACAGAAAAAAGAATGATACAACTATGAAAAACACTTCAAAGATGTACTGGAAAAACACACCTACAAACATAGGAGAAATAAACTTCAAAACATGTACACTAAGAGATAAACATTTGGGAGAGCAAATATGACAAGACAAACATTATATTCATCATTTGGGTTTTACAAAATATTCATCGTATGGGATATACAAAAGGTTATCCAAACAAGGGAGTACAAATTATGGTTAATGGTCATTCCCTCTAATTCTCCTAGCTAGCTGCAAATCTTTAGGTTGTATTGTCACTCTCTTTGCATGGATGGCACATAGGTTAGAGTCCTCCAACATTGATATAAGATACGCCTCTGCAGCTTCTTGTAGAGCTTCAATGGCTATCCCTTGGATACGAAGTCCAGCGCAATAGCGTTGGATCTCTTCCTTCACAACTCTTGCAAATGACCTTCGTGGAATCAGAAGCTCCACAGACTTTTGATAGTGTCGAATCTCCGCAAAGGCTCTGGTTTGCTTTCTGCGCCTTTGTGGTGCTCTTGCATTTGGGGGGATGTTGGGTTGTGGTCGTTGTGGTCTACGACGTGGTTGATAGTTCTTCTTTCTTCTTGGAGGACGCCTAGATGGTCCTGCCTCATCATTTACTTCCTCTGCCCGACCTTGCTCTCTTTCCTCATCGGTTGGTCTTTGTCCTTGTCCTGGGGGGAGTGTCTTGCCTCCTTGTGTTACTCGATGGTTCACGGGGATATCATCATTGTTCCATGGTGGCTCATTTATACTTTCTTCATCTGAGGAACTCGATAAATTTGATGTCTCAATCACAACTCGTCTATGTCCTCGTTGTTTGGGCCTTGCCTTCACTGGTGTCCTGATTGGGGGCTCATCATGAGATGCAGAAGGGGAATAATTTATTTCTTGGGATACATCTCTCTCTGGTGAACCTTCATCCCCCCGCGATGCAATGCTACCGGACTGTGTCACTACACCTGAGTTTCGTCTTGAAGAGTGGCTTGTGGTTCGACGCTTCTTGTGGGGTGTCATCCATGTTGGGCGCTGAGTACCTTGCACATGGCTAGGGTAGACGACATGATCCTTCCTAGTAGTCTGCTTTGTCCGTGCCATTCTCTTAGATTGTAAAGTGGTAAAATGAGGAAGGACACCTCTATTTATAGGCTTTCACTTAAGAATTGTCCTGTTCACATTTAAATGGATAAAAATTAGTTTTAAGACATTAAAAGTATATTCACAAAAATAGTAGAATTTTATTTGAAGTGAAAGGGGTTATAAAAACCTTGAAAAGTATAATGCATTTTAAGAGTTTGGAAATTATTTCCAAGCAGAACCCTCGCGGACTCTTTGTGAACGCCATTGGGCATGATGTTCGGGTCCTGACGATGACATCCACTTCTCTCTTGCAATATCATGTTGTAGCTTTCGTGTAATCTTTGCTAGTTGTGACTCACATGCCTTTTCCATTACATATTTTCTAGCAAATGTCGCACGAAAGAACCAATTGAACATTTCTTCTAAATAGTTTGATTGGAGTAGACCACCCCCATGACGAGTGTTTTTAAAGTAAACACCTCTAGCCCTGTAATGTGACTTCTCCATTCCTTGTGTACTAAAAATGTCCAGTGACCCATATCGATTCATAAAATATGCTCCATGTGCAAAAAGAATATGCTATGATCTGGTCAATAAGATATACACATAGTGTTTAAGACCAAATAAAAAAATGTAAGCAAAACTTACTATGTAATGTGTAATGTTGCTTTCTCCCCAAGATAAGATGAATGACTGTGTAAACTCCTTCAAAGTCACTTGGAATAATTCTCGTTGTGAAGCATTAGTGGAGGCCAAACACATCAAATGTAACAATTGATCGAACGATGACCAAACCTTCTTTCGCTTGTTAATGAGATCAACCTGACTATCATTGTCAGTTGTAATTGAACAGAGGTCCTTCCAAAGCTCCCATTTCCCATCATCTTGACTATTCACATCTTTTTTAAAGAAACGTCGTGCCTTCTTCCGAGTCATTGAAACTTGTTGTAAAATCTCTTGAGACTCACCATACTTCTTAACAACTAAAGATACGTGGCCACCATGACAACCTATAGAATTCAAAAGATCTTCTATTTTCTGGATTGCTATTATAGACCTCTCTAGTGGTTTCATTGCAAATGCATATTCAACATGGAGCTTCAAAAGCCTATCAAAGATCCTCATGAATGCATGCAAAGTACAAAAGTGAACATTGACTAATGGAAATGGGATAATGGGGTTCCAATCATTGCTTATTTTATCACGAGTCGGTTCCTGTAACATTGGACACCTCAAAAGTGATATCTCCCATTCCCTGTGATTCAATGAGTCTGTTTCATCAATTTCTTCAGAGTCATCAACTCTCGTCAATGCCCTTGCATGTTTAGACTGTCTCTTAGATCCTTTGTAACCTTGTGTACAATATGGGCAAGGATAGAGAGAAGATGCTCCTTGTTTACAACCTAACATGCATTTTATACTCTTAAGGTCTCCACCCAAATGCCATTCTACATCAAAATCACCTATATCATCTACAAAAAGCTTTTGCCCATGTATTTGAGAAGAGATTACTTCCGTAATCCACGGAGTCCTACTAAAAATCCATGAAATAACATTATTTGTTTCTTTGGGAACTTCTATAGCACCTAACCACCAGATATCTCTCTCTGATTGCACACTGTAAGTCAAATGGTCCCTCTCTCCTAAAGTTTCATCACTCATTGCATGGTCCATAATTTCGTTCATTAGCGTCACACTCAACCTTTCTAGTCGCCGACCCTTTATGATTTGACACTCATCAAGCTTCAGTATGAACTTTAACTTAACATTACAGTCTGCACAAAAGAGAAAACATTATCTTAATATGACACTTGAATGCAATAGAACTTCAACACCAAATAAAAGGTAGTAGGGGTACCTTTGATTGTTGAACTATAAAAGTGAACCATTGCTTGTTGAAGCTTCTGAAGATCCACAAATATATTGTTGAATTTAGTGTAAGTAAATCCTTGTGTAGATAGGATTTTTGATTGCTTCTTGGGAATATTTGGATGATAAATAGAGGCAGGCATAGTTTCTTCTATGAATAAATATTGTCCAATAGTACGAGTCACATCCTCATTTGAAGTTTTTTTATTGATAGACAATTTATATGGGCATGGAAATATACTTTGAGAAATACCTTGTGATTGTAAGGCTTGCCTGAGAAGGGTGTACATTGCAGTATACCCATTTCTACTGATGCCTGCTTCGTCACATATTGCCTGCACATCTTGCACTGTGATAAGATTTTTTAACTTCTTTGAAAACTCAGCTTCAACAACAACTCTAATACACTTTCCTATGCGTGAGTCTAAAGCAGAAGTGATTTCTTTGGTGTTTATACAACTATTCATCAGCTTGAATTGGTCTTGTGTTGTTGATGAAGCAGTTATGTCTTCAATAAACGACCTACACAATGAAATATTCCATTACAAATCTTCATTAAAACATATAAAAGTAAAACAAACACTCACCTTGTTGCATATATACGTCGTTTGCGTGCTCCACCACCTTTTGAAAGAGCTTCAAAGGATGACAATGATCTTTTCCTATGTCTCATACCAAGTGGAGTCTCTTTCAGCTGCTGGAGATTGGCAGTTAACTTTGAAATTGTGCTTTGTTTTGCTTCAGTATCCTGTTCCAAATCTGCAAGTTGTTTTTGTAAAGATATGATTGTGCTTTCTAAAGTGACCACCCTCATATGATGGATGTGATGTTGTTGGAACCAATACTTAGCAGTAGCAAGTGAATGTGTAGATAATCTCTTGCAGTAACCTAATAGTCCAGCTTCACCCGCACCAATGAACTGAAGTAAAGTTGAGAGGTTATGGAATGTTGGATGGTAAGAAGATATTGGATCAAGAGGATAGAGTGAACCATGAGCCCAAAGATCAATACTTTTTTCTCCAGCTGCACGACGTTCATTTTGAGAATTGGCATCATTGTTGCATCGTGTATTTGGAGCAAACTCTCTAGGCACACGAACATGGATACTTGTTGATGCAGGAGCATGAGGACGTTCTACTGTGAAGTTTGTGATACATGTCAACACCATCTTTGCTAATGACCAACAATATCAAAAACAAAGATGAAAAACTGGTTGGAAGGGAGTCTAAAGCATAGGTTTTGCTCAAAAAATGTGTTTTCTTGTATGTGTATGGGTTAAAGTGTATTTTTCCACTGAGTATGGCTGAAAATGATGAAATTTGAAAAAAGTCATTTTTTGGGGGAAGCATAGTCACGGATTTGATGATGTGGCACTTACTTTTGGAGGGAGTTTGAAAATTATACTTTTTCTAAAAGAAACTTCAGGAAATGGGCCCAAAAAAGTAACTTCTGACATATATATTAAAAAATAAGCTCTTTTGAGTTAATATACACTGAAAATGAGACTTTTTAAAAAAACTCATTTTTTTATTCAAATACATGTACGAGTTTGATGATGTGGAAAGTAGATTCTCTTTCTCTCTCTCTAGAATAAGAAAGAGAGAGGCCTATTGAAGCCTAAAAAAAAGCCTACTCCAGCCTACTAAAAAGTGCCCTATTAAATGCACTTTGTCCCCTTAAACAAGAACAGAATTAAGCTTAATCCCTAAAAATTAGGGATCCTTACAAGGCCCATGCAGGGTTCATTTTTTCCCCTAATGCTTGGTGGTGTGGGTCAACTATCTACATAATATATTTGAAGATTGTCTTCTACATGAAGATTTTGGGTTACTTCAAAGACATTGGATGGAGGTTAACATAAGATTTGCATGTTATGTTAAGAATATTTCTTCTTACATTTGTACATTCACTCATCCACCTATTTCTGTTCACATACAGTGGTTGAGAGTTTTGCTCCCACATTCTACATTTACATTTGTATGTATGATAGTGTGAGTAAGCAGTGGCCTACGTAACACTTTACACATGTCTAATCTTTCTCTATCTTTTTCTCATCATTTGATTGATTAAGTGTGATATGTTCATGTTTTGTCAATATTGGAAGATTGTTGGATTCTATGTTGTATATCCAAGATCTACGGAACTATGGACCTATGATATTAGTTATGAGCCTACTAAATTTCCAACATATCTCTCTCTCTCACTCTCTCTCTTGCATCTTGGTAATTGATGTACTTCCTCACCCCCCTCTCTATTCCTTATTGTTTTTATGGTTTCCTAATTTGAATTTCATTTTGTTTTGCAGAAGTTTTTTTGAGGCAGTTTTTTGTTTGGTGAGAGGGGACGTCGATTGTGCATGTGTGACGATTATTCTGGGGTTGCATTGATGTGAGTGATCTACATCCATGCATGTATTTATTTTTTGTTCTTTATTAGAGAGAGAGATGGAAAAGAGAGAGAGAGATGGAAAAGAGAGAGAGAGAGAGATATAGTGAAAGAGAGAGAGAGAGAGAGAGAGAGAGATTGAAAGATTGAGAGAAGAGAGAGATAAAGAAATCAAATTAAATGTTGGTTAATGTTTGAAGAGAGAGAGAGAGATTGAAAGAGAGAGAGAGAGATATTGAAGGAGAAAGAGAGATAAAGAAATGAAATGAAATTTTGGTTAATGTTTGAAAAGAGAGAGAGAGAGATAGAGATAAAAATCAACATGTAATACATACTCACATATACACATACACTCACATACATATACACATACACACACACACATATACACATACACACATATATACATACACACACATACAAATGCATACACACACATGTATACATATAGATAGACACACACACATAGACATATGCACACACATGCACTCACATGCATACATACACACACATAAGAGAAGCACATATACATACACACATATGCTCACATACACACATAGGGTTATGGTTTTAGGGTTTTAGGTACACACACATATACACTCAGATACATATACACATACACACACATATAAACATACATACACACATATATACACATACACACACAAATATTCATACACACACATACACACATATATACATACACACACATAGACACACACATATACATAAACACATACACTCACATACACACATAGGGTTAGGGGGTTTTAGGTATACACACACATAAAATCATGTAGATACACAGATACACACACATACACACATATATACATACACACATATAGACACACACATACACATGCATACACACACATATATACAGGTACATAGACACACACACACATACAAATATGCACACACATACGCTCACATGCATACATAGACACACATAAGAGACACACATATATGCTCACATACACACATAGGGTTAGGGTTTTAGGGTTTTAGGTACACACACATACACTCACATACATATACACATACACACACACATACACATACACACTATAGCTCAAGTTTGAGTACCACCTCCTTTACTTGTCAATCCACGGAGATGTGACGAGGATATGAAGATCATGAGCAATTGTGGTGAGCAAATGTAAGTGACAAGCACATAGATGCACGCGCACACACACACATGCACACAAGGCAAGATCAAAGAGAGGAACAATGGAAAGCTTCAATTGCACAAGAACTCTCTTACAAAAGGTTTAATCGCTCCTAAGCCAATTCTCTAACAAGCTACTTAGAAGATAACCCCAAAAATGAGCTCTCTTGCTCTTTTTATAGTTTTTTGACTAGTCTTGGCCCTCTCTAGACCTAGTGTCCAACCTAGTTAAAAATTAGGTTCCAAGGCTTATTTGAGGGCTCAAACGGAATCTAAAGATTATGAAATTGATATGTAGCTACTTCTAATGCTCCTAAAGCTTGAGGACTCCTTGGCTTGAACAAAATGGAGTTGCAAAAATGTAAACTGATATTTACAATGGTTTTAAAAGATAAAATCATTGTTTTTATAGGGATTGTTTTGAAAATTTGACATATACTTCTTGGAGCTCCCTATATGCTTCCTTTTCTTCTATGTTCACTTCTTCAATGATGTTCCCATGCTTCATGCTTGACCTTGAGTGCCAACACTCCCCCCCCCTCTCGAGTTTGTCATCCCTGACAGAGTCTGTCAAAGTGGGTGTTCCATGTACTACTTTGAGAGGTAGTGTTTATCATGTATCAGCAAGAGTGATCTGCCTTCCAAATGCAATAGGGTGGTTTCTCCTATTTGTTAGTTTTTCATTGCTAGTTTTTGCAAGTTTTATTCCCTTTGTATGAATTTTTTCCTTGGATTTCAGCATGATGGTGTATTTGTGAGCTTCCAAAAATTTCTAGTTTCTCAAAAGAGGTTGTCCATGTTGATTTTGAGTAGTTTTCGACTGTAAATTTGCTTCAGAGATGCTAATGGTGTAACGATGATGTCCTCTGGATATTTCAAACATGGATGTCATAATTCCCATGCCAAGTACTCGTAACCCATGATGAATGATGGTTAAGTGTGTTAGTGCATGGGTTGAAGAAAATATGTGCCTTGTACATGGCCTTGTAATGTGGCCCTATGCATGCTTACTTGGGGAATGCATGGTAAGAAGTATGGTGCAAAAATTGGGTCTTGAGCTAAGTGCTCAAGGGTATGCTGACGAAGAGGTTTCCCAATCTATCATTGTTATAGTGTTGCCAAAGTAGGGGATTCTTACCATGGTGAATGATCGATCGATGTTCATCTCTTCGTGTTGTACTCCCATCACGGTGATGGACCATTGGCTTGTCTTTTGTTGTTGGTGAATGTCCTTGTTGATGATTCACTGATGAGATTCTTCAAGCACCTGGTCCTGTCTCTTCTCTATTTCTTTTCTTTTTTCTCTTTTTTTTGAGGAGCAATGTCACAAAACAAGAAGAAAGAGGTTAGTATCAATAAAATCATTTACATATGTCAAATTTGTCTCATGTGCCTAGGATTCTCAATTGTGTCTATGCATGGCCTTGTAATGTGGCCCTATATTAATGCATACTCTAGAAATGCATGATCTGAATGGTGCAAAAGATGGGGTTATGCAAAGAGCATATGGTTTTTCCCCATTGAGATTTATGATGTTACTGGCAGATGTTGAGGCAATCCTTTGCTAGAGGTATCCATTGGATCTCGAAATGATGGAAGCAATCGATGGTTGAATGACAGCTGATCCTTCCTCCTTATAGGGATCCATTTTAGAACAATTTTTGGCCACATACAAATCACTTTTGGACTCTTCATCTTTGGATGGTTTCATGAACTTTGTATCCCTCGTGGTTAGCTCTTTGGTTCTATGAGCGCTAGTGGGGCTTTTTACTTTTGAATCCATACCATTGTTGATTGCCTTCTTACTAGTTCTGAAGAGGTGAGTTGATCTTCTTATGACCTCTTTGCTTGGTTCTGACCCTTGCCTCTCCTTGGCTTCTTTGTTGAGAATTTTCTCGTGAGGGAAATCATAAGGTTTTGTGCATGTAAGAGTTCCTTGGGAAGTCACATGTGTAATCACCCTTATTGAGTTGTAGCTAATTCCTTAGGTACCCAAATTTGTATGTTATTGTGGTCGGCCTTCATCATTTGCTTTGGTATCCAAATTTGGAGTACTCTTTAAGATAGAGATCTTTGTTGTTCTGCTACTTGTTGCCTTGACTTTCTCTATTGCTTCTTTGGTAATGAGTTTGACTCCAATGGTGTGATTGATGGCTCAACCTTTCGTACCCATATATGTTTCATGCCTGGAACTACTTTCTTTTTTAATTTTGCTTGTCTATTTGATATAGCAGTTGTCTTGTATTGTTTTGCTTGCCTCTATGGTTGAGCTCTTGTGGCACCATTAGTCTTTGAAAAAGAAGAGAGATCCACTCGCCTTCAAGCATGTTCTTCCATGATTGACTCCTTATGCATCATAGAGCTTTTGGAACATACAACATCTTCTTCTCTAAGATTAGTCTTAGATAAACTAAGAGAATGTGTGATACCTGGATTTATGATCATGCAATTCTCTAGTTCTAATCTAATGCATTGTTCATGTACCCAAACTTGAAGAAGTTGAATTCTTAGGTTTAAGTTGAGTGCATGGTCGTATATCCAATCTTCACCGAAGACAAGTGCTTCCATAGGGTCCTCATCTTGACACACTAGCATTTTGATTGTCATTGAGACATCTTTGAAGTAGATGGGAAGCTCTACCTTGCCCAAACAAGGGGTTTCCACACCTCCCAATCCTATGAGATAGGCTTCTATGGAATTGATGTTCAATTGTAGATCTTGGCAATGTGAGAGTCTAACTGCACTAGTTTGCACTTGAGCCAATCAAGGCTCTCATAGTTCTTTCTCTCTTTCCTTGCCCTACCTCTATGGTCAAAAAGGGACGTCAATCGATTATTTAAGGACCAATTGCACCCGATGTTTGGCACATGGGCATGTGATATCTGTTGGAGAAAGTCTATGACAAGCCTAAGTATTGGCTTGAGTCCCACAAAGTCATAGAAGAAGTCTTAAAATGAAGTCAATGTAAAGTTCACTTGTGAACTACCTCTTGTAACTTTTGAAGAGTTTACTTAATGTAAAAGTTAAAGAATCTTAAGTGGTTAATTCCACTTGATCAAAAAGGGAAAGAGGAGCCATGAATTCATGATTTGTGGTAGAAAGAGAATCAAATCAATCACAAATTGATTGGAGAGTGATTGAGGGAAGTTAGCCTCCCAAACTCAACTATAAATAGATGGCAGTTTTAGTCGTGGTTAGAGAGACCTATGTGAAGACCTCCAAGAGCTGAGCTTTATGCCATATCAAGGTGTGGTTCCAAGGCACACATATGTATCAGTAAGTTCATTGTATTATATAAGCAATATACTTTCATTTTCATGATCATTTGAGTTCATATTTCCATGTTCTTGTGAAGTGTACTACTCACTGCCATATCTCTCAGTTTTCTCAGTCAGATTGCAGAGATGAATTCTCTAAGCTTGGTGCATCATTTTCAGTGATTTAACTTGGTAACGTTAGCTCTATAACTCTACTATATGCTCACCAACTTGCATTTCATTTGGGTGTTTCAAACTTCAGTTATGTTCAGTTGAAGTCAACACTGTCTGTTCATTTTCACTTCTGTGTCAGGTACCCGACTTTTGTACCCATCTTGTGAGAGGGGTTTCGCAGTGTGTACTTACCCAAATTCAATGATGTAAAGCTTCTTGGATTCAGCATACTGTCTAGTATAAGCATACAATGTTTCATAATCATTGGAGTCTTAAGTCTAGAGTTATGTGTATTTTTTTGCTCACTGGTCTCATTACTGTAGCAGCCTATGAAAATCAGGATGATGTCATCAGTTGTTAAACATCATTCTCAGTGTGTGGTTCATTATTTTTTATGAGATTACTCTTGAAAGCTATCTCTTTAAGTTAACTAGACTTCCCCAAGAGGAATTAAGCTAATTGTTGCTGCTCTCAGAGAATTATGCAAAACACTGGACAGGTCTATGGACCAAAATAGCAAGTTCTTCACCTCTGAGCCAACTCCAACTTATCTGTTTTGATTTATCTTTTTGAGAGTGATCTTCCAAGGTACATAGGGTGTCTAATACATTCATTTGCAAGCTAAAAGGGCCCACCATATACTCCTGGTGTTCATTTGGCTGGTGTAGATCAAGGATTTTGCAACACCTCTTCATCTTCAAGCACATACCTATCCATCTCTTCACAGTGGCATCAGAGCAAGGTTGGACAACATGGCAGATGGATTTCCTTCATCAATTGACAAATTGGATAGAGGTAATTACTCAGCTTGGTCATTAAGGATGGAAGCTTATATCCAAGGTAGAAGTTTATATGGTTATGTGGCTAGAGATGAAGTTATGCCAAGTTTCAGGAACAAAAGTCAACCAACACAAGAAGAGCAAGAAAGATTGAGCACATGGTGCTCCAAGGATGCGCTTGCAAGTTCTTATCTCCTCAACTCTATCTCAGATTTGTTTTTGCCTCACATTAGAAGTTGTAAGACATCTCAAGAAGTGTGGGATGCACTTGAAGCTTTCTTTTCTTCAAGTACTAAAGCTAGGAAGCATCAACTATGGTTGGATTTCACAACTCTCAAGAAGGCTCCCAAACAAAATGTGACTGATTTTGTCACAAAGCTCAAGGACATAGCATATCAGTTGGGAAGCACTGGAGAGGTAATAGATGAAGAGCAAATTGTAAGGCAGGTCATCAATGGCTTGAAGGCAGATGACAAGTGGGAAGCATTCACCATAGCTATGGATTTGTACATGGACATGCATGTACCTGATTTCAATACAATCATTGGACAACTACTTACCCAAGAGGCAAAGCTTATCAAAAATGGAGAAAGCTCTAAAGGTAATCAATCTTCAGCTTTATACACTCATAAAAGCAAGTCCAAAGATAACAAAGGAAAGGCAAAGAAAGTGGATGATGAAGCAGGTACATATCAAGCTAACTATGCAGGTAGAGGAAGACATGGGAGAGGTAGAGGAAGAGGAGGTAGACAAGGCAGGGGGAGATCCCAAGACTCCAACTCATGTTCTATTTGTGGATTAACTAATCATACAACTGAAAATTGCTTTAGGAATTCTAGGAATCAAAGAGGCAGAGGATACAATAGAGGAAGTTATGGCTACTCAAGAGGAAGGTTCAAAAATTATCATGGAAACTACAACAACTACAATCATTCAAACTATCAAGGAGGATACAAAGGAAGGAGAGACTTCAATAACTACACAGAAGACTCAAACAAAGAGGATTCATTATTAATCATGAACATGGCTATGCCACAAGGTAAATCTGATGAGCATGTTTTCTACATAGATTCAGGTTGTTCAAATCATGTGGCAGGAAATGTGGCACTCCTATCAGATTTAGAAGATCCAAGGAATAAGCATGAGGTACAAACAAGAGATGACACAAGACGTCCTGTGGAGAAAATAGGCAATGTCAAAGCACCTGATGGAAACATCAACCTACTCAGTAAGGTACTCTGTGTCCCTACCATTACAAAGAATCTGATAAGTGTTGGGCAAATAGTAGAGATAGGGTTGCAAGTCAGGTTTGTTAAAAGTCAAGCTTCAAGCTAAAAATTCGTGGGGAATCTTTTATGGACATGTGGAGCAATCAAAGGAAGCCAAAAGCCACGAGATTCCATCAAGAAAAGTCACTCAACCACTCCCCAAGTCATCTCAACTAATTCCTCCAAGTTAGGAGGCTGATTTGGAAAGGTAGTTCCTAGATTTTAGGGGCACACCTCTCACTATAAAAGGAGCATGTATCCCGACTTCTTTTGGGCCATCTTCTTGGAGTTTTAGCTCATGTAAAGTGAGCACTAAGTGCTGGAGTTGTGATAAGCAAGCCCCTTGCTTAAGCAACCCCCTTGCTTGCTTGTTTGTTTTCTTTTAGTAGGCATATCTATGTGTGTGCGCAGGCAGTGTTGCAACTCTCTACCCCTGAGTTGTTAGCATTGGTTCTCCCTCATATGGTATCCATTTGATGTAATTCTTGTCTCATTGGATAGCTATAAAAGTCTATTTTATGCTTACCAATTCTCTGGAGCATTCTCTGAGTAAGCTGGGAGCAACATTCATTTTAGTGAAGTTGTGTGATTGATATCTCTCTCTTTGTGTAGGCTCTGTTGGAAATATTTTGCTCTCTGTTGTAAGGGCTGGTTCTCCTTCTCTATGTATCCATTTGCTATGATTTTGGTGTCATTGGGTAGCTATTAGAGTGCTCTAAAGTTGATTCAAGTTTGAGATTCATTCTCTGTATAATCGCTTAGAAAAGTTTGCTGGAGTGAAGTGAGGTCTCTGCTTGACTAGCAGTTGTGAGCATTCAACTAGCTCATGTTGTAGACATTGTTTCTCTTTGTGTAAGCATCCATTTCAAGTGAAATTTGTTGTGTTGGAAAGCCCTTGGTGTCTACTACAGGTCTACAAAAGCTCACTGGAGTTCTCGGCATAAGCTCTGAGTAAGAGCATTTTTGGTGTGCAGAGGTCAAAGAAGGATACCTGTGGAGGTCATTCGCGCTTCATCGTTGCTTAGGGGTTGAGATACTTCCCCCATCAGTGGTATCAGAGCATTTGGGAATCTTGGAGGCATCACATACAAGCAAGAAGACCTCTTGGAGTTGGTGGTTGAAGATTTGCATCAACAAAAGCTTCTTGGAGGTAGCTCACATCAAGGGGGATCTATTCTACTCAAAGTTTCAAAGAGCACAAGGTGTCCATCTAAGGAAAGCTTTGGATTGAGGTAACCTCAGAGCCTCATTTTCATTTTACACACATTGGAGCATTATCCAAGGGCTAGGTCAAGTATCAAGGACTAGATATGGGAGACTTCAACACTCAAATTGAAAAGCTAGACAAAGGGAACTATCAACCATGGAGATTTAGGGTCTCCAACTATCTTATGGGCAAGGGCCTTTGGGGGTTGATTAGTGGAAGTGAACCAAGACCTAGGTTGGATGAGAATCCAACCAATGATCAGAGAAGGGCCTTTAGGGAATGGAATGAAAGAGACAAGAGGGTTATCTTTATCCTTTCCCAACACATTAGCAATAGCATGATCGGCCATATCCAAGACTTGGATTCAAGCATGAAGGTATGGGAGACACTTGAAAGGCTTTATTCAACAAGCACCAAAGCAAGGAAGATCCAACTCAAGAATGAGCTCAACAACCTTAGGAAGATCTCAGGGAGTAGCATAAATGACTACATACTTAAGGTCAAGGAGTTATCAGATGCATTGGGATTCATTGGAAGCCAAGTAGACGATGACGATCTTGTGGCTTATACTCTCAATGGTTTGAGAGATGATGAGAAGTGGAAACCCTTTACCACTTCAGTATATGTAAGGGATAATCTTCCTGATTTTGAGCAATTGGTTGCTCTCATGGTCACCGAAGAAATGAACATAGGTGGAAGTTCAACTAAAAGCAAGGATGCACAAGTTTTCTATGCAGGTAATCAAAGGGGCAAAGGAAGACGAGGACAAGGAAGGGGCAAAGGAAGGTTTGGAGGAAGGCAAGGCCACTCAAGCAATCAAGGACATGACCAAGGCACCTCATCACAAAGAGGGAGAGGAAGAACAAGAGGAAGAGGAGGACGACATCAACAAAACAGGAATCAAGATGGTGAAGAATGTTACATATGTGGCAAGTTTGGCCACTATGCTAGAGATTGCTACCAAGGAGGAAACCAAAGGAGCTATAATCAAGGTTCTTCATACAAAGGCCAAGGTAATTATGCTTCTACAAGTTCAGAAAATGACAATCTCTTAATGATGCACATGAATGGGAATTCAAGCAAAGTAGATAACACTTGGTATATTGATAGTGGATGTAGCAACCATATGAGTTGCAATGCTTCTTGGTTTACTAATCTACATGTTCCCAAAGGTAAAGGACATGTAGAAACAGGTGATGATACAGCCCATGAGATCTCCCATGTTGGAGATGTAGCTTTGGATGACAAGGAGGAAGGAAGATGTCTCAAGGATGTCTTGCATGTACCTACTATCACAAAGAACTTGGTGTCCGTTGGGCAAATGGTTGAAAGAGGCTATCAAGTAAAGTTCAACAAAGGTGGATGCTTTGTGGAGAACCCTAAGCAAGGTTACAAGGTCATAGCAAGAGGAAAGAAGCAAGGGAGACTCTTCACTTTGGAGGTAAATTCTCATTCCACTCAACATGTCTACTTCACATATGGAAACAAGAGGATTTCGGAGTTGGACTTGTGGCACAAGAGGATAGGTCACATCAACATACAATGAATGAAGGAAATGCAATTCAAGAGGCTGGTTGAAGGTCTTCCCAACTTCCAAGGACAAGGTATGAAGCATTTATGTGAATCTTGTCAACTAGGGAAGCAAGCGAGACTTCCATTCAAGAAGAGTGGCTACATAAGCCAACATCCATTGGAGTTGATACATACAGATGTGTGGGGGCCAACCAAAGAGCAATCCATTGGAGGTAACAAGTACTTTGTCACTTTTATAGATGATTGCACAAGGATGGTTTGGGTTTATTTCATCAAAAACAAATCAGATGTGTTTACATGTTTCAAAGCATTCAAGGCAATGGTAGAGAAGGAAACAGGTACATATATCAAGAAGCTAAGGTCCGATGGAGGGGGAGAATATTTCTCCAATGAGTTTTCTGATTTTTTAATGGATCAAGGCATCAAGAGGCAAGTAACATGCAGGTACACCCCCCAACAAAATGGAGTAGCAGAGAGAAAAAATAGATACATTGCCGAGATCGTTAGAGCAATGCTTAATGAGATGAATGTACCTAACATGTTTTGGAGTGATGCAGCAAATACCGCCGTGTATCTTATGAATAGGGCTCCTACCTCAGGGATCCATGGCTTGACACCATATCAAGCCTATTATGGTAAGAAACCTGATCTTTCCCACTTGAAGATATTTGGATGTACTTGTTATGTACATGTGCCAAGTGAATTGAGGCACAAGCTACAACCAAAGGCAGAAAAGTGTGTGTTTCTAGGATATTCAAATGATCATAAAGGTTACAGGTGCTTCCACCCAAACACAAAGGACTTGAGGATATCAAGGGATGTAGCATTTGATGAGCTACTCCCTTGGTATAAGAAGTATGATTGTATGCAGGACTATGAAGAAGAAAAGCATGGACATGATGAAGAACAAATCGACCTAGAGCTAAGCGGCCCAAGGTGTTCCATCAATGAAGATAGTTCAAGCATGAACTCACCATGGAGGGGGAGATCTTCATCAAGCTATGAAGCACAATCAATCAACAAAGGCAAAGCAACATTGGTGGAGTTGGATGAAGAAGGTAATGAAGTTGAAGATGATGAAGGACACATGATGGAGAAAGAAGCCATGTCAAAGAAAGAGATCAAGTTCCCAAGGCAAAGGAGGTTTATTCCTCCAAAAGGTGAAGAAAGGAAGTCTTCTAGAGTTAAGTATCCAACTCAAAGGTTTACTTATGATTCATACATGGCAACACATTATGCATATATGAACAAAGTAGTAGAAGATCATGAGCCCGATTGCTATGAAGATGCAAGCAGGTACACCGAATGGAAAGAGGCAATGCAAGAAGAGATCGACGCACTTGAGGAAAATCAAACATGGACTCTAGTGCCCAAGAAGGAGAACATGAAGGTAATAGGTAATAAGTGGGTGTATAAAGTAAATAGGAATTCAGATGGATCTATTTCTAGGTTCAAAGCAAGATTGGTGGCCAAGGGTTTTGCACAAACCTATGGAGTGGACTTTGAAGAGACATTCAGCCCCGTGGCAAAGATGAGCACCATTAGGACACTCATTGCAATGGCTGCTAGCAAAGGATGGAAGCTCTTCCAATTGGATATCAAGAATGCCTTTCTCAATGGAGACTTGGAAGAAGAGGTATACATGGAGCAACCACTAGGTTTTGTTCATAAAGAATTTCCACATCATGTTTGTAGGTTGAAGAAGGCACTTTATGGCCTAAAGCAAGCTCCAAGGGCTTGGAACCAAAGATTGGTGGACTATTTGATCAAATGTGGTTACAATCAATGCAAGGCGGATCCATCTCTCTTCATCAAACAAAGAGGAGAACTTGTGGTCTACGTGTGTGTGTATGTAGATGATCTTATCATTACAGGTAATGATACAAAGGGCATTGAGGAGATCAAGGCAAAGCTTGGAAAGGAGTTTAGGATCTCTGATCTTGGAGATCTTAGGTATTTTCTTGGCATTGAAGTTGTATACAAAGAAGAAGGTATTATGCTCATACAAAGGAAGTATATTCTAGACCTACTTGAGAGGTTTGGGATGCTACATTGCAAGCCTATTTCAAATCCCATGGAAGTTAATGTAAAGCTAAGCTCCATTGATGGAGAGCCATTAGAGGATGTAACTTTGTATCGATCTATTGTAGGCTCTTTCAATTATGCCACAATAACCAGGCCCGACATAGCATATGGAGTTGGAGTGTTATCACAATTTATGCATAGTCCAAGGACTACACACTTGCAAGCTGCAAGAAGAATGTTGCGATATCTCAAAGCCACTATAAATGAAGGATTGTTCTACTCATTTGATGATGATATGCAGGTCAAAGCTTATTCCGATGCCGATTGGGCCGGTTCGAAGGAAGATAGAAGGACTACAAGTGGTTACCTAGTCATGCTAGGTAGCAAGATCATCTCATGGATTTCAAAGAAGCAACCCACGGTGGCATTATCTTCCACCGAGGCTGAGTATAGAGCTTTGGCTCAAGTCACATGTGAGCTAATGTGGATTAAGAAGTTATTTATGGAGCTTAATTTGCAGGTTGACACATATCCAATTTTTTGTGACAACATGAGTAGCATTCATCTAGCATCGAACCCTGTCTATCATGCTAGAACCAAGCATATTGAAGTGCACTATCACTTCATAAGGGAAAAGGTGATATCCAAGGAAGTTTCAGTACATCATATTGGTACCAAGGACCAAGTTGCGGACATGTTTACAAAGGCTTTGGATGGGATGAAGATTTCAAAATTCAAGCAATGCATCAACATGAAGGAGCTTGGATGAGGATGAAGAATTGAAGCTTGAGGGGGAGTGTTAAAAGTCAAGCTTCAAGCTAAAAATTCGTGGGGAATCTTTTATGGACATGTGGAGCAATCAAAGGAAGCCAAAAGCCACGAGATTCCATCAAGAAAAGTCACTCAACCACTCCCCAAGTCATCTCAACTAATTCCTCCAAGTTAGGAGGCTGATTTGGAAAGGTAGTTCCTAGATTTTAGGGGCACACCTCTCACTATAAAAGGAGCATGTATCCCGACTTCTTTTGGGCCATCTTCTTGGAGTTTTAGCTCATGTAAAGTGAGCACTAAGTGCTGGAGTTGTGATAAGCAAGCCCCTTGCTTAAGCAACCCCCTTGCTTGCTTGTTTGTTTTCTTTTAGTAGGCATATCTATGTGTGTGCGCAGGCAGTGTTGCAACTCTCTACCCCTGAGTTGTTAGCATTGGTTCTCCCTCATATGGTATCCATTTGATGTAATTCTTGTCTCATTGGATAGCTATAAGAGTCTATTTTATGCTTACCAATTCTCTGGAGCATTCTCTGAGTAAGCTGGGAGCAACATTCATTTTAGTGAAGTTGTGTGATTGATATCTCTCTCTTTGTGTAGGCTCTGTTGGAAATATTTTGCTCTCTGTTGTAAGGGCTGGTTCTCCTTCTCTATGTATCCCTTTGCTATGATTTTGGTGTCATTGGGTAGCTATTAGAGTGCTCTAAAGTTGATTCAAGTTTGAGATTCATTCTCTGTATAATCTCTGAGAAAAGTTTGTTGGAGTGAAGTGAGGTCTCTGCTTGACTAGCAGTTGTGAGCATTCAACTAGCTCATGTTGTAGACATTGTTTCTCTTTGTGTAAGCATTCATTTCAAGTGAAATTTGTTTTGTTGGAAATCCCTTGGTGTCTACTACAGGTCTACAAAAGCTCACTGGAGTTCTCTGCATAAGCTCTGAGTAAGAGCATTTTTGGTGTGCAGAGGTCAAAGAAGGATACCTGTGGAGGTCATTCGCGCTTCATCGTTGCTTAGGGGTTGAGATACTTCCCCCATCAAGGTTCACAAAATAAGGAGCATTTGTTGAAGATCCAAGTCAAGGATTAAAAAAAATTGCAAAAGGTGAAAAGACAGGTAGATTGTTCACATTTGAATTACAAGACACTAGAAACATTGCTCTCTTTAATTATGGTAGTCAGACACTCACAGAATTGGAAGTATGGCACAAAAGGTTAGCACATATTGGTGAAAGGTCATTAAAGCAAATTTGCAGGGACCAAAGTGTACTTGGACTCCCTAATTTGTCAAAACAACATATGATTTATAAGTGTAGTGCATGTCAATTTGGAAAGTCTCTCAGGTTACGATTCATGAAGAAAGGTTATATGCATGGAGATCTCTTGGAGTTGGTTCATACAGATGTATGGGGACCTAGCAAGGAAGCTTCAATATCTGGATCAAGGTATTATGTCTCCTTTATTGATGATTGCAGCAGATGGACTATCCTATTCTTTATGAAACACAAAGATGAACTTTTTTCATGTTTCAAAAGATATTTGGCTCTTGTGGAGAATCAAACAGGTAAATCACTAAAAAGGCTAAGGTCAGATGGAGGGGGATAATACTTCTCCCATGAGTTTGATTCTTTTCTTCAAGAAAGATGAATCAAAATAGAGGTAACTACAAGGTACACTCCTGAGCAAAATGGAGTGAGAGAAAGGAGGAATAGGACAATTGTTGAAGCTGCAAGGTCTATGTTAAATGAAAAGCATTTACCTAATTACTTATGGGCTGAGGCTGTATCTACAGCCACTTACTTGATTAATAGGTTGCCTTCAAAATCCCTTGATGGGATGACTCCATATGAGGCTTGGAATGGAAGAAGACCAAGCTTAGATCATTGTAAAATTTTTGGATGTATTGCTTTTGCTCATGTTCCTTCACAAGTTAGAGGCAAGATGGATCCAAAGGCAGAAAGGTGTGTATTTCTTGGTTTTGACAACAATCAAAAGGGCTACAGGTTATACAACCCTACCAACAAAGGATTCTTGGTAAGCAAAGATGTAGTTTTTGATGAGAACAGTTCATGGTATGAAGATTCATGCAGGAAGGTCAATTTACCATATGATCTTGAAGAAGATTTTCCAAAGCTTGGTAGAGAACAACCAAAGATTGAAGAAGAAGACACCTCAGAGGATGATAAAGAAAATGGAAAAGATCAAAGCATGGAAGTCTAAAGATAAAGCAAAATTGCAGGAACTTGGGCATGAGGCAAAATCATCACATCATGGCCTAAGAAGATCTATGAGGGAAAAGAAAAAACCAGAAAGGTATGGGTTTGACACCTCATTAGTAACGAAACATTCTATCTACATAGCACAGGATATAAACCAAGAGGAGCCATCATCCTTTGAAGAGGCCAAAGCAAAATCAGAATGGAAGCATGCAATGAAGGAAGAGATTGAAGCACTTGAGGAAAACAACACTTGGGATTTGGTGCCCAAGACTTCATCCATGAAGGTAATAGGCTCAAGATGGGTCTATGAACTCAAGAAGAATTTTGATGGTTCCATTAATAGGTATAAGGCATGGCTTGTAGCAAAAGGCTTTGCACAAACTCAGGGAATTGATTATGAGGAGACCTTCTCTCTTGTGGCAAAAATGCCTACTATTAGGGTTTTTCTTAGTATTGCCTCTTCCAAGAATTGAAAGATACTTCAACTAGATGTAAAGAATGCATTCTTGAATGGTTGGATAACAGAAGAGGTATATATGGCACAACCACATGGTTTTGAGAATCAAGTTTATCCTGATTATGTATGTAAACTTAACAAAGCATTGTATGGTCTCAAGCAAGCTCCAAGAGCTTGGAATTTCAGGCTTGTTTCATTCTTGCAAGACAAAGGCTTTCAACCAAGCAAGGCAGATCCTTCACTCTTTATTAAAAATAATAATTCTGAGGTCATCTACTTATGTGTATATGTAGATGATATTATATTGACAGGAAATGATGGAGATGGTATGAAGAAGATCAAAGATCAGATGAGAGAAGAGTTCAAGATAAGTGATTTGGGTTCACTTACCTACTTCCTAGGCTTGGAAGTTGTCTACAAAGATCATGGTTTGTTTCTCACTCGAAGAAAGTACATTAAGGACATGTTGGCAAAATTCAAGATGCAAGATTGTAAGATTGCAGGTACTCTAATGGAGGTCAATCACAAATTGAGCTGACATGAAGGTGAACTCATAGAGGACATCACATCATATCAAAGTCTAGTGGGTAGTCTCAACTATGCCACATTGACAAGAGTAGATATATGTTACAGTGTGAGTGTGCTAAGCGAATTTATGCACACACCAAGGAAACCACATATGGATGCTACCAAAAGGATTCTCAAGTATCTCAAAGGAACCATAAATGAAGGACTTTATTATCCTTATGTATATGATTTAGGCTTGAAGCTATTTTCTGATGCAGATTGGGCTGGCTCCAAGGAAGATAGAAGGAGCACTTTAGGTTATCTTACCTTTGTAGGTTCAAAGCTTATTTCATGGTCATTGAAGAAGCAACCCACAGTTGCTCTCTCTTCTACTGAAGCTGAATACAGAGGTCTTGCCATAGCTACTCAGGAAGCTATGTGGATGAAGACATTATTCAAAGATCTTGGATTGGAGTTTGGAACTCCAACTATTTATGGTGACAATATGAGTTCTATTCATTTGGCTGCTAATCCTATTTTTCATGCAAGGACTAAACATATTGAAGTTCATTATCACTATGTACAAGAGAAGGTTCTAAGCAAAGAGATTCAAATATCATAAGTGTCCACTCATCAACAATGTGCAAATATTCTAACCAAAGCATTGGATGGTACAAAGCTTTGCAAATTCAAGGCTATGATTGGTTTACAGGTAATCTTGGAAGATTGAAGACCTCAAGCATACTTGGCTTGAGGGGGAGCTGTTGGAGCAAGTCTATGACAAGCCTAAGTATTGGCTTGAGTCCCACAAATTCATAGAAGAAGTCTTAAAATGAAGTCAATGTAAAGTTCACTTGTGAACTACCTCTTGTAACTTTTGAAGAGTTTACTTAATGTAAAAAGTGAAAGAATATTAAGTGGTTAAGTCCACTTGATCAAAAAGGGAAAGAGGAGCCACCAATTTGTGATTTGTGGTAGATAGAGAATCAAATCAATCAAAAATTGATTGGAGAGTGATTGAGGGAAGTTAGCCTCCCAAACTCAACTATAAATAGATGGCAGTTTTAGTCGTGGTTAGAGAGACCTATGTGAGGACCTCCAAGAGCTGAGCTTTATGCCATATCAAGGTGTGATTCCAAGGCACACATATGTATCAGTAAGTCCATTGTATTATACAAGCAATATACTTTCATTTTCATGATCATTTGAGTTCATATTTCCATGTTCTTGTGAAGTGTACTACTCACTGCCATATTTCTCAGTTTTCTCAGTTAGATTGCAGAGATGGTTTCTCTGAGCTTGGTGCATCATTTTCAGTGATTTAACTTGATAAAGTTAGCTTTATAAGTCTACTATGTGATCACCAATTTTCATTTCATTTGGGTGTTTCAATAATCAGTTATGTTCAGTTGAAGTCAACACTATCTGTTCATTTTCACTTCTCTGTCAGGTACCCGACTTTTTTACTCATCTTGACAGAGGTGTTTCTCAGTGTGTACTTACCCAAATTCAATGATTTATAGCTTGTTGGATTTCACATACTGTCTAGTAAAAGCATACAAATTTTCAGGATCATTGGATTCTTAAGTCTGGAGTTATGTGCATTGTTCTTCTCACTGGTCTCATTATTGTAGCAGCCCGTGAAAATCGGGATGATATCATCAGTTGTTAAACATCATTCTCAGTGTGTGGTTCATTATTTTTTATGAGATTACTCTTGAAAGTTAGCTCTTTAAGTTAACTAGACTTACCCAAGAGGAATTAAGCTAATTGCTGTTGTGCTCAGATAAGTATGCAAAACACTAGACAGGTGTATGAACCAAAATAGCAAGTTCTTCACCTCTGAGCTAACTCCAACTTATCTGTTTTGATCTATCTTTTTGAAAGTGATCTTCCAAGGTACATAGGGTGTCTAATACATCCATTGGCAAGCTAAAAGGGCCCACCATATACTCTTGGAGTTCATTTGACTAGTGTAGATCAAGGATTTTGCAATACCTCTTCATCTTAAAGCACATACACCAGTGGCCTCAAAGGCATCTCATCTTTTTTTATCGGATATTGTGCACGTTGGCATGTGTCGCATCTCTTCACATAGGTATGTGCATCTATATGAAGAGTGGGCCACCAGAGTCCTAAGAATAGAATGGTCTTAATTACTTGGTTAGGTCTGAAGTGTCCACCTACAGATTGCTATGTGTAGTTTTTATAATTGCCAAATCTTCTGATTCATGAATGCACAGTCTTAAGTAACGATCTTTGCCTCTTCGATATAGGTTGTCTCCTACTAAGGCATAGTCCTGAGCCTCTTGCGCCATGCTTCATTTTCTTGCTAGACTAGCCTCACTGGGTAGTGTTCCCAATTTCATAAATTCTATCAATGGAGCACTCCATTCTCAAATTAATGACACGTGATAAAGGGTAGCATACTCCATTGGGGGTCTCTCCAGGCACATTGGGTGATTTTAATCCATTCATGTATTTCTTTGTCCGTACTAGGCCAATGCACTCCTAAACATTTTAAATTTTGCAATGTTCATTGTTTAGAATAGTGATTTCCTAGCAATCCTTCATGGGCTTGTTGCGACCAATCGCTATGTTCATCCTCCTCGAGACAACAAGCTAGTACACCCTCTGTATCTTGTTTGTACATACTTCCTGCCAATATTTGATATTTTTGTGATTTTACAATTTCCTCTTTGTTTGTTTTCACATTCTTATTTGTGGGTCCGAAGGATAGGATAGGTACCAACTTATTTTTCCATTTAGGAACTACTTCTAGATTGAACAGATAAGTGTTAGGAAGTTCATCAGACATTCCTTGTGATGAGTCTCCTGAAAAGATGTGAGAAAGGTGATTGGCCCTAAGGTGGGTTCTACCTTTCCTATAAATCACCTCAAAGTCGTATTCCATTAATAAGAGGAACCATCTTACTAAGCATCCTGTACTGCAAGGTTTATTGACCAAATACTATACAGCTTGATGATCAACGAAAAACTTGAACTTGTTGGCCAATAGATAGTGTCTAAACTTCTTCATGATGTATACCATTCCTAAGCCTTCTCTTATAGTTGTTTTATAGTTTTGTTCAGTTATGTTTAGTTGTCTGCTAGCATAAGCTATAGGCAAATCTAGATTTCCTTCACCTGTGGGTTGTGCTAGCACACATCTTATTGCATATTTTGATGCATCTACATGGGCATGGAATGGTTTATTCCATTCAGAAGTGGTCAGTATTGGTGTTGTGCACAAATGTCTCTTCAACTCATTGAAGGAATTTTCACATTCGTCATTCCACTCAAAATTTGACAACAGAACGTAAAGAGGTTTATCTATGATCTCATACATGTGGATAAACTTACAGTAATATCCACAATGGCCCATAAATTCTTCTATATCTTTAACATTCCTTGGCCTTGGCAACTCTGATATGGCTCTTACTTTGTCCTCATCTGTTGATATTCCATTCTTAGAAACAATATGACCTAAGACCTTTCCTTGACGTACAATGAGCACACACATTTTTGGGTCAGACAAACTCGATATTATCTACACTTGTTGAAGATCTCTTTAAGCCCAGGGATCTGGTGCCTTCTTTCTTGGGAATGAGCACATGAATTGTCCACAAATACTTCTAATCTCTTTTGCAAGAACTCTTTGACGACATGACACATGAGCCTTTGAAATGTTGCAGGTGCATTGGTAAGCCCAAACAGCATCACACAAAATGCAAAGATTCCCACTCTATCGCAAAGGCCATTTTGTGTTGATCTTTTGGGGCAATAGATACTTGGTTGTAACCTAAAAAGCCATCCAAGAAGCTATAAACTTCCTTTCTTGCAACACGCTCCAATAAATGTTTGGTGATTGGAAGCAGATACCTATCTCTAATCATAGCAACATTAACTTTTTTAAGGTTAATACACACTCACAAATTCCCCTTCTTCTTGGGCATCACTACAATGGGACACACCCATTCAATATGCTCAATCTCATAGATAAATCCAGCTTCAATGATTCTATCAATTTCTTCTTTTATTTTGGCTACATAAGTATCATTATATGTGTAGGGCTTCTGTTTGGTGGGCTTGGCATCAGTAATCATGGGGATCATATGAGAGCATATTTTTGGATCTACTCCCTTCAAGTCTCTATAGGTCCATGCAAACACGTCCCTATATTCCCTTAATAAAGCTACAAGCTCTACTTCTTCTTCTGCACTTAGGTCTTCTTCTATGTACGTACATCCCTCTTCATTCTCTTCAATAGTTACTACAATTTTTTTGGTTTTCTCTTTGTTATCATATGTTTCTCCTGTGATGGCCTCTCTCTTAGGCATTTGTACTTCTCTGGTACTTCAAACAATGATTCCTCCTCTCATTGTTTCACTACTTTTCTTTTCTTCTTCTTTTGACTACCTTCATCTCCCTCCTATGAATTAATAGTTTTAATGCTTGTGAGAGGTTCTTCTTTTTTTGTTTAAATACTCCCAACTATCCATCACAATGGACTCTATATTGTCATCATTCTCTTTCTCTTCTATAACCTCATTAGAGTCACACTCCTCTAGCAAGGCTTCACACATGAACAAAGAGATAGCATAACCCTCCTCATCACAATGAGGCATCCACTGTTCTTCATTGATAGCGATGTCCATGGTGGCTAAGAGTTTTGCCCTACCATTAGGCTCAAATTCCTGATCTGGAAAGATCATCTGTGTGTAGGTTGGGTCTCTCACACGATGAGTATCTTCATGCATCCATGATGGAACAGAAGAACCTTCAGAATGCATAGAAATTGAATCCTCTTGCACCTTGTGGATAGGATTCCACTATAGGGGTGGTACATCTCTAAACTTATAATCCTTCAGATTGACCTTGGTTGTGACCCCTAAGTGTTGCAAGTACAAAGAGTTGGTTCCCCAATCTTGTACTATTTGCAATTGTCATAGGAAGGGTCTTCCTAGGATCATTTCATAGACATTATTGTTCCCAAAGGCACATATAGCAAAGGTGTGTTCAAACTCTACACCACACGTAGTTACAGTTATCCCTTCTAGCAATCCTAGAGGTCTTTCAATATGTCCATCAGCCATTCGAAGCTTCATTTTGGTTGGTCTTAATGCAGGTCTTCCCCATTGCTTCCACAGAGAGGTGGTCGCAATCGCAACACTAGCACATGAATCTAAGATAGCTTTGGTTGTGTAACCTTGGTAGGTGATAGGAGGATAAGTATAACCCTTTTCACCTTCACTCATGTCTCGTATTTTGTCTAGAGGTATCTCTGGGACTTTTAACTTAGAGCTTGCTTTTGACATATTGGAAACAAGTTCTCGAACCTCACTTGCTACATGTTTCCACAACTCAGGTTTTACTTTGAGCACCTCTTCTAAGGCCAGATGACACTGCACCTTAGTGTTCTTCATAAATTCAGTGTTTTTTGGAGCCATTGAGTCTTCATTTCTTATCAGGATTGTGGGAGCTCTGATCTGAAGAGATTCAGATTCCTATGGACCTATGAATTGTGGCAACTCTTGTAAAGAATTAGATTTAAAATCTAACCTTTCATCTTCTTGTTGCTCTGCTGGGCCTCCATAAATAGATGGAATGTCTTGGGGAAATAAATCATGAAGATCATCAATTTCAGGAATAGGAGGGGGATTACCCTTCTCCTTGGCCCATTTCTCTTCTTGTATTTCCTACAAGAACTCTTGAGAGTACTGGTGAATTGAAAGAGGTGTTCCATCATCCATGGAATCAGGAACATAAACTTTCATTGGTGTTGAGATTTATCTTTCAAAAACTGGTTGAGCCTCTGGAGGTAAAGAAACCTACGGCTTACCAACTACTCTTATCTTTCTAATAGGCCCTAAAAATGCAAAGCTGGTTTGATAGAATTTGTCTGATTGAACAATTGTTTGGCTTCGAGCATAGCTTGAGCTAGTTCTACCATTTTCATGCAAAATTTTGTCCGTTTAGTCTCTAAATCTGCTCTAGTCTAGCAACTATTGGCCGTGCTTGAAGTTGAGCCTAGTAGGCTTTGAACATCATGTCCAAGCCTTCTGGGGTTGGATCTGCAAGAACAGAATTGGTTGTGGGCTATTCACAATGAGTGGTGGGGTGGGATGAAGTGGAAAGAATGGAGTTTTGACATGTGAGGGGTTTTTGAGATGCAATGCCTGTCATTTTGGTTTTTGCATCTTTTAGGATTTCTTCTAATTCAGATAACTTTCTAGCCCATTTACAATGGGCCTTCTCCTTGCTATCCTTCCATGTTCTTGTTTTCCTCTTACTAGGCTCTCCTGATTCACTTGACTCTAATTTTGCAGCTGGGTTGGCCTCTTTTAAGGCTTGTGCCCTAGTGACAGCCTATATAGGGGCCATGTTCATGCTACTTGAGCTTGAATCAACTACTAAGCCAACCACATTAATGGGTGTAAACGTGGGCACACTAGAGGGATTCCTTGGACAATCTCTCAGGAGATGTTCTTTGCCACACTCAGGACAAAAGCCTTGTATTGTGATGTTCTGTCCTTGTCCTCAAGCCGGTGGGTGGGGATATTCACAAATGAAATGGTCTCCTTGACATCTAAAACATGGTCCCCTAGGGGCTTGTGGTCTCATTTGTCTCAATTGCGGCCTAGGGTTAGGATTTGCATACATGATATTAGATTATTCTGGCTCCCAACTTGGTTCCATAGGTAATGTCTCATATTGATACGGATAAGTCTCACTCTGCTCAGGTGACTCTATGTAATAAGCTTGTGGATGGGTATGGTCATAACTTTGAGAATGAGGGTCATTTTCAGAGACCGAAGGGGTCATCGACACCAATGCTCTATTAGGGTTCTCTTCCACCATTGTGTACTTAATGGGAATCACATTGGCAAGAGGTGGTGGTTGGTTTCCTATTAACACTTGTGGCCTATATGGTGTCTGATATTGCTATTGGTATTGAGGTTGATGTTGTTGTTGTGGCCTATAATATGGCTGTTGGTATTGGTTGTGATACCTACCTCGTTGGCAAGGTTGCTAATAAATTTTTCTGATAGCCTGCCTATTGTACGTACAATCTTGATCTGTATGGTTTGTGTATTTTCTCTCGACAGTGCAATATGGAGCATTCATTTCTCTCATGTTTTGGTTTTCCATTGGGCATACATTAGCCATATAGTCACCTCCACAAGTATAACATTGTGTCAATGAGGTGACCCTTGGTGCTTGTATATTTTGAACTCCTAGATTCTTGGCAACCTGCTCAACTATCTCATCAATCTCAATGGAGGGTCTAGAAGTATGACTAGTTGAGCTATAAGAATCCTTATAGAGTTTGGACATTCTAACTCCTCACCCAAGTTGTCCTCTATGTCAATACACATTCTCAAGCACTGATCTAGTGTGATTGGCTCCTTGAGATATACATATGATCTAAGTTCTCAGCTTATAAGTCCATCTAAAAATAGGGAAACTTGTTTTGCATGTGTAGGTAATTTAGGTATGGGACATCTCTCCATATATTGTTTAAATCTCCTTCCAGCTAGCCGAATTGTTTCTGGGTGTATCTGCTTGACGTTGTGGATCAAGGATGATGTGTTATGCCTGATGCCATTCTTGGAAAACTCTACTACTATATTTTGATAATTACGACTGTAAAGCTAAGAATTGATTGAGGGGGCTAAGCATGATTCCAACCTCAAGTTGCTTCTCCCTTGATCGCACTTGAATGCTGCTGATACACGCTCCCAAACTTGCGATGCACCTGCCACCTTGCTTTGACACCCTTGAATGGATCTCAATAGACCTCAAGACACTTCTCCCTTGGTCAGACTTGAATGCTCTAGATACACGTTCCCAAACTTGCCATGCACCTGCCACCTTACTTTGACACCCTTGAATGGCTCTCAATAGACCTTCCAAAATTGCAAATCTATGATCTTACTGTCACAATGCTCGACGTCGAGCAACGCTTCCTGACAACAATGCCAAAATTTGGTGTAGCTCAAGCGTGAGTACCACCTCCTTTACTTGTCAATCTACGGAGATGTGAGGAGGATATGAAGATCCTGAGAAACTTTGGTGAGAAAATATGAGTGACAAGCACATACATGCACGCACACACACATGCACACACAAGGCAAGATCAAAGAGAGGAATAATGGAAAGCTTCAATTGCACAAAAACTCTCTTACAAAAGCTTCAATCTCTCCTAAGCGAACTCTCTAACAAGCTACTATAAACCTAACCCCAAAAATGAGCTCTCTAGCTCTTTTTATAGTTTTTTGACTAGTTTTGGCCCTATCCAGACCTACTGTCCGGCCTAGTTAAAAACTAGGTTGTAGGGCTTATTTGAGGGCTCAAATAGAATCAAAAAATTATGAAAATTGATATCTAGCTACTTCCAATACTCATCAAGCTCAAGGACTCCTTGGCTTGAAAAAATGGAGAATGATATTTACATTTGTTTTTAGTGATAAAAATCACAATTTTTACAAGAATTTGTTTTGAAAATTTGACATATACTTCTTGGAGGTCCCTATATGCTTCCTTTTTCGCTTCTTCAATGATGCTCCTGTGCTTCATGCTTGACCTTGAGTGGCAACACACACACACATATTCATACATACATATACACACATACACACATATATACATACACACACATAGAGACACACATACAATCACATACACACATATGGTTAGGGCTTTAGGGTTTTAGGTACACACACACACACATACAATCACATACATATACACATACATGCACACACATATACACATACACACACATTCATATACAAAATACACAGACATGCATGCATATATGCATACACACATATAGACACATAGGTTTAGGGTCTTAGGGATTATGGTTTAGGGTTTTAGGTACACACACATACACTCATATACATATACACATAAACATACACACACATATACACATACATGCACATATTCATACACACATATATTCATACACACACATACACACACATACACATATATACATACACACACTTAGAGACACACATATACATACATACATACACTCACATACACACATAGGGTTAGGGCTTTTGGGTTTTAGGTACACACATATACACTCACATACATATACACATACACACACATACACATACAGACACATATTCATACATACACATACACACAGATACATATGCACACATAAAGACACACATATACATACACACATACACTTACTTCCACACACTTACATACACACATAGGGTTAGGTTTTAAGGGTTTTAAGGTTTTAGGTACACACACATACACTCATAGACATATAGACATACACACACATATACACATACACACACATATTCACACACACACACGTATATACATACACACAAACACATAGGGTTAGGACTTTAGGGTTTTAGGTACACACTCACATGCATACATAAACGCACATAAGAGACACACATACACTCACATACACACATAAGGTTAGGGTTTTAGGGTTTTAGGTACACACACACATACAGTCACATACATATACACATACACAGACACACATATATACACACACATATTCATACAAACACATACACACATACACACATAGAGTTAGGGTTTTAGGGTTTTAGGTACACACACATACACTCACATATATATAGACATGCACACACACATATACACATACCTAGACATATTCATACACACATACACTCACATACATACATAGGGTTAGGGTTTTAGGGTTTTAGGTACACACACATACACTCACATACATATACACATACACACACATACACATACACACACATATCTATACACACACATACCCACATAGACACATAGGGTTAGGGTTTTAGGGTTTTAGGTCCACACTTACATGCATACATACACACACACACACACAAGAGACACACATATACATAAACACATACACTCACATGCACATAGGGTTAAATAGGTAGATAGAGAGAGAGAGAGGGATATGTCCCAACACCTGTGCATGGTATCATATGGGATCTTTGGATCTAGAAGAGAGAATGGCATGTCCTTGCACCCAGTGCAAGTATCAGATGTTTCATAAATGATGGATTTATACTACACACATTTGAGAATATGGATCACTTGATTCAGATTGACTAGAAAACCTACACTTCTAGTCGCATGGTTCAACTGGTGAGTAGATCGACCCACAGGACATTGTATCGTCTACCTTTCGTGGGTAGAAGAGAACAAAATGGGATGTAGAAGGACGAGCTATTGGTAGCATGACATAGAATGAACACATGAAAGAAATGCTTGAGGCATTTCATGACATGGACGAAGACGATGACGATGGAGATGATGTCATGGGTTCCATAGATACGATAGAATTGCATGCTCAAAACTAGACAAAGAACATTAGAACATGGAAAGACTAGCCCATTTACCACTCTACAATGGTGCAAAAATATATGTTCTATGTGCATCACTCGTGATGCTCAATCTTCAATCCATCTATGGATGGTTGGATGGTAGTGTCTCTAAATTGTTCAGGTAGAGTGGAATTGAAAATTTCATTGCTGCATCAAAATAGTTTTATTTACTAATATCATTGTAACTGCTTATCCTTTGCAAGCTTTTGAAAGATCAAATTTTGCGAGATGGCAATAACATGCCTCCAACACATGGGGATGCAAAGAAGCTTTTAGAGTCCATGGGTATGGACTACACAAAGGTTCATTCCTCTCCAAATGATTGCATTCTTTTTCGCAATGAGTACGAGCACCTCTACATATGTTCAAATTGTGTAGCAAAAAGGTTTAGGGAAGACCTTGTGGGCAAAGCAATCCCCACAAAGGTTCTTCACCACTTTCCCATCATCTCAAGAATCAAGAGAATGTTTAGATGCAAATCCATTGCCCAATTAATGTCATGGCATGCAAAGAGCAGATCTAGAAATGGTGTAATGCGAGTACCTACTAATTCCGATGCTTGGGAACACATAGATAGTAAGTGGCCTTTGGTTTTTAGAGAGGTTGGAAATATACCTCTAGACCTAGATATGGATGGCAATCTATCACAAGTATCAACCAACACCTTGGCACCTTGTTGTCAAATCAGAGTGGATTCAACACAAGGCACATGAGGTGATGTCGCATTGACGATCGGAGGCTCATGACACTTTCAAAGGTGGCTTATCCTAGAGGTTGAGGAGTGGGATAAGATTTTTGATGAGCAATAGCACACTACCGAACAACATCGTCAACAACAAGATGAAGTGGCCACATGTCTATAGGGGGTTAGAGCATCACATTTGGGTAGCAGCAGTTATGACATGATGCATGAGTTCTTAAGTATCATTTTGAGGAATGAATTTTCCTATGTTAAGCACTTCATGTTTGTTGATCACAAGTTTTGCATATTTGTTGTAGGAGTTTGCAGTGGGTTGTCTTCTAAAATGAGTAGAGGATACTTATGGATATGATCATGGGCTGGTTGCATTGTTGCAGGACTTGGATGTAAAGAGAGATGGTGGATGCAATCCAAAGATGAGTTGGTGCTGCTACAAACAACTTCACACTAGCCAACTGAGACTTCAGAGTTGGTTAGTAGAGCCTTTGAGCTTCCTAAATCCACAAAAAAAATCACCCAAGTGTTTTGGAACAAGTATCTCAAAAGTTTGAGTCAAGACAGGCTAGTTGCAAAATGACTACCTCCCAAAACTTGCTATTTTTGTACATACACCTGCTGGAAAAAATGAACAGTGCTCTTAACCTCGTATGAATTAGAAAAATTGATTATGGAGATAGCAAAGAGACTTAGATAGCTTGCTAATGCAAGTTAAAACACTTCAATTGATCAAGTGAGCATTGAGAAAAAGATTTAGCAAAATATGGAACACTCCCGCCATTTTCGAGGCTCTATAGAGATTCGACTAGTGAGTAGAAAAACATAGATTTCTCACAAATACTATATCAATGACCATGAAATTTTGTGAGCATAAACTAGACTTAAAGGGCAATCAAATTAACTTTAAAACTCTGAAAAAGGTTACGTATAGCCCGAGATATGAGCTTCTAAAGTTACTATTTTGAGTGAGTATAGGAGAGAATAAAATAGAGAAGCAAATGATGAACGTATAGATTCACATATAATTACAAAGACATTGGCAATGAATACCTGCACAATGGGAGTAGAATGATAGAGCTATGGAGTAAGCTATTCAATCTCTACAAATGAACATGAAGTGGTCATGAATCAAGCTCTCTAATGGTGACTTCCTTCTTGTTCTTTTTATAGCTACTTTTGGAGGTACTTTTGAATTTGATTTCAAATAATTTCACCTAAAGGTGATGCTAAGAATTACGAGATATTCTCTCAGCTGATGGATTCATGGTTTCGGGTAGTTAGAGCCAAAAACTCCCTTTTTACATCATGGATGACTTAAGCCATTCTTTCTTTCACAATTACAAGAGATAAAGTATACTCTTTTACAAGAGGTGTTCATATGTCTACACATATGACTACAAATGAACATAAATCAAATCATATCAAGCATGTAGGCTTGGGTAATATGCACCAACATTGGAGGGGTGTAGTGCAGTCATTTCATGGGACAATCTACTATGAGGTGAGGTTTTGAACTTGGTTTATAGTTTTTTAGTTGTTGTTTATGAACATCGTTTCAATTGTCTTATTTCATGAATGTACTTTGTTGGAGGACTACAAATATATATGTTTTGATCCCTCTCATTTTGTGTATGGTAGTGGTATGCCACAATAGGTTTTGTATTTGGTTCATATATGGTAGTGGTGTGCCATAAGTTTGTATTTGCTTTAGATATGGTAATGGTTTGCCACATTTTTGTATTTGGCTCATCTATGGCAATGGGTTGCCACAATTTTCTACATGGTTTATTAATGGAATATCTCTTTTTTACATGGTTTATTTATGCAATATCTATTTTGTACATGGTTCATGGTTCATTGTGCTCCTACATATGTCTTTTATATTCATCAATGTGTTTTTCTTTATCAAATCTTGTTTTGGTTTCCAGTCATCTAAACGCTGTCAGAAGGATTTCCAACTCCATATCAACACTAAAAAAAAAAAAAACTTTTTTATTTCAAAATGATTAACTATTATCTCTCTCAAATATTTTTGATGCATTTGACTAATCTTTCTTCTTAGTACTTGTAGACATTAAAGCTCTGAAGATTTAGAACTGATCAAAGACCTTGATATTTAAATTACTTATGATTATGAAATCTTAAGTAGATGCATGAAAACAAACTCCTATGAGTATCTGATGTTAGATGAATGGGTAAGAATGTATGTTAATGTTTGTTAGTCCTAAAGCTTATGATTATGCTTGTGAACTGTCATAAAGAGGTGAAGATAAGTTTATGGGTAGTCAATGATGTGCTTCATAAGTTGTAAACAATAATGTGATTCTATACCCTATAAATGTTTAAAGTCATTAATAAATATAGTAGATAAGGATATGTGGGTTAAACCTTATATGTTTACCTACTTGTGAATACAAAGAACCCCTAATGTGTTGAGTAAGTTCACCCTAAAAACTTGCTTACATATAATTCTAGGATAGCCTAATGTATGTGATATGTAAGATTATCTCTAAGTGTGTATATACTCATACAAGTTAATGTATAAGCATGTGAATGTGTGAGGTGAATGTATGTGTGAATGCATGTGCATGATGTGCATGTATATGTATGCATGTATATGTATGTTGCATGTATGCATGTGAATTATGATGCATGTATGCATGTGAATTGATGCATGTATGCATGTATATTATGATTAGTGCATATGAATATATGTATGTTGCACGTATGCATGTGAGTTATGATGCATGTATGTATGTGAATTGATGCATGTATGCATGTATATTATGATTAGTGCATATGAATATATGTATGTTGCATGTATGCATGTGTAGGTATGATAAGCATGTGCATGCAGTGCATGTCTATGTGTGAGTAGCATGTGCATGATGTGCATGTATATGTATGATGCATGTATGCATGTGAAGTGTGATGCATGTATATGTATGATCCATGTATGCATGTATATGTATGATGCATGTATACATGTGAAGTGTGATGCATGTATATGTATGATGCATGTGAATTGTGATGCATTGTCACTCTAGCACAATGGTGAGTACCAACGTGAGAAGTTTCACCTCATAATTGTCAATCCGTGGAGACGTGAGGACTAGTATGAAGACTATGAGCAAGTGAAGGCACAAGTGCGTGAGTGAGAAGCACACAAGCATGCACACACATACACACACACGCGCACACAAGGCAAGAACAAGGAGAGGAACGATGGAGTTCTTTGCATTAATCAAAAGGTCTCTTACATAAGCTCAATTCACAAACAATCTAACCCCAAAAATGAGCTTTCTAGCTCTTTTTATAGTTTTCTAACTAGCTTTGGTCTTGTCCAGACTTAGTGTCCGGCCTAGTTAAAAATTAGGTTCTAGAGTCTATTTGAGGGCTCAAACAAAGTCTAAAAATTATGAAAATTGATATGTCGCTAGTTCTAATACTCCTCAAGCTCGAGGACTCCTCGGCTTGCACAAAATGGAGTCTATTCTACCAAAAACGGGATTTACAATGTTTGTGTAGTGATTAAAATCACTTGAGTTGTAAATAATCCATGGGAAAAAAAATGATTTGGCCTTGTTGCCGTATTGTGCATGACTCCTCTATTGCTTTGTATGCCAACACGCCCCCCTTCCTAGTGTCTCTCGCCCCTGATAGACCTTTGTTCTCTCGGGTGGTCGATATAGTATTGGATGACAGTGGTGGCCAGTTCATGTTCTCCTATCCTTAAGCCTTTTGCTAGGTCAGCTTCCAATGCCTCCCAATTTATTGCACCAGGGGCCTCTGGTTGCGAGGTGGTGTAGTACTCAGAGTACATTGCTTGTTCACAAGCAAAAAGTTGGAGCAGATGTGTTGGCTTCGGTGCAAAAATCTCCGAGTGATACTCCCAAAAACCTGATCTGAACATTTCTTCAAAGGTCTGTTTGTAACAGGCAGGGAGGTATTTGATGCGCGCATGCCAGGCGTAAGCCACACGAATACTGGGGGTGGTGCTCATGTCATACACCAAGTCATAATTTCCATTGTTGAACCCCAGGAGACGTACCTGTGGCGCGGCTGCATTTCTAAAAGTTTTCAGGACTACCTGCATCATATCTAAGATTTTAAGCATCATTTGCGCTGCTACATCTTGCATGGGCTTCAAGCGCGGCATCCAGTGGCGAATGGTTCCCATCATATATGCTACCGACGGTGGTCCCTGTGGTGGCGCAATGTACGTGTTTAAGGTCTTGTCTGATATCACGTCGTCAGGAATATTTGAATGTTGTTTCGCACTTACAGTTGATCGTTCCGCGTTAAGTTCTTTCCCTTTAAAATTCTCGACAGTACAAGGATTATGCCCTTAGCTTGAGCTTGAAAGTTTAGGTATGCTTCAACTTGATAGTGGCCTATCGTCGCCCTGACTTACTCCTACTTCTAATCGTTCTTAGCCTAAGCTAGGAATTGACGAAGAGGAGTTGAGAGTATTCCGACCTTTCTTGCCGAACCTTGCTCTTTAGTGCTTGAGAAGTTGATTCTCAAGCTTGCGCAAAACCCTTGCTTGGACGCTCTCAATTGCTTCTCAATAGACCTGCATCAGTCTCAAGATTAGCTCCAAGTTGACCTTTCAATTGACAGACAATTTATTTCAGACACTTTTTTAATGACCCTTGTTCCCCCTTTTGTGTTGCTAGAAATTTCCTCTAGAGCTCCCTTGGTGTTTCTACCCCTCTGTGTGTCAACTTCCAAATATCCTATCTGAAAATCAACACGTTATTCTTATAAAAAACAGTTGAGGGCGTGTAGTATATGCCACGAGCTTTCCGACAAGCCCTAGAGCTCAAAAAATGGATTTCGTATGAAAAAGTTATGACCGTTCAGGGTTTAGGGGGTTAACTAGACAAACAGAACCTTTCAGGGGTTTTAATGCGTTTTTCTAAGGCCTTTGTAAGTGTATGAGTATTTGAGAGTGCAAATATGCCCAAAATTTAGCCTAAATTTCCAAAAATTTACCCCTTAATTTTTGCCGAAAATGTCTGTCTATCGTGATAGACGGTGTCTGTCGCGATAGATGGGTCTGTCGCGATAGATGGTGTCTGTCGCGATAGATGGGTCTGTTGCGATAGACGGTGTCTGTCGCGATAGACGGTGTCTGTCGCGATAGATGGGTCTGTCGCGATAGACGGTGTCTGTCGCGATAGACGGTGTCTGTCGCGATAGACGGGGTCTATCGTGGATTTTTGTCTGTCGCGATAGACGGTGTCTGTCGCGATAGACGGTGTCTGTCGCGATAGACGGGGTCTATCGTGGATTTCTATCTCTCGCGATAGACGGTGTCTGTCGCGATAGACGCTGTTTGTCGTCTGTCGTGATTTGGTCTGTCGCGATAGACGATGTCTGTCGCGATAGACGGTGTCTATCGTGGATTTCTGTCTGTCGTGATAGACGGTGTCTGTCGCGATAGACAGTGTCTGTCGCGATAGACGGTGTCTGTCATGATAGACTGAAAAAACGCAAATTTTTGAGAAACTTCTAGTGATTTAGAGTGCCCTAATGGTGTAGGTTACCGTGACAAACATGCATTCACAAAATTTTAAGTTTTTCTGTCTGTCGCGACAGACTGAGGTCGTCGTCCCGGGACCTGTGCAGAGTCTGTCGTACCTGCACACACTGCTGGAGAAGGTGGTACAGCTAGTTCCTGCAACAAAAGCTCAAAAACATACCAAAAACAGATAGCATGCAAGCTCTCTCTCGCTCTCTCTCACAATGGAATGAGGGAAATGAGGTGGGGGGTGTAATATGACCAAAAAAACTGAATTTTTTTTTTTGTGGAGATGGAGATGGAGGTGGGAGATGGTGGAGATGATGATGGTGATGATGGTGATGCGAAAGTAAGGAAAAAATGAAGAAAAATTAAGAGAAAGAAGGATATTACCTATAACTCCAATGTCTCAACTCGACGTCTTACCATCACACGTTCGTCCTCGAAGCTCTCTCACCGGCAACGGCGCCAAATTTGGTGTCACTCTAGCACAATGGTGAGTACCAACGTGAGAAGTTTCACCTCATAATTGTCAATCCGTGGAGACATGAGGACTAGTATGAAGACTATGAGCAAGTGAAGGCACAAGTGCGTGAGTGAGAAGCACACAAGCATGCACACACATACACACACGCGCGCACACAAGGAAAGAACAAGGAGAGGAACGATGGAGTTCTTTGCATTAATCAAAAGGTCTCTTACATAAGCTCAATTCACAAACAATCTAACCCCAAAAATGAGCTCTCTAGCTCTTTTTATAGTTTTCTAACTAGCTTTGGTCTTGTCCAGACCTAGTGTCCGGCCTAGTTAAAAATTAGGTTCTAGAGTCTATTTGAGGGCTCAAACAAAGTCTAAAAATTATGAAAATTGATATGTCGCTAGTTCTAATACTCCTCAAGCTCGAGGACTCCTCGGCTTGCACAAATGGAGTCTATTCTACCAAAAACGGGATTTACAATGTTTGTGTAGTGATTAAAATCACTTGAGTTGTAAATAATCCATGGGAAAAAAAATGATTTGGCCTTGTTGCCGTATTGTGCATGACTCCTCTGTTGCTTTGTATGCCAACATGCATGTATGCATGTATATGTATGATGCATGTATACATGTGAAGTGTGATGCATGTATGTATGTATATGTATGATGCATGTATACATGTGAAGTGTGATGCATGTATATTGTGATGCATGTATGCATGTATATGTATGATGCATGTATGCATGTGAATTGTGATGCATATATGCATGTATATTGTGATGTATGCATGTGAATTGTGAGTGTGTGCATGTGCATGAGGTGTGTGCATGTGCATGTGCATGTGCATGTGCATGAGAGGTGTGTGCATGTGCATGCATGAAAGTGATGTGTGTGCATTTGCATGAGGTATGTGTGAAGTGCATGTATAGATAAGTGCATGTATAGGTAAGTGCATGTATATGTGTGATGTGCAGGTGCATATATGAAGTAGATAGGTGATATGAATGAGTGTATGTGCATGTGTGAAGTATGTGCATATGCCTATATGAAGTAGATAGGTGATATGAATGAGTGTATGTGCATGTGTGAAGTATGTGCATATGCCTATATGAAGTAAATGTGTGCATGAGTTAAATACATGTGTTTACTTGTGCATAAATGCATGATACGCATGAATGTGATTGCATTAGAAGTACATGATAATGTATGAGTATGCATATTAGAGTTAATATTTGTATGAAAGCATATGAAATAGATGTATGTATATGAAAATGTATGTGAGTAGGTAGTAACATAAGCATAAGAAAATTAATTAGTATGTGTTAGCATAAATTTAAGTTATATTAAGTCCATATGAGTGATATGTTTATGTATTTGAATTAACACAAATTGGTGAAAGTGAGCATATATGTAATAGTTTGTATGCATACATATGAAACTTAATGTATGTGTGCATAATAATAATCTTAGAAGTATGTGTTAGTATTAGTGCATATGCATATGAATGATTTGTATGCATAAGTGTATGAGTATCTGTCTAATGAATGTATGTGCATATTAGAGAAGATGCATATTAGCATTTATGAACATGTGCGTTAGTGTGTGCATGAATAGTATGCATGAGCATTAATGATATGATGAGAGCATGCATGTAAAATGCACTAGTATATATAAGAAGTGTATTATGTTAAACATAAAAGAGTTAATTAGTATGAAATAGCATAGGTTTAAATTATGTTAAGTTTTGAGTGTTAGGTTTGTAAATGTAAATTACCAATAAGTGTTGACATGCTTATATGAGAAAGTATGCAAATATAATTATGAAAGTATGTAATAAATGTAAGTATTTAAGTGTATATAAGTATTTTAATGTATGCATGAGCATATGCATTAAGAATGTAAATGCATGTGTTAGTATATATGTATATATGAAGTTATGAATATATGTATGAATAGTGTTGTGAATGTAAGTGCAAAAATGCACCTATGTATTAATAAAAATGAACATATGTGCTTCCATATTAATGTGAGTGCATAAGTAAATGGAAATTTATAAATAAAAAGTGTATGCATAAATGAATGTATAAAAATAAATGAGTGTGTTTATAATTATTAAAACATACTTATGTTTTTTCTTATGTTCTTTTTGTAGATCATTTTGAAGAAGACTTGACGAGCACTGAAGAGGACTTGATGAGATTTACGAGATAGGAGCTACTTTATGCCGCTCATCCTAGTTTCATTATATGATCTTTGAGTTATAAAATCGTGTATTAAACTTTTGTATATGAATATCTTCTAAAAGCTGTATTAGAACTTTTTATAAACACTTGTATAGGACTAGTTTTGGTTCTAAAGTTTTAGGATTTATACTATAAAAGTTCAAGTATCAAACAATTTCTTATATTGCACTTTCTTATGCTTGAAAATATTGCATCTACAAGTAAGTGTTTGACTAAAAATAAAGAAATAGATAGCTCTTTTATTTTAAGAACTCTTTTACCCGCACCTATTGAAAATAAGTTTACTCAAGTTAGTGAAAATGAGACTAGTAATGATTTAGAACTAATAGAAATAGTTAAAGATCGAGTTGTAGATGAAATATTATACTCTCTAGAATACAATCGTAACTTATCTAGAGTTTTACCTTTACTCTCAATTGTCTTACCTGAACCAGAAAATAGAGAAGATTTGTTTCCTCCAACCTTAAAACGAAATACTCTTCCACAACAAACAGATAATGCCGTAGTTGAACTCATTAAATATAGAATAAGTAACGAACAATTAATTCATATTTAGATGCTATTTCTAGGTATAGAGGCGCACTTCCATACGGACCATAGACGCTTTACTTTTCATGTCTACGAATAGTGCATCTACAAGTAAATCTTCTACTAAAAACAATAATATTCATATTTTAGGGACTATTTTACCTCCTCCGTTAGAGAATATTACTACTCAAATCAACAAGAACAAGGATAGTGTAGATTTAGAAGTAAATGAAATGGTTAAAGATCGTATTGTAGCTGAATCCTTATACTCTTCATCATATGCTTCCAGATTATCTAGATTTATAACCTTCTGTTCAATTGCTTTCCCAGATTCTAAGAAACTAGAAATTATGTTTCCACCTTCTCCTAAAAGGAAAACTCAATTTGAAAATGACAAGGTGGACATTATTAAAAATCGTATTACTGAGAAAGTTTCTAGTCGTAGTACTGAAGAAGAACTTATCTTGATAGCATATCAAAACGCTTGTTCTAGATATAGAGACGCACTTCCATACGGACCTTAGAGGTTTAGGTTAAACTTCAATAGAACATTAAACTTTAGCTAATACTTCCCCACACCTGGAAAACATGACCTAGATCTTGAAGCACACAAAGAAACACCCAGCGTGTAGTCACATAGAGAGGCTAGCATGAGTCGGTTCTGATATGCAAACAATGCTAAACCAACAACCACTAGAGTACATGTTAGGACATGTACATAGTATTTTTTGGGCAATGTGTGTTATTCTTTACTACACAACAACATTGTCATGTTGTTGCAGCAAGGGACATTACAGTCTGCCCAAAAACAAATTTGCAGATATGGTTGTCAGTATTTCCAAGAAAATACTTATGGATGTCGGTTTAATGTTCTAGGATAATATCAATGCTTATATCCTCGGTATCTCTAAGAAAATACTGATGCTTATAGCATCAATATTGCTAGCAAAATACCAATCCTTATATTGACAGACATACTGATGCATATGCAGGCACCTATATAGAGGCTTCTACTGATACCATATCGATGCGTATACCAGCGCATATATCGGTGTATATACCAATACATATATCCGCACATATACCATGGCTTATATTGATGCATATATTGGCATTATGAAACCGATACTTATACCGAGGACTATTTTGATGCCATGGGCATTTTTTGCATGTAAATTTTCATCGATATAACAGTTGATATGGGGCTCATATGTTGTAGTGAGTCTCAATCTTCCTAACTGGGGATTTGGCTAGTTTTGCACTGATTTCACGTTCTTACTTGATGGATCAGCATTCATAACTATTTGGAATGTCTTTATGGTCTTAAACATATTGGATTCTACACTCCCTCACTTTAGCATATTGGATTCTACACTCTCTCACTTTAACATATTGGATTCAACATATTAATGCAATCGAGTTCTACACTCCCTCACTTTTTACTCCTCCAAGTGTCCTATGACTATCGTTGGATCACAATCATGCCTAAGTACCCTCCTGACCATTGATTTTTCTCATAGACCCTAATTATGCAATAAGTGATTGCTTTGGAGAAAGGCAACCACGTTTTGTATTTTTGTTCTTTTTGAATGATTTTCAAGAATGTAATCCTTAGATGTTGAGGATATTCCAAAAGATTTTGGGATGGTTTTAACACTATTTGCAAAGGGAAATTACTCTAGCTAAACCCAGCGTAGGGAAAACATGAAATGCAGAATAATCTTGTTCCATTCCAAAGCTTTTCAAGAACCTCTCAACAAGTCTTAGCAAGAATTTGCTCACTTTTCAATCCTCAAGGGCTTCAAAATTCCAGTAAAATGCAATTCACGACTTCCTTGGTAGGGTAATTGTGGAATGCACAAAGGGCCTTTTCTTCAAACCTTCCATACTTTTGTAATCCGGAAATGTCTCCTAATACATTTTACTTGAATTTATGCTCTTCAAGATGTTTTCTAAGAAAAGTTTTGGCTAGATAGTCCTTGTCATTGAGATGTTTTTCTCTTATTCAACTCTCTCTTTTTAGTGCTCATTCTTTTTTTTTGTGCTTTGTCAAAAACTTTGAGAGTGTTTGGCATGCATAGAACTACTTAACTTTTAAAATTTGGGTCTTAATAGCCACATCAAATGCATTCATATTTGGATTCCCTTTTGCAACCAAATGGAGTGTAGTGGTAAAGCTTTGAGAAGATTCTCGTAATCCTTTCAACAATGTAGAGATGAGTCATGCATCGAAAATAATCTCATGTATGTTTGCCAATTGCTCTTTCAATTCCGTGATGGATAACACATAAACATCCACATAATTATTTTCATCGATACATACATCATCAAGTTTCTTCCTTAAGTATGCAGCACATGCTTCATTACACACAACATACAAAGAAACAAGAGTGTGCCATGGTTATCTATAAATTTCTTCTATATGATCTTACAAGACTTTAATTTTTTGTTTTCCTTTATAGCCACAAAATTCTTGTAAATTTATTGTCTATATATATATATGTATATATGCTAGCGTGCACACACACACACACACACACACACATATATATATATATATATATATATATATATATATATATATATATATATATATATATATATATATATATATATATATATATATATATATATATATATACATATATACATATATATATATATATAAAATAAGTGTATTTACAAGAGTATGTTGACATAGCAACGTATACACAAATTCTTATATATAAACTTGCATATACCGTTACACATATATACACTCTTACCTATAAATGGTATACGATTAAGGATAATTAACAATTATATTTATAACCATATAGCTCTAAGATGGGTATCTAAACATCTAAAGATAAAGCAACACTATTGCAAAATCTAGGTCTATCAACACTCAAGAATATGAAGGAAAATGCACATTTCAATGGATGCATATAAAATCCATCGAATCTATTGAATTCATAGTTATTTTTGTTTTGAACTACCCACATGGCATTAGACTTCTTTCTAGACATGTGTACCAATTGATTATTTTGCTTCACTTTTCATAATTGTAATTTGTTGTTCAATTTTGTCCCATTATAGACTGTGCTACCCACAATGCTACCGACTAGGCCACCCATGGGTTTATTGACTAGGCCATCCATAGGGCTATCAATGGACCTAGCATATCATCGTGCATATGGATTATGTAGCTTTACAAAATTTTCAATACTTTTTTATTTTGTTTTGAATTTTTTGCTTTTCAATGGGCCTATTGATTGGGATGATGATTGACCTATCAACGGAATTTGACAACAAAAGATTTTTTTTTTTAATGTGGTTATCTGCATTTTATATTCATGGAGAACCTAGGGAGCAAAGACGTTTACACACAAATCTTCATGTGAGGATCATGAGAAGGATTTGACACACTCTCACATAAGGAGCATTACCTTGGGATACTCTCACCCTCACATAACTTTCTTGGCACATCCTCTCCTTTAAAACATGAATTCAGAGCACTGTCTTGGCAAACACGTGCTTGGAGCATTCTTCTGGCATAGTCTCTCACTCAAAGTGCCCTTGGAGCACTGTCTTGGCATACATACACATACACATGCACATATACTATGGTTAATCTCTATAGTTTTCTCTCTCTTTTTTGTTTCTCTTGCTTTCTCCTTTTGATATCTCCCATGCTAGAATGAGAAAGAGAGAGAGTTACACATACATACATACATACATACATACATACATACATACATACATACATACATACATACACACACACATACACACATACACACATACACATACATGCATACACACATACACACATACACAGATAAACACACACACATATATACACATACATACACACATACATACATGAATACACAAACACATACATATATACACACACACACACACTTCCTCTTGATTTGCAGAGATTGTAGTCTCTCTCTTTTTCATCATGTTCATCTTTTTATTCACTTATAGATTCTTTCATTTGTGTATCATGCTTGCTACCTAATGGTTGAGAATGTGAATCAAGATCATAGGGTAAATTTACCTTCTATTTATCTTCTTCATACCATGACCTATGTTCTTCAAATACAACATCCTTGCTTGTGTTGAAATGCTTTGTTGATGGATTGTAGAAATTGTATCCCATTTGAGTTTAATCATAGCCTATGACTACGTCCTTGGCTGCATTTTCATCTGATTTCCCTATGATTTGTGAAGGTATATGTACATATCTTAAACAACCAAAAACCTTGCAATGACATAGACTTTGTTTTCTACCATTCCAAGCTTCATAAGGAGTTATACCTTGAAGAGATGTGGATGGACATCTATTCAAAAGATATAGTGCAGTAGATATGAACTCTACCCATAGATAAAGTGGTAACTTCTTCTCTTCAAGCATTGTTCTTACTGATCCAACTATGGTTTTGTTCCTCCTTTCTCAAATACGAATTAGTTGAGGAGAGTACCTGGTAGTCACATTCATTCTGATAACTTTATCCTACAAAAATTTATCAAACTCTCTGAAGAAGTATCTCCCCCTCCATCAGATCTCAGTTTCTTCAATTATCTAACTCTATGATTCTCTACATGTGCTAGATACTTCTCGAAGCATTCAAACACTTCACTCTTATTCTTGATAAAGTACAGAGTTGTCCATCTGCTATGATCATCAACAGAAGGTGCACAATACATTGAGCCTTGTAATGAATGTTCTTGCCTTGGTACCCACACATCAGTGTGTACTAAATCCAAGAGATTGTTGTGGATGTAGCCTTTGTTGTTGAAAGGTTGCCTTTGTCCTTTGCCAATTTGACAAGCATCTCACCTATTGTTCATGTGTTGATTTGAAATTTTTGGCGACCCTAGAACACTTTGATCCCTGCATATATCCTTCAAGTTACTTTCATTCACATGAGCAAGTATCTTATGTCGCAATTATGTCGTAGGGTTTGAGACCCAAAGTTGAATAGAACTATATTACTAGTTTCTCCTACTTTCAAAGTAAAGATTCTACCATGCTTCTCACCTCTGGCTATCTTCTTAAATCCTTGACATGGATCTTCCACATAAGCTCGATGTTGGGTGAACCTAACTTGTAAGCGTTTTTCAACTATTTGGCCTACACTTATCAAGTTTTAAGTAACAAAGGATACATAGAGAACCTTAATCAAAATGTTTGTCCTGCCACTAGGCACTTTGACATTGCCAATCCTTTTTGCATTGTGTTTGGTATCATCCCCAATTTGTAATTCATGCTTATTCTTGGGTTTCTCCAATTCTGATAGAAGAGCAACATTGCCTACAACATGGTTTTAACAATTAGACTCTATAAAGAATGAATGCTCATCTTCTTTACCTTCTTTGTGAATCATATTCATCAGGAGTAATGAATCCTCATGTGATTGATCCTCTAAGTAGTCGTTTTAGTCCCTTCTATTGTGATTTTTATTATTGTGTTGTAATTATATCCACCTCTGCCTCCTTTTGCCAAATCCACTTCTACCTCCTTTCTGAGTTCTTCCATTCAACCAACAGTTTTGAGTGGTGTGGTTGGTCTTGATATAGATGGCATGCTGGATTTAGATGTCTGCGGAAGCATGCGAACAACACAAGGAAGAAGAAGAAGCTTGGAGCACAACACACAATACTCAATGCATTACCACTAGAATGTACCAAGATAAGTAGCCCGTTAGGGAAATAGACATATATACAAGGGGGGGGGGACCTCCTAAAGAGGGAAAAAGTGCCCCAGCGGTCCTAGAGTGTTCACATACATCATTACCTAAATATATCAACAAATCCCCCCTGGGAGTGATGTGGTGAACAAGGAGCTGGCGCTCATGTATAAGGAAGTGCCAAGCTATTTGGAATCAATCCACAAAAGGAAGTAAGCCCAAAGCTATGCAGAAAGCTTCAAACTTCTCCTTAGGTACAACCTTCGTGAAAAGGTCTGTAATGTTCTCCTGCGTGGGCACATATGCCAAGCTGATCTTTCCAGCAGAGAACATTTGGCTGACATAATGATAATGCAACTCAATGTGCTTAGTGCGAGCATGGAACGCAAGGTACCTCGTAACTGTCAATGCGCTTTGACTCTTGATGGTGGCAGAAAACTGACTAACACCCAAATCAGCCATAAGGCATCTGAGCCACACACACTCAACAATCGTTGTGAAAGCTATCCTATACTCAACCTCACAACTGGAAGTGGCCACAATAGGCTGCTTCTTGCTCAGCGAAGATATGCATGAGCTACCAAGCATGAAGCAAAAACCACTAGTGGACACATGAGTGTCATAGAAACTAGCCGAGTTAGAGTCAGAAAAAGATCCCCCGTTGATATAAAACAACCCAAGTAGTTGGGTACCACTCAAGTAGCGAACAATGCGCTTAACTGCCTACCAATGCTTGACACCCAGGCAATGCATAAACCTGCTCATCTGTGAGACAGCAAACTGAATATCTGGCCAAGTAATGCATAAGTAAATCAAGCATCCAATAGCCTGTTGATAGAGAAGAGCATCAAATGCATCTCCAACATCATGAAGACTCAATCGTAAACTTGTCTCCATAGGAGTGGCAATAGGCTTATAGTCTTCAAGGACAAAACACTACAATAATGTGTCAATATATTTTTTCTCACACAAAGCTTTTCCACCATCAACTTGCATAAACTGAATGCCCAAATAATGATGCAAATGCCCCAAATCAGACACCTCAAATGAGGTGTCACTCTAGCACAATAGCAAGTACCGATGTGAGGAGATCTGCCTCATAACTGTCGATCCGTGGAGATGTGAAGACTAGTATGACGACTATGAGCAAGTGAAGGCACAAGTGCATGATTGAGAAGCACACTAGGATGCACACACATACACACGCACATGCACACAAGGCAAGAACAAAGAGAGGAACAATGGAGTTCTTTGTATTACTCAAAAAGCCTCTTATAATAGCTCAAAACTCTAACAAACTAACCTCTAAAATGAGCTCTCTAGCTCTTTTTATAGTTTTCTGACTAGCTTTGGCCCTATCCAGACCTAGTGTTTGGCCTATTTAAAAATTAGGTTCCAGGGCTTATTTGGGGGTTCAAATGAAGTCTAAAAATTATGAAAGTATGTAGCTACTTCTAGTGCTCCTCAAGCTCAAGGAATCCTCGGCTTTAATAAAATGGAGCCTAATCTACCAAAAACGGTATTTACAATGTTCATGTAGTGATGAAAATCACTATTAAAAATGATTCATTTTTGGAAAAATTGTATGGCCTAATTGTCGGATCTTATTTGACTGCTTTGCCTACTTGGTTCTTCTCTCTTCTCTGACTCTTTACGTCAGCTTACCTGTCTTGTAATGCGTAGACTGCCTTCACTACTACCAACAACCCTCCTCTCTCACATTTGTCATCCCTAACAGACCCTTGTTGGTGGGAGTGCTTGATGTAATATTCGATGATGTCTCTGGCTAGGTGGTGTTCTTGAATGCGCAATACTCAAGCCAAATCTATCATAAGATTATCCCAATCCACTGGATGTGGAATGTCCGGATGTGGCAAGTGTAACTGATCGGCATGTATGGCTTGTTCCATCGCAAAGAGATGTAACAATTGTGTTGGTCTAGGAATGAAAATTTCAAAATGATATTCCCAGAACCCGGTAGAGAACATTTTCTCAAATGTTTGCTTGTAACAAGTAGGTAAACACTTTATGCACGCATGCGAAGCATAGATTATGTTGATGGAGGGGGTCTGGCTCATGTCATAGACCAATCTCTGTTACCTTTAGAAAATTCAAGTGTCGAAATATATGGTGCTTGGACCTTGCAGAAGGTCTTGAATACGACTGTCATCAGCCCGAAGATTTTCATACACATCGTGGCGTCAATGTTCGATACGTTCTTTAAGTGTGTGGACCAATGATGTATTGTAGAGATCATGTATGCTATGGTGGGTGGTGCTCTAGGTGGAGCAAAATATGGATAATTAATCCAATCAGAGCATCCTTTATTATTGCAGACTTTGATGGCAAAAGCTTTCCATGATCAATGGTGGACTATTGGACAATAACATGGGTTATATTTAATATATAATGGCATTGTGGCCCATGTGCGCATCATTTATGGATAATCTCTTAGTAGTCTTTCATGCCAGTTGGGTTGAAAAATCAAGCCTGCAAGTGCATTTGTTGGTAGATCATCAGACTCAAATTGGGTGGTGAATGTAGGCTCTTTTCCTGTATGCCTTTTAATCTCCTCATTATTGTCAGCTAATAATACAAAGTAGGGCTTATACTATGCTACTGATGTGGTAATCAGGCATTGATGTGAGAGGTTACGAAAGTAAGCGGAACTAAGAACAATTTCTTTGAGATTGGAAAGGGATTGGATTATGACAGCCACTCTAGCATCATGTGTTTGACCGATTTGTTCAACTCCCTTGAGCCAATCGCGGACCTCGATCTCAAATGTGTCTCGTCCCTCTTCCATGACATGTCCACCAGGTACCAGCATTGGGTCATGAGGCTCTTCAAAACTCTCTCTGATCGGGATCTCCACCACGGTTTCAAGTTCCAGTTCTTCAATAAGAGAGGGTGGCCTCTCATATGGTAAGAGTCTAGATTTTAATTCCTCGGCTTGCTTCCTTAAGGACTCTAGTCCTTAGTGGACTATTGAGGGATGGCAAGCTCGGGTTGAGATGTGCTGACAATGGCCAACTGCTTCCAAAGATCTGCACGTTCTAATTCCATCTTCTCATAGGACTCTGGAAAGTTCGCATGCTCCTCAAGTAAGATTCATATGTCTCTTGAGGGGACCGCTCTATACTTTGTAGGGTTAAATTCAGCTCCGAAGGTCCCTTCCATAGCCACTTCAAAATTATCCTAGTTTTGTTACTGAGCCGCTTGTTCTCTTCCAAGGCCAGAGCCATGTGCTTCCGTAGTAGCCCTAGATTGCGTCTTAGTGTAGCATTGGTGAGCATCTGTGCTTGGAGCACATTTTTCAAATCCTTGACTGCTTTATCATCCACAGTAGACATCTTGGAGTCCAATTTGGTATGAACCTATTGTAAGGTGGTGTACTGTGCCAAAAGTGTTTGATGGTCAGCTTTGAGTGTAGTGACTCTGACTTGTAGCCTCTGTGACTCTGCCTCGAAGGCAGCACTACGCTCTTCCAATTGTTGATATTCTTGTTGTAATTGATATGCACACTGAATTAGCATATTGAATGAATTATTTACATTATGGGATGTGAGGGGAGGAGAGGGAATGGGAGTGGGCAGGGGAGTTGTGGATGCTCTGTCTACCAACGAGGTGGTGAGTGGTGATGTGGGGGATAGGGGAGTGGGTGATGGTGGAATTGTAAGGAGAGAAGGGGGTGATGTGGGTGGTGAAATGTCCATGGGTTCAGATAGTGTGGTGCGTGCAGGGGTTACCATGTATGTGGGTATGGTAGGTGAGGTGAGTGCAGTGTCTGTGTATAGTGATGTGGTTGTGAGTGCTTGTTGTCCTAACATTTGTGTGTTGTGGACACACAAGTGTATCCCAAGCATCCTTGGTTGTTCTGCAAGAGCGAATGTGAGGAATAATGGCACGTTTGACAAACAAAGCTATCAATGCATGTGCCTGGGCATCTCTACCATCCCAATGAACATGCTATGTAGTAGATGTAGCAAAAACCGTAGCATGAATAGGAATATGCAAAATCTCACCATCTTTGACGCCTTCAGCATCAGCTTCAATACCTGCAATTATAACAGTTGCAAGTGTAATAGGATGTTTTCCACAGTTCTTTTGCAATCAATACATGTCGCATCATATAAGCCCATAACGGGTAGTTGGTACCATCCAACTTATCCTCAATAACCAACATACGGAATACATCACTGCTTTCAGCCATGGCCGGTGACTAAAATACCTTGAAGCAAAAAATTGAGTGTATCTCAAAAAGTTGAATAAAACTGCCCAGACGAATTCTGCTAAACCTGTAGCAGACTTTGAGATGCTTATGAACCAAAACTAGTATATAACTTTGGCAAAAAAAAAGACAAAATCGCCTGCACAAGTGCTATGATATTGCATTCGGAGGCCGAAACAAGCTCATATCATGATTTTGGCACCACAAAACAAATTCATTTTGATTTGTAAAACACCCTAACTATGCTCACCAAAATTCGTGAGATTTTGAGGCTGCAATCGGAGGTGTCGATGATGCCCTAGATGAAGCGACGACCTGCTCTGATACCAATTGTTGGAGTTAGATGTCTGCAGAAGCACATGAACAACACAAGGAAGAAGAAGAAGCTTGGAGCACAACACACAATACTCAATGTATTACCACTAGAATGTACCAAGATAAGTTACCCGTTAGGGCTATAGCCGTATATACAAGCCGAGGGAAAAAAACCTCCTAAAGAGGGAAAAAAGTGCCCTGGCAGTCCTAGAGTGTTCACACACATCACTACCTAAATACATCAACATGGCACAAGGTTGAACTTCTTGTCCTTTTGACTTCACTTGCTTTTCTCATTTCTTCTTCCCTTTCCACTTGCTCTTGCTTACATAGTTGGCTTGGGAAATTTCTTCATCATCATTCTCCTTGTTCTTTCCTTTGTTCTTATTATCTTTCTTGTCTCCATAAAGAGAACTTGTTGAGTTACCTTGATAAGAATTACCTTCCTTCAAGTTGTTTTTGCCTTCTTGATTGAAAAGTTGTCCACAAAATCTATTGTAGTTAGGGTGTCTGCACATCCATGATAAGATCATAGGCTATTGCCAATGATTGCCATTGCTTGTCTTTCCTAATTCCATTCAAGATTTACCTCATAATAGCCTCTTCTTCAATGAGTGCTCCAATTGAAGCTAATTGATCTGCAACCTCCTTGGCTTTAATGACAAACTCTATGATTGTTTGCTTTGGTGTCTTCTTCATTTGGTTGAACTCATTCCATGTGGTTCTTCCTAGCTTTGGTGCTAGCAAAGAAGAATGTCTCAAGTGCATCCCAGGTTTCTTGTGATGTTTTGCAACCTCTAATGTGTGGTAGCAAGAGGTCAAAGATAGAATTTAAGATATAAGACCTGGCTTGAGCATCTCTTGCACACCATAGTGTAAGCTTCTTAGACTCTTCTTGTGTAGGTCCTACTTTGGATCTTGGAGTAGGCATAACTTCATCACCTGCTAGAATTCCATAAAGATTTCTACCTTGCAAGTAAGCTTCCATTCTGATTTTCCAAGCAGCATTAGCTATTACTATCAAGCTTCTGTATCATTGAAGGAAAACCATCACCCATTTTCATGTAGCTCTAATATCACTATGAATGCTTGGAGAAGTTTGAATAGTAGAAATCTGATGATGAAAAGTGTTGAAGTATGTTCTAGCTAACCAGTACAGGACTTGCCTTTTCTGTATTGGAGATTTTAATAAACCTTATAAGATTCAAGTGGATGCAATAAAACACCATATGTGCTTTGAAAGTTCACTAAGAAAAGTTTGATAGAAAAATAGATAGCTTTGCACCTAAGCTAGTTCATGGAACTTGCTATTTATGGATGAATCATGCAACTTCCAACGCTTAGTGCTTCCAACCTGATTAAAACTCATTAAATGTCTCTTAGAGGATGGTTACTTATAATCTTGAGTAGCTTTTATGCACAAGAATCAAATTTATGATCAAGCAATGTTCTAATTATAAGCTTAACATTGAGAAGATGTCAACCTGACTTTTTAGGAATGTGTAGCGATTGAAAGCGAGAGCTTAGAAAATCCATTTCTCACAATATTTAACCAAAACATAAAACATTTTGTACACATAACTTATACACTAATATCTTTCAAATTCCTCTTATTCATAAGCATTGGACCTCTGAGGAGTGAGAACCAGCCTCAACAAATCAGCATATTTTGGAGAAGATGATGCAGAGAAATAGGAAATGAGCAAGGAGATGACAAAACGATTGTATAAATCATCTAATATATTGTGCAACTCCTCTTGACTCATAATATAAAATCTTTGGAACCTCCTTGTGGATTTCCATGACTTTCACAAATAGTTTGAATTCAAAAAAACTCATTAGAGATAGATGAGGCTTATTTTCTTTTCCTATGATCTAGGAGTTTAGAGAATCAAGTTCAAATAGATTCTTGGTAGTTGGTTGAACACCTACCTCTATAATCATAGCCTTTTTATAACCTAAGTTCATCACTTAGCGAGAATAAAGATCTAAACATAAGTGATCGTGAATTTACAAAGGTTGAGATTCTCAAGGAATATCCTAACATTGAGGCTCTCTTCAAGAATGAATTTAGGTCTAGAACAAATCCTTCTCAAGCATGGTGAAGGCTTGATGTTCTTACATACACACCACTCTAGATGTGAATAGTTCCTTGTACTCATATTCACAACTTGATGTGGCCACTATAGGGTGCTTCTCCTCAACCATGATATGCATGATTTTTCAAGGAAAAAGAAATCAACATTAGTGGACACTCATGTATCATAAAAACTAGCTCAATGATTTTTTATAAAAGCATGCAAACATGGATGAGCATCTGTTGAAGGTACAACATATATTTCTTGGATCCAGTCTATTTTCATCATCATTTGTACCTTTTTCTACCTTTCATTCAGTTAATAAAGCACTCTTGTATAGGTGTGTGTGAGTGCCACACTAGAGAATAAGTGGGATTCATTCTCCTTTTCAGTTTAGAAATCCCACATAGCATGCTTTTTTGCCATTTTGTATATAAAGAGGTCTCCACCTCTTCTTCTGGGAGAGCTTTTTTAGAAGTAATGAGATAATGCTAGTTTGTGACTCTTGCTCTTTTGTTGTCGTGATGTGCATGCGTGCTTGTTCTTTTCTTGTCTAATGCTTGTGACACGTTGATGTATGATTACGTCGCTATTATGCTTGTGATTACGATTATGTGCATCATTCGTGATGCTTATGTTGTATCTTCTTGTTAATAACCTTGTTAATCATACGTTGACGAAGCGCCATTACGTCTGCTGAGTGCTTCTACGCAAACATTTGGGTCTCATGAGATGCTTCCTAGTTTGACAAGTATGAGTAGTGATGCTACAACGTCAACAACTTTTTTAGTTGTTGACGTTGTAGCATCACTACTCATACTTGTCAAACCAGGAAGCATCTCATGAGACCCAAATGTTTGCATAGAAGCACTCAACAGACGTAATGGCGCTTCGTCAACGTATGATTAACAAGGTTATTAACAAGAAGATACAACATAAGCATCACGAATGATGCACATAATCGTAATCACAAGCATAATAGCGATGTAATCATACATCAACGTGTCACAAGCATTAGACAAGAAGAGAACAAGCACGCATGCACATCACGACGACAAAAGAGCAAGAGTCTAACTACAAACTAGCATTATCTCATTACTTCTAAAAAAGCTCTCCCAGAAGAAGAGGTGGAGACCTCTTTATATACAAAATGGCAAAAAAGCATGCTATGTGGGATTTCTAAACTCAAAGGAGAATGAATCCCACTTATTCTCTAGTATGGCACTCACACACACCTATACAAGAGTGCTTTATTAACTGAATGAAAGGTAGAAAAAGGTACAAATGATGATGAAAATAGAGTGCATCCAAGAAATATATGTTGTATCTTCAACACTCCCCCCCTCCTTGACTTTGTCGTCCTCGACAAAGCTTTTGCAAGTATGGAGCTTTTGTTGGAAGAGTGTGTAGGAGTTCCTTTTGATTTGCATGATCCGTACACCATTGGAGTGCTTTTCTTTGTTGCTTTTCTTCATCTTGCTTTTTGTTTGGAGTCGAGTGCTTTAACTTGGTTCTTTTGCCTCATATAGATGGGAATGAATATGCTAGAATGCCTTTTTTTTTAATAATGGATGGATGATGTATGAGCATGAAATGTAGATGATAGATACAAATAGATGAACTTAATTCATCTCTTCCTAGTCCATATCCATGAGTGGGAACTAAGGGTGCATGGGTGGAAAACAAAAAAGTGCCTATGCATGGTCTTGTAATGTGACCCTATCTTATGCATACTCTAAAAAATGCATACAACAAAAATGGTGCAAAAATGGATGGGTCTTGAGCAAAGTGCTCAAGGGTGAGGTGATGATGAGGCTTTCTCCAAATGTCCAACTCCAAGAGCCACTTCTTTTCTATCAACCATTTGAAATGGATGCCATCTTTATCCACCAACCTGAAAAAAGAAAAAGGAAAAGAAAATTTTTGAAATCTATGTACATGTGCCCTCTTTGTGCCCGGGTTAAACTAAGTGTGCCTAATGCTTGGCCTTTGGATGAGGCCCTACTCATGTGCATATTTGGTGTGCATCATAAACATATGTTGTGCATTGGGCAAGGTTGGGTCCGATACCCATGGATGCTGCACGAAGAGGTTTTAGGCCGCCAATATGTCTTCGCTTTGTTGGTCTTAGCCTTGAGGTTTCTCCTTGGATCTTTTCTGAGTGTTGGCTTGATTGCTTTGGATCCTTTGGTCGGAAGTGGTCGTTCTTGATGATAAGGCATGATGGATCTAGACCATAAATTATGAAGTCTAGTGTGAGAGGGTTGAGTTTGTATAAGAGATTTCTTTGGTACCCATATCATAGTGCGATTTGGTTGGGCTCTAAGTAATTGTTTCGCCACCCAAATTTTCTTGACATTACAAGGGAAATGTGATTTCTTCTTCTTGGCATAAGGGTCTTTTGGGCCTTCTATGTGAGTCTTTAGGGATAACTCATCTTTACAAGGGGAATCCAACAAAGGTTGAGTTTTCATACATACATCATGCTCATCCAATGGATCATAGGGTTGTGTGGTTTGAGATCGATCTAGAGATTCAGCGATGCATTTACCCTTATTATACATAGAATCTCTAGATATACAAATAGGTGATAGATTATTGTTACAAAGTATTTGCTTATCCTCTTCTTGATGAGCCAAATGTAGCACATCTTTGCCCATGGATTCATAAGGAGAATCCAAGTCTAGAGGAATAGAGAGCGCTTCCATATCCCCCAAGCACTTGGAGTCCTCCACTTCATCTTTCATCAAGGTTTCTTGTGACTTACTCAAAGAAAGGTTAGATGAAAAAGCATGAGTGGAAAGACTATTTTGTGGATTAAAAGCACAATCTTTGAATAGATGATTATGTCCACAATCCATACAATGAGGATAATCATCAGGATTTCCAAAAGACTCACTAGTGGGGATGGACATAATAGATGGACAAGGTGCTTCAAACCCTTGATGTTCAAAAAACCTTTGAGTGCCTATGACCAAGTCTTCATCTATACCTTCCATAACAAAAAATGTTTCTAAAAATTGCATATCATTCACCACAATCGGCAACACAACTTGACCCATGCAATCATAATTTTCATCGTTCATGAGGATAGATGAATGAGTGGTTAGTTGGATGTTGTCCAAAATAATAGTCACTAAATCAATATGAATTAGATTCCACTCACAATTTGGGTTAATGTAAGCACTCATATTTCTATGGTCATGACCAATGAATACATTTACAAAAGTGTTGCTATGTTCCCTAGTCACAAGGATGGAACCCACCCCTTTAGAAATTCCACCAATTTCCTCTACCTGTAAATTTTCTCTATTTGTTTCACCTTGATCATGTGTAATTAATGCATGCATTTCATCTTTTTCTTCCTTCTTTTGTGCATCCTTTTCCCCCTTCCTTCTTTCTTTTGCCTTTTTCTTTCCCATGTTCTATTGAAAAATTTTTTGGTTTTTTGAGTGTTTTTTATATTTGTTTGGTATTTTTGAAAGAGTTTTTGAAATTGTTTGAGGTTTTGTGTGTGTGCGTGTTTTGAATGTTTTTGGAGTTTTAATTTTTTGTTTTTACTCAAACAATGTGTGAAATAGGGGTTCACCAAACAATCAATAAAGTAATTTCTCATATTTACATCTTAGTACTGACAGACGACATGAAGCATAGAGTTATTATAAGAGTGATATCACTAGTGAGAGGCATGACCAAAGATATCATTTATGCCCATCTTCTATTGAAATTCTTGACTCAAGTTCAAGATCATGAGAATAGAATTCAATGGAGAGAGTGAGCACATTCTCCCAAAAATAGAGTAAACAAAGGTTTCGAGGACTAAGTTGATATTAAGATGCTTCCAATAGAGAAAAAGATGTTTCCAATACAAGATCGTGATGAGTGGAAAGTGTGTGTAAGGCATTTTTAATCATCATTACGACATTCATATACCATATCAAAGCATTAGATTTCTTTTGTTAAAACATATAAATTTCATCCCTCATCGATAGGTCTTTAACAATCATGGACCTTTGATCAATTAGAAATGTTGTGATGCACCAAATCATCCAATTGCGAGCATAATGACAAGAGTAACGATCCAAAGTAACCCCCCATGATGTCTACATATATATATTCTTTCATATCTCTTTTTATCTCATTTAAAAGAATTTCATGCGTGATAAATAGTATATAGAGTATATATGTAGCTGTCAAAAAATAAACACGTAGGTTCCTTCATTTGTTAAATCTAGGCATTGTGCACGAGGTGAAATTTTAACTACCCGGTTTTCGTACATCACCTACCCACCACTTCATTTTACCTTGTTGTTCTGTACTATTACTCACAATTCCTGACCTCCAAGTTTTTCACTACATTCTTAAGCATCCTGCTATTGGTTAAGGTCTGCCTCCTCCTTGAAACCTACTCTTACCACTCGCTTCACATGAGATTCCCTTGTCATATATGCGCAAACAACGTTCTTATCCGATTTTAGAGGAAATCAGCCCAAACTTTTGACTGGCTTCTAATTGGTAGCTGAACACTTCAGCTGGAACATTACACTTAGATGAGATGCTGAGTATTGAGTCAGTAGTGCCATACAGGAAGGCTTCTTCCCTCAAAATTTTTGATATTTTCTGCTATGCCTGCGCGTTCAATGCATCTTGATTCTCTCAGCCACCAAATGAGGACAAGTAGTGTTTAATACATGCTTGCCATTTTCAGAAAACGATCAGAAAGCTCTGTCATTTTTCAGGTTCCTAGTGCCCAAAAGCAAATAATGTATGATGAATCATGATACATTCATCAAATAAAAAAAATCCAATATGTATCCTCAGTACGCATTACTATGATGGATGCAAATATGCACTGTTGGATGCCATGGTAGATGTGAAGGTAAAGGAGCAAAACGACCCTCATCTGTGCAAAGATACTGAAAAGCAAAACAACGCAGGTTTGGCATTTTTTTGTGGGACGTTAGTCTTTAGGGATGCAGTCGCTAAATGATATGGTGTATCTATTCAAGATAGAGTAGTCTCTATGTTGCATCATGCAAACCTCTCACAAGGTTTTTGGGCAGAAGCAGTATTGACTGTAGTTCATGTGATTAACCTTTCACCTAGTACTGCCAAAGGTCTGAAAGTGGCACAAGAGTTATGGACAGGGAAACCACCATATTATGATCATCTTCGAGTTTTAGGGTGTGAAGCATATGTTCATATACCCAAGAATCTTAGACAGAAGTTGGACCATAAGTCAAAGAAATGCATTTTTCTTGGATATGGTCGAGAAGGACAATTTGGATATCGCTTATGGGATCCTGAAACATGGTCAGTGATCAGAAGTAGTGATGTCATTTTTAATGAGTCTAAGATGCATAAACAGCCGATTAAGGAGGTTGAAGTGAGAAGAGTGGTGTTTGAGGATACTAGTCCTCCGGTTAGCATGCATAAAAATGCTACACATAGGGATGTTCAAGAGAATGTCCATTCAGATCAGTCTGCACATGTTCCTGTTCAGCAACCATTGAGACGTTCTGCACATGTCTCATATCCACCTGATAGATATGTTCCAGGTTTAGATTTTGTTATGCTAACAGATGCGGGTGAGCCCTCTTGCTACAAAGAGGCTATGCAGACAGACGATCATGTCAAGTGGGAGCGTGCCATGAAGAGTGAGTTGGATTCTATTCACAAGAATGGTACTTGGGACTTAGTACCTTTGCCAAAGGGCAGGAAAGCTTTACCATGTAAATGGGTATATAAGTTGAAATTCACATCAGATAGTGCTTCTCCAAAATATAAAGCACGACTTGTTGCAAAGGGTTTTAAGCAACAACATGGTGTTGATTTTGAGGAAATCTTCTCTCTAGTGGTCAAGATGACTACTTTGCGCATGTTGCTTGGATTCGTTGCAATGGAGGACTTAGAGCTAGTCCAAATGGATGTGAAAAAAACTTTCTTGCATGGAGATCTTACAGATGAGATCTATATGGAACAACCAGAGGGTTATGTAGTTCCTGGCAAGGAAAGTCTAGTTTGTAAGCTCAAGAAGAGCTTGTATGGGCTTAAACAGTCTCCTAGACAATGGTACCAAAAGTTTGATGCTTTTATGAAGTCCCAAGGCTATTCTCGGAGCAACGAGGATCATTGTCTCTACACAAAGAGATGTTCTGATGGCAGCTTGATATGCTTGATACTTTACGTCGATGATATGTTGATTGCTGGGAAGTCCTCTTATGATTTGTCACTTCTCAAAAAGAAGTTGAGTCAAACATTTGATATGAAGGATTTGGGGGATGCCAAACATATTCTTGGCATGCGCATTACTCGTGATAGGAGTAAAAGATGCATACAAAGTGAGTACATATCCAAAGTACTTCACCGATTCAATATGCAGGGTGGAAAGGCATTGAGTACACCTTTACCCACATATGTGAAATTGAGCAAGGATGACTGCCCCAAATCAGATGAGGAAAAGGAATTCATGACCAAAATTCCCTATCAGTCTGCTGTTGGTAGTCTCATGTATGCTATGGTAGCTACGAGACCAGACATTGCATTTGCAGTGGGAGTTGTGAGGAGATATATGTCTAATCCTGGCAAGAAACATTGGGAAGCGATCAAAATGATTTTGAGATATCTGAGTGGCACTAAGGACAAGTATCTATGCTTAGGTAGAGGGAAAGCATCCATTATTGGTTACACAGATTCTGACTATGCTGGTTGTGTAGACAATCGTAAGGCTACATCAGGGTATATTTTTCATTTTGCTGGAGGTGCTATCTCTTGGAGATCTCGTCTTCAAGAATGTACAGCTGTTTCCACCACAGAAGCAGAGTATGTTGCAGCAAGTGAGGCATGTAAGGAAGCATTGTGGCTTTCTCGTCTTGCTTGTGATATGGGTTTACCTCAGCATGTACCTCACTTGCTCAGTGATAGTCAGAGTGCCATTGCTTTGGCTAAGAATCCGATCTATCATGCAAAGACCAAGCACATTGAGGTGAGGTATCACTTCATTAGAGATTGCTTAGCCACTAAGAGAATTATTCTTGAGAAGGTTCACACTCGAGATAATGCTGCAGATGCTTTGACTAAAGCTCTACCACAGGATAGCTTTCGACACTGTTGTCACTTGATGGGGGTTACTTGATTCTTGATCTTAGGCAGTCACTTGTATACTGTGTAACATGCCCATCAGGTGGGAGGTATAGTTTGTATACTTAGACTCAGGTATTCTTTATCATTCTTTCTTTTTTCTCCCATAGTTACTTTGGCCATATTGGCCTTTAGTGGGAGATTGTTACCATCTTTTTTCTCCCATAGTTACTCTGGCCATATTGTCCTTTAGTGGGAGATTGTTACCGTTAGTGTCCATGTGAAAGGCCAAATGGCCACCGGACACTTCTTTGTATATGTTCTTTAATAAAACATATAGTGGCCTGGTCAGTCACAGACTGTAAGTTCGACCGCATTTGTAAGACCTAAGAAGTCTGTCTTCGTGCTCCCTGTGTACTGTGTTTTATATTCTACAGCCTCTGTGCGGAGTACTGTGTGCGGCATCAGAAGCTCGGTTTTCTACTCCGAGCATATCATCGTGGAGCTCTCGAGAAGGAGAGTGCAGTGCGGTGCATCGCCATCGAAATACTTCACAAATGATAGTCACAAAAAGTATTTAAGAGTGTCTGATGACCCTATGCTAAGAAGACAGGAGCTTATAGGGCATCACTTAAATGAAGAGACTCTTAAACAAAGAAAATTTATATCATTTCTTAGAGAAAAAGCGAAAGAAAAGCTTGTAGAAGTTATCAAGGGACACGAGAAAGCATTTGTTCTTTTTTCACATGTGATAGGTTGTGCGGGTCCAAAACAAGTTCCACCCATGATCATCTTTACATTTCCACATATACCATGGAAATTTTGACATATTCTAGTCACAAAGGCTCACTTACCTTAGTTGATGAGGCTGTTAAATGAAAAGATATACCTGCAAATATTGGAACCATCTTCAGTGCCATATTTGAATAGGTGGTTCACGATGCCAAGGAGGTATGGGAAACTTTGTTTCATTCAAGATTTGCATCTTCTAAATAAATTCATGATAAAAAATGTAGGGATAGGATCTATAATAGATGAGTTTGCAAAAGCATTTGCTAGGCATTCCATCTACTCCATGGATGATCTATATTCATGATATGACCAGTTTCAGTTGGCTATTGAGAGCAAAGACATCACAAGGATAGAGAATCCACTAGGCCTTGTACGCATGTGTACTGGCATAGGAAAGGAGAAATTTTGTAGGTCATATAGTGAATGCCATGAATCTGGTCCTATGAGACTTCATACCTTCATTGACTATGCCTTTTATCAATGATATTCCGATAAAATAATGTGAGAAAAGAGTGAAAGATATAATTTTAGGTGCTTCTGATTGCAGGAAGTTTGTAAGTGACATATCTCTAACCATGATAAAATTTTTGAGAGACTTGAAGAGTGTTAACGTGTTATAGAAACAGTAACGCTGACCAACCGAAATCGTTACCGAACAAATGTTAAACGTGAAACAATGTTTTACCGTAAAATGGGTTAAACTTTCAGTATCATTACCAAAAAAACATTACTAGACCAGCGTGGGTTCTTGGGAGTGGTAGGGGTCTGTTAGACAGAGGCCCTGTACTAATTTCCCAGACCTTCTTTACAATCAACAACAACACTACTGCATGTCTTAGCTCAAATCATTAACATTAACTGGGCGAGACTGGCTTTCTATATTCCTGGGTACCCTACTTCTTCAGACTACCCTGCTATTGGAACAGAGCAGTAGTCTAGACTACAATCTTAACAATAGTAATCAATCGGAGATACTACTTTAACCGATAGATTTGTTTGTCACAACACTTACAGCGATCTCAATTAAAAGTTTACGTTTACCGAAAGTAATAATTCGTCTTCGTCACCGAATGCAATAAGTTTAGTAAAACAAACAGAACATACTCCACAGTGTATTAAGTTGTCAAATCAAATCACACAGTAATATAACTACTCAGACTGACTTAAACTACTTCAACGACCGAAGAGCATACAACAATACTATGTGGAACAATACTCAGACACACAATCCGTCACTTAACAGTCATCACAGTGAACTTCAGTGTAAGCAGACGATGCAGACAGAACAGAGATCAACGTTAACAATACTCAGAACTTCACAATAGTGTAACAATACTCTAACAAATATCAAGGCGAATAATCTGACAATTCCAGGAAAAACATCTCTCTCGACCATTCTCTTTTCATTACTTTATATAGAATTACAAGATGCGCGTACCAACTTTTCGCGCGTAATTCAAGGAACTCCATTACATCCGGCATACATTTGTCCTACTCCGGCGGTCGTCTAACACTGGCACGCACGGTGGACTCGAACCCGCAAGTGATTTTTGATTACAAAACTCATTGTTCATCTATGATTCCTTATAGATACATATTTCTTGCTAATCTAAATGTGCGGGCTATTTTTTTCTTAAGGGTTTCTAATAATTGTTTAAGGGTATCGGGTTCTAAAATCTGCGCATCTACTCTAACGGAACTAAGTGCGATGGCTTCAGTAAGCAAAATTTCAGCCTGTGTTTGCAAAAAGGCCTCCTGTAAATAAAAATCGTTTGATAATGCCGCATCTCTTGCTGTCTTCATGTCCGTTACTTGTTTCTGCATCTCATTGATTCTGTCTTTCTGGTTTCGTACCTGATTATCCAGTCTTTCAAACTGTTGATTCTGGAACTGTATGGTTTTATGGTAGGCATCTCGTTCTTTGCGGACATTCGCTAATTCTTTTTGATGTTTAACTTCCCTAAGTAATTGATGTTTAAGGATAGAGTTCACCTCATCCAGTGATTCTTTTGTTCTCTGTAGCTCTTCTACTGCCTGCTTTGCTTCTCTCTACTGCTCTTGGTATTTCTGTACTGTGTCCTGCAACTCGCGTCTTGTTTCTTCCAGTAGGTTTCCTAGTGCTATTCTTGTATCGTCTGTATCTTTGATTGTTTGTTTTAACTTTATTATTTCGATGTCGGCAACTGTTAGTAATTCGTCTTTTTCAGCTAATGCCTTATCTCGCTGGCTTGAGCTTTCTTCTTGTGCTTGGAGTGTAGCCTGTAGTTGCTTGATCTGCTCATGTAGTGCATGATTTTCCACTCTTGCTGCTTGTAATTCTTCCTGAAGAGGGGTGATATCCGCCTCCATTATTTCCAATTTCCTTTGGAATTCTTCTCGTGCATCGTTTGTGGCTTGCTTCAGGTGTTGCGGCAGTTGTTGGGATAGATTAATTAAGAGACGACCCATGGCTTCTAATTCCGAAAAAACTGGAATGGGATGGGGTGGCACAGGAGGGCGATGTTGCGACGAGGTTCCGGTGAGGAGTTGTTGTGAATTCGGTGGTGAATAGTTGAGGGAGGATGTCGAGGTTTTGGTAGTTCTGGTGGGGTGACTGGGCTTGATGGGGTTGCGGGGTGGTTCCGGTTGGGAAATGGGGTTAACAGGCGGTGTTTTGGGGAGGGTAGAGTCAGTACTTGTTACCTTGTTTGTTTGTTCCATTTCTGCATTGTGCGCTTCTGTAGATTCCGCTACCTTTAGTAGCTTGTCTAGTGCATCTTGATTAAATTGTTGCTCATTTTCCTGTTGCTCTAATTCTTTTTCGGTCGAGATGGATTCTGTTTCTGCTTGATCCTGTTGTTCTTGTTGCTCTGCCTATCGAACGATAATCTAATTCTAACAGACGACTGACAATCTTGATGCCACCTTCCCACAGACGGCGCCAAGTGTTAACGTGTTACAGAAACAGTAACGCTGACCAACCGAAATCGTTACCGAACAAATGTTAAACGTGAAACAGTGTTTTACCGTAAAATGGGTTAAACTTTCAGTATCATTACCAAAAAAATGTTACTAGACCAACGTGGGTTCTTGGGAGCGGTAGGGGTCTGTTAGACAGAGGCCCTGTACTAATTTCCCAAACCTTCTTTACAATCAACAACAACACTACTGCGTGTCTTAGCTCAAATCATTAACATTAACTGGGCGAGACTGGCTTTCTATATTCCTGGGTACCGTACTTCTTCAGACTACCCTGCTATTGGAATAGAGCAGTAGTCTGGACTACAATCTTAACAGTAGTAATCAACCGGAGATACTACTTTAACCGGCAGATTCGTTCGTCACAACACTTACAGCGATCTCAATTAAAAGTTTACGTTTACCGAAAGTAATAATTTGTCTTCGTCACCGAATGCAATAAGTTTAGTAAAACAAACAGAACATACTCCACAGTGTATTCAGTTGTCAAATCAAATCACGCAGTAATATAACTACTCAGACTGACTTAAACTACTTCAACGACCGAAGAGCATACAGCAATACTATGCGGAACAGTACTCAGACACACAATCCGTCACTTAACAGTCATCATAGTGAACTTCAGTGTAAGTAGACGATGCAGACAGAACAGAGATCAACGTTAACAATACTCAGAACTTCACAATAGTGTAACAATACTCTAACAAATATCAAGGCGGATAATTTGACAATTCCAGGAAAAACATCTCTCTCGACCATTCTCTTTTCATTACTTTATATAGAATTACAAGATGCGCATACCAACTTTTCGCGCGTAATTCAAGGAACTCCGTTACATCCGGCATACATTTGTCCTACTCCGGCGGCCGTCTAACAAAGAGGTAGGGCTAACATTTTCTCTAGAGAAATCTGTTTTTGGAGTTGACTAGGTTCTCCTTGTAGGACATCTACGTGGAGATTATGGCTGCAAGCCATAGCAGTAGAAAGTTGAGGCCATTAGCACAAGTTTTAAGGTGTGTTGTGTTGGGGGAGATGGATGGATACCTCAAGGAAGTGAGGTGGTATTGCTAAAACCTGCTTCGTACCTGCCCTAATAAACTTCAAAGTTATATAGTAGGCCCTTTTAGCTTGCAAGTGACACCAAGAAAGTACCTATGTGCTTTGGAGTTGATGCTTGAAACAAATGGATCAAAACAAACTACTTCAAGAATAGCTAGTGTCACAAGACTTGCTATTTTAGTCCATACACCTACTGGTTCTTTTGCTCAGAGCTCACAGTACACTAACAATTGATGAAATTCCTTTTGAGGGAGTTCAATTAGCTTAGATAGCTAATTCTTGCAAGTGGAATCATGTAAAATGATGAACTATGCTCTAAGAAATAAGTTTTGCAATCCAAAGCTTACCCCTGACTTTTTAGGGGCTAACCAGTAGATGACCAGTGAGCACTTTGATGACGATTTCTCCAAGATGCCTGAACCAAATGCCTTGAGATTTTGATAGCACAATTTCAAGTTGGTTCCAACAAGCCAAAGATTATGAAAAATGGTTGAGAATTCACTGAGATATGATGAGAGAAATTTGATTGTTCTGAGTAGTCATATAGAGATGTTCAATGAACTATATGTATTATAAAACATGATTGTACAAGATCATTGGCATTGTAATGATGCTCAATGATGATGGACTAAGTGGTCTATGATGTGAGTCACTTAGCTTCTACAAATGATCAAGGAGATATATCTAAAAATGAGGCCACACAGCTGTGAGATTTACAAGGCCTTTTATAAGAAGTTCTTCTAACTTTGAATTTGAATTCAAAATTAGCTCCAACTAAAAGTGACTCCATTGATTTAGGATTTATTCTCTCAAGCTTAATTCATAACCAATATTCCTCCTAACTCCATGAGATACAAGCTTGTACAAGATTCTTCCAAGATTTGATATTTTACAATAGTAAATGACCAAGTAAATACAAGCTAAGGTTCATATGCATCATCAAGTGATAATTGCACACATTGTCTTCTAAGCCGTGTGTAGGCTTGATCATTTGCACCAACATGTTGTAATGTCAGTGAGGTGAGGAGGTTATTGGGAGCCTGAGTCTTCTACATGATTTTTATTCCTTACTTCCCACATGTTGCAAACCCCTTTATATGATCTACTCAGAAAGAGAAAGAAGTTTTTTTGGACAGAAAAACAGTCGAGAGCGATGCGTAAACTAAAGAAACTATTGATTGAAGCCTCGATTCTAAAGCGTGTTAATTATTCAGGTCAAACGTTTATCATTTTGACTCTTGACACTAGTCCTATTGGTATAGGCTAGGTCATATGACAAGATGATGATGAGGGGTAGAGATATGTTGTTTGCTTTGGTACGAAGATTTTACATGACACTCAAAGAAAATATCCATAGATAAAGAGAGAGTTATGGGTATTAATGGCTGCTTTAAAAACTTATAAAGAGTATCTCATTGGAGTGAATATTGTAGTTGAGACTAATTGTCTTCCACTAATTGGTATGATAGCAAATTGTTCTTCTCCGGATATTGCGATGCTTAGATGGATCTCATATGTGAAGTTTATTAATCTGGCTTTTGTTCACATAGCTACAAAGCTGAATACAGTTGCTATATGATGAGATATGATCCACTAGTTTATGTTTGTGAGAAATTTCATGAGAATGAGTATGATGGTGAGTGGAAAGACATAGGGAAATATTTGAGTTTAGGGAAAGCTTCCTTAGGTTGGTCCACAAATAAGTATTGGTCCATCAAAAAAAGTTTTACAACTTTTTCTTGAAGGATGGACTTATTTGACAACATGCTAAAGGTAAGGTGAAGAATCCATAGGGCATACTGAGTAGTAGGAGTCTTTAGAGAAAGGTCATGAGAGAGATACATGAGACCTTATGGGCAACTCATAAAGGATTTTATGTGACATATGAAAATATTAAGGAAGCATATTGTTGGCCAAGGATATATGTGAGTGTACGAGACTTTGTGAGCACTTTTGTGACATGTCAAGTGCATTCTTCTGTCAGACATTGAGACCTATTACACCTGACTTACCCTCCTTGTATCCATTAAAAGTGGGTGGTCAACCTCGTAACCATGCCCAAGGGAATCGATAAAATGAGTTATATTGTACTTGCTAGAGAGGAATGACCAATGATATGGAAGGCCGACCTCTTCACATGAAGACTACTTATAATGTATGTAGATTCCTTTTAGAAGAAGTGATCTCAAGATTCGGATATGTTGAGAAAAAGGTTGCAGATCGGGGAGAGTTAGATGTGAGAGAGGCAAAAGAGTTCTTTGATCATCATGGAGTTTGTTTGTCTCTCACTACTGCCTATAACCCTGAAGCTAATGGAAAGATTGAGAGAGATGTCACCCTTCTATCATGAAGGTGATCTCTAAGGCTTGGAGTGGTGAAATAATAAATGGCCTAGATATCTTCCATTTGAGTTATGAGCAGATAAGATGAAGTACACTTAGTCCATAAGTTTTATGCCTATTGAACTAATGTACTATCGAAAGCCAATTTTCCCTATCCAGAATCAGATATTGACTTGGATAACACTCCCGTAGAATGATGGAATGATGAGAGAAGAGCTTTTATCATTGATGATTAAACAATTGGAGAAAGAAAATAAGAAATTCAAAGAAGCAGTTCAAAAGATAAACGAGCAAAGGTTGAAAAATAAAATTTACTTTGACAGAACTCATCAAGTTAGACCACAAAAAATTGAGATAGATGACTAGGTATTGCTGTATGTGTACCTAAGCCAAGATATCTTAGGGACTTGGGATAATTAAGACTATACCTCAATTACCAACAATTGCATATAACGAAAGATTAATACACACTTTAATATATCAATCTGTGGACATAGATGTATCATGTATGAGGACATGTGCATACATAATGGCACTTGAAGTGATTGTGCAAACAATGCATGTAAATTAGGTACAACTACCTCTCAAGTCACTTGTTTCACTGAAAATGTATGTCATGATACTTACTACATTAATAAGCACAATTTAGGCCTTTCCTCTCAGCTCTAATACCCAGATGTATTCAATATTAGGTTTGTCTCAAAGCTCTTGATGAGATGCATCCAATGGTCATATCTTCACCCTAATCTGACAAATGTACTTTGAGTTATGAGAAAAATACTAAGTGGTGGGAAACACCAACTCTTGTTCCACAAGTAACCAAGCTTCATATACACACTACAATGGCAAAAATAGAACGAGAAGGGTAGATAACACCTCTAGACTCACATTCCAAGCATCAGCACACATGCAAGCTCATATGAAGAAGATACATAGGTGAAAAGAAGATAACTATACAATTTCAGCTTGTTTACTCAAAATGTCAAAAAGTGTTTACAAAGAGTCACCAAGTGACTTACATACATGTGCCCTAAAAATGGTGAAAGTAGAGGACTCCTCCAGAGCATTTACAAAGGCTCCTGATGTAATACCATGGAAATTTAAAGAAGAAAATTTATGCCGAATTTTGAAAATTTTTTGGAGCTTGCTTCTCTTTGCTTCTTTCTCTAATGCTTTGTCTTCCTTTGCAACTCTCTTCCCCTCTTAGTGTCTGTCATCCACTGACAGTCCACTTTGCATCAAGAGGCATGTTGTCCTTCTATCTTGTTGGAGAAGATGGTGGATAATCACAAGAGATGAGTTGGCATAGCTAAAAGCTGCTTCACACCTGCTATAAGTGATGGTTGGAGAGTGTTGTGGGCCTCTTTAGCTAGCTAATGAGCATAAATGATCACATACAAGCTCTAGGAGCTTGTTTGAGACCATAGAGTGCTTTTCTAAGCTTGCATACCTAACTTGCTCTTTCTTCATCTTCAAAACCTGGTGGTTGTGCCATATACACTTCCTCTGATATCCAACCATTTAAAAATGCATTCTTGACATCTAACTCATATAAGTTCCAATTTTTGGATGCAACAAGACTTACCAATACCCTAATTGTTGGCATCTTTGCCACAGGTGAAAATGTTTCTTCATAGTCTACTCCATGTGTTTGGGCAAATCCCTTTTCCACTAGCCTTTCCTTCTAGAACCATCAGAGTTCTTTTTAATTTTGTATATCCACCTTGAACCAATTACCTTCATATCTGAGTTCTTGGGAACTAGATGCCAAGTGTGGTTTTCCTGCAATGCTTCCACTTCTTCCTGCATGGCTTCTCTCCACTCTTTCTTCTTCTTAGCCTCTTCAAATGAAGAAGGCTCCTTTTCCATGTAATCTTTAGTGATATATACAGAGTGCTTTGTGACTAAGGATGTATCATATCCATACCTTATGGGCTTCTTACTTTCTCTTTGTGATCTCCTTAAAGCTTGATTGGAGGACTCAGGTAGATCCTCTAATTGCTTGTATTTGAACTTGCCTTTTGACTTCCAAGCTTTGAAATCAATATGCTCTTCATCTTCTGAGTTGATGTCCTCTGCTTGATGTTGGTCTTCTTGAGTTAGGGTTGGAAAGTTATTTTCCAAATCATATGGTAACTTTCCTGCAATCATCTTCAAACCATGAATTATTCTCATCAAATACTACATCCCTACTAACTATGAATGCCTTGTTAGTGGGATTATAAAGTCTATATCCCTTTTGATTCTGATCATACCCAATAAATACACATTTCTCAGCCTTAGGGTCAAGCTTCCCTCTGGTTTGTGATGGGATGTGTGCATAGGCAATGCACCCTAATATCTTGCAATGAACCAATGAGGGTCTCCTGCCATTCCATGCTTCATATGGTGTCATGCCATCCAATGATTTGGATGGAAGCCTATTGACCAAATAGGCCCTATGGAAATAGTCTCTGCCAATAAATAATTAGGTTATTTTTTCTCATTTGACATAGACCTAGCTACCTCAACAATTAACATGTTCCTTCTCTCTGCCAGTCCATTGAACTTAGGAGTATACCTGGTTTTTACTTCCCTCTTTATGTTTCTGTCCTATAGAAATATATAAAACTCATGTGAAAAGTACTCAGCACCTGCATCAGACCTGATTCTCTTCAAGCTTCTTCGTGTTTGGTTTCCAACTAGTGCCAAATACTTCTTAAAGCATTTAAACACCTCATCCTTATGCTTCATGAAATAGAGGATTGTCCACCTACTGTAATCATCAATAAAAGAGACATAGTCCCTTGAACCTGAGATGGGTAGATCTTTGCTAGGACCCCACACATCAGTGTGTACAAGCTCCAAATAATCTACATGGATGAATGGTTGCCTATGAGCCTTTCCATATTGACAAGATCCACATTTGTAAATCATGTGCTGCTTGGTCACATTGGGAATGACAAGCACACTTTGATCCCTGCAAATTTGCTTCAGAGTTCTCTCTCCTATGTGCTCTAGCCTTTTGTGCCATATTTCCAACTCAAACAAAGTTTGATCTCTATAACTGAATAGTTCTATGTTCCTTGTGTCTTCAATTTCAAAAGTAAACAATCTACCTGACTTCTCACCTTTGGCAATCCTTTTGAATCCTTGTTGGGGGTCTTGTACATATGCTCCATGCTTAGTGAACCTGACCTGTAGACCTTTCTCTACAATATATCCAACACTAATTAGGTTTTTGGTTATAGTCGGCACATACAAAACTTTGCTCAAAAGGTTCATAATACCATCATATGTTTTGACATTTCCAATTTTCTTGACTAAATGTTTAGTTTCATCACCTAATTGTACTTCATGCTTCCCCTTGGGTTCTTCAAGATCAGATAATAGTGCTACATTTCTTGCCACATGATTGGAACAACCTGAGTCAATGTAGAAAAGATGCTCATCATCTTTACCTTGCTTGGATGTCATGTTCATGATGACATGACCAATGAGTCTTTTTGATCTTCTGTATAATTGTTGAAGTCCCTTCTTCCTCTAAAGCTTCCTTGATGGTTGTTATTGTTGTAGCCTTGATTGTAATTATGGTTGTAGTTGCCTCCACCATTGTTGTATGTGCCTCTAGCTTGTCCACAACTACCTCTATGGAAGCCTCTTCCCCTTTGGTTCCTTGTATTTTTGTAGCATTCTTCTGTAGTGTGGTTGTTGAGACCACATATGTTGCATGGTGAATTGTTTTAGGGTCTCCCCCTACCTTGCTTACCTCCTTTGCCCCTACATCTAGCACCTCTTCCTCTTCCTGCATAATTTGCTTGAGAGGTACTAGCCTCTTCATCCTGTTTCTTACCTTTACCTTTATCCTTAGATTTATTCTTATCAGTATAAAGGGTAGAAGATTGGTTACCCCTTGAGTTATCACAATTTCTATTGAGTTTTGCCTCATGGGAGAAGAGTTGTCCCATCAAGGTATTGAGATCAGGTATTTGCATATCCATGTAGAGGCCCATGGTTGTGGTGAAGGACTCCCACTTGTCATCAGCTTTTATTCCATTGATGATGATCTACCTCACTATGTTCTCTTCCTCTATCTCTTCTCCAATGCTTGTAAGCTAGTCTGCAACATCTTTCATTTTGGTTACATAATCAACAACTCCTTGCTTTGGTTGTTTCTTGAGGGTTGTGAATTCCATCCACAACTCATTCTTCCTAGCTCTTGTGTTGGGGGAGAAGTATGATGAGAGCACTTTCCAAGTCTCTTGGGAATTTTTACAATTTCTAACATGTGGTAACAAGAAATCAGAGATTGAGTTTAGTAGATATGACCTTGCAAGAGCATCCTTTCCACATCATATGGTTAGCCTCTCTTGCTCTTCCCTTGTTGGTTGATTCTTGCTCCTGAAGATTGGCATGTCTTCATCTCCTAAGATGTATCCATATAAGCTTCTCCCTTGAAGGTATGCTTCCATCCTTAGGGACCATGCTACGTAGTTGTTCCTGTCCAATTTGTCAATGAAGGATGGAAAACCATCTCCCATCTTGAGTGAACTAGCTCTGATACCACTATTGGAGGATATGGTGGATAATCACAAGAGATGAGTTGGTGTAGCTAAAAACTGCTTCACACTTACTATAAGTGATGGTGGGAGAATGTTGTGGGCCTCTTCTGCTAGCTAATGAGCATAAATGATCACATATGCTGCTCGGAAGATGATGCACTAATGATAGGATCAAAACAGATAGGTAGTTTAGACACTTACTCAGAGTTCTACATCATTCTCTGAGTACAGTAGTAATTGCTAAACTTCCTTTTGGGGAACTTCAATTAGCTTAACAAGCTACCAATCATGAGTGAAATAATCTAAAATGTTCAACTATATGTAAAGAAATATGTTTAGCAAACCAAGCATGCCCGACTTTTATGAGTCTTGATAGTCATAGACCAATGAGCAATGATTGATTAATATCTTATGATGGAGTGAAGTATTATTAATGAAACTTTGTAGGATTAAAGTAGACAGTATGCTTGAGCTATCATGATTTAAATCAAGAGAAATTATCCACTATATAGTGAGGACAATCTCAGACAAATTCACTCTTCTAATGAAGTATGACAGAGATATGAGAGTAGGAAATAATGAACATGTATGTATTAAATCATGTAAAAGTACAATGTCATTGGCAATAAGTCATTGTTCAATGAGTGAGAAATGAGTGAGCTATGTGATGAGCTCCTCTTCTCAATGAAAGTACATGGAAATGATCTCTAAACCTCGAGATACACTTTCATATACTCTTTTATAGATGTTGTTGGAGCCAAAGATTTGAAGTCAAATTCAAATATACACCTAAAAGTGAATCCTAGAATGTAGGGTTGATTCTCTCTTGACTCAACTACCAAAAGATGCAAGATTATATGCTTCCTAGCTCCTCGTGGGTTTATTCCACTTTTACAATGAGTAATTATAACTCAAAGTTGTAAGAGGTTGTACATATGAAACCTTCCAAATGATATGCTAATACATCAAGCTTATGTGAAGTGATCAAGTGTGTAGGCTTGGAATTAATTGCACCAACATATCTACCTTGTTGATTTATTCTTTAGCTTGTATATTTCTTTTCACCGCATGCACCTAGTGACCTAGTATGACATTTATTTAGTCACTCTTTATTGTGCTTTAGCATCCAATTGTTGAAAGCACCTGATTTTGGCTTCTTTGTTCACACTCTTTGGGTCCTCCGTGCTTCACATTGTAGCCTAATGCCTACCCTTATGGGGCTTTGGCTAGAGGGTGAGTTTGTTTATTGAATTACTTTATGTTCTGATTTTCTTCTTCATTGTTTCTTGTTGGATTCTCCCTCCACACATCCCTCCTCCTAAACTCTATCATCCGTGATAGGCTTTTGTGGGCATTGTAAGTAGGTGTTGAATACTGTTCTTTCTGTCTGATTGAGCAGGTTAGCTTCATGAATCATTAGCTCTTTCCATTGAGCTAACTTTATTCCATCATTCGATGCTTGTTGATGATCGAAGAAAAGGCTTAGTTCATATGCTGATAATCTGGTGTTTAAATTTGTTGACATCTTAAAAAAGATTTTTGAATCCATCTCAAAAAACCCTATGAAGAAAGCTTCTTCCAATGTCTACATATAAGTATTTGGCAAAAGCATTATTCTAGAGTATATATCCATTATTGTGAGGTGGCTTGGCATAATTGAGAGGTCAAAAACTAATGTATGGATACCTTGATTGATGTTGATAAAATTCAAAAATGTGTATTCCGCATGTTTAAAAACTTTGAAGCCTGTAAAACATACTGAGTGCTCTATTGGTCATTTTTATTGCGATGCTAGGGATAGTGGTGTATCTAGAGAGCCAAAACTCTATCATCTGAATTATGTATTCTTTAGTTGGTAAATAATTATCACTAATTATTAAGCTTGCCAGTGCGTTGTTCTTCCCAAAATTACATCCATGGCCTTCAGCATGGTACAAGGCAAAAAGAAGGATTGACCTGTAATAAGTATGGTGCCTCTTGCTAGTGCACTTGAAAAGTAGGATTCTTCTCCAAAAATTTTCATCTCCAAACAAGATTGGCCTTTTCAAACTCTTCTTGAGTATAAGAGAATGTAGTTTCCTTGAATTTTAGATGTTACTATCGATCCTTTTGGGTTGTTCTCTTTATGTATTGATGCATTTCTTCTTTTAGAATCCCATATGGTACACTGAAGGGTTGCATGATTTTATCTAAGTCTTTACTTTTGATCTTTTCTTCTTTGGTCACTTTCACCACTGCATCTTCAAAATGTTGTGTGAGTCGAGACACCAATAGTGCCCGCTCTCTTTGGTTTATTTTTGCACTATATCTCATTGCATGTTCATTGATTTGTATCTCCTCCTCAAGTTGTATCGGTGAATGAGCAATGGGAGGAGAACGAGGATGTACCTCGGTCTCCTCAATAGCCACATGAGAGCTTGAAACTACTGGTGTCCCCATATTTACTTGTTTTGGCAACTCAGCCTATAGGCTTGCAATCATTGTGTCTTTTTCTTTTGGCTGATTATTTTCCACTTTGATCTCTTCATCACTCTTTATTTTGTTGGCACACACTATGGCCATCTAATTGGCATCTTGTTTGCATTATTCTGTGTATTTTGATATCACTCCTATTGATAAGATGTATTTTCTCTACTTCTCCTATTTCATATTTTTGTTTGAATTTTTCTAGTTGTCTTTTTATTCATGCATTTTCTTCATTTAATTTATTGATCTATTTAGTAGCCTCAATGGATTCTTTGTCTTTTTTGCTAAGTGCTATCTATACTTTCATCAGTTGATCTGATAGTTGCTCACTTAAAGCTTTGAACTGACCTTTTTCTACATGTGCTCGTTCATATTCCTTATCAGCTTCCATCAATTATTGTTGTGTATCCATGGTCGTTTGGATCATATTTTTCACTGCTGGCTTTAGTTAGACCACATCCACATGGCTCTTCTCCTCTGAGTGCATCTTTTCCTTTATTGACATGTAGAGTCTCATTAAAGGGCTGTCGAATTTGAAGTTGAACCTGTGGCACAACCTCTTTATCTTTGTCCTTCTTGGAACTACTTCCTTCATAAGTCACATCCATCAGGGACACGTACCAATTTTTTGTTTCTCTTACATGTATAGTGGTCACGCCGTTATATGTCAGGGATACTTCATTGAGCTTTATTAGATTTATCTATCGAGAGTGATGGCACATTTTTCCTTGTCATCTCTCTCATTCGTAGACATTAGTTTTTTCCTTATGTACTGATCTTTATATATTGCACTTGTTGTATTGTTGTTTTTAGGTCATTCTTGTACATTCCTTTTTATGTAATAGAAGAAGAAGAAGAAGATCACTCTTCTTTGCCTCAATATGAGTGTGTGCTTCTCTTTGATTGTGAGTGTGTGTGTGAGAGCTCTCTTACTTATCTCATTCCTTGTGACATGGTATCAGAGCCAGCGTGGCTCTAGAGAGCTCGTGGAGAAGGCGAGGTTGAAGAGTATGTAGCAAGGCATAGAGAAAATGTGATTCACAAACAACCTCATTTGCTACAAAAATCGGCATGAAGATAGAAGACCTCAAAATATTTCCGAGAGTTATCCCTTTAGGGTAACGTTTTTTTGTCAGATCGAAGTTTTAGAGCCATCTCGACCTTTGTTTTGAGCCTGTAAGGTGGAGCCCACAAAAAGACCAGGTCAGTTTCAAAAACTCTAACTTGCATTGTGTTCGGCAGCACTCATATATTCCAGATCCGAAATTTCAAGCAATTCCATGTACTGTTGATACATGAAAACTGTGTTTTTCTGAGATCGAATTGTCACATCATAGTGCGATAGTATTCAAGCAGAAGTGCTACTTGTAGTGCTTTGTAGAGTTGTGAATTACTGCAGAAATGGCAAACACAGATGGAATGAGTAAGCTTATGAACGATAAGCTGGACAAAAACAACTTCCATGCTTAGAGATTCAGAATGACGAATTTCTTGATGGGAAAAGGCTACTGAAAGTACATCGAAGGAGAGAACAAAAATGCTTCCTAGTTACCAGAGAGGAATCGGACTCCATAACAATTAAGAGAAACACTTGTTGCATTAGCTACAACAAAAGGATGGACTTTGCATCATATGGATGTGAAGAATGCTTTCCTACATGGTGAGTTATAGGAAGAAGTATATATGGACCAGCCACAAGGATATGAAGATTCAAAGCATCCAGAATATGTCTGCACATTGCAAAAGGCTTTGTATGGGCTGAAGCAAGCCCCTCGTGCATGGCATGCAAGGATTGCAGATTACTAAACCAGCATTGGGTTTTCTATGTGTGATGCAGATCACTCACTATATGCAAGGAAGGCTGATGATGGCATCACTATTGTGGCTATTTATGTTGATGACATGATTGTAGGTGGTGATAATGAAGGAATCATCAAAGAGGTAAAGCAACTTCTTATGCAGGAATTTGACATGAAAGATCTTGGTATGCCGCACTATTTCTTGGGCATTGAGTTTATACGTACAGAAACAGGTATATGGATGTCGTAAAGGCAATACGCCTTGAATATACTGCAAAAGTATTGTATGGCTGATTGTAAGACAATTTCTATGCCATTAGATTAGAATTTGAAGTTGGATACTACATCAGATGAAGCATTGGAAAATGCTACTATGTACAAGAAAATTATGGGAAGTCTTATATATCTCACAATTATAAGGCCTGATCTAAGTTATACTGTTGGACTTGAAAGTCAGTTTATGCAGGTTCCCAGAAAGCCACATTTGGATGCTCTGAGGTGCACTCTATGTTATGTGAGTGCTACTTTAGATTCTGCATTGTTTTATGAGGTTGGTGTAGATTTGCAGGTTTATGGATACAATGATGCAGATTGGGCTGGTAGCACTCCAGATAGAAGATCTATGAGTGGTTTTTATTCTCACTGGGAGTGCAGCTATTACATGGAGGATCAAGAAGCAACCCATTGTAGCTTTGTCAAGTACAGAGACTGAGTATAGAGGTGTTGCAATGGCAGCATGTGAGGCATCATGGCTAAAAATGCTACTTGCAAATTTAGGTGTGGAATTGGGAAAGACTATCACTATTTATTGTGATAATCTTAGCAGCATATAGTTAGCATGAAATCATGTTTTCCATGCTAGAACAAAGCATATCGAGGTATATTATCACTTCATCAGAGAGAAGGTATTAGCAGGTGATATTGATCTTGTTTATATGAGAATAGATGAGCAAGTTGCTGATATTTTCACCAAAGCACTTGGAGCTGAGAAGTTGAAGAAGTTTTGGGAGATGCTTGGATTATAGGATATGGCATTGAGCTTGAGGGGGAGTGTTGGGATATCAAGCTCAACATCTGATGATCCAGGATGACACGTACCAGTGTTTTGTTTCTCTTACATGTATAGTGGTCACGCCGTTATATGTCAGGGATACTTCATTGAGCTTTATTGGATTTATCTACCAACAGTGATGGCACATTTGCTCCTTGCGAGCTCACTCATTTGCGGACATTAGGTTTTTCCTTATGTACTGATCTTTATATATTGCACTTGTTGTATTCTTGTTTTTAGGTCATTCTTGTACATTCCTTTTTATGTAATAGAAAAAATATGTGCCTTGTGCATGGCCTTTGAATGTGGCCCTATGCATGCTTACTTGGGGAATGCATTGTAAGAAGTATGGTGCAAAAAGTTGGGTCAAGGGTATGCTGAGGATGAGGTTTCCTAATCTATCATCGTTAAAATGTTGCCACAGTAGGGCATTCTTACCATGCTAAAGGGACAATCGATATTCATCTCTTAGTGTTGTAACTCCCATCAGTTTGATTGACCATTGGATTCTCTTTTGTTGTTGATAGATGTCCTTGTTGATGGTTCACTAATGAGATTCTTTGAGTGTATGGTCCTATCCTTTTTATTTCTTCTTTTTTTCTCTCTCTCTCTCTCTCGCTCTATCTTTGGAACAATGTCACAAGACAAGAAGAATGAGGTTAGTATCAATAAAATAATTTACATATGTCAAATGTGTTTGTGTTATGTGCCTGGTATTCTCAACTGTGTCTATGCACGACCTTGTGATGTGGCCCTATATGAATGCATACTATCGAAATGCATGACTTGAATGGTGCAAAAGATGGGGTTACGCAAAGAGCACATGGTTTTTTCACATTGAGGCTTTTGATATTACTTGTAGATGTTGATGCAATCTTTGTTTGGAGGTATCTATTGGATCTCGAAATGATGTTGATCATTCCTCCTTATAGGGATCCATTGTAGAACAGTGTTCAGTTGCATAGAGATCACTTTTTCATCTTTGTATGGTTTCTTAACTTTTGTATCCCTTCTGGTTGGCTCCTTGGTTCTATGGAGGCTACGGGTGCTTTTGCATCCAAACCCATACCATTGTTGCTTGTCATCATACTACTCTCAAAGAGGTGAGTTGATCTTCTTTTGATCTTGGTGCTTGATTTTGACCCTTGCCTTTCCTTGACTTCTTTTTTGAGACTTTACTCATGTGGGAGAATAGTTCCTTGGGTACCCACATGTGTAATCGACCTGTTTGAACTGTAGCTAATTTCTTAGGCACCCAAATTTGTATGTCATTGTGGTCGGCCTTCATTGATCGCTTCAGTAACCAACTTTGGAGTACTCTTTGAGATAGAGATCATCATTGTTTTGCTACTTGTTGCCTTGTGTAATAATCTCTTCTTTTGCTACTCAGAATTGCTCGCGTGAGCTGCGCGGGGTCATCTTCAACTCTCCAAGACACACAGAGGTCCTGTATCATTCGATCCGCCCGACCACGCCCGAGCCCTCTTCCTATGAGATAACTCACATGAGAGTCTCCTCTCATAAGTTCTCCCTTTATTCCTCATAAGAGATCATACTTTGTAAGTTCTTCTACCATATTATATTAATCCAGATAGATGCCATGTGGCATAAGTGCCACCTCACCCAATAAGGGGTGCATCCATAATATGACATTTCCTTCCCCTTGAAAGCATTTTCGTCCTTGAAAATGTAAATGAAATGTCCGTAGTGGTAGAAGAAAGTGCTCGGACACCCTTGAACCCCATGTACTCTATGTACATGGTCATCTCTGTTTGTTGTTTCCCCATATCCTTCCCCTTAAGAAGCTTCATATGAGATCATCTCAAAGGTGGGAAACCTTCTGAGTGGTGCCTACTATCTCGCATGTACACTCCACCTCCAAACTATTACTCCCATAACATACAACATCATCCAAATGACCTAAGTCCATATGATGTATTCTCCTTGGAGCAATAACATATAAAGCAAGTGTAAAAGTGCCAAGCTTATAGGCTTGAGCATGTCATAATGGAGATAATAAACCATAGAATCCTATGAAATATAGAACAAAGTCCCATAACAAATGATTCCAAACCCATCTAAGACTAAATGATAGATTGCCCTCATAACACTCTAGGTCTTCCTACCCTTGAGTGTGCTCACAAGTAATAGTTTCTTCTAGACTATCTTGTGAATATGCAATTCCATCATCTAGCTCATATATACGAATTTCTTGGTAGTAAAATGCAATCTCTACATTTCACCAACCAAGAAGTTTGTGGTTTGTCATCCTTTATCATTAGACTAAGTTCTATTGGAAGAGCATCTATTGACACTAGTGCAAACTCTAAAATTTCTCTTCCTTGTAGTTTGCCATATGAATGCAGAAAGCATTCCCTTGGAGATTGAGATAATCCCTAAGTACCCATCCTCCTAACTGATGTTTACTCATCATACTCATGATGTAACACCAACTAAGAGTTTGGTACCATAATAGGTTAGATACATCCCTATCTCCTGGAAACTCAAAAGAGAAGTATCATCAATCTACTCCCTGTCTAACTAATGTCAATAACTAGATTATCTCATCCAATCAAGGACCATCACTGAAAATAGCATAACTGCTTCTCTCTAGAGTTTACAAGTGAGACTCAATCTAACCATCATGATTAACTGATCTCCCTCTTTTCTTTGATAGAAGAGTGCCACTTCTATCTAGACAACCTAAAAGTGAGAAAGTGAAACTCTCTCTCTCTCTCTCTCTTCAATCTCTTCTAAGGAAAAGAGCTCTAGCATTGGAACCTATTCCACTTTCCCTTTCCCGTTGAAAGAGATTTTGTTGAATCCATTTACTCTGCTCATAACTGAGATTGGTTGCAGAAAGCCATGTTACTATGCCATAACATTTTTACCTAAAGGCAAGTGCATATATAACGCTATGCGGTAGGAAATTTTTCGGTAGCATTTCCCTAGGAAATGGAATCCCCAAAAAATTTAAACCATAAGCTCAGTGGCACATAGGCCACCCAACAACATAGGGCTTGACAAGCCCATGGCATGCACGCCATAAACTCATATATGGATTCCAAAACCTGCAAAAACCTAAGAGCAATTGCTAGCAACAATTTTCTGTGTTGCATAGCCATATAGTTTCGACAATCCGCTTTCCTGCAAATCAAAAAGTGTACTTCTCGCCTATTGATCCATACCTTTAGTATTTAAACCATGATCAACATTCGATGTATGCAACCCAATCTATGCATGTACATACAAACATGCCATAACATAAAGTAAAATGACTGAAGCATAAACCATACATCCCTGAGTAGTTTGGTTTTGGAATTGCATGCATCCAATCGTTCTTGACAAGCTTTGAGACTTGTGCACCTTCCTTCTCAGGTCCTAACATAAACTTTGAAGTGTCCGAAAACATCGGAGCACTCCCCAAAACATAAAGCATGGTCAGGTGATTACCAAAATAATGCAAATTTAGTCAAAAAAATGCATTAGTAATCCTTCTTTAGACTTGCAAAAACCACTTTAGGACCTGAAAATGTTCATAAACTGAAATATATAGCATGTGCAAAGAGCTCAAAGTGAAACTACGCAAATCGCCTTCCAAGTTTGAAAAATATGGCTCCCGAAAGGTAGTCACCCAAAACTGTCCAGACTTTGCAGAGCTATAAAGACCTGCAAAAATACATATTTTCCAAAATTTCTTTTCAGAAACTTAAATTAGACCTTTTTCTCTTCGAAACCAGCCATAGCTCATCCAATTTGGAGTTTTCTAGCCCAAGATATGGCCATTCCAAGTGGGACATGCCAAACTAGTGGACTGTTGGAGGGGCTGGAAAAAGTGTAAAAATGTGATTTTTGGGGTGCCCCAAAGCATTCTTCCATCAAGAAAATGCTAAAATTCTCTCCATAACCTCAGAGAGTGGTATATGGAGACTTGGGCCTATTTTCATCTTTCCAAATCCTTCATTTGTGCATGCTAATTCGCTCCCCAAAGTAGGCCTAAAACAAGATTTTTACTTTCATGTAAAAACTTAAATGGAGCTCTTAGCAAGCTTCTAATCCACTCTAAATATAGATTTCTCTTGGATTTTATACAATAATCCATGGGAAGCCTCCTAAATGGTCTGTTTACTTACTCCCAAAAGTGGAGTTTGATAAAAAAATTAACTTAACTCCTTTCCCTTTGACGATGGTTCCCTCTCTCACCCCACCATGCTTTCCTTTTGCTGTTAATACATGTGCAATGTTGAAGAAGTGAATTTCCATGAAGAATAAGCCCCGTCATCCTTCCTTTAGCTTGTTGTTTCTAACATCCTTCTCCGGATTTCACTTGGATAGAGTGGAAACCTCCCTTCAAATTGGCGTGGGTTCAAATCCTCCCTGCAGTGTCTACGTTACCAAGACCTACGCTCTGATACCAGTGTAATAATCTCTTCTTTTGCTGCTCAGAATTGCTTGCATGAGCTGCACGGGGTCATCTTCAACTCTCTAAGACACACAGAGGTCCTATATCATTCGATCCGCCCGACCACGCCCGAGCCCTCTTCCTATGAGATAACTCACATGAGAGTCTCCTCTCATAAGTTCTCCCTTTATTCCTCATAAGAGATCATACTTTGTAAGTTCTTCTACCATATTATATTAATCCAGATAGATGCCATGTGGCATAAGTGCCACCTCGCCCAATAAGGGGTGCATCCATAATATGACACCTTGGCTTTTTCCACTGCTTCTTGGGGAGCGATTTTGACTACCATGGTATGATTGACTGCTCTCCCTTTCATACCCAGATCTCCTTCATGCCCTGAACTACTTTCTTCTTGAATTATGTTTGTTTGTTTGATATAGCAGTTGTCTTGTATTGTTTGGCTTGCCTCTGTGGTTGAACTTTGAAAAAGGGGAGAGATCGACTCGCCTTCGAGCCTCTTATTTCATTATTGACTCCTTCTGCATCGTAGAGCTTTTGAAAAATACAACATCTTCTTCTCTAAGATTAGTTTTAGAAGAACTAAGAGACTGTGTGATATTTGGATCTCTGATCATGTCATTCTCTAATTCTAATGTAATGCATTGTTCATGTATCCAAACTTGAAGAAGTTGCCTTCTTAGGTTCATGTTGACTGCATGGTCATAGGTCCAATCTTGACCCAAGACAAGTGGTTCGATAAGGTCCTCATCTTGACACACTAGCAATTTGATTGTCATTGGTGTGAAGAGATGGATTTGTAGTTGATGAAGATGAAGTGGTGCTGCAAAAACTTTGCACTACACCAGCCAAATGGACTCCACAGACATGAGGTGGGCCCTCCTAGCTTCCAAAGGGTGTATTAGACACGCTATGTACCTTAGAAGATCACTCTCAAAACATTAAATCAAAACAGATAAGTTGGAGTACATTCAAGAGCCAAAAACTTGCTATTTATGTTCATATACCTACACAAAGTTTTAAACTATTCTCTAGCCACAACACCAATTAACTTAATTCCTTTTGGGGAACTCTTACTAGCTTAGTAAGATAACAATCAAGAGTTATTTCAACAAAAATGATGGATTAAAAAAGGAGAAAGATGTTTAGCAAGTGGTAGCATGACCCCGATTTTCCCGGGATGTAATAGTACTCAGACCCATGAGCAGACAAATGACAATATCTCAAGATTCAAGACTCCAATGCTTACGAAATTTTGTACACATATACTAGACAGTATGAGGATTCTAATAAGCTTTGAGTCATGGAAAATGGACACACTAAGAAATAGCTCTGACAAAATGACTATTTTGAGAGAGAGCTGACAAAGAAGTAGAAAATGACATGACACAATTGACTTCAAATGATCCTAGCTCACGATTGAAACATTCAATTAAAATGAACATTGGTGAGCATGTAGTAGACTTACAACTAACTTTACCAAGTTAAATCACTGAAAATGATGCACCAACCGTAGAGAAATCATTTGTGCAATCTGACGGAGAAAAATTGAGAGATATGGCAGTGAACAGTACACTTCACAAGAACATGAAAACATGAACTCAAATGATCATGAAAATGAAAGTATATTGATCGTAAAATACAATGGACTTCTTGATACATATGTATGCCTTGAAACCACACCTTGATATGGCTTAAAGATCAGCTCATAGAGGCCTTTTCTTAAACATGACTAAAACTACCATGTATTTATAGTTGATCTTGGGAGCCTAACTTCCTACAATCACTCTCCAATCTATTAGTGATTGATTTGATTCTCCAACTACCTTCAATCACGAATTCGTGGCTTTTCTTTCCCTTTTGATCAAGTGGACTCAACCACTTTAGATTCTTTCATTTTGACATCAAGTAAAGACTTCAAAAGTTACAAGAGGTAATTCACAAGTGAACTTTACATTGTATTTACTTTAAGGCTTCTTCTATCACTTTGTGAGACTCAAGCCAATACTTAGGCTTGTCATAGACTTGCTCCAACAATTGGGACATCTTGAAGATAGATGGGAAGCTCCATCTCACCCAAACAAGGGGTTTCCACACCTCCCAATCCTATGGGATAGGCTTCTATGGATCGTAGAGCTTTTGACACATACAACATCTTCTTCTCTAAGATTAATCTTGGAAGAACTATGGGACTTTGTGATATCTAGACCTATGATCATGATTGACTCCTTTTGCATCGTAGAGCTTTTGACACATAAAACAACTTCTTCTCTAAGATTAGTCTTAGAAGAACTAAGAGACTTTGTGATATTTGGATTTGTCATCATGCCATTCTCTAATTCTAATGTAATGCATTGTTCATGTATCCAAACTTGAAGAAGTTGACTTTTTAGGTTTAAGTTGACTACATGGCCATAGATCCAATCTTGACCCAAGACAAGTGCTTCCGTAAGATCCTCATCTTGGCACACTAGAATTTTGATTGTCATTGGTACATCTTGAAGATAGAGGGGAAGCTCCACACCAAACAAGGGGTTTCCACACCTTTGTGAGACTCAAGCCAATACTTAGGCTTGTCATAGACTTGCTCCAATAGCTCTCCCTCAAGCCAAGTATGCTTGAGGTCTTCAATCTTCCAAGATTACCTGCAAACTAATCATGGCTTTGAATTTGCAAAGCTTTGTACCATCCAATGCTTTGGTTAGAATATCTGCACACTGTTAATGAGTGGACACATGATATTTGAATCTTCTTTCTCACAATCTTATCTCTTACATAGTGATAATGAACTTCAATATGTTTAATCATTGCATGAAAAATTGGATTAGCAGCTAATTGAATAGAGCTCATATTGTCACCAAAAATATTTGGAGTTCCAATCTCCAAACCAAGGTCTATGAATAGTGCCTTCATCCACATAGCTTCTTGAGTAGCTATGGCAAGACCTCTCCAAGACCATGAAACAAGTTTTGAACATGCAAAGGTAAAGATAACATGAGGTGCTCCTTCTGTCTTCCTTGGAGCCAGCCCAATCTGCACTAGAGAACAATTTCAAACTTAAATCACATACATCAGGGTAATATAACCCCTAATTCATGGTCCCTTTGAGATATCTAAGTATTCTCTTGGAAGCCTCCATGTGAGGTTTCCCAGGTGTGTGCATAAATTGACTTAGCACACTCACACTATAACATAAATCAACCCTTGTCAATGTGGCATAGTTCAAACTACCCACAAGGCTTTAATAACCTGTCACATCTTCTATAATTTCACCTTCATGTGAGCTGAATTTGTGATTACCCTCCATTGGAGTACCTGCAATCCTGCAATCTTGCACCTTGAATTTTGCCAACATGTCTTTAATGTAGTTTCTTTGAGTAAGAAACAAACCATGATCTTTGTAGACAACTTCCAATCCTAGGAAGTAGGTAAGTGAACCCAAATCACTTATCTTGAATTCTTCTCTCATCTCTTCTTTGATTCTCTTCATGCCCTTTGTATCATTTCTTTTAAGTATCATATCATCTACATACACACACAAATAGATGACTTCAGAATTAATCCTTTTTATGAATAGTGATGGATCTGCCTTGGTAGGTTGAAATCCTTTGTCCTACAAGAATGAGACAAGCCTGTGACTCCAAGCCCTTGCGGCTTGTTTGATTCCATATAAAGCTTTATTAAGTTTACACACATAATCAAGATGTATGTGATTCTCAAGACTAGGTGGTTGTGCCACATATACTTCTCCTGTTATTTATCCATTAAGAGATGCATTTATTACATCCAGCTGAAGTATCTTCCAATTCTTGGAAGAGGCAATACTAAGAAAAACCCTAATAGTAGGCATCTTTGCCACAAGAGAGAAGGTCTCCTCATAATCAATTCCCTGAGTTTGTGCAAAGAAATCATCATCTTCTGAGGTATGATGCTCTTCAACTTTAGAAGAATTATCCTTAACAAGTTTTGGAAAATCTTCTTCAAGATCATAAGGTAGGTTGACCTTTCTACATGAATCTTCATATCAAGAACTATTCTCCTCAAATACTACATCTCTACTCATGAAGAATCCTTTGTTTGTTGGGTTGTATAATTTGTAGACCTTTTGATTGTTGTCATATCCAATGAATACACACCTTTCCGCTTTGTGATCCATCTTGCCTCTAGCCTCTGAAGGAACATGAGCAAAAGCAACACATCCAAAAATCTTATAATGATCCAAGCTTGGTCTTCTTCCATTCCAAGCCTCATATGGTGTCATGCCTTTTGAAGGTAAACTGTTAATCAAATAAGTGGCTGTGGATACAACCTCAACCCATAGGTAATTACGTAAGTGCTTTTCATTTAGCATAGATCTTGCAGCTTCAACAATTGTCCTATTCCTTCTTTCTACCACTCCATTTTGCTCAGGAGTGTACCTTGTAGTGATCTCTCTTTTGATTCCTCTTTCTTGAAGAAAGGAGTCAAATTCATGGGGAAAGTACTCTCCCTCTCCATCTGATCTTAGCCTTTTTAGTGTTTTACCTGTTTGATTCTCCACAAGAGCCAAATATCTTTTGAAGCATGAAAAGACTTCATCTTTGTGTTTCATAAAGTATAATATAGTCCACCTACTGCAATCATCAACGAAGGAGACATAATACCTTGATCCAGATATTGAAGCATCCTTGCTAGGTCCCCATATATTTGTATGAACCAACTCCAAGAGATCTCCATGCATATATCCTTTCTTCATGAATGGTAACCTGTGAGACTCTCCAAATTGACATGCACTACACTTATAAATCATGTGTTGTTTTGACAAGTTAGGGAGTCCAAGTACACTTTAGTCCCTGCAAATTTGCTTTAATGATCTTTCACCAATATGTGCTAACCCTTTGTGCCATACTTCCAATTCTGTGAGTGTCTGACTACCATAGTTAAAGAGAGAAATGTTTCTAGTGTCTTGTAATTCAAATGTGAACAATCTACCTGTCTTTTACCTTTTGCAATTCTCCTCAATCCTTGACTTGGATCTTGAACAAATGCTCCTGCTTTTGTGAACCTAACTTGCAACCCTTTCTCTACTATCTGCTCAACACTTATCAAATTCTTTGTAATGGTAGGGACATAGAGTACCTTACTGAGTAATTTGATGTTTCCATCAGGTGCTTTGACATTTCCTATTTTCCCCACAAGGTGTTTGCCTCTTTGATATAGGTTGTCTCCTACTAAGGGTTAGTCCTGAGCCTCTTGCTCCATACTTTGTTTCCTTGCTGGACTAGCCTCATTGGGTAATGTCCCCGATCTCATGAATTCTACCAATGGAGCACTTCATTCCATAGTTAATGACACATGATAAAGGGTAGCATACTCCATTGGGGGTTTCTGCTACCACATTGGACAATTCTTAATCCACTCATGTATTATAGCAATCCTTCATGGGCTTGTTGCAATCAACTACTATGTTCATCCTCTTCAACACCACAAGCTAGTACACCCTCTATATCTTTTTTGTACATACTTCGTGCCAATATTTGATATTTTGTGATCTTATAATTTCCTTTTTGCTAGTTTTCACATTCTTATATGCAGGTCCAAAGGTTAGGGCAGGTACCAACTTACTTGCACATTTGGGAACAACTTCTAGATGGAACAGATAAGCGTCAAATAATTCATCAGACACTCCTTGTGGTGAATCTCCTGAAGTGATGCAAAAAAGGTGATCCACATTGTGCTGGGTCCTACCTTTCCTAACAACCACTTTAAAGTCATATTCCATTAGTAATACGAACCATCTTACTAAGCATCTTGTATTGCAAGGGTCTATTGACCAAATATAATAAAGCTTGATGATCGGTGAAAATTTTGAACTTGTAGGCCAATAGATAGTATCTAAACTTCTTCAACAGTGCATACCATGCTTAAGCCTTCTCTTTAGATTTTTGTATAATTTCATTCATTCGCATTTAGCTATCTGCTAGCATATGCTATAGGAAAATCTAGATTTCCTTCACATGTGGGTTGTGCTGGCACACATCCTATTGCATAATTGGATGCATCTACATGAACATGGAATGGTTTATTCCAATCAAGATTGGTCAGTATTGGAGCTATGCACAAACGCCTCTTTAGCTCATTGAAGGAATTTTCGCATTCTTTGTTCCACTCGAAATTTGTGAACAAAGCATAAAGAGGTTTAGCTATGATTGCATACATGTGGATGAAGCTATGTTAATATCCACAGTGGCCCATAAAGGCTTGTATGTCTTTAACGTTCCTTGGCTTCAACAACTCTGCTATGGCTCTTACTTTGTCCTCATCCGTTGAGATCCATTCTTAGAAACAATATGACCTAAGATCTTACTTTGACTACCATGAACACACAACTTTCTAGGTTCAAACACGCTCAATATTCTCTATGCTTGTTGAAGATATGTCTAAGCTCAGGGATGTGGTATCTTCTTTCTTGGGAATGGGCACATAAATTGTCCACATATACTTCCAAGCTCTTTTGCGAGAACTCTTTGAAGACATGACACATGTGGGTTGTGCTGGAACACATCCTATTGCATAATTGGATGCATCTACATGAACATGGAATGGTTTATTCCAATCAAGATTGGTCAGTATTGGAGCTATGCACAAAAGCCTCTTTAGCTCATTGAAGGAATTTTTTCATTCTTTGTTCCACTCAAAATTTGCGAACAAAGCATAAAGAGGTTTAGCTATGATTTCATACATGTGGATGAAGCTATGGTAGTATCCACAGTGGCCCATAAAGGCTTGTATGTCTTTAACGTTCCTTGGCTTCGACAACTCTGCTATGGCTCTTACTTTGTCCTCATCCGTTGAGATCCATTCTTAGAAACACTATGACCTAAGATCTTACCTTGACTACCATGAACACACTTTTCTAGGTTCAAACACACTCGATATTCTCTATGCTTGTTGAAGATATGTCTAAGCTAAGGGATGTGGTATCTTCTTTCCTGGGAATGGGCACGTAAATTGTCCACATATACTTCCAAGATCTTTTGCGAGAACTCTTTGAAGACATGACACATGAGCCTTTGGAATGTTGCAGGTGCATTGTTGAGCCCAAATGGCATCACACAAAATGCAAAGATTCCCCACTCTATGGCAATGGCATTTTGTGTTGATCTTATGGGGCAATGGCTACTTGGTTGTAGTTCGAAAATCCATCAAGCAAGCTATAAACTTCCTTGCCTGTAATACACTCGAATAAATGTTTGGCGATTGGAAGTAGAAAGCTATCTTTGATCTTAGCGACATTAACTTTTTTAGGGTTAATAGACACCCACAAATTTCCATTCTTCTTGGATACCACTATGATGGGAGACACCCATTAAGTAAATTCAATCTCATAAATAAATCCAACTTCAATCAATCTATCAATTTCTTCTTTTATTTTGGCTGTATAAGTGTCATTATATGTGTAGGGCTTCTGTTTGGTGGGCTTACTGTCATCGTGGGGATCATATGAGAGCATATTCTTAGATCTACTCCCTTCAATTCTCTATAGGTCCATGCAATCACGTCCCTATATTCCCTTAATAAACCCACAAGCTCTATTTCTTCTTCTGCACATAGGCCTTCTCCTATGTATGTACAGCTCTCTTCATTCTCTTCAATGATTACTACACTTTTTTTTGTCTTTTCTTTATTATCATATGCTTCTCCTGTGATGGCCTCTCTCTTAGGCATTCATATTAAATTTTTTCAGTTTTCAACTTCATATTTCTTGAAAATATCTAGTACTTTGAATAATGATTCCTCCTCTACTTGTTTCACTGCTTTTCTTTTCTTTTTCTTTTGACTACCTAAACTTTTTTCCCTTGAATTTATAGTTTTGATGCTTGTGAGAGGTTCTTATTCTTTTTGGGTAAATACTCCCACATTTTCTAGATAGTGCTCCTCTGAATCAAAGCAACTATCCATGACAATGGACTCTAGATCATCGTTGTCCTCTTTTTCTTCTACGACCTCATTAGAATCTCACTCTTCTAGCAAAGGTTCACACATGAACAAAGAGATATCATAACCCTCCTCATCACAATGAGGTGTCCACTATTCCTCATTGATAGCAATGTCCATGGTGGCTAAGATTTGTGCCGAACCATGAGGCACAAATTCCTCATCTAGAAAGATCATCGATGCATAGGCTAGGTCTCTAATTGGTCTAGCTCATTCACAAGTTCCTTCTTCGCTCATTTTAAGAATCTTTCCTCTTCCTCTGCGACCTTGTGTATCCACAAATGAGTATCTTCATGCATTCAAGATGGATCAGAAGAGCTTACACAATGCATAGAGATTGAATCCTCTTGCACCTTGTGGATAGGATTCCAGTGTAGGGGTGGTACATCTCTGAAGGTATAATCCTTCAAATTTACCTTGATTGTGGCTCCTAAGTGTTGCAAATACAAGGATTTGATTCCCCAATCTTGTACCAGCTCAAGTTTTACTTTGAGTAGTTCTTCTAAGGTGAGATGACACTGCACCTTAGTGTTCTTCATAACTTTAGTGTTTCTTGGAACTACTAAGTCTTCATTTCTTATCAATATTGTGGGAGCTCTAATTTGAAGAGATTTAGATTCCCATGGGCTTGTGAATTGTGACAACTCTTGTAAAGAATTAGATTCAAAATCTAATCTTTCGTCTTCTTGTTGCTCTACTTGGTCTCCATAAATAGATGGAATGTCTTAGGGAAATTGATCATGAAGGTCATCAATGTTCGGAATAGGAGGGGGATTACCCTTCTCCTTGGCCCATTATTCTTCTTGTATTTCTTGCAAGAACTCTTGAGAGTACTATTCAATTGAAACAGGTGTTCCATCATCCATGGAATCAGGAACATAATCTTTCATTGGTGGTGAGCTTTCTCTTTCAATAACTAGTTGGGCTTGTGGAGGTTAAGAAACATGTAGCTTGTTTACCAACTACTCTAATCTTTCTAGTGAGCCCTAGAAATGCTAGAAATGAAAAGCCCACCCAATTTCATAAAATTTGATTGATTGAACCATTGATTGGCCTCAAGCATAGCTTGAACTAGTTCTACCATTTTCATGCACACGTGCAACTAGCTTAGGTCTGCGTAACCAATCTCATGAGGACACATAGTTAAGGTTTTTCCATGGTTACGTATAAATCTCTCAAAATTATCTCTCTCTATTGACAAAAGAAATTCATCATGTCTACCAATTTTCACCTATTTGATTGTCTCATCTGTGAATGTATGTCCTATGTTTTTCTTATCCCAAAGAATTGGATCGTTTTTCACATCAATATTTTTTTCATTACTTCCTTGGGGTAATGGTTGGGCTATGGGTTTGATTTTTTTGTCTATAGTTTTGTACTTTGTTTCAACTAAGGCATCATGTGTTTGGTTAAATTTTGGGCACTTGTCAACATTGAGAACATACTCTTGGATTAGAGCATACTCATCAAGGGAAGAAAGAAGAACAATATGGGAATTAGAATTTTGCTGGAGACACAACTCTAACTCCTTGAGAGTAGAGAAACAATGAGGTATCTTAATCACATGCTCAATATTCTCATCATGTTCCATGATTTTGTTGGTTTTATAATTTTTTTGGGTTCTTTGGATAATTGACTCTTATGAAGAAAATCTAATCTAGAATGTGGAAAAAAAGTGAAAAACTATCGTACAGGTTGGTTGGTTGTGAGATATCAAACCAATGTGCACTATCGTCCCACTCAACAATGGATTCTACCCAAAATCTTGATCATGCTCCAAACATGAATCAAGGTCCACAATCACTACAAGCATGCTCACTAGGCTCAATTTCATCTCTTTTTTGTTTTTCTTCTACATTGGATATATAAGAAATAAGAGATTGATCTTCTACTAGTGACTCCAAAGCTGTTATTCTCCTAATCTCATCTCGTGCTCTTACTAAAGCCTCTACAGAAAAGTCAACTTCCTTTGTGGGTTTACTTGATTCCACTTCTTGTTCATCAAGAGCTTCTAGTTTCTCCCCTCTAGTTCCTGCATCCATTATGGTTATATTTTCATAGTGTTTTTGCATTCCTCCCTTACCATAATTTCCTTGCAAAGGTAGCCTAGATTGATAGTCACAGATTTTCTTGTCTATGTCTATTACTAGTCATTACTCCTTAGCAGCCTTCAATAGTTCACAATCTCTCAAAAGTGCTCTAACGAATCACACTAAGGACACCCACTAGGGCCACACACAAAACCATTTTGATTTTGATGATTTTGATTAACTTAAGGTGGGAAATTTTGAAATTGAGGATTTTGTTGATAAGGTATTGTTTGAACAGGATAATTAGAACTTTGATAAGGCACTTGATGTATTTGAGGAGCTTGGGGAGTAGCATGTGGTACTTGAGGTGCAAGAAGAGCTTCCATAGTATACGATTCATGATTCTGAAAATTTTGATTTTGAGGATTTTGAAAAGTTTTTTGAGAAGCTTGAGGATACATGTTCTGATACATTAGAGGATTTTTGCACATGAAGATGGGGATTTTGCATTGAAAGATTATGCATTGGAGGAACTTGATATGCTTGAGTAGGAACTACATGTGGATTTTGATTGGGAGCTATAACATGTTGATTAGGCTCTTGAAAAGACATTACATTCATATTATTTTGGAAAGTTTTGATGTAATTTGATTATAAAGCATCTACAGTCTTGGCCAAATTGGATTGTGTAGCAATACGACTTTCCATTTCCTTAGTGAGAATTTCCACTTGAGATTGTTCAACTACAATTTTATTTGGCTCTACTTTAAAACCTTGAATAGGCTCCATCACTTGAGGAATAGGCATAGAGTCAAAAATCATAGCATGGGATTGTTCTCTATATTGTTGCTTAGCTTGTGGAAGGCTAGCTTGAGGAGGACTATTTTGCTCATAAAGCATGGATTGTCTTTGATGTCTATGGGCTATAGCCTCTACTACTTTACACACTTTTTGCCAATTGTCAGTAAGACCATAGCATTTATCCGGCTCTTCTAGTCGTCGTTCAAGTTCCCTACGAGTTTTAGGATGAAGAAGTTTAAGAAAATTGATCACAAGATCAGGTTCCAAAGTTATCTTATCCTCATGAGGAAGTTGTTCATAGTGTCTAATATACTCATTTTGTAAGTGAGTAATAGAGCTACTAGGCTTTGGGGAATTTACCCATCATAAGAATCCATCCCCATTATGTTGGCTATAATCCTCAAGATAGAATTCTTTGAGCATCTCCTTTTTGAAATCACTCTAAGGAAGACTATCATATTGAATGACACGGTTTATGATAGAGCTATCAACAATTTGTTCAAAGAATGTTATCAAAAGATCTTTGAGAAGACCAAAAATCATAGCTTGCTCTTCAAAAAGTAGCTTGAATTCTTTCTCCATCCTACATGAATGTGCAAGTGATGCACAATGCTCTAGATCTCTCACAAATGTGTTTACTTCACAACGAAGATGTGCACGATATTGTGAGAAATCAAGAGCAACACTTAAGAATGATGATGATGATATGATGAGGGTGAAAAATATGCAACAAAGGATATGGATCACAACCTCTCAACAAGATGAGAAGCAAATTCCATGAAGCGATTCACGTCGGGCTCAAATGTGGAGGTGATTGCAATCCGAGTGGATCCGGTCCAATCGCGGCACACAAAGTGTAAAAATATAGTGAGTGTTGGAAGGTTTCTTTGATCAAAATGTGAATGGGAAGATGAAGTTGTGTATGGAGAGGAGAGATTTATGATTTGATTATGGGAAGGGGAACATATAAATGCAAGATAAACCCATGAACATGAATGATGAGGACAAAAGAAAACCATTCACATGAATTGATTTCAAAAGGAAGAATGGTCCAAATAGATGGATCTTCTTATACACTTTCAAAATTTAATGCATATGCAAGGGCTCTTTTGGGTGGTATGTATGCATGATGAGAAAAAAAAGAAAACCACACACATGAATCGATCTCGAAAGGAAGAATGGTCCAAGAATGGAGCTTCTTATACACTTTGAAAACCGAAATATATGCATGAGTGTTTGTGGGTGGTATGAATGCATGTGGATCATGAAAATAGAATCTTATTCTCTCAATCTCAATGGATAACCCTCACTGGTTCAATGCAAGACTGCGATGCCTTCTCACACATAGAAAGAGATAGAAGGAGACATGTAAAAACACATAAGACACTAAGAGACAATAGAAAAGAGACATGAATTAAAAGATATTGTAATGACATACATGTAAATGAATGCTGAGATACATCATCCTAAGCATTCTACTCATCAAAGGTGGTCCGCATGGCCCTCTCACCATGACAATTCAACCGAATGTCACATGTAAGAGGATAGGTTCCACTTCATTAATCCTATATCTTTCTAGGAGCGTAATGTGTATCTAAAGAAGTCTAAGACTCATAAAACCAACTCTAACTCACTCACATGCTCTAGTGAGGGTGAGCAAAGAAAGAGAAACCATTGGGTTTATGAGCCTATCCTAGATTTAAAGTCTATTAATTTAAAATTGATTCTAGGAACTATGCTCTTCTAGCTCACCTTGGATCCTCACACGCTCAACTGAGGGTGATTGTGTCAAGGAAACCATGTGGTAGCAAGGGCCCTATGGATGCCTAACAATGATGCTATATGATTTTGGAGGGGTTTTTTTATAGTTTTTTGAATGAATTTGGGCCCTTGGATCTAGAGAAATCAAATCTCAACCCTGGGATCAATTGGTTTTCTTTACTACCATTGGATTTATCAAATGGATGGCTAGGATTGGTCCTTTATATGATATCTAGGGCAAAAGGGGGAAAACTAGGTGCCTTCATTCTCCACCATTGGATCTGGGGAAGATCTGTATTGTCGAATTAGTGCTGAGATCAATTTGGATAAGATAAGCTGATATTTTTGGAAGAACTTTGCATTATTGATCTTTGACCATAAAAAAAAACTTATCCGATGGAAAAAACTCGTGGATCCTCCTTCCTTTAACTTTTAATGCATCTCCACCCTTGAATGTGGGCTCATCCTGACCGTACAACATGGTTCAATCATTATTTGCCATGTGGTACCCCTTCAAGTCTTCAATTATTTCTTATTCTAGGAAACTACGGTGACCTTGAAAACTGGATTTTGTGCTCTTTGACCATCCAAATATCCTTTGATGAAGATGAAAATTTGTAGGGCTATGTTTTGAAAGATCTCCGTTGGTAATATGTAGAAAAAACTCCCAGTTGAAATTCCCTTATACAAGTTTGACTACATTTAGAAGTTTATAAGGCGGCATTAAGGTATCTAGGAAGCTTTGATAGCCTTGAAAATTTGAATGAATGTGTAGCCACATATGATCTTTATACATGCCAGACCATATGGCTAACAGAAATTCCTATATAAGATTTTGTAGGGTCTAAGTGGAAAAATTACATTTTTACAAAATGCACATGGCATATCAATGTACTAGAAAATCCATTTACATGTGAATTTCAAGCTATAGCCTTTCTTTGGTAGGCTTTACAAGTATATGAATTTTCATGTGATTTGGTGACATTGAAATTTTTTCCCTAATTTCCAAAATTTGACCAACTTTGACCACTACCCTGGATTTTCTTGATTTCTTCCAAAGTTTGCATGTGAACTCCTTTTGACATCCTTGTCGCATCTTGGACTTCTGAGGGAATTTTGACTACCTTCACTGAATATGTTTCCTGTAGGCCTTCATGAGTGAGAGAGGAGAGAAAATCTCAACGACACCGCATCACTCCCAGGGGGGATTTATTGATATATTTAGGTAGTGATGTGTGTGAACACATTAGGAATGTCGGGGCACTTTTTTTTCCTCCGTACGAAGTTTTTTCCCCTCGCTTGTATATATGCATATAGCCCTAATCAGTAACGTATCTTTGTACATTCTAGTGGTAATACATTTAGTATTTTGTGTTGTGCTCCAAGCTTCTTCTTCTTCCTTGTGTTGTTCGTGTGCTTCCGCACACGTCTAACTCCAAAACTTTCTAGCTCTTTTTATAGTTTTTCGCTAGCTTTGGCCCTCTCCAAGCCCAGTGTCTAGCCTAGTTAAAAATTAGGTTCGGTGGCTTATTTGAGGGCTCAAACAAAGTCTAAAAATTATTAAAATTGGTATGTAGATACTTCTAATACTCTTGAAGCTCAAGAACTCCTTGGCTTGAAAAAAATGGAGTTGCAAAAATTTGAAATGATATTTACAATGGTTTCTTGTGATCAAAATCACTATGTTTATAGGGATTTCTTTTAAAATTTGACATATACTTCTTGGAGTTCCCTACATGCTTCCTCTTCTTGTGTGTCCACTTTTTCGATGTATTCTCATGTCTTGTGCTTGACCTTGAGTGCCAACAATTTCTCTTTTCATGTGCGTCACCGAGATCAGATCAGCACTGCCCTCTCCGCATATTCTCTCTCTCTCTCTCTCTCTCTCTCTCTCTCACACACACACACACACACACAATCCCTTTTTCTTCCTCTACTATTGCCACTCTCTCTTCCCATTTGTATACGCCTTCATTTTCTTGCATCCACACCACCGCCATTTCCCCATATATATATATATATATATATATATATATATATATATATATATATATATATATATATATATATATATATATATATATATATATATATATATATATATATATATATATATATATATATATATATATATATATATATATATATATCTTGCTCTCTCTCTCTCTCTCCCCCATCCCCCTTTGACATCTCTTTTGTGTAACCATCTATAACTGCCATTTGCTTCTCTCTCTCTCTCTCTCTCTCTCTCCCTCTCTCTCTCTCTCTCTCCCTCCCTCCCCTTTGACATCTCTTTTGCACATCCATCTGTAATCTCTCTCTCTCTCTCTCTCTCTCTCTCTCTCTCTCTCTCCCTTTGATATCTCTTCTAAGAAGCCATCTATAACTGCCATTTATTTCTCTCTCTCTCTCTCCCTTCGATATCTCTTCTAGGAAGCCATCTATAACTGCCATTTACTTCTCTCTCTCTCTCTCTCTCTCTCCCTCTTTCTTTATCTCTCTATCTCTCCTCACAATTCTTGCTACACTTTGATTTCCCTCAATGCCTTTCTCAGGCAGCAATCATCAGTGCTAAATCTCTCTCAAAGTATGCATTCTATGCACAAAAACATAGCTACACACACAGATGCTCACCTGAGATCCTATCAGCTATATTGAGAATGGTAAGATGCCTTCTTTCTCTCTCTCTCTCTCTCATCAACATCATTGACTTTAGGGTTTTGCTACATGCAAATTCATCTCCATTTATGCACCCTACTCTCTCTCTTCGAAGCACTCAAAGTTTTGCATGTATCTCTGAGCTACTACCTAGGATTACTCTCTCCCTTTCTGTGAAGCTATGTTGTAGTGACATTCAATTCTTCCATTTCTCCCTTTCTCTACTTTTAATCTATTTTGTGTAGTGCAATTGATAATTTTAGAGCACACATAAGTAACTAAAAAGAAATATGAGCTTTTTCTCTCTATATAGTAGCATGAAAAAACACAATTTTAATCCCTTTCTCTCTACTCTATGTTTGTCAAAGCAAGGTATGGATTCTATTAGGAGCAAGAGGAAGAAGAATAGAGAATTGGTGTGCTCTCCTCCTTGCTCTCTCTATTTGCATCTAGTAAAATCTTGGAGTAGAAGGAAGATGGTGGAGAGATGGAGGACTCTCTCTCTCTCTCTCCCTCTCTCTCTCTCTACGTTACTCAAAGAAGAACATGAAGAATAAGAATAAGAAAAGAGAAGCAAAAGAACCTAAAAGATAAAAATCCATGGGAAAACCCAAATTATGTATTTATAGCTTTTCCCTAGGTTCTCTCTCTAGAACTTTAGAATCCTCTAGCCTTTTCATTTCTATTCTAAGAAAATATTCTTTTTATTCTATTCTAATTTCAAAATTCTTCCTCTTCTTTTTATTCTTTTCTTCCTCTATGTTTGCCACTCTCTCTTCCCATCTGTATCCACCTCCATTTTCTTGCACCTGCACCACGGTGGTTTCCCCATCTCTCTCTCTCTCTCTCTCTCTCTCTTTGCCCCCTTTGACATCTCTTCTATGTAGACATCTATAATTGCCATTTGCTCCTCTCTCTCTCTCTCTCTCCCCTCTCTCTCTCTCTCCATTTCTCTTATCAAACATTTATTCTCTTTCCTACAATCAAGGATCTTAAAGGAGTACCGTCAAATTCTGGAAGTGCATACATTCCATTTTCAAACATAAACATCACTACATACCGCCCAAACCATCCTTTTGTCAGTTTCTTCCTAGCATCATATTGAATATCAAATTTACTATCATACACCAATACACTGTCATCTATATCGATCTTATGTGGTCTAAGCCAATGATTTTTGTCAAAATAAATCTTATTTTTCAACCTTGACTTCTTTATCTTTTGAACTCCTGCTTTTAATTTCTCATTTCCTTGCTCTAATTGTTTGATTCTCAATGATAAAATCTCTTCTCTTATCATTTCATCATTCCATGGGAGTGTCATCCAAGTCAATATCTGAGTCTAGATAGGGAAAACTTGCTTTTGACAATACATCAATTCAGTAGGCATGAATCTTGTGGACTGAGTGTATGTCATCCTATCTGCCCATAATGCAAATGGAACATATCTAGGCCATTACTTTATATCACCACTACAGGCCCTAACCTGAGGAGGAGTGGGGTATTGATAACCCATAGAATAGACCTTGTTGTATATACTCACCATCTTTTTGGATGGAGATGCTTGCATCGTCATGATGTTCTCGATCTTCTTTCTACGGATTCAAGCTACAATTCCATTGATGTGCAAGATGTGGATGCAACATTAATTGATGCTAATGTCACAGAAACAGTTGGGAACATTGGAACAGGTGTATCCCTAGGCGATAATGGAGTTGTTTGTACAATTCTATCATATAGCACAACCTATCGTTGCCTTATCTAGGCAACTGCCTCTACTTCCTTTCTAAGTGTATCCCAATCTTCAATCAACCCAGATCTTTTCCTAGGTTCTTGGATCATTCTCTCGACTTCAATCTTGTCCTCAAGACTTAAAATCTTAAGAAAGAAAATTACCAAATCGGGCTTTAGAGAGTCCAAGTCAGCCTAAGGAAGTTGAGAATATCTCCTCAGGAACTCGTTTAGAAGGCGTGTTAAGGAACGAACCCACCACAAGAAACCCTCTCTGCTATGCTAACTAAAATCTTCTAGATAAAACAATTTATGTAGTTCTTTTCTAAATTCAAGCCATATCATTCCTATATGAACTGATATGGATGCTAGAATCAACAATGATACTACCTGAGTGAAGAAATGAGTCAACATCTCTTCGGGTAATCCATGGATCTGAGCTAGGTCTTCAAATATGTCCAAATACGCAGTCACATTTAACCCAGTGAATTGCTTTATCTCTTAGCATGGCTTGAACCACTCAAGCCCCCTGTTTTTCTATCATCAAATCCTTGAATACTTCTTCCATCTCTCTTATCTTGCTTGTCCTAGTATGTAGAACAATAGCTAGAGTAAACGGCTCGACTATTTCTTTTAACTCAAAATAGAGCTCAAAGAAAATATTAGATGTGTCTTGAGCCAAGAGATGAAAGCTATTCTAAAAATTTCTCTCCATAGGCCAAAATTTGTTCAAGGATTTGAGTACTTTATGTGATGACTTAGGCTTGATTCTCTTGATTTTTCTCTTATCTTGACTTTATTTTCTCTCTTCTTTTGATCTTGATTTTGTCTCTTAACTTGGTTTATTTCTAACTGAATTCTTCTTGGCTTAATTTCTTTTTCTGAATTTTCAAATTTTCTTTCTTTTAATTTCAAAAATTTAATGTATTTTTTAGTTTTTTAATTTTTCTTCTTTTTATGATATTTTTAATGTTTTTATTATCTAAACTATGAAAGAAGCAGATTCGTTATCTAAGCAACATAGAAAAGTGCACAAGGATATGATCTAAACTAATGCAAGATGTGAATGATCAAACTCACGCAGATAAAATCAATCTTTCTATTTTTGTGCATGAAGCAATGTAGATATTGAAAGAACTTAAAATGCAAATACTTGGAAAATTGATATGAAGCCGAGGTTTCTTTATCTCTTTTGAAGGCATGAGTGGTGATCCAAGGATCTCCAATCACCAAGGCAACCGCCTCGCTTCACATCAAGTTCACTGTGTCAGAGGGTGGAGCGGTCAGGGTTGGATCGAGTCCCAATGTGTGTTGTGTGTGTGCGCATCGCATCACTCCTATCCGATGAGCGAGGTTCACATGTTGGGTGCCTCTTCCTAGAGAAGGGTAAGATGGAGGGCTCACTACAGATCAAAAGAGAGAAAGTAAGAAGACCTTTCATGGGCATATGATATGGAGTACAGAAAGCGGGTTGTCGTGGAAGATTCACGTGAACTAAAAAGTAGAATGAATAAAAAAACCATAGTCATCGACACAAAGACTAAATCAAATGTATACAATGAGCTAATACATCATGTTTGATTGTGAAAATAATAGATCAAAATATCACTATAGAAAGGTGAATGTGATGATACAATGCTAATAAGCAAGTATTCCACTATAGACATGAAATAAAAAACTTCGATCTTCTCGGTTGCAATGCTAGAAAGATCCTTCTCTTCACTTCGATTTTCAAGGCTTCAGCTAATCATCTGAATGATAGAAATCCATGGGAAAAAAAAGTATCATTAGTATTTTTGCAAAATTTATGAAAAACTCTCTTAGTATCACTTTAATTTGATCAATTTTGTTTTCATGTTTCTTCTAATTTTCTTTTATTTTGAGTCTTCTTTTATTTATAATTAATTCCTAACACTTATTTTACATTATTTTTATGCTTGTTCATTTCAGTTCTTTCTATTTACTAAGCTAAGATAGTAGTAGAACAAAAGAACGAAAATAGAACCCACTCAAGTGTCTCTCTCTCTCTGCCATCATAACTCCCTCTTTCTTTGTTTTTCCATTATGCGTACATTTGAACGGAGAAAGTAGTTCTAGTGTTTATAGTGTAGGTATTCAGTGCGCCTCTACTTATGCAGTAAGATGAGGATACAGAATTCAGTTTCTAATACACAAGATAAGCGTAGATACATTTTATCTGAATAAAGCAAAGATCTGCAAAGATTTTATCACATGTCGATTATAATTCAAAGCCAAATTATGAACATGAATCCTCCATATGCTAATGCCAAAATATGTTCTACCATTCGATGTATCTTACAATTTCAAAATTTTTCTTTTTGTTCTTTTTCTATTTTTAGGAAATCAAAACTTTCCTTTCTTTTTATTTTTAATTTTCTCTTTTTATTTTCTATTTTTCTTTTTCATTTTTATTAATTCTACTTCTTTTTTCTTTTTGATTAAAGTTTCTTTTCCTTTCATACCTATGTACAAAAAAATTAATTACAACTACGTGCTAGGGTTAGAAAAAATTATGATTTTAAGGTTCCAAAATAGGGTTTTTATTAAAAAAATTAGGGTTTGATTTTACTAAGGTTAATCCACATTAATAAATGGTTTTATATACATTATGGCCTAAAAACTCAGGGTTTCTAAGGGTTCAAGTTAGGTTTTGGAGGTTAAAATTTAGGGTTTTATGTCAAAATTTCACGGGTTTTATTGTTTTTGAGTGTTTAATGAAATTTATACAAGTATATATACAATTCTATTGTATAGATAAAATTTTTTCAACGCTCAATCAATCAAATCAGTCAAACATTTAAACAATTTATGACTTTTCATCTTTTTGCAATCAAACATCATATCATGGTCACAAAAGTAAAGAAACAATTTTGAAAAAAATTATTGACACATAATCCTCAAGGGATTTTTTCCTAAAACCGTTTGTGTATATAATAGGAGTTGGAAACCCTAACCATAAGAAATCATAATTTTTCCCTGATAAAAACCCGAGTTAAGACCCATTTTAACTAGCTCTAGCCCTTAGTTTAGTTAAATTCTTTTGTATATAAGTGTGAAACAAGAATAAAAACCTTAATCAAAAGAAAAATAAATGAAAATAAAAAAATGAGACTAAAAATTGAAAATAAAAAGACAAAATAGAAAAAGAAAGATTTGATTTTTCAAAATTATAAAGGAACAAAAAGAAGATTTTCTGAAAATAGAATGGAGGATATAGAAGGATCTAAAAGATGTAGAAAAGGAACATCACGGAAAACTAAATACATGCAAAGTATTCATTAGAATTTTCCACAATTTATTTTTCAAATACTTCCCTTCTTGCTTTTCCTTGTTCATGCCTTGTGAGTATTTTTTTTTCTCTCTATGACCCTAACTCTTAGGCTCTCCATCTCTCGCCACCATGCCAATAGAGAAAGGAGGAGAGATAGAGAGATAAAGAGAGAGAGATGAGAGAGAGAGAGACAAACAAAGAGAGAGAAGCATTCCAACATATCATTTCTACTCTGTCCTCTCTGATCTTTCATAAGAAAATGATTCCATTGTTGTTTTTTGAAGTAGTAGAGAAATTTGTTCAATTTTTTCCTTCCAAATATTGGGTTCTATGTTTCAAAGAAAAAGTGAATGCCATCGTTAGAGAGAAAGTAGTAGACGAGTTGGCACAGAGATTTTGTTGTCTAGAGAGAGAAAATTGGATCTAGGATGTCGTCTATGCTAAAATTCAGAGGAGAGAGATGGTAGGGGATTTTCAAGCATCTATATTTCTACTCCATTTCAATTGTTCTTGAGGTTACGCTCAAGTTGTGTTTGAAAGTGATGACTATAGTGGAGAACATCCATGTACATTCCTTCTTGCAAGCACTATGCAAAACTCATGATTTTTGTGCCTAAACTGACATCAAACAAATCTAATGGCGAGGAAGAAGAGGAACAAGATGGCCATATGGGTTGTAAGGAATCATTATCACTAGGTAGGATGAATAAGTTTTGATAGTGAGAAGGATGTTTCCCCGAAGAAAGGATGAATGTGCTATAGAATAGAGAGAGAAGGTTGGGATCTGCTCCACGCGCACACAAATCTCTAGGTCTGCAAGTGCCTAATCTCTCTGTTCAATTTTGAAGATGAACAAGATACGTCTTCAGTCTCATTACCTCTTTCTTCACCACTCTAGAAGAGTGCGGGTGAAAACACTTGAAATAGAGAGCTTGAAGAAAGAAAATATGTAGAGAGAGAGACGCTTGCAATGGCAACAGTGAAAAAAATTGCATAGATCTTGGAGAGAGTGAGAGCATAGATGCTCTGAACGATTTAATGATCGTGCTACTGAAGAATGGAGAGAGAGAGAGAGAGAGTATATGCAGAGGATTGAAGTCGACGATGGTAGAAATGGAGTCATCAGGATTGTTGCGGTGGAGCGAAAAGAGAAGGGGAGAGAGAGAGAGAGAGAGAGAGAGAGAGAGAGAGAGAGAGAGAGTTGTTTCACAAAGGAATGAGGGGCACAATAGGATTTGAAGCAGAACAAAGAAAGTATGAGAGAGAGAGAGAATTGTGCATTCTTCTAAATTGGTCATGAACTTCTACAGAAGTAGTATGAGAGAGAGAGAGAGCGGAAGAAGCTATGGTGGAAGAGAGAGAGCGAGAGGAAGAGGAGAGAAATACAACAATGGTGGTGGCAGAAGATGAATCTGCGTAGATGTGATATATATATATATATATATATATATATATATATATATATATATATATATATATATATATATAGAGAGAGAGAGAGAGAGAGAGAGAGAGAGAGAGGTGTCGTGGCAGATCGATAGATACACACAGATTGAATGAGTTGGTTAAAGTACGAGAGAGAGAGAGAGCAGTAGAGCATAGACAATTCAGAGAGAGAATGCCTACAAAATTTTTTACCTGTTATCCATTTACTTTTCCTTATCAATAAGAACTTAAATCGTGATGGTTTCATGCCTACTTTCCAAAGAAACTTTAACTCTTATTTTTCATTCTGAAAGGAAAAACAATATAAACTATTGAACATCACTTTAAAGATTCAATAGTTTTCATTCATTTGTGATAAGAATTCTTTGAGAATCGAAAGAACTTCCATAATTTTTGAAGGGTTTGAGATGAAAATAAATTCAAGATAAATGACGAATTGATTTTCCAATTTAAAGATGATATTGAAAGAAATGCATAATAAATTGTTTTTTCTCAAAGAGCTTCATGATATTTTAGTGCTACTAAAGTGTTGCTATTGTGTTTTTTCCAAGAGTATATTTAAAAATATACTAATGATGTTTTTTTTTCCATGATTTTTTTTCAAAAAAAATTACCCAAATTTTTTAAAGTTAGGAAGAAGTTAAGGGAGATGGCCTTCTTTCTGCACTATAGCCGAGAAGGCCAATCTAGTTCAATCATTTTTTCTCATCCACATTGTAGCCGAATATCTCATTATTAGAGCTGTATCAATCACTCAGTAACAATCATTTTGTATATTAATTGATCCTTTCACGATCATCGAGTGTGGACTTCTGATCTAGTATTATTAAATTCAATAATTTTACTTTGACTATTATATTTATACTTTCATTTTGCGATCACATGCTTCTTCCATGATGACCCACTACTCCTATGTCATCGATCTACGTGCAAAAAGTGTTTTTTTCTTTTTCGACCCATTATGAGCCTCCTAGCATACCATTGCTTTCAGTTGGACCGTTCTCAAAACCATGTGCAATAAGATAGGCATGTATCTTTTCATACCAAGCACATGGTGCTTGCTTTAAACCATATAATGCCTTCTTTAACCTGCAAACTTGGTTTTCATGCCCTTTTTGCACTAAGCCATGGGGCTGAAAAACATACACTTCTTCATGCAAGTCACCATTCAGAAATGTTTTTTTAATGTCCAACTAATGTACATTCCAAGCATGATGAGCTGCAAGTACACAGATGCTACGAATAGTAGTCATTCAGCATGTAGGTGCAAAGGTTTCATCAAAATTAATGCCTCTTTCCTACGCATAACCCTTTGCAACAAGCCTAGCCTTATACGTGTCAAGTGTTCCATCAGGCTTATGATTCATCTTGTATACCTACTTAGTGCCAATGGCCTTCTTGCTAGGAGGCAAGTCACATAAAGACCAGGTACCATTTTTCATGATAGCATCATATTTAGATTGCATTGCAGCCATCTAGTGTTCAAAATTTTGTGCTTCATCAAACAAAACACGCTCAGTCTCATCACAAAGACTAGAGGCAACCATAGCATAGAAATCTAATGCAAAAGAGGCACTATGAGAGCCTGAAGGAGTATGGTATGATAGAAGTGCATCTAATTTGCTATCATGCAAAGTCTGCACCAGCCATTTTGGCATAGTTTTTGCCTCCTCAATATGAGCTCTCTCATCAACAAGTGCATCATGTAAATCTGCATAAAAAATAGAATGATCTGCATCATCACATAAGACCTATAAAGGTTGAGAAGTTGCCTCATTAGGACCAGCACTAGACTGTCCACCTATAAGAAGAGGCGGCAGAGTATCATACATGTCTTTGGAGCTAACATATGTCTCCTTCGTACATGAAAGTAAAGGCTGAATAACATCTTCCACAAAAACAACATCACGGCTAACCAAAATGCATTTAGTCTGTGGATGATACAGATGATAACATTTGCTTTCATAACTATACCCAACAAAAATACATTTTATTGCTTTATCATCCAATTTCTAGTGATGTTGTTCAGGCACTAATGCATATGTCAGACAACCAAAAACATGGAGATGAGCAACAGATGGCTTGCAACCATGCCAAGCCTCATATGGAGTGATGGACTATAATGCTTTAGTGGGACACCTGTTAAGTACATATGCTGCACACATAACATCCTCAAGCTAGAAACTATGTGGTAAAGCCTGACTCTTGACCATACACCTTGCTATCTCCATGAGTGACTTGTTCTTCCATTCATCAACTCCATTCTATTGAGGTGTATACGACACTGTTTAGTGATGTTTTATCCCACGTTCAGCCAAAAATGCATTAAAGTTAGAGGACGTATATTCCCCCCCTCGATCAAAATGGAGGGTGCCCATTTTACATGCCAACAGATTTTTAGCCAAAACCAAAAACTGTTTGAAGCACATAAACACTTTGGACTTTTCCTTCAATGGATATACCCATGCATGATTGGAAAAATTATCGATGAAAGTCACAAAGTAAAGATAGTTTCCAAATGAGGATGTCTGCATAGGACCACATATGTCACTGTGAACAAGTTGCAATTTTTCAGTAGCTCGAACTGAACCATCTTTTGGAAAAGAGGAACATTGCATTTCACCCAAAATAGATCCTTCACAAACATGTTTTGCCGGGTGCCTCAAGTTTGGGCAAAGAGGACACCATTTTAGATTTCTGTAGGCATAGCAAACTAGCAAAATTCTGATGACCAAAGCATGCATGCCAAAGCTTTGCATCTGACATAGCCTGAGAATCATGTACTGCACATGCTGAATCATTCACAAATTTTTCATAGTCTATGAGCTTATACAGCCCACGACATAAAATGCTAGAAGCAATAATCACATCGCCATTTGACATATCATGAACTCTACATTTGTCATCAAGAAATTTCACAACTATGCCAATCTTAGATAAAGATGAAACTGATAACAAATTCTTCTTAATCCCTGACACAAATAAAGCATCTCACAAAGTGAAAGAACTACCATCAACAGTAGTTAGAATGATCTTACCAACTCTCATGATAGGATAACAGGAGTTGTTGGTGCATGTGACAATATTCCCCATAGAGGACAGCTCAAGTGAAGTGAAGAAACTATGCTACAAGGTAATATGCTTGGTTGCCCCACTATCATAATACAAAACATCTGAGTCTACTGCAGACATATACTGCTCATGAGAAGATGGGTCAAAACTGCAAATAGTAGTAAACATCCATTCTTCATTCTCCACAAGATTAGTAGAATTTGTTTTCTATGTAGAGGCCTCTACAACAACCATTCCAGCCTCTTTCTTTTTTGCCTCTTTAGCAACCAATTTTGGGCAACTCCTAATGATATGATCCTTTGCTTTATAGTATTTGCAAAATAATTTCTACTTTTTTTATTTCTTCTCACCTTTGTCTTCCTTCTCCGCATGTCCAGCATTTGTAGATTTTTTCTTACTATTAGATGAGCTCTATTTACCTTTGCCGTTTCGACTAGCCAGGAAATCTTGATCTGCAACACACATAATAGACCTATTTTGCCTAGATTTATCTTCCTACAACAAAATAAAAACTAACTCTTCAAATGTTTAGGCATTTGGATTGCCTTTCATCATCAAACAAAGAGTAGAAGCAAAACTCTGATATGAGTCGGGAAGACCATTTAGAAACAGTCTGCACAAGTGAACTGTCAGGAAGGACTTCATCAACACAAATCAATTGTTCCTTCAAATCCCTAAATCTTTTTCAGAAAACTGTCCATATAATCACCTTTATTCATATGCTCAATCTCCAACTGTTTTCGGAGGTAAGTGACACGAGCCTCATTCCTAGCTTGGTAGAATGTGGTAAGTGTATCCCGCGCATCCTTAGCTATTCTACAAGAGTGAATGTGAGGAATAATGACACGTTTGACAAACAAGGCTATCAATTCATGTTCCTGAGCATCTCTACCATCCAAATGAATTTGCTTTACAGTAGGTGCAACAAGAACCGTAGCACAAACAAGAATCTGCAGAATATCACCATCTTCGATGCCATCTGCATCAGCTTCAGTACTTGTATTTGGAGGTGTAATAGGATGTTTTTCAACACCCTGCACAATGTTCCATAGTCCTTTTGCAACCAATACATGTCACATCATATAATCCCACAATGGGTAATTGGTATCAACGAACTTATCCTCAACAACCAACATACGAAATACATCAGTACTGCTTTCAGCCATGGCCACTAACTAAAATACCTTGATGCAGAAAAAATGATTGTATCTAAAAAAGTTGAATAGAACTACCTTGATGAGTTATGCTAGACCTGTAGTAGACTTTGAGAGCTTATATTGGCAAACCGAAACCTGTATATATCTTTGGCACAAAAAGACAAAGTAGCTTGCACAAACATTGTGATAGTGTGTTTGGAGGCCGAAACGAGCTCAGATCGTGATTTCGGCACGACATAGCAAAGCTGTTTTGATCTCCTAGTCATCCTGAGTACACCAAATTTCATGCAATTCTGAGACTGTGACCGGAGAGGTGTTGACGCCCTGGATGAAGCAGCGACCTTCTGTGATACCAATTGTTGGAGTTAGATGTCTGCAGAAGCATCTGAAAAACACAAGGAAGTAATATGGATGTCTTTGTCTAAGATGGATGGGGTGTCACAACTTCAGTTGCTCACCGACTCTTGGAGTTCCTTCAACATCTAGAGTCTCATAGTTGTGGGCTAGAAGGAAGGAAGAAACTATGATTGAATCCTGGGAAGCAGAAGTGGAAGCCAATTGAACCTCCCCTTGCCCATTGTCCATCATTGGCTCTGTTGCTAGTCCTTTCACAAAATCACCACCTCACTAGTCACCGACCTCATGAGTTCCCTGTCGATGCACTGGTATCTGATGTGCAAACCACTTAGAGCCCACACCACAACAACCTCCATGCTTGAAGAGTCTAGATTTGGAAGCTACTTTCTTCTTCCCAACATTGACACCTGTGTCTTTAGTTGTCATCATCCTTTTGAGCATTCTCTACTTCTCAAAGCGAGGGGATGCTCAGCCTTCATCCTCCCCAATGAACACTCATTCATCACTGCCCACATGGTTGTGTTCTTCTTTGACACCATTGTCGATGAGATGTCAATCGTGGCGGCAAGACGAGCAGTGAAGGTTGGATCATGCTTCAGGGGTGTCGCGTCACTCCCATTTGGTAGGCCGGTTTCACACGTTGGGTGCCTCTTCTTGAGTTGATGACATGCTGCTCACTGGTCCTCATGACAAGCATATTGTTGATTTTAAGGCTGATTTGCATCCCTCATTTGAGTTGTCTGATTTGGGGCATCTGCATCATTATTTGGGCATTCAATTTATACATGTTGATGGTGAAATGGCTTTGTGTCAAATGAAATATATTGACATATTATTGAAGTGTTTTGGCCTTAAATATTGTAAATCTATTGCCACTCCTATGGAGACAGGTTTACGATTGAGTCTTCATGATGCTCGTGATGCATTTGATGTTGTTCTCTATTAGTAGATTGTTGGATGCTTGATTTACTTATGCATTACGTGGCTAGATATTCATTTTTTTGTCTCGTAGATGAGCAGGTTTATGCGTTGCCCAGGCATCAAGCATTGGCAGGTGGTTAAGCACATCTTATGCTACTTGAGTGGTACCCGACTACTTGGATTGTTTTATCCCAAGGGGGGATCACTACCACCAGATTTACATGCTTTTTCTAATTCTGATTGGGTTGGTTGCTATGACACTCATGTGTCCACTAGTGGTTTTTGCTTCATGCTTGGTAGCTCACGAATATCTTGGCTAAGCAAGAAGTAGCCTACTATGGCCACTTCCAATTGTGAGGCTGATTATAGGGCAACTTTCACAAAAATTGTTGAGTGTGTGTGGCTTAGATGCCTTATGGCTGATTTGGGTGCTGGTCAATCTTCTACCACCACCATCTTCACTTACAATGAGAGCACATTGGCAGTTGTGAGGAACCTTGTGTTCCATGCTTGCACTAAGCACATTCAGGTGCATTATCATTATGTCAAGGAGAGATTCTCTGCTGGAGAGATCAACTTGCCATTTGTTCCCACACAAGAGAACATTGCAGACCTTTTCACAAAGGTTGTGGCTAGGGAGAAGTTTGAAGCTTGCTGCAAAGCTTTGGGCTTTATTCCTTTTGTGGATTGATTCCACATAGCTTGGCACTTCCTTATACATGAGTGCTAGCTCCTTGTTCACTACATCACTCCGAGGGGGGATTTGTTGATATATCTAGGTAGTGATGTCTGTGAACACTCTAGGACTGCCGAGGCACTTTTTTTCCTCTTTAGGAGGTTTTTTCCCCTCGGCTTGTATATATAGCTATAGCCCTAATGAGTTACTTATCTTAGTACATTCTAGTGGTAATACATTCAGTATTGCATGTTGTGCTCCAAGCTTCTTCTTCTTCTTCCTTGTGTTGTTCGCATGATTCTACAGACGTCTAAGTCCAACACCTATTCAGATCGATTCTTTGTTCTATACGAGTTCATCTATAACATCTTCTTGCGATTAAGGTCGATTGAAGCAAGATCCCATGGTGAATAGAGTCAAGGGAGTCTGGGGCCACGATAGGCATGCTGCCTCCCTAGTCTTCTCATACAGAATTGAATCTATTGCAGACCCAAGTTGTACACACATATACATACTATTGTGAAGTAAGAATCAATGTTGAATCAGACAATCCCAATAGTCTTTAACTCATAATCATACACACATATACACATACACATGCTATTCTGAAGTAACAATCAACGTTGAGTTAGACAATCACAATAGTTTTTAAATCACAATTATACACACACATACAAATACACATACTATTGTGAAGTAAGAATTAATGTTGAGTTAGACAATCAGCAGAGATTTTAACTCACAATCATACATGCACATACACATACACATACACATACTATTGTGAAATAAGAATCAATGTTGAGTCAGATAATAACAATAGTTCTTAACTCACAATCCAAAACACACACATTCATACACTTAAAATCTCAAAACTATTGTGAAGTAGGAAGCAATTTATGATTCAAACAATCACTAGTATTTAAACTATAAAAATTTGTAAAACAATTGATTCTTATAATGAATTTAAATGTAATATATTAAATAATATTATATTATTTAGAAAGAATTATTAATTCTAAATAAATCTAGAAATTTAAATTTATGATTACTTTTACCCATAGACCTTAAACTCCAACAATTGGTATCAGAGTAGGTCATCGCTTCATCTAGGGCATCATCAACACCCCTCCGGTCCTAGTCTTAGAATCACATGAAAATTGGTGAGCATACTCAGGACAATTAGGAGTTCAAAACTACTTCACTTTTTCGCATTTAAATTTCAATCTAAGATTGTTTCAATCATCGAATGCACATCACAGTGCTCGTGTAGGCAATTTTATCCTTTTGTGCTGAGCATATATATAAATTTTGGTTTGCCAATATAAGAACCTTGAAGTCGACTTAAAGTTTAGCATGCTCAACATGGTAATTATGTTCAACTTTTTGAGACACAATCATTTCTCTACATCGGGGTATCTTACTCAGTGGCCATGGCTGAAAGCAATGATGTATTCTATATGTTGGATGTTGAGGATAGATTGGATGGTACTCATTACCCATTTTGGGCATATATGATGCATCATGTATTAGTAGCAAAAGGATTATGGAATATTGTGTAGGTTGTTGAAAAACAACCTACTACACCTACAAATAAAGTTATTAAAGGTGATGTAGATGGGGTTGAAGATGACGATCTTCAAATTCCTATTTGTGTTGTAGTTCCTACTGCACCTACTGTAGAGAAACTTTGTTGGGATGGGAGAGATGCTCATGCAGATGCATTGATAGATTTAAATATCAAATGTGCCATTATCCCTCACATTCGCTCTTGCAAAACAGCAAAGGATGCTTGGGATACATTTACCACTTTAGACTAGTCAAGAAATGAGGCTCATGTTTCTTTCCTCTAAAAACAATTGGAGAGTAAGCATATGAATGAAGGAGATTCTATGGACAATTTTTTGACAAAGATTAAGGATTTGAAGGAACAATTGATTTCTACTCATGAAGGCTTGCTAGAGATTTCACTTGTGGAGACCGTTCTCAATGGTCTTCTAGATTCATATCAGAGTTTTGATTCTACTCTTCGATTGATGATGAAAGGAAATCCAAATGCCTTAACATTTGAAGAGTTAGTCTATTTTTTTTTGCATAGAGATCATTCTAAGTAGAACAAGTCCATTATGCATGTTGGAGATCAAGCTTTCCTAGATATTCAAAAGGGCAAAGGTAAATGGAGCTCATCCACTAATAAGTAGAAATATGCTAATGATGCATAGTTGAAGAGGGAAGACAAAGATGAGAAGAAAACTGGAAAATAGAAATTGATTTGTAAATATTGTAAAGGAAATTATCATGTCATAAAGAGTTATCAAAAATTAGCTACAAAAGATGCAAAGAAAAGAGGCTAAAATGGTTGTTGTAGAAGACTCTACACCTAAAACAAAGACTGCTAATCCTGTTGCAGAATGAAGAATGGTGTTTACTATTATTTGTAGTTATGACCCATATTCTCACGAGTAGTGTATGTCTGCAGTAGAATCAGATGTTTGGTACTTTGATAGCGAGGCAACCAAACATATTACCTCGTAGCACAGCTTCTTCAGTTCACTTGAGCCTACCCCTACAAGAGATACTATCACATGTGCTAACAAATCCTCTTATCATGTAATGGGAGTTGGTAAGATCATTCTAGTTCTTAGTGATGGTAGTTCTTCCACATTGTCAGATGCTTTGTATGTATCAGGGATCAAGATAAATCTATTCTCAGTTTTAGCATTAGCCAAGATTGACTTGGACGTTGTCAAATTTGTTGATGGTAGATGTACAATTCATGATTTTGCAGATGGTGATGTTATTACTGCTTCTTTCATTTTATGTCGTGGGCTGTATAAGCTCATAGATTATGCAAAATCTATGATAGATTCAGCATGTGTAGTTCAATATTCTCAGGCTATCCCAGATGCAAAGCTTTGGCATGGACACTTTGGTCGTCTGAATTTTGCTAGTTTGCTACACCTGCAGAAATGTTTAATGGTGTCTCTTTTCCCAAACTTGAGGCACCTTGTCAACATGTTTTGTGAAGGCTATATTTTGGGTCAAATTCAGAGTTCCTCCTTCCCAAAAGATGGTTCTATTCAAGCTAGTAAAAAATTGTAGCTTTTTCACAGTGATGTCTGTGGTTCTATACAGATGTCTTCTTTTGGGAACTACCTTTACTTCATGACTTTTATTGATGACTTCTCTAGGCATGCATGGGTTTATCCAATTGCAAGAAGATTCCGAAGTGTTCGTGGTTCAAACAGTTTTTAGTTTTGACGGAGAATATGTTAGCATATAAAACGGGCACCCTTGGTTCTAATCGAGGGGGGTAATATATGTCTTTTGATTTTAATGCATTTCTAGTTGAATGTGGGATAAAACATCAGTGCACACTTCTACATATCCCTCAAGAAAATGGAGTTGTTAAAAGAAAGATCAGACCTCTCATGGAGATGGTGAGGTGTATGCTAAAAATTTAGGTTTTACCACATAGCTTCTCGCTTGTGGCTATTATGTGTGTAGCATATGTACTTAATAGGTGTCCCATCAAAGCACTACAGTCTATCACTCCATTTGGGGCTTGGCATGGTTGCAAGCCATCCGTTGCTCATGTACATGTCTTTGGTTGTTTGACATATGCATTAGTGTCTCGACAACAACATAGGAAATTGGATGATAAAGCCATGAAATGTACTTTTGTTGGGTATAGTTTTGAAAGCAAAAGCTATCAACTATATCATCCATAGTCTAAATGCATTTTGGTTAGCCATGATTTTGTTTTTGTGGAAGATGTAGTTCAATTATTATTCTCATGTAACAAGGAGACTTCGTTAGCTTTAGAGATGAGTATGACACTTTGCTACCTCTTTTACATGTGGATAGTCAAGTGCTACTCCAAATGAGACAATTTCTCAGCCTTTACAAGTTCCACATGATGTTGCCTATCATTCCATTTCTGATGTAGATTTATATGATGCACTCGTTGATGAGAGAACTGATATACAGGAGGCAAAAATTATGCCTAAATGGCTAGTTTAGACTTTGAGAGATAGCAAATTAGATGCAGCTCTGTCATATCATACTCGTTTAGGCTCTCAAAGCCCTTCCTTTGCATTAGATTGCTATGCTATGGCTGCCTCTAGTCTTCGTAATGAGAATGAACCTGTTTCTTTTGATGAAGCACAAAATTCTCAAATTTTGATGGCTACTATGCAATCAAAATATGATGTTGTTATGAAGAATGGTACTTAGTCTTTATGTGATTTGCCTCTAGGAAAAAAGGTCATTGGCACTAAATGATTATAAAAGTTGAAAAGCAAGCATGATGGAATAATTGAAAGATATAAGGCAAGGCTTGTTGCAAAAGGCTATGCCCAAGAGAGAGGCATTGATTTTGATGATACCTTTGCATCCACTTGCCAAATGACCATTTTTCATAGCATTAATGCACTTGCAGATCATCATGGTTGGAATGTACATCAGTTGGACATTAAAATTGCATTTCTCAATGGTGATTTACATGAAGAAGCATATGTATTTCAGCCCCATGGTTTTGTGTAGAAAGGGCATGAAAACAAAATATGCATGTTGAAAAGGCATTATATGGTTTGTGTTGGAGATAGACGTCTGTGGAAGCACGTGAAAAGCACAAGGAAGAAGAAGAAGCTTGGAGCACAACACAGAATACTGAATTTATAACTAGAGAATGTACAAAGATAAGTAGCCCATTAGGGCAATAGGCATATATACAAGCCGGGGAAAAAACCTCCTAAAGAGGAAAAAGTGACCCAGCGGTACAAGAGTGTTCACACACATCACTACCTAAATATATCAACAAATCCCCCCTAGGAGTGATGCGATGAACAAGTAGCTGGTACTTATGTATAAGGAAGTGTCAAGCTATGTGGAAATCACTCCACAAAAGGAAGTAAGCCCAAAGCTTTGCGGAAAGCTTCAAACTTCTTCCTAGGCAGAGCCTTCGTGAAAAGGTCTACAATGTTCTCTGTGTGGGCACATATGCCAAGCTGATCTCCCCAACAGAGAACCTCTCCCTGACATAATGATAATGCACCTCAATGTGCTTAGTGGGAGCATGGAACACCGAGTTCCTCGCAACTGCCAATGCGCTCTCACTATCTGTGAAGATGGTGGTGGCAGAAGACTGACCAACACCCAAATCAGCCATAAGGTGTCTGAGCCACACACACTCAACAATCGCTATGAAAGCTGCCCTATACTCAGCCTCACAACTAGAAGTGGCCACAGTAGGCTGCTTCTTGCTCAACCAAGATATACATGAGCTACCAAGCATGAAGAAAAAGCCACTAGTGGACACATGAGTGTCATAGCAACCTGCCCAATCAGAGTCGGAAAAAGCATGCAAATCTGGCGGTAGTGATCCCCCCTCGGGATAAAACAAACCAAGTAGCCAGGTACCACTCAAGTAGCGGAAGATGCGCTTAACCACCTGCCAATGCTTGACTCTTGGGCAATGCATAAACCTGCTCATCTGTGTGATAGCAAACTGAATATCTGGCCGGGTAATGCATACGTAAATCAAGCATCCAACAGCCTGCTGATAGAGAAAAGCATCAAATGCATCTCCAGCATCATGAAGACTCAATCGTAAACATGTCTCCATAGGAGTAGCAATAGGCTTACAATCTTCAAGGCCAAAACGCTGCAATAATGTGTCAATATATTTCGTTTGACACAAAGCCATTCCACCATCAACGTGCATAAATTGAATGCCCAAATAATGATGCAAATGTGCCAACTCAGACATCTCAAATGAGGCATGAAAGTCAGCCTTAAAATCAGCAATATGCTTCTCAATAGGACCAGAGTAGCATGTCGTCAACATAGACAACAATGATCAGAAGTACATCATTAGCACGCTTAACATATAAGGTGCTTTCAGTTGGACTATTTTCAAAACCATGTGCAATCAGATAGGCATGTATCTTCTCATACCAAGCACGTGGTGCTTGCTTTCAACCATATAATGCCTTCTTTAACCTAGACACTTGGTTTTCATGCCCTTTCTGCACAAAGCCACGGGGCTGAAGAACATACACTTCTTCATGCAAGTCACCATTCAGAAATGGAGTTTTAATGTCCAATTGATGTACATTCCAACCATGATGGGCTGCAAATGCACATATGCTCCGAACAATAGTCATACGGCATGTAGGTGCAAAGGTCTCATCAAAATCAATGCCTCTTTCCTGTGCATAACCCTTTGCAACAAGCCTAGCCTTATACCTGTCAACTGTACCATCAGGTTTACACCAGCTTGTAGACCCACTTAGTGCCAATGGCCTTCTTGCCAGGAGGCAAGTCACATAAAGACCAAGTACCATTCTTCATTATTGCATCATATTCAGATTGCATAACAGCCATCCAATTTTTTGAATTTTGTGCTTCATCAAACAAAACAGGCTCAGTCTCATCATAGAGACTAGATGCAGCCATAGCATAGCAATTTGATGCAAAAGAGGCACTATGAGAGCCTGATCGAGTACGATATGATAGAGGTGCATCTAATTTGCTGTCACACAAGGTCTGCACCAGCCAATTTGGGATAGTTCTTGCCTGCTCAATATCAGCTCTCTCATCAACAAGTGCATCATGTAAATTTGTATTAGAAATGGAATGATCTACATCATCACCTGAAACCTGCAAAGGCTGAGAAGTTGCCTCATTAGGACCAGCACTAGAATGTCCACCTGTAAAAAGAGGCAGCAAAGTATCATACATGTCTTTGGAGCTAACAGATGTCTCCTTAGTACATGAAAGCAATGGTTGAATAGCATCTTCCACAAAGAAAACATCATGGCTAACCAGAATGCGTTTAGTTTGTGGATGATACAGACGATAGCCTTTACTTTCAGAATTATACCCAACAAAAATACATTTTATTGCTTTATCATCCAATTTTCTGCAATGTTGTTCAGGCACTAATGCATATGCCAAACAACCAAAAGCACATAGATGAGCAACAGATGGCTTGCGATCATGCCAAGCCTCATATGGAGTGATAGACTGCTATGCTTTAGTGGGACACCTATTAAGTACATATGTTGCACACATGATAGCCTCAAGCCAGAAACTATGTGCTAAAGCCTGAATCTTGACCATACACCTCGTCATCTCCATGAGTGACCTATTCTTTCGTTCAACAACTCCATTCTGTTGAGGTGTATATGGCACTGTACACTGGTGTTTTATCCCACGTTCAGCCAGACATGCATTAAAATCAGAAGACATATATCCCCCCCCTTGATCAGAACGGAGGGTGCCCATTTTACATGCTGATAGATTTTCAGCCAAAACCAAAAACTGTTTGAAGCACATGAACACTTCGGACTTTGCCTTGAATGGATATACCCATGCATGCCTGGAAAAATCATCGATGAAAGTCACGCCCCAAAATTCAGATGACCAAAGCATGCATGCCAAAGCTTTGCATCTAACATAGCCTGAGAATCATGTACTCTACATGCCTAGTCATTTAGATATCTTTCATAGTCTATGAGCTTATACAACCCACGACATAAAATGCCAGAAGCAATAATCACATCACCATTTGACAGATCATGAACTGTACACTTGTCATCAACAAATTTCACAACCAAGCCAATCTTGGCTAATGCAGAAACTGATAACAAATTTTTCTTGATCCCTGGCACAAACAAAGCATCTGACAAAGTGAAAGAACTACCATCAACAGTAGTCAAAATGATCTTACCAACTCCCATAATAGGATAAGAGGAGTTGTTGGCGCATGTAACAGTATTCCTTGTAGGGGCAGGCTTGAGTGAAGAGAAGAAACTACGCTGCGAGGTAATACCTTTGGTCGCCCCACTGTCAAAGTACCAAACATCTGAGTCTACTGCAGACATGCACTGCTCATGAGAAGATGGGTCAAAACTGCAAACAGTAGTAAATGCCCATTCTTCTTCCTGCACAAGATTAGCAGACTCTGTTTTGGGTGTAGAGGCTTCTGCAACAACCATTCAAGCCTCTTTCTTCTTTTCCTCTTTAGCAGCCAGTTTTGGACAGTTCTTTATGGTATGATCATTCCCTTTACAATACTTGCAAAACAATTTCTGCTTTTCTGATTTTTTTCTCATCTTTATCTTGGTTCTTCGAATGTGCAGCATTTGCAGATTTTTGCTTACTAGTAGAAGAGCTCCATTTTCCTTTGCCCTTTTGACTAGCCAGGAAATCTTGATCTGCAACACGCATAATGGACCTGTTTTGCTTGGACTAATCTTCCTGCAACAAAATAGAGACTAACTCCTCAAATGACAAGGCATTTGGATTGCCTTTCATCATCAACTGAAGAGTAGAAGCAAAACTCTGATATGAATCAGGAAGACCATTCAGAACAGTCTGCACAAGTGAGCTATTTGGTATAACCTCATCAGCAGAAATCAATTGTTCCTTCAAGTCCTTGATCTTTGTTAGAAAATTGTCCATGGAATCACCTTCATTCATGTGCTCACTCTCCAACTGTTTTCGGAGGTAAGCAACACGAGCCTCATTCCTAGCTTGGTACACTGTGGTAAGAGTATCCCAATCATCCTTAGCTATTCTGCAAGAGCGTATGTGAGGAATGATGGCATGTTTGACAAACAAATCTATCAATGCATGTGCCTGGGCATCTCTGCCATCCCAACAAATCTGCTCTACAGTAGGTGCAGCAGAAACCATAGCACGAATAGGAACATGTTGAATATTATCATCTTCGACACTTTTTGCATCAGCTTCAGTACCTACAGTTGTAAGAGTTGCAGATGTGATAGGACGTTTTTCAACACCCTACACAATGTTCCACAGTCCTTTTGCAACCAATACATGTCGCATCATATAAGCCCATCCAACTTATCCTCAACAACCAACATACGAAATACATCACTGCTTTCAGCCATGGCCGGTGACTAAAATATCTTGATGCAAAAAATTGATTGTATCTCAAAAATTTGAACGGAACTGCCCATACGAGTTTTGCTAAACCTGTAGCAGACTTCGAGACGCTTATACTGGCGAACCAAAATAGGTATATACCTTTGGCACAAAAAGATGAAATAGCTTGCACAAGCACTATGATAGTGCGTTCGGAGGCCGAAACGAGCTCAGTTTGCGATTTTGCCACCACACGACAAAGTTGTTTTGATCTCAGAAACAGGTTGAGTATGCTCACCAAAATTCGTGTGATTCTAAGACTACAAATGGAGGAGTGTCGACGGTGCCCTAGATGAAGCGATGACCTGCTCTGATACCAATTGTTGGAGATAGACGTCTGCGGAAGCACGCAAACAACACAATGAAGAAGAAGAAGCTTGGAGCACAACACACAATACTGAATGTATTACTAGAGAATGTACAAAGATAAGTAGCCCATTAGGGCAATAGGCGTATATACAAGCTGGGGGAAAAAACCTCTAAAGAGGGAAAAAAGTGCCCCAACGGTCCTAGAGTGTTCACACACATCACTACCTAAATATATCAACAGTTTGTACCAAGCACCATGTGCTTGATGTGAAAATATACATACATACTTGATTGCACATGGTTTTGAGAACAGTCCAACTGAGAGCACCTTATATGTTAATCGTGAATGATGTACTTCTTATCATTGTTGTGTATGTTGATTATATGCTACTCACTTGTCCTAATGAGAAGCACATTACGGAATTTAAGGTTGATTTGCATGCCTCTTTTGAGATTTCAGATTTGGGGCATCTGCATCATTATTTGGGCATTCAATTTATGCAAGTTGATGGGGGAATAGCTTTGTGTCAAACAAAATATATCAACACATTATTGCAGTGTTTTGGCATTGAAGATTGCAAATCTATTGCCATTCCTATGGAAACATGTTCATGCTTGAGTCTTCATGATGCTAGAGATGCATAAAATGTTGTTCTTTATTAGCAAGCTATTGGATGCTTGATTTACTTATGCATAACTTGGTCTGATATTCAGTTTTCTATCTCTCAGATGATCAAGCTTATGCATTGCACAAGTGTCAAGCATTGGCAGGAAGTGAAGTACATATTTTGCTACTTGAGGGGTACCCAACTACTCAGGTTGTTTTATCCCAAGGAGTGATCATTACTGCCAAATTTACTTTTTTTGACTTAGAATGGGCTGGTTTCTATGACACTTGTTTGTCCACTAGTGGTTTTGGCTTCATGCTTGGTAGCTCATGCATATATTGGTTGAGCAAGAAGCATCCTATTTTTGCAACTTTTGTTGAGTGTGTGTGGTTTAGATGCCTTTTGGCTGATTTGGGTGTTGGTAGCTAGGGAGAAGTTTCGAGCTTTTCACAAAGCTTTGGGCTTACTTCATTTTGTGGATTGATCACTTCCCACATAGCTTGGCACTTCCTTATACATAGTGCAAGCTCCTTGTTCACTACATTACTCCCAAGGGGTATTTGTTGATATATTTTGGTAGTGATGTGTGTGAACACACTTAGGACCATCGGGGCACTTTTTTCCCTCTTTAAGAGATTTTCTTCCCCTAACTTGTATACATGCCTATAACCCTTATGGGTGACTTATTCTTGTACATTCACTTGATAATTCATTCAGTGTTTTGTTGAGCTCCAAGCTTCTTTTTCTTCCTTGTGCTATTTGTGTGCTTGCACAGGCTTGAAACTCCAAAAACAAATCCCAAATTTTTGCCCAAAAATGATTTGAAGTTATGCTAATAAGATGACATGGTATCAAATAATTTGGTCAATTAATAAGGGTGCACCGTAAAATTCCATAATTATTCATGAATAATCAAATTATCAAATAACCAATAATGTAACCTAGTGTGTAGTGTGTTGTTGGCCCTCTACCTCAATCATAAAATATGTCATGTTCCTTTCATCCTCAACATGAGTAGTGGAAGTGGATCAGCATACATATACTCGTGAATGTCCAAACAGTAAGCACCTCTCACTATAGGAAATGGTAGAGCCCAAAGGATTCTTTTGATTATGACACAAAGGAAACCTCAAGAGACAATACATCATGAATTCCCTTGCTTACATGTATGATCCTTGTTAAAAATGGTAGAGCATTAGAATCAATTCTACTTTGATCATCTTGTGGTTGTGTATGGGAATGCTTAATCAATTCTACTTTGAGCATCTAGATATTTGTGGCCATGTAATAGGCTCCCATCTTGTAAACTAGAAATTCTCCCTTAGGTATGACCATGATTATTTTGGGGAGATCCTGATCCCTTAGTTTTCCAAGTCCAACAATAGATTCTCCACAATCATCTTGATAGATGCTAGCTCCCAACATATTAGTGTGTGCAAAGATGATTCTTATTTGGTATCCACCCTCATGTCTATATATCCAATCTATTTGCATGTTGTGATTAAGATTTTGCATTTACATAGAACTTGATATTCCATCACTTCTATCTCACTTTTTGAATCATTTGGTGTAATAAGTGATGCTTTGATTCATGCCTATAGCGCTTCCAATAGTTGAGATGATATTGTGTGTTGATCTATTGGTTCCTAGCAATATTGTTGATCTAAGAATCATACACCTGTAGTCTCATGTAAGAAAAAAAGCAACATGTGCAATGTAGTGATTTCTTTTTCCTCTCTCAAATGAGCTCAAAACGAAGAGTCATATTTGGATAAAACAATGCTTACTTGGATCCTTGTGAAGTCTCTCCTTGATTTAAATCACCAATGAAATGTACATTTGCAAAGAATAATACCATAGTTTTATATACAAGCTTCGAAAGAAAACAATGGGTAAGCCTCGTCCTATGTGTGGTGATGAACGGAATGGACTAAATGGGAATTCTTCAATGATTTTTAGAGTGGAGAAAACCAAAATTAATTCTACCCTTCCTAGAGGTGGTCTATATCTCAAGGCCCTTTTCTCTTGAGAGGTAACCTAGCTTCAAGTCTCTCTTGGTGATCTTTTACCCCCTTATATCGGTGGAAATTCTCTAGAGCCTCACTTGATTTCCTACTCTCGCTTGAAGGTCAACTTCAAGAAAAATCCCTAGATTTCGGGCAATTGATGGTTTGCAAATCAGCTTTTTCTTGCATTTTTTCTTTACCAAAGAGTAGGAGGACACTTGTATGAACTTAGGCACTTCTGCAAGGTAATATGTGGCTCAAAAATCACTCAAACCCAACACTTGATTTCCCTATAGGCTAGGGCAATAGTTTGTTTGCAAAGCTTTTTTTTTTTTGCCATCAAACTTTTTGAAACTCTTCATCATAGGCATGTGTAACTCTTAAGGGGTTAAAAAATGTAATTGGACCTTGAAAACCCCAAATGGAATAATCTAATTGATCTAGTAGTATTTTAATAGCTCATACAATATTTTAGGAAGTTCTCAAGTCCAAATTCCTTGATTTCAGTGGAAAATCCTCCAAGCAATTGCCTAAATAATTTGAGCAATTGGATGTCTGATTTTGATGCCAAAATTGATTTTCTTGACTTAAACTTATTGTGTTATTCTTATTAAATCCACTATATGCTCCTCAAGAAACAACACTAAAAGAAAATCACTTTTATTCTTGAATGTGTGTTTTGCTCCTTTTTTGCAACTTTTTGGCTCCTCCTTGGCCTAAAATTGTTCATTATAGTGTTGGCAACACGTGCACTCCAATCTTTATAAAAAAATCACCTTTCATAGAGGCAATTCCTTGCCGACCTAGGTCAATAGGTTGAAAAATCTTGAGTTTTCTTGGGCCTTTTTGTGCCAAATTCTACACATGGACTTTTTTATGACTTGGGTGACTCAAGTTTATGCTTAGTTTTCACTTTTGACCACTTTAAAAGAGGTAATTACTCTGTAGAGTGCCTTCTTCTTGAGCAATAGAGAGTTTGAAAACTTGTTTAAATGTCACTTTTTCTAAACAACACTTCCCAGTACATGTAGATCTTGAACGAGATGGGAGAGATTTGGAGAAGCTTGGAGTTGGTTTGTTAGATAATGAAGATGGTCCAGCAAATGTGCACAAAACCTGCCTAGCTCTTTGGATAGGTAAAATAGAACTTGTAGACTTGTGGTCAGTGCAATATAACTCAAATTGGTATTCGAGAACATCAATAAGAATAGATTGATGCAAAACAGATGAATTGGAGCTTGACTCAAGTTCATAGAAAACATTGTTGAATCTAAATTGAAGTTATGATTGAAAAATATGCAAAGCAACAACACAGTTACAGATTGAATAATTCCTCTTAAGAAGGTTTCATACAAAATTTTGGCTTGCTATAATGCTTGAGTCTTCATTCCTTGATAGATTGAATACCTGCCATAGATTTGAACTTGCTTATCCCATCAAGTGCTTTTGTTATCATGTCTGCTATATGCTTCTTAATAGGAACAAATGATAAGTCAATTTTCTTTGCCATAAGCTTTTCCCTTACAAAGTGGTAATGAACCTCTCTGTGCTTTGTCCTTGCTTAGAAAACTGGATTTGTAGCTAAATGCATGGAACTTACATTATCTCCAATTGTGTGAGCTTCGGAACTTACAAGTTCCAAACCTGAGTACAACTCTTTGAGCCATATTGCTTCTTGAGTTGCAATAGTTAAACCTCTATATTCAGCTTCAGTTGAAGATAAAGAAACTATTGGTTGCTTCTTGGAACTATTTGAAACCAATTTTGGGCCTACGAATACTAAATATCCAGATGTGCTTCTTCTATCGTCCTTTGCTCCTCCCCAATGTGCATTTGAAAATATTTTTATATCCAAATTGGAAGAGTAAGCATGGAATATACCTTCATTAAATGTCCCTTTGAGGTACTTGAGTACTCTCTTTGTTGCATTCATGTGTGGTTTTCTAGGTGAGTGCATAAATTGGTTGAGCACTCCCATACTGTAGGATATATCTGTTCTTGTGTGAGTAGCATATATAAAGAAACCAACTAAACTTTGATACTCTTTAGGATCATCAATCTGCTCACCTTCATACACACTTAGCTTGTGACTCCAATTTGAATTTGTGAAGTAAGTCTTGAATGTATCTTTTCTGAGTTACATCCATCCCTTCATTTGTATAAATTACTTGGATACCTAGGAAATATGTGAGCTCACCTAAATCACTGATTTTGAACTCCTCTTGCATGTGCCTCTTGATCCACTGAATGCAATTTAGATCATCACCTGTCACAATAATATCATCTACATAGATGGATAACCTGATTGATGTCTCTTTTGATGAACAAAGAAGGATATGAGTTGTTGGGTCTAAATCCTTGATCTTGAAGATTTTGAGTAGCCTATAATTCCAAGCTCTAGGAGCTTGTTTCAATCCATACAATGCTTTCTTAATTCTACAAATATAAGATGTATGATTAGGGTTTTTAGAACCTAGAGGTTGAGACATGTATACCTCTTCATTTATCTAGCCATTCAGAACTGCATTTTTCACATCAAGTTGGAGGAGTATCCAATTTCTTGCAGTAGCTACACTTATTAATGTTCTGATTATAGTCATCTTTGCAATTGGTGAGAATTTTTCCTCATAGTCTATACCATGAGTTTGTGAGCAGTCCTTGGCAACTAATGTGGCCTTGTACCTACAAATTTCTCCATTTGATTTTTCTTTGAGGTTATATACCCATCTGCAACCAATTACCTTTTTATTGTATGACATGGGAACTAAGTCCCAAGTGTCCATCTCCTTCAAATCATCTATTTTTTCTTTCATGAGCTTTTCCTATTTAGGGTTTCCCTTTGCCTCTTCATAGGTTGTGGTTCCTCTAAAATTGATTCCTTTGCCAAATAGATTGAATGCTTTGTAACAAATGCAGAATCATATCCATACCTTTCTGGTTGTCTCTTCTCCCTTGTTGACCTTCTAGGTGCTTGCTTGGAGCATTCTCATACTCTTGCATTTTTTCTTTTCCTCTTGACTTCCATAGCTTGTAATCATTTTCCCTTTCATCTTGTTCATCATCTATATCAACTCTTGGATCTTGGACCCATGTATCATGCTTGCTTCCTAGTTGGTCATAATTAGAACCACGATTATATAGTAGAGCTACCTTTTTTTTTCTTCATCATACCAAGACTTGTGTTCTTCAAACACAACACCCCTACTTGTAGTAAGTTTCTTAGTTGAAGGATTGTAGGACCTGTAACCCATCTGTGCTGAATCATATCCGATAAACACTACCTTTGTTTCCCTTTCATCTAGCTTATCTCTTATTTGTGATGGTACATGAACATAACCTAAACATCCAAAAACATTGCAATGTCCAAGACAAGGTTTTCTTCCATACCATCATGCTTCATAAGCATTCATACTTTGGAGTGATTTGGATGGTATTCTATTGACAAGGTACACAGTAGTTGAAATAGCTTCAGCCCATAAGTAATGTGGCAACTTCTTTTCTTCCAGCATTGTTCTGCCTGATCCAATGAATGTCTTGTCTCTTCCCTAAGCAATTCCGTTCAAATGAGGAGAGTACCTCGTAGTCACTTCCTTCTTTATACATTCATTCAACAATAAATCATCAAATTATTTGGAGAAGTATTCTCCCCCTCCATCAGATATGAGCTTATTGAGTGATATACCTATTTGGTTCTCCACATGTGCTAGATACTTTTCAAAGAAATCAAACACTTCATTCTTATGATGAGGTCATAGGCTATGGTGAAAGATTGCCATTGCTTATCACCTCTAATGCCATTCAATATTTGCCTCATGATGACTTCTTCTTCAATCAGCTCTTCAATGGATGCCAACTTATCAGTAACCTCCTTGATATTTGTAACAAACTCTAAAATGGTTTGTTTTGAAGTCTTCTTCATCTCATTGAACTCATTGCAAAGATGGTCCTTCCTTGCTTTTGTGCTAGCAAAAAAGAAAGTCTCTAGGGCATCCTAAGTCTCTTGAGATGTCTTGCATCCTCTAATAAGTGGTGAAAGAAAATCAGAGATAGAGTTTAGTATGTATGACCTTGCTTGAGCATCTCTTGCACACCAAAGTGTGACTTTATATGTTTCCTCTTGAGTTTGTCCTCCTTTAAATCTTGGAGTAGGCAATGCTTCATCCCCTGATACAATCCCATATAGATTCTTTCCTTGCAAATAAGCCTCCATTATGATTTTCCAAGATGAATAGTTGTGTCTCTCAAGCTTCTTAATCATTGATGGAAAGCTATCTCCCATCTTGAAGCTACTCTGATACCAATGAAAGAGATGGGAGAGATTTGGAGAAGCTTGGAGTTGGTTTGTCATATGATGAAGATGGTCCATCATATCTGCACAGGACCTACCCTAGGTCTTTGGATAGGTAAAGTAGAACTTTGAGACTTGTGGTGAGCTCAATAAAACTCAATCGGTATTCTATAACATCAATAAAAATAGATTGATGCAAAACAGATGAATTGCAGCTTGACAAGTTCATAGAAAACCTTGTTGAATCTAAATTGAGTTATGACTAAAAAAATACTTAGAGCAGCAACACAATTATAGATTGAATAATTCCTCTTAAGGAGGTGTCATGCATAGGTTTCTCTTGCTAGAATGCATAAAAGCATTAATTAACAACAACCAATGAAGGAGTAATCAACTTAACTCTTATTGGTGTTCATTCTTACTTTTCAAGAATGTGTAGAAAATGACCTTGAGACTGCAAATGAATGACTTGAAAATTTATATACATAAAATGGACAATGATACCTTTCCAATGAATGCTTAATCACTAGATTTGGAGCTCTATAGAGAGAGAGAAGCAACCTCTACAAGTTGCCTATGTTTGAGCAAGAAGGTGTAGAGAAATGAAGCAGTAAGACAATAATGGCCAAAGTATGTGTGTATTACTTCTATGTATTTTACAAATGATCGGGAGTCTTTAAATAGACTCTCAAGGATCTATCCACACCTTTTCTCCATGAATTTTGGTTTGAAATAACATAGGTTTGAAATCTTTTCCTACAATCTAGGAAAAGTAATCTAATCAAAATCTACTTATGGTGGCTGATTGATTGATTGATTGAACAAATCACAAACACCTCTAACTCATGATTTTGGATCCTTTTTACTTTTCCTTTTACAAAGTTAAATGTTTTGCAACTTAAACAAGAGTGTGATCATATGTGATCAATCACTTAATACAATAAATGAGTGTAAAAAGATAAAAAGTTGTTCAGTGAGTATCTAAAGTACCATCCGAATGATGGTTTTGATGTAGATCATATTTATCTCAAGCATACTGCAAGCTTGGTGTTCCAAGAGATGTAACTAGTTATAGAATAATCTAGTTGAGCAAAATCCAACTCAACGAAATCCAATTCAACAAAATCCGATTGAGTGAAATCTGAGTTAACAAGACTGTATAACATCTGATTCAGTAACGTTCTAATAGGTCTATACTAAAAAAGTTCATATATATTTGGAAAATTGAGAAAAATACCTTCTTGAAAAAAGAATAAGTCAACAAAAAGAATAAGTCAACAAAAAGAATAAGAAAGATCTCTTTATGTGCCAATAGAAGGACATCTTAAAAGATAAAGGGAGAGATTTCTAGAAGGATCAAGAAGACCTGTAAGGTATGAGATCCAACTAAAGTTCCATAAGGATTAATAAATTGAAGAAATGGTTGGAATAATCTCTTCCTACTTGCAACCTTAAAGATAGCATGATATTTTACACCATGAGTTCCCATCTTGCGACATAGTTATAAAGATCTCAATCTTTTATGAAGAACAAGTAGCATAGATTTCAACCAATTAGAGTCTTTAGTAGTTAGATTGATTCCAATGGGTTTTAGTTTCTTAAACTAGACTTTCAAAACTAAGTTTAGTTTTGAAAGAGCCTTAAAACCACCTTAAGTAAAGCTAATTCTCTCTAAATTAAAGAGGATGTTATATACTCTTAAAACCAAATAGATGATCCACCTATACCATTCTATTGGTTGGATAGGAATTATAAACAAATTCCCCTCTATTTAGATTAATTTCTTGATTAGAGGTAGATCGCAAATAAGAAATCTACACATTTCACTAAAAGGTATAAAGTATGTGTACATATAAGAGAAAGTGATTTGGAAAGGGATTATGAAAGATTCATTTTCCTTTCAGAAGAAGATAGATTTTGACTTGATAGATGAATCTGCTAAGGAAGTCTTAAGTAGTATTCACCTATTTTGCTAGGTTCATGCACAAGTGGTGCATAGAGTTGGACCAAGATAGAAATTTAGTTGAAGACACTTTGAATCCACCTAATTCACATGTTTGAACTATGAAGGCCCATATTGCACATAGCTTAAACAAGAAATTAGGCAAGAACATTATGTTCCACTTTTATCAATGTTTCCATACCATGCACTTAATTTAGTTTTTCATGTTAAAAAAAAAAAGAGGAACTTTGAGTGACCGAGGCAAGGATCAAATCACACATGGATTCTCCTCTTTTAAGATTCATTCAAGATGAGATTCCCCTTCTAAATCAAGAGGCAAAATTAGAGAGATGAAGACCATGATCAAAGAGAATGACCATGGGGCACAAGGCAATACCCCTGTTATATGTCTCCATTCATTTCCGAGGATGGAGATGTTTTTAAGGGGGAGATAATGTTGTATAACTACATGGATCTAAGGGGTAGAACCCTTGGGTTTGTAGGTATGAAGCCCTTGGGATTTAATGTTTATTTATTCGTATTTGAAGGCGCTTGAACCTTAGGGATAATTCTTGAACGGTGAGTACTTTAGGCTTGATTGAAAGATTTTCCTAGCCACTTGATTTGTACATGAGATCTTCGAGGGTCTTCTTTTACAAGGCATGTGATTTCATGTGATCTCCTAAGCTTGGAAACCATGTGATGGCCTTGGGAACCCATGTGATGGAAGCTACACATGTCCCTTTGAGAGACCTCTTGATATAGTGTTTGGCACTCTAGATGAGAGATATATGTTCTCATTGTTATTTACAATTTGAGTAACTTGACATGGAAAAATAAAATAGTTTTTTCAAGGCTGAACATATATAATATCACATCATTTGATACTAGTATAAACACTAGACGAGCTTTTCTACATACTTCTATTCTAGCTCACAAAGTTGTTCCAGTTACCACTTCAAGAATATGATCTTAATCAACCATAAATGTAAAGGAAATCACACACCAATCCAACACAACTGAGTAGAATGTGGATAAAGATAAGCACAAATAATAAAAACTTTGAGCATTATATTCCAATAATCAAATCATTACAAAAGTATATGTTTACAAAGTTCAATAGCCCTTCTGCAATAGAAGTTGATCATATAATTTCTGGGCCTCATGCATAACACCATCTTCAAGGACTTGAGAAGTCTCTAAAGGCTTTTCTTGCTCTAGAACTAGCTCCTCAAGGTCAATCATGTCTCCTGGCTCATCTGCCAATGGTGGCACAAACTCCCTTGATGCAGGTTGGAATCACTCTATGTTAGATATGTGTTTCTTCCCAACCTCCTGCTCCTCATCTAGGCATTCATTCAAGCCATTAATCGACATCCTAATGAAGCTGACTTGGGCTTCCTCCTTCTCTACAGCTATGTAGTGCATGAACATTTTGAGCGCAGATGCGATGTCGTCCCTGAAAACAAAAAAATCAATTAGAGGTGATGCCAAAAGAGTGTCAATGAGAAAAATTGCAATTAGAAGTACATGTGCTAGAGAATAAGTCCAAAATCCAATCATCATCATTAGAGAACAATTGGATTAACCTCATTATAAGATTTTGGGGCTTTTGACAAGGATTAACCAATGTCTTGTCCCCTGCCACATGATGAAGCTTCTTTGTAACTATAGGGAACATTAGCACATTTGAAATTCCATTCTCACACAATGTGCCCTGACCCTTCTTTTACAAACTTCATCATAGTATCTGACTTTAAGGCACTTGGTAGTACTAACGAACCTATGCCCTGGGGTGTGATTTACATTTGTCTTTACCCTATGAATTTAAAATTATAAGTACAATGTGACATGAAATTTCAACGTAGAGACAAAAAGCAAAGACAGTACCATGTAAGACACTCGACAGCATGACACCTTGACTTTAATGCTATTGAGACAGAGAAGGATTGGTTCTTGCTATGAAAAATGATAATCCTCCAGAGTGTTGACATGGTCAATTCAGCAAAATATGTCACCATCTTTCGTATCTATGGGTGCTTGAATGGCTCATCATCATTAAAAGAACCACTCATTCTAAAGCCATATGGGATATCTGCTATTAGAAGGGAATAATGTTTCCTAGGTACCATTGTACATATGTTATTTACATCATCACAATATACATTGTAATACAATGGCCTTAGAGGGTCTATGGGTTTTGAAAAATACTTTAGTATGGAGGACTCATCCTCAAACTCCATCTCCTTTGCCTTTATTCTAGACTTCTCATGTCTTGCCCTTTGGATATGAGCAAGGAAGGGAGCAGGACAATCTTCATTCGGCTCACCACTCTTCTTTCGGGGTCTCTACAAAGAAAGGATCAGTGTTAACTCAAAGATTTTTTACAAAGTGCAACATACATGAATGGTTCTGATGGTTGACATTGAATAAATAGATAATTTTTTTGCTAGGAAACTAAAATGAATAAATAGATAAACCCCATGCCATGTCCCCTACTTAAAGTTGATGCTTGGCATTGATTACTTATGAGAAGCGATACTTGGCATCAAGTATGTGCTCAAATTCAATGCCTAACATTGGAATCCTATTGAAATTCGGTGCCTGGCATTGAATTTCAACTCGGAATCCATCTTGAGCATAGCAATTCTAGCGACATTTGATGTTAGGCATTGACTTCTAGCATGTCTATTTGTATAGCTTAATGCCCTGCATTCAATACTCATGGTGGAAGGAATGGATATGTTCAATGGACGACATCTTTTGCCTATAATCATTGTCATTGTTGTGGTCCCAAGCTAGGAGCTTGGCCTCCTCTATAGTCAAACCAATGTAGATCTTACACTCTGCATACCTAAAGAAGTAAGTAGTTGGATGCTCTTTTACAAGTTGTCTTCGAGCCTTTGCAGAGTGTGATCCTCCAATAACATAATACGTGTAGTCCTCACACAATTCATCATTGAATTCCTCCACCAAACCACACTTGTTTGGATTGACCATTACCAAGAATGGCACAACAGTTGCATAAGGGTTTATCTTCATCTTCTTCTTAAGATTATGTATATGGAGATTATGGGGCTCCCTTATCTCAAGAGGCCTCCTTGTAAGTCGTTCAATAGGGGGATTGTTGATGATGGTAACGGGCCAAGTCAATGATAGGCATTGACCTTATGCAAGCCAAGTTGATGCCAAGCATCAAGTTTGCATGCCAAGTCGATGCTAGGCATCGGCTTGGCCTGTAAACTCGATGCCTGGCATTAAGTTGGACTAGAAGGTCAATGCCTCGCATTGACGTGGCCCTTGAAATCGATGTCAAGCATCAAGTTGGACCAAAAGGCCGATGCCTTGCATCTAGCTCGCCTCCAAACATGATGTCTGGCATCGAGTTGGACCACAAGGTCGATGCCTCGCATCAATCTCACTACCAAACTTGATGCCTAGCATTGACTTGCCCCCCAAACTCAATGCCTAGCATCAACTTGCCCCAAACTAGATGTCTAACATTGAGTTGGCCCCAAACTCGATGCTCGGCATCAAGTTGGCCCCAAAAGTTGATGCCTACCATTCACTTTTCCTATAATCTCGATGCTTGGCATCCAGTTGCATCACCTTGAATTTGGACCAAAGTTTGAATTCTTTCAAACAAAATTCTAGGGTTTTAGAAAGGAATCTTTTTGGAATCTTTATTTGTTGGGTAAATTTGGGTTACATGTGAGACGTTTTGCTAGCTACATTGTTGACTTTCTACTTTTCCTCAACTTTCTCTGCTCTTTTTCTCTCTGTGCTCTTTTGCTCTCTATGCACTATCTCGACTCGCACATTTGCAAAATGATTCTTGAATCTTGTAATCTATTTATAGACATTTGGCTAAGTTGAACCAAGAACTAACTTGCTTTAACTGAGTTAAACTAGGTGTAACTTGATGGCACAACTCTACTATAGAATTGAAGTGGGAAGAAACCAATTTTAGCTAGATCAAACTTGGTTATATCATATTTGGTTATCCAAAAACAATCCAGAAAAGAAAGGCAATTCAAATCTTCAAAAGCTTTTCTTTCAGCATCCAAAATCTTCCCCATGGATTTTTTGTGGAAGGAATTTTGTTATTTCTAAGAAATCATGATTTAAAGCATTCACTCCTTTGCTCTCTTTAGGATGTGATTACATGTACAACAACATAGCTTTAGGATGTGATTTCGTATCAAATTGGAGACCACCAAATAAGAAGTTGGGAAGACTATTAGTAGTAAATTGATAGGCAAGGGACTTGATCATGAAGGTATAGCTAAAGCTAGTTGAAGTGTACGTTGTCTCCCCAACATTGGGCATCTTGTATGTTAGGAGAATTGTTGTGAGTTGGTAGCCAAAATGCTAGTCAATCTTAATCAGAGTCAAATAAATTCTAGGCTTGGCTTATTTCAAAATAAGGATTAACGCACATTCAGAAGTCCACAAAAACAGAATAACCATTACCAACTTTTTTTCTATTCAATTCATTCAAGCTAAAATCAAATGGATCAAACATTGGATCACCTCCACTTGGCAAGTTTGGTACACAATGAAATATCATTAAGTGTCAATGAAGACCAAAAATGCATGGCATGTATGAGATAAAGGTATTCAATTTGGTTATAAAGCTCTAAGAGATTCCCGATTTGACAATTGGATGTTAAAAAAAATATGGATTAAGGTGCTTAGGGACTTGTGAGTATTTTGAATCCAAGATAAAAATGGTTGGATTGAAATTAAAGAAGGTGACCCTAAACTAGGGCTTTGGGATCTTCTAAGAAGCTTGATTCGCGATCGGAACCAAGAGAACCAGCTTCAACTCCTCACTAATGAAAAGTGACCCTAAACTAGGGCTTTGGGATCTTCTAAGAAGCTTGATTCGAGCTCGGAATGAAGAGAACTAGCTTCAATTCCCCCTTTCCACCATAATAAATGGCTATGATGGAAAGGGGGAATCCGATCAATAATATCCGTGGATTTGATGAAGACAATAATCTTTGATCCACGATTAATATGAAGTCCAAAACCCAATGGCAAAAGATGTGATGGGAATTTATACTCTGAAAGATATTATCCTTTCACGAGGTTTTGAAGCCCATTAAGTAATTCATCAACTTCTCTTTTCATGAGGTTCCTTATGAGTGCTTTCTCATCTTTCCAAGGTTGTGCCTTTCCATATTGAAGAAGTTATAATCTTGGGTCGAAGCTCTCCTTGAATACGTTACATGGTTACTCAATTTGGAAAGGTTTTTACATGGGTATTCCACCTTTATAGTTAGCATGATATAAATCCACCTTGAAAGCATTTCTCAAAAAGCACAAATCATAAATTTAGAATTAGAATATAGTTTGAAGGCATATTTCATCTTTATGTATATCTCAAAGCTAGAAAAGGTGTGGGGTGATGATAGAGGAGGACCAGTTGCATAAATCCCATATGCTTTATGAAGTTGCGAGATTTGCAAAATTTTTGTTTGAAAAGTTATTAAGACGCATAATTGATTACATAAAGAAAGAATTCATAAATTTACTTGATTGAAGATATGATACAATACATCATAAATTTCAAACATGGATCCTACATAGTACATTGATGGACTGCCTAACGAATTTTGAATGAGCAATGAAATCATTGGGCACAATCCATCTTCATAAGTATCTAGATATGTGATTTGGGAGATATAATTACTTGATGTTACACTTCCATTGTTTGTATATTATAAAGGGAATGCTCTTACACGTCCGCTATCAATGAAGATGAGCTCTCTCTTTTCAATAGATGCTTGGGCAGCACCTTTCTCAAGTGATCTTGATAGACTTTTGAATTCGTTGTTTTCAGTGGATCCTTTCATGAATGATGTCCATGGCTTAGAATGTATCAATGATTATGTGTTCTCAGTTGAGTCATTTCAGTTGGATTCTCAACGCAACAGTGCTCAATCCGATCCATCTATTGAACCCGATCCACCTATTGATCTCTCTTCAAAGTCAAGAGCATGTGGAGCAAAGAATGTCAGTAATGAGAGAGAGAGTGTATACAAAGCATGTGGCATTTTGAGTGAAGGCCTCATGAAGGAAGCCAAAGAAGATTTCAATTCCTTACTTCAGATAGACAAATTGCATCGGACCTTGTGAAGCATTGTTGTGGTTTGAAATGTTTTTATAAATTAGGAATGAAGAAACCAAAGAAAGTACGAGAGAAGTTCCTACATTTAGATAGTGAAAGGCAAGATTTATACCTTGTTTCTTACATGCAAATGATTGATGATAACATATTAGTAACACATGTTGCTTCTGAATATTACTTTAGTCAAGGGATCTGATGTTGTAGGGCTGCATTTAAAATTGTGATGGGTGTGGGGAATTGCAGAATACATAAGATTTAGCAAAGGCTTATATGTGGAGATCTTATTCTTGATACATATCAGGGATTTTGGACCAAAGGTTCTACTGGTCATCATGTAATGAGTAGGATGATGAACTATTTTAGTTTGCATTGTGAAGTTATGTCAACAACTGGAAGGGTACACTTGTCGGATGTTTTTACTCATCCAGAAGTATTTCAAGTCTATAAAGAAGAGATGGAAAGTAAAAATGAGAAGTATGTCTTGTATCGACATTTTACTCAATTCTGGAAAGAAGAGTTTAACAATGTAAGTATTCCTCATAAAGTTAGAATGGGTGAATGCTCAGTTTGTGCCACTTTGAAAAACATGGCTAAGGGGGCCACAACACCACAAGAAAAAGATAATTTTAAAAGTCTTCTAAAGAACCATCATGAGAGTCAAGCTTTAGAAAGAAAGAAAGAAATTCATCATCAAAGTAAAGCACTCAGAAATCCAAAGTGTTACATGTGTTTGTTGATCGATGGTATGGATCAAAAGAAAACATTCCTAACCCATTTTGCTTGCATTCCTAAGGACATTGGAGATGAAGTCCTTGTGCAAATGCATTTGGTTGGTGCTTTGGTATACAATGGAACCGTAAAGTTGAAGGTTTTCATTACATATCTCAATGTGCATAATGATCCAAACCTTACGATTAATGTGATTCATAAAGTTTTGCAATCATGAGAGGATCTCTTGCCACCAAATCTCTATTTGTTGCCTAAAAATATTGCAAGAGATAATAAAAATTCTACATTCTTTGGATATTTATGCATGCTTATTGATAAACAAGTGTTTCATGAGGTTAAGATAAATTTCCTTTTGGTCGAGAACACTCATGATCATATTGATCAAATGTTTAGTACGTTCTCTAAGAGGTTGGCATGCCATAATACTTTTACTCTTCCAATATTTCTGTGTTAATTTCTGAAGCATATACTCCAAAGCCTGAAGTTCAACACCTTACACAGATTTATGACTTTAAGCAATTTTGCTTAGTAGATATTGATAACATTACTAAGGTTTTGGCTCCATTGCAAAACATTAGTTTCAACCATGTATTTTTTATGAGGAGGCTTAATGACATTACTCTTTTATTTGAAAAAAAAATATTCATGTTCTCCAAGGTGGAAGCCTAAAGATGGATGAAGATTTTTATTGCATGTGCCTAATTTGTGTGTGGATGGTGCAAAAAAAACACCATGTGAAGATAAAAGAAATATGGAAAGATGTGGAAATGTGATTGAGCAAAATAAAAGGTGGATGCATGTACTTATTGAGAAGAAGAGATAGATTGAGCATGCAAAAAAATATGCTAGAGATCAAGATGTATCTTGGTGGGATGTGTTTTCTAACCATAAAGAAGAGATTATAAAGAATAACCTTGAAGGGCATTGGCCAATCGATATTCCATTCACATGGGATTTTAATACACAAAGATCAATGAATGTGGACCAAGCATGTAATGCAGATATGCTTCAAAGGTTTATGCATCCACTAAAAAGGAACATTTACGTAGGCAAAAGGATGAAAAAATAGGCCAAAGCACCATGGCAAGGAAATTTGAAAGAAATAAATGATGAAACACTTATTGCACTCCTTATTGATGGTGATGAGGCTACCAAACCATTTTCTATTGCAAAAGTGTTGGAGGTCATTAATGATATTGATCAAAGAAGAATATAGGCTTTGATAGTCCATTTGTATTATATGAAAAGTAGTAATACATTCACTGGTAAGTATAACTTAGAAATGGTATCTGACACCAAATGAATAGGCTCAAAAAAGAAAAAGAATATTAAAACTACATCCACTCTTAAAGTGGATGATGTAGAGATTCTTGTTTATGATTTTGCATTGACAAAAATAGGGCACTTGAGAAAAGAAATCATCAATATGATAAAGCAAAATCTTTCAGATGTATGTGGGACACCTAATCATAGGAAAACAAGAAGATTTGGACATGATCCTGCAGAATTTGGTAGTCCTTGGATGAGGATAGAGCTCTTGTTGATATAGAAGAAGAAGAAGAAGAAGAAGAAGAAGAGAGCTCCAAACAGTCTCAGACTGAATCAAATGCATCCGATGATGGGGGTGTAGGAATAGATCAAGAAAGTTGTGAATTTATATGAAAATATATGAGATTTTTGGTGCTTATACAACTGCTCGTAAGCACTGCGCATAATGAAACCATGTTCTATTGAATTTTTGAATCACTACGAAGATCCTCTATCCAATAGACATTCAAAAATTATTTTCTATATAAGATTTTTTATCACTTTTGTATTTCTCATATAGATTCTGGAGATATCAATGTTAAATAGATCCAAATTTTGGGCATATTTTCACCTCCTAAATTTTCAAAAAATGACAAAAAATATAAAAAAATCACATGTTTTCACTTGATTTTTGAAATATATGTATACTAGTGTAAAGGGTTTTCAAACATAAGAAGTAATTTGCTTGATTTTTGATGAGGGGGTTCTCTTTTTATGACATAGTTCTCGTTTGTTACAACTCACTATTATATATATACATACATACATACATGCATACATGCATACATGCATACATAAATACATAACATACATACACACACACACATATATATATATATATATATATATATATATATATACATACATACATACATACTAAGATACACATGTTTCCTACATACAAACATGCGTAGTCCTGCATCAACATACATGCAGTACATATGAATGGATTACTACATGTAAACATATTGAAGCGTTTACATATACATTATTTATCTCTCACGGTAGTTATATATTTGTGCAACATGTAAATACACATACGAATATAGATATGCACGCAATGTACACATATGCATGTATGCATTATTATATGTAAATACATGTCTCATCATATTATATGCATTATTATATGTAAATACATGTCTCATCATATGCATATGTAGAGATATGCCCAAAAACATACATGTAAATATGCATGTTTACAAGAAAATCTATATTTATAACCCAAGATTAAGAATATATCAAAGAGAGTGTGTGTGTGTGCGTTCGAGAAAAGTTCTTGTATGCAACCTTGCATACATACCTACATTGAAGTGCATACAAATGCACAATTTCCATCTATGATTCACATTCAAAGTGAATGTATCATACACATATAACCACTCCCAAAGGAATGTGCATATACATATACATGCATACATCATACATGCATACATATATACCCCACACACACACACATACATATATATATATATATATATATATATATATATATATATATATATATATATATATATATATATATATATATATATATATATATATATCACACACACACATATATATATATGTGTGTGTATGTGTCGCCACTTGTAGGTACATATATTTCCGCACATATATCCTTAATAATGGCTTACAATTATTTCTCTCATATATTTCTGCACATATATAATGATAAAGCTATATATGTAAGAGATTATGCAAGTAATACATAACAAGTAAAGTATTCTCTTGGTTTTGACATATATAAATGAAACACCTTGGGGATTTATATAGCATAAAAGAGTAAACTAGATATATGTTAAAGATATAAATGGAAGTGAGGTATGCTTTTAAACAAGCAAGCAGGTGATATTCCATGAAAAGATACTAAAACCATTTTAAATTAGTGTTTATTTTCGTTTGGATTTGAATTTTTTATATGTTAGATATGGTTAGCATTTCTAATACCACACAGAATTCCATAGAGTTTAGAAGCCATTAGGACAATCAAAATATATACGCGATAAAGTATCTAAACATTATGTGGAGTGTTTGAATGTCTTACAGTGATCTATTTTAAGGAGCATTTGTTGGGTGTGTGAGACAGTGAGGAAGGATACGAAGATGCACACAACATGAGAAAAGAATTAGATCAACATAGGAAGATACATGATGGCTGGAATATATCTCTTTGATAGATGATGTAAAATGATAAGTAATGTGAGAAATAGTGTAGTAAGAGCTATAAGTGAATCCCTAATTAAGTTGTACCACCACATATGTGTATATCATGTATATTTGTTTACATGGGGTAAAAACCTCTCACCATCTCTAGAGTAAAAATTGATGTTGTATAGGTAAATGGCTCACACCAAAGATGAAGGACAAATGACCGTGACAAAGCTCCCTAGAGAAAATGATGTGGACACATACAAGGAGTGATTGATCAGCCCCCCAAGGTAATAAGCCTAAAGCATAAAACATCGAGTTTGTCACAATCACCAATGCACTTTGAATGTCTATGAAATATGCATAGATGCATCCACCTCCATGCATACACCATCAATAAGCATCTCCACTACATAACTCCACTCAAGATGTGAATATTTCTTGTACTCATCTTCACAACTTGATGTGGCCACTATAGGGTGCTTCTTCATCATAACAATGATATGCATGATTTTCCAAAGAAAACTAATGGACATTCATGTATCATAAAAACTAGCTCAATAATTGTCTATAAAAGCGTGAAAACATGTATGAGCATCTATACCCTAAAAGAGGTTCAAACTCGAAGTGTGTTTGAGATATCTAAAGACATGTTTCATTGCTTGCCAATGCTTAGTGTTGGGGTTGTGTATAAATTGACTGTAGCTTAGTGGTGAGTAGCACCTCCTTTAATGTCAATCTGGGAAGACATGAGGATGGTATGAAGACCTCGACCAAGTGATGTGCACAAGTGGTGATGGAGAAGCACACAAGTATGCACACACATACACACACACACATGCACATAGGTAAGAACAAAGAGTGGAACAACGGAAGCTTTGATTAAGATCAAAAGACAATCACAAGAGCTCTTCTTAGTTCAAACTACAATTTGCTCCCCCAAAAATGAGCTCTCTAGATCCTTTTATAGTTTTTGACTAGCTGGTGGCCCTGTCCAGACCTAGTGTTTGGCTTAGTTAAAAATTAGGTTCTAGGGCTTATTTGAGGGCTCAAAAGAAATCAAAAAATTATGAAAAATGGTATGTATCTAATTCAAATATTACTCAAGCTCAAGGACTCCTTGGCTTGAAAAAAATGGAGTCTATTCTACCAAAAACGGGATTTACAATGTTTGTGTAGTGATGAAAATCACTCTTAATTGGAAGTAAGTTTAGGGAAAAAATGATTATGCCTTGTTGTCGGATTGCGCTTGACTTCTCTTTGGTGCCTGTATGCTCTTCTTATAGCTTTTATGCCAACACTCCCCCTCCATGTATGTTTCTAGTAACCATATCCTCCAGGTAGGCTGGAAGATGGTGCCCTGTGTGGCACTCTCAAGAATGTCCTCAGGGGCAAATTGGGTTTAAAAGGTTGGCTCCTTCTTGGTGCGATGCTTGATATCTACGTTATAATCTATCATTAACACAAAAAATGGTACATACTGATCATCGGAAGTACCAATCCATCGATGATGAGATAAGCACTTGAAGTAGTCGGATTTGGTTATGATTTCTTTCAGATGAGACATGGATTGTATCTAAACTACCACTCTGTCATCATGAGTGTCATTTCAGAGCTTCAATCTCGAATGTATCAAGCCCTTTCTCTATTTGTCGGCCTCTAGGTGCGGGCATGGCTGCATAGGGTTCCTCAAATGTCTCTCCAACTTCAATCGGGACTAGCTCTTCAGGTTCTCGCTCCACCATTGGAGAAGGTTTCTGTTCATACTGTAGAAGTTGAGTCTGCAAAGCAGCCACTTGTGCTTTCAATTCAGTTACCTCTTCAAGTGTGGTGGGTGTAGGTGCAACTTCCTTCTGTTGCTCTCTTTGACTAGCCAATTACCCTCGTAGTTCGTCAGACTCTTTTTCTAATGCATCATGTGCCTCTAGGAGGTCTGCATGTGTATCCAATATTGTCTACATGGTGGCTGAAGGGAGGGCTTTCAACCACTCTGGGTCGATCTCTTGAGGTGAAACTTCCATTGCTGCCTCTAGATTTTCTTCATTCTATTTTTGGAGCCTCTTGTTCTCTTCTAATTTTGTGGACATGTGCTTCCTCAGTAATGCTAGGTTACGGTGTAGCTTGTGATTGTTTGCATGTTGTGCGTGTAGCATTTCCTCAAGATGTTGTTGTGCCTGTTTATCTAGTTCGGGGGGATTGACCAATAATTCCTCATATTGTCTTTGTAAGGTATCATAGTTGCATTGTAGTTCCACCTTGTCCTTCTCCATGGCTCTGATTCGTTCTTGTAATGGCTTGTGGTCTTTGAACAAGTTTGTATGTTGTGCATCTAAATGTTGATAATCCTGCTGTAACTAATAAACACATTGATATAAAGTGTTGAACATGTTATTTACAGGGGTGGGTGCCAAAAAAGTTTGGAATGCAAGGGGATAGGGAAGAGGGAAAGGGTTGGTGGATGTCGTGGTGGGAAATGGTGATGTTCGTGGTGGGAGAATGAGAGATTGTGGAAATATGGGGGGAGGGATTGGTGCAAGTGTGGGTGATATGTCCATTTGGTCATGAGTGGATGCAGTCATGGGTGCTACCATATATGGGGATGGCAGGTGTGGTGACTATGGTGAAAGTGTACAATGGTGTGCCTAATTGTGCATATGGGCCTCCTAGATGCGCGATAGGGGAAATGGGATTCCTTGTAACAAAGTTGGTGGTGTCGGATCGTGATAGTTGTCAGGATTGACCTATATCATGTGATTCACTAAGAGTGATTGAGACAGTGGCTATGATAGTAGAGACAATGGTGGTTGTGGTATGAGGTGAGGGGGGTGGAGTTGGAGGGGAGGGTGGTAAGGGTGGGGATGGGGTGCACTTGACGTGGTGTTCTTTAGTATGTTGAGTGGTGTGTGCCGTGGCGGTGGTCGTGGAAGTGGTGTCATGTGGTTCTGAAACTACAATGTGTATGTGCTTTCCTGATCTTGGTGGTCGTGTCTCACGTCTTCATTCAAATCTCATAGAAGGCCGAGGGTGGTGTGAATAGCCTCTGGTACTCCCAGTGCATTCGCAAACAAGTTGAGGGAAGCTATGAACTGGTCATCCACACCTCCTTCCTCAAGCATCTGGTTCATTAGGGCTTTCCCACATGCCACGAATAGTCTATGTTGTTCTTGAACTGAGTTCATAGTATTGTACAATCTCCGTATTTGTACTATGTATGTTGGGGTTCCCGTGAGTTCTGGTATAGCATGTTGCACATATTCGTGCTCCTCTTCATCATGTTGTCCCTCCTACCGTTCACTTTGTTTGTCTTCTTCAGTCTCTTCCTCATCTTCATCCACTTCAACAACAATTGGTTGAGTTGGTTTAGGTTGGTCCGTGGTGGTTTGTTGTTCACTTAACTGCTCTGCTTCTATCTCCAAGTTGGCTTCATTGATCATTCTGGCTACTTCTTCATCGATCAAATCCTCAAGTCTAAAGGCTTGAGGGAACTCTAGATCAGCAGGGATCAGTGGAAAGATAAGATTAGGCCCCTCCGCACTTTGCCTTGGTAAATCGGATGGTAACTCGTCTTTGGAGTGGCGGAGTTACCTCTGGTGCCAGTGTCACACCCCTAGGGTGTGCACATGGCATTTGAATAGTTCCTCTCATTTTCTTTGATGGGGACTCTGTAGATGATTCCCTTTGTGTTGATAGTCAAGGTCAAAAACAAGCATAGAAGCACATCAAGGAAGTGGACACACAAGAAGAAGGAGTATGTAGGGAGTTCCAAGAAGCACATGTCAAATTTTTAGAAGAAATCCCTATAAAAACAGTGATTTTTATCACTAAAAACCATTCTAAATACCATTTTTCATTTTTGCAACTCCATTTTGTTCAAGTCGAGGAGTCTTCGAGTTTGAGGAGTATTAGAACTATCATCCTACCAATTTTCATAATTTTTAGACTCCGTTTGAGACCCCAAATAACTTGGAACCTATTTTTTAACTAGGCCAGACACTAGGTCTGGAGAGGGCCAAAACCACTCAAAAAACTATAAAAAGTGCTGGAGAGCTCATTTTTGAGGTTAGCTTGTTGTAGATTTGAGCTTTGTAAGAGAGTTCTTTTGTAATCAAAGATCTTCCATTGTTCCACTCTTTGCTCTTACTTTGTGCATGTGTGTGTATGTGTGTGCATGCTTGTGTGCTTTCACTCACGCACTTGTGCCATCACTTACTCACGGTCTTCACATCAGTCCTCTCGTCTCCATGGATTGACATTTATGAGGTGAATCTCCTCACGTTGGTAGTTGCCATTGTGCTAGAGTGACACCAAATTTGGCACCGTTTCCGGGGAGAGAGCTTGGAGGATGAGCATGTGATGGTAAGACCTAGAGTGGCAATGTTGGAACGTAAAAAAAACACCATTTTCAGTTTAGTTTCTGAGTTTTGCTTCATCTCCATCATCATCATCACCATCATCTCCTCCCATCTTCACCTTCTCTGATTTTTTCACTTTTTTGACTGTACATCCCCTATTTTCGCCTCTTCTTCTTCATTCTTGGTTGTGCAAGGAGTTCGGAGAGAGTTCAGAGCTGAAGCGTGGATGAAATATACAGATTTGTGCCACTAAAATGTCAAAAATCTGAGCGAGGTATTACGGAGTGACAATACCTGCGTCTGGTATTGTGAGTGTTGTATGGTGGACTTTGAAGGGTGACTTTGCAGCTAGAGGCACATAGGAGTGACAAGGAGAACATAAGGTACACATAATTGCAAAACATTTTTGAGTTTGGGTGTCAAAATCTCCAAGTATCTTATCCGGTTGAGATTTGGTAGACATGAAGGCGAAAGACCTGAAAGAAAAGACATCAATCTCATCAGCATCAAAGAGATGAACATGAGTTTCCATTGCCTAGACCCCGAGAGCACTCAAGAACCCTTAGACCTTCTCAAGTGGTAAAGGCAATGAAGAACTATTTTGATGGGTTCGGAGACCCTTATGATCATGTGGCTGAGTTCAAACAAGTGTTAAGAGCTGAACAAGTTGACGACTTGTTCACACAGTTTGAGGCATTTGGTTTGACTCTCAAGGGTACTACCTTAGCTTGGTTTCAACCCGTGAATAGTTGCAACTACCGAGAGATAGGACAATTGCTAGAAAAATTCATTGTAGAATTTTCCAAGAGTGGTATTAGGCATAACACATCATTCGATGATCCATAGCTTCAAGCAAACACCTCAAGAAACAGTGTGACGTGCAGGAAGACGATTCAGACAGTACTTAGAAAGATGCCCTGTTCCAGAATTACCCACAACAGCCAAACAAGTGGCCTTGTTTTTAGATGGCTTACTGAGCACAAAGTTAAGGTCATATGTGTACTTGAAAGAGCCTAGATCCATAGAAGAGTGTATGCGGATGTGCATTGACATAGAAGACAACTTGGGTGAGGAGTTAGAATTGTCCAAACTCCATAAGGGTTCTGACAGTTCTTCTAGTCATATCTCTAGAACCTCCACTGAGATAGATAAGATAGTTGAGCAGGTTGCCAAGAAGCTAGGAGTTCAAAATAGACAAACACCAAGGGTCACCTCATTGAAGCGATGTTACAACTGTGGAGGAGACCACATGGCTAATGTTTTCCCAATGATGGCTGATCCCCAAGGAAACCCTAATGCTCTATATTGCACCATTGAGAGGAAATACACAAATCATATGGCTCAAGATTTTCCATACAATAGGCAGGCTATCAGACAAAATTATCAGCAACCTTACTAGCAGGGTAGGTATGAGAATCAATACCAACAGCCATATTATAGGCCACAATAGCAATATAAGGCCTCGTATAGGCCACAACCTTTCGTAGGAAACTAACCACCAGCTCTTGCCAATGTGATTCCAATTAAGTATGCAATGGCAGAGGAGAACCCTTATAGAGCATTGGTGCCAATGACCCCTTTGGCCTTAGAAAATGACCCTCATGCTTATAGTTCTGACTACTCCCATGAGGAAATCCCATGAGCTTATTACATAGAGTCACCTGAGCAAAGTGAAAATTTTCCATATCAATATGAGGCACCACCTATGGAACCAAATTGGGAGCCAAAATACTCCAATGTCATGTATACGAATCCTAATCCCAGGCCCCAAATGAGATAAGTAAGACCACAAGCCCCTAGAGGACCATGTTTTAGATGTTAGGGCGACCATTTCATTCGTGAATGTCCCCACCCATCTACTCAGGGATAAGGACAAAACATCACAATACAAGGCTTTTGTCCTGAGTGCAGTAAAGAATATCTTTTGAGAGAGTGTCCCAAGAATCCCTCTAGTGCACCCAAGGTTACACCCATCAATGTGGTAGGCTTTGTGGCAGATTCAAGTTCGAGTAGCAGTAATGTGGCTCCTGTACAGGCAATTACTAGGGCACAAGCATTAAAACAGGATAAACCAATTGAGCAATCAGAGCCAAGTGAATCAAGAGAGCCGACTAAGAGGAAAAAAAGGACTTGGAAGGATACCAGAGAGAAAGTTAATCGCAAGTGGAATAAAAAGTTATCTGAACTAGAAGAAAGCCTGAAAGACGCAAAAACAAAAATAGAAGACATTGCATCTCAAAGCCCCTCGCATGCTGAAACTCCATCCACTCCACCTCATCCCACCCCACCACCCAATGTAAATAACCCTCAGCTAGGATCTGTTCTTGTAGATCCAACGCCAGAAGGGTTGGATGTACAAGAAGAAAACGACGATGATCTAGAGTCCATTGTAATGGATAGTTGCTTTAATTCAAAAAAGCACTATCTAGAAGATGAAGGAGTGTTTACCCAAAAAGAAGAACCTCTCACAAGCATTAAAACTATAAATTTGAAGGAAGGAAGTGAAGGAGGTCAAAAGAAAAAGAAAAAAAAACAGTGAAACAAGAAGAGGAGGAATCATTGTTTGAAGTACTAGAAAATTTCAAGAAATACGAAGTGGAAGACCAAAAATTTTTGGTACGAATGCCTAAAAGAGAGGCCATCATAGGAGAATCATATGATAATAAATAAAAGACCAAAAAAATTGTGGTGACCATTAAAGGGAAAGAAGAACGATGTATATTCATAAGAGACGACCTAAGTACAGAAGAAGAAATAGAGCTTACAGCTCTATTAAGGGAATATAGGGATGTGTTTGCATGGCACTATAGGGACTTGAAGGGAGTAGATCCAAAAAATTTCTCTCATACTATCTCCATGAGTGCTGATGCCAAACCCACCAAGCAAAAGCCCTACACATATAATGACACTTACACTACAAAAATAAAAGAAGAAATTGACAGGTTGATTGAAGCTAGATTTATCTATGAGATTGAGCATACTGAATGGGTGTCCCCCATTGTAGTGATGCCCAAGAAGAATGGTAAGTTGTGAGTGTGTATTAACCTTAAAAAAGTTAATGCTGCTACGATTTGAGATACGATTTGAGATACGATTCGAGATAGTTATCCGCTTCCAATCACTAAACATCTATTAGAGCATGTTGTAGGCAAGGAAGTTTATAGCTTCCTTGATGGATTTTTAGGTTACAATCAAGTAGCCATTTCCCCAGAAGATCAACACAAAATAGCTTTTGCCACAGAGTGGGGAATCTTTCCATTCTGTGTGATGCCATTTGGGCTCACCAATGCACCTGCAGCATTCCAAAGGCTCATGTGTCATGTCTTCAAAGAGTTCTTGCGAAAGAACTTAGAAGTATATGTGGATGATTTATGTGCTCATTCCCAAGAAAGAAGATACCACATCCCTGAGCTCAGATAGATCTTCAACAAGTGTAGACAATATCAGGTGTGTTTGAACCCAGAGAAGTGTGTGTTCATGGTGCATCAAGGTAAAATCTTAGGTCATATTGTTTCTAAGAACGGAATATCTATAGATGAAGATAAAGTAAGAGCCATAGCGGAGTTGCCAAGGCCAAGGAATGTTAAAGAGGTACAACCCTTTATGGGCCATTGTGGATATTACCGTAGATTTATCCACATGTATGCGATCATAGCTAAACCTCTTTATGCCTTGTTGACAAACTTTGAGTGGAACGATGAATGCGAAAAGTCCTTCAATGAGATGAAGAGACATTTTTGCACAACACCAATATTGATCACTCCTGATTAGAATAAGCCATTCCATGTCCACGTGGATGCATCCAATTATGCAACAGGATGTGTGTTGTCACAACCCACAGGTGAAGGAAATCTAGACTTGCCTATAGCATATGCGAGCAAACAACTCAACACAATAGAACGGAATTATACAACAACCAAAAGATAAGGCTTAGGCATGGTATATGGTGTGAAGAAGTTTAGACACTATCTATTGGCCAAAAAGTTCAAGTTTCTTATTGATCATCAAGCTTTATCATATTTGGTCAATAAACCTTACAATACAGGACGCTTAGTAAGATGGTTTCTCTCACTAATGGAGTATGACTTTGAAGTGGTTGTTAGGAAAGGTAGAACCCACCTCAGGTCAAACCATCTTTCTCGCATCACTTCAGGCGGGACACCGCAAGGAGTGCCTGGTGAATTACTCGATGCTTATCTGTTCAATTTAGAAGTTGTTCTTAAATGGGCAAATAAGTTGGTACCCGTCTTAACCTTTGGACCTGCAAATAAGAACGTAAAAACAAACAAAGAAGAAATTGTAAGATCACAAAAATATCAAATATTGGCAAGAAGCATGTACAAACAAGATACAAATGGTGTATTAGCTTGTTGTGTTGAGGATAACAAACATAATAGTTGGTTACAACAAGCCCATGAAGGATTGCTAGGAAATCACTATTCTAAACAACGAACATTGCATAATCTAAAATGTTTAGGAGTGTATTGGCCTAGCATGGATAGAGAAATACATGAGTGGATTAAAAATTATCTGGTGTGCAAAGAGAGACCCCCAGTGGAGCATGATACTCTTTATCACATGTCATTAATTCCAGATTGGAGCACTCCATTGGTAGAATTCATGCAATTGGGAGCATTATCAAACGAGGCTAGTCTAGCAAGAAAACGAAGCAATGAAGCAAGAGGCTCAAGAATATGCCTTAATAGGAGACAACCTATATCGGAGAGGCAAAGACCGATACTTAAGATTGTGTGTTCACAAACAGACTACTTGAAAGTCAACTGCACATAGTTGTGTTGTAGGCGGACATTTTGGTCCTGATCGAGTAATTAAAACTATTCTATTATCAGGACTTTGGTAGCCCTCTCTTCATATGGATGCACATACCTATGTGAAGAAATGTGACACATGCGAATGTGCACAATATTCGATTAGAAAAGATGAGATGCCCTTGAGGCCAATGATGGGAGGACGTGCATTCTCAAAGTGGCAGAGTACATTATTGTAGCCACCGATTATCTTACAAAGTGGGTGGAAGTAAAAGCCACAACAATGAATGATGCTCAAGCAAGGGCAAGGTTCTTATTTGAGAACGTGTTCACGAGATATGGGTTACCAATAGAGTTAGTAAGTGATAGAGGTACACACTTCTTGAATGAATTCATTGAACACCTTCTTCAAGAATTCATGGTGATACATAAGAAGTCTTCCCCGTATCATCCACAAGCCGAGAGCACAAGCCAAGAGCACCAATAAGATTCGATGTAATATATTGACAAATTTGGTAAATAATGAACGCTCTGATTGGGACAAACAACTTCATCATGTTGTTTGAGCTTACCAAGTTGCCTACAAAACGGTACTCAATGCCACCCCATTTCATATGGTTTTTGGTCAAAATGATGTGCTACCATTGGACTTCCCAATCGCAACTTTAAAAGTAACACAAGAGCATGAGTGGAATGCACATGAATTGTCCTCTAGGATCTTTGATCTAGAACGCTTAGGTGAGATGAGGCTACAAGCAGGAGCAGGCATCTGCACTGCAAAGAAAAGGCAAAAGGCATACTTTGATGCACACATCAAGGATAAAGGATTGAAAGAAGGAGATCTAGTGTTGGTTTATACAGTAAAGCAGCATGCCCGCAAATTGGAGAAACGAGGATATGGACCCATGATCATTAATGGAATTTGTTACCGTTAGTGTCCATGTGAAAGGCCAAATGGCCACTAGACACTTCTTTGTATATGTTCTTTAATAAAACATATAGTGGCCTGGTCAGTCATGGACTATAAGTTCGACCACATTTGTAAGACCTAAGAAGTCTGTCTTCGTGCTCCTTGTGTACTGTGTTTTTTTACATTTTGCACTCTCTGTGAGGAGTATCATGTGCAACTTTAGGAGCTTGGTTTTCTACTCTGAGGATATCGTCGTGGAGAGTGCGAGAAGGAGAGCGCACTGTGGTGCATCGCCATCGAAATACTTCATTGGTATCAGAGTAGTTCAACCCAAAAGCTTTGCTCCTTTTGTGCGAGCGAAGCGAGCAGCCCCTGGCTTTCTCTAAGGCAGCGACCAAGGCATAGACCTTGGCATACCTTGTCATCCGAGTCACCATTGGCGCTCTTGGCTGCACGCGAGGGAGGACCTCAACGATCAAGGAATATAGAAGTTCTCGGTACTTCCTGAGAGGTCAGCCATCCCAGTATTGTTCCCCCTAGAGCTCCCTTAACCGTGGCAATCTCTTGCCACTAAGCTACACTCTTGTGGTGTCTCAAGAAAGTGAAAGACTAAGCTTCACATTACCTTGAACATGTTTTGGTCCTTCAAAGCTTCATTCTTTGCTTTCAAAGCCTATTTTTGAAGCATTTTTGGGGTGTCTTTTGGAGCCATTTTGGAGTACTTCTGCACATAGTTCTCTTCACATAAGTCCAAGAACATCAAGAAGAGTGTTCTTTGTACTTCTCTGACAATAAATATCAACCTTTGGAGCTGTGTTTTCAGCCACACTCGTAAAACTATAGGTTCCTTGAAAGATTTCAGTTTTGGTGGGAGCAGTCGCTCCAAATTTATGTAGGTTTTTTGACCCAAAAACATCAGAGTTGACAAACACTTGCAGGTATTATTGCTTAGTTTTTGGGCTGTGCATTTAGCCTTTTAGTCACTTTACTGCATATATTGACCACATACGCATTATGTACGCTTTTGTGGATACACTTATGTACGTCCATGTGGTCATTGATATAGTGGTTATGTTCTTTGCATAAAGCCTTTTACATTTGATAAAGAGGGTCGTGCTGAGGTTTTCTTAACTGCGAGACACCTTGATGTCGGGGTCTCTTCGGTGATGCAGGTGGAAGACTTACCCAGCCTCGCTATAGGAGATGTATGATAGTTGTTCATAGGTGCTCGATAAGCCTAGTTGGCTTCTATTGGGTAACTAATTATATGCAGTGGAGTCAGTGATTCACTATGCAAGCAAACATGTCAGTACTTGCGGTTTTATGATATTTTGACATTGGTGATACGCTCATTTTGCAAAGGATACTCTGGAAAAAATTTTCCAGATTTTTGGTTTTGTCAACTATATAGTGGTCGATTTACTCATTGATACACTTATTCATTGGTGTTTGAACTCTTCTAGCTCCATTATCATTCCATTCAGTTCTCTACCATCATGGCGTCAGAGGTCTCAGGCACATCGGATGGATCAGGGTCTAGTGCTAGTGTTCCGAGGAGGAGCTATAACTTGTAGGGCAAAGAACATTTTGAGATTCGAAAATTTGATGGCACAAACTTTTCTCTATGGAAGAATCAGATTAAAGATGTGCTGATTCAAAGGAGGCAATGGAAGCCAGTAAATGGAATTTCAAAGAAGCCTACTGACATCGATGAAGATGATTGGGATGAGTTAGATGAAAAGGTCAGGTCTACCATTTGCTAGCACTTGGCGGATAATGTTTACTTTACAGTATTAGAATGTGAAAGCACAGAGGAGCTTTGGAAGAAGTTATGCAATACATATGAAAAAGAGACGGCATCAAATAAAGTCTATCTAATGAGAAAACTATATGACCTTCATATGAAGGACACAGATAGTATTGCTGCTCATCTAAATGAGTTTGATGCTATATTCTCTTAGTTACAAGCTCAAAAAATGGATATGGATAATGAAATGAAAGCAATATTACTGTTATGCACCTTGCCGTCATCATGGGATACATTTTGCATAGCTATTAGCAATAGTGCACCTAGTGGTAAACTCGTCTATGATGACATATGTGGAGCACTCTTGAGTGAGGAGATTCATAGAAAGTCTATGGTTGGCACTTAGAGTGGAGATGCATATAATGTTCGTGATTCTTACCAACGAAAGAATCAACAACGTGGTAGGAGCAAGAACAAGGAAAAGAATGGTCAACAGAATAAGAGTAGAAGTAAATCAAGGAAGAGGTATATCAAATGCCATTATTGTCATAAGAAAGGACACATGAAGAAAGACTTTTATGCATTAAAGAATGCTAAAGGTGAAGAAAAGAATGTTGATGGGCATGTTAAAAGAGTTATCTGCACCATCTACCTCGACTATGAAGATTGAAGAAATTAATGCTATTTCTGATGATGTTGATGTGTTGACACTTGATAGTAGTGTGCCGCCTGAGGCTCTTATGGCTGATTCTCTTTCCCATACCTAGCTGCTAGATACTAGTGCTTCTTTCCATGTGACACCACATAGAGAATGGTTCTCTGATTATGCAGCAAAGTTTCTTGGTATTGTGAGACTTGGTGATTCTTATCAGTGTGATGTTGTGGGGATTGGAGATGTGGTTGTGCAGTTCATTGATGGTTCAAAATTTATTATGCATAATGTACGCCATGTACCTCAATTGTCACGCAGTTTGATGTCAGTTGGTCAACTTGATGACCTTGGTTACAAGGTGGTCTTCTATGCTTAGTCCTTTCACATATCAAAGGGCAATATGGTTATTGCAAAAGGAAGCAAAGTTGGCTTACTTTATCCTTTATTTGTATCACAGAAAGAACACTTGCTAGCTTTTATTGAATAGCCTATGGCTTGTATTTGGCATGGTCGTTTGGGCCATATATCTCGTAGTGGAATGGAAAATCTTTCTCATTCTGGGTACTTACCTGTGTTATCTTTCCCCGATTTTTCATTTTGTGAGCATTGTCAATATGGAAAGAAAGCTAGAAATGTGCATAGAACGCACATTGACTCTTCAATTCAGCCTTTATATCTCGTTCATACAGATGTGTGTGGTCCTATGCAGACTAGGTCCTTAGGTGGTTCTCTTTACTTTGTCACTTTCATAGATGATGCTACTAGAAAAGTTTGGGTATATCCTATCAAATCGAAGGACGAGGTATTCCCTACTTTCAAAAAATGGCTTGCTTCAATTGAGACTAAAAAAGGAACTAAGCTTAAGGCTTTACATTTAGATAATGGGGGTGAGTATACCTCACATGAATTCAAGCTTTTTTGTGAGTCTAGAGGAATCCATAGAGGGTTTACAGCTCCTTATACCCCATTACAAAATGGTGTAGCTGAGAGGATGAATAGAACTATTCAAGATAGAGTAGTCTCTATGTTGCATCATGCAAACCTCTCACAAGGTTTTTGGGCAGAAGCAGTATTGACTACAGTTCATGTGATTAACCTTTCACCTAGTACTACCAAAGGTTTGAAAGTGGCACAAGAGTTATGGACAGGGAAACCACCATATTATGATCATCTTCGAGTTTTTGGGTGTGAAGCATATGTTCATATACCAAAGAATCTTAGACAAAAGTTGGCTCATAAGTCAAAGAAATGCATTTTTCTTGGATATGGTTGAGAAGGATAATTTGGATATCGCTTATGGGATCCTGAAACACGGTCAGTGATAAGAAGTAATGATGTCATTTTCACTGAGTCTAAGATGCATAAACAACCCATTAAGGAGGTTGAAGTGAGAAGAGTGGTGTTTGAGGATACTAATCCTCCGGTTAACATGCATAAAAATGTTGCACATAGGGATGTTAAAGAGAATATCCATTCAGATAAGTTTGCGCATATAGATGTTCAGCAACCATTGAGATGTTCTGCATGTGTCTCACATCCACTTGATAGATATGTTCCAGGTTTAGATTTTGTTATGCTAACAGATGCCAGTGAGCCCTGTTGCTACAAAGAGGCTATGCAGACAGAGGATCATGTCAAGTGGGAGCATGCCATGAAGAGTGATTTGGATTCTATTCACAAGAATGATACTTTGGATTTAGTACATTTGCAAAAGGGCATGAAACCTTTACCATGTAAATGGGTATATAAGCTGAAATTCACATCAGATAGTGCTTCTCCAAAGTATAAAGCACGAGTTGTTACAAAGGGTTTTAAGCAACAACATGGTGTTGATTTCGAGGAAATCTTCTCTCCCATGGTCAAGATGACTAGGCTGCGCATGTTGCTTGGATTCGTTGCAATGGAGGACTTAGAGCTAGTCCAAATGGACGTGAAAATTGGTTTCTTGCATGGAGATCTTACATATGACATCTATATGGAACAACCAGAGGGTTATGTAGTTCCTAGCAAGGAAAGTCTAGTTTGTAAGCTTAAGAAGAGCTTGTATGGACTTAAATAGTCCCCTAGACAATGGTACCAAAAGTTTGATACTTTTATGAAGTCTCAAGGCTATTCTCGAAGTAATGAGGATCATTATCTCTACACAAAGAGATGCTCAGATGGCAGCTTGATATGATACTTTATGTCGATGATATGTTGATTGCTGGGAAGTCCTCTTATGATTTGTAAATTCTCAAAAAGAAGTTGAGTCACACATTTGATATGAAGGATTTGGGGGATGCCAAACATATTCTTGGCATGCACATTACTCGTGATAGGAGTAAAAGATGCATATACTTGTCTCAAAGTGAGTACATATCCAAAGTACTTCACAAGTTCAATATGCAGCTTGGAAAGGCATTGAGTACACCTTTACCCAATTATGTGAAATTGAGCAAGGATGATTGCCCCAAATAAATGAGGAAAAGGAATTCATGACCGAAATTCCCTATCAATCTGTTGTTGGTAGTCTCATATATGCTATGATAGCTACGAGACCAAACATTGCATTTGCAGTGGGAGTTGTGAGCAGATATATGTCTAATCATGGCAAGAAACATTGGGAAGAAGTCAAGAAGATTTTAAGATATCTGAGCGGCACTAAGGAAAAGTGTCTATGCTTAGGTAGAGGGAAAGCATCCATTATTGGTTACACAGATTCCGACTATGTTGGTTGTGTAGAAAAATCGTAAGTCTACATCAGGGTACATTTTTCATTTTGCTGGAGGTGCTATCTCTTGGAGATCTCGTCTTCAAGAATGTAAAGCTATTTCCACCATAGAAGTAGAGTATGTCACAGCAAGTGAGGCATGTAAGGAAGCGTTGTGGCTTTCTCCTCTTGCTTGTGATATGGGTTTACCTCAGCATGTACCTCGTTTGCATAGACTGTAAGTTTGACTGCATTTGTAAGACCTAAGAAGTCTGTCTTCGTGCTCCCTGTGTATTGTGTTTTTTTGCGTATTCTGCAGTCTTTGTGTGGAGTATCGTGTGTGGCTTTAGAAGCTCGGTTTTCTACTCCGAGGATATCATCGTGGAGAGCGCAAGAAGGAGAGCCCACTATGGTGCATCACCATCAATTTCCACTAGCGATGCGGTTCAATTGGCCACTCTAGAAGATGACATCTTGCCAAACTATATTAGTGGATGTCGAGTCAAGCTGTATCAAGAACCACTTACGGAGGATATGCTAATGAGACTCAACACTGCTAAGACATGAAAAGAAGAGGAGTTAAGGGTTAGAGAAGAAGCACAGGCAGAGGCTAGAGAGCGCATAAGGCAAAATAAGTTAAGGTGACTAGGCCTAGATGTCAACACAAAAGCCCCAAAATATCACATGGACATGTGCCAAAAATTGGGCATAGTTACTTCTCAAATAATCAATTGACACCCCTTTATGACTATAGAGGTAGGACAAGGAAAGAGTGTAAGGACTCTGAGAGCATTGGTTGACTCAAGCATAGCAACTAGTGCAGTTAGACTTTCATATTGCCAAGACCTGCAATTGAACGTCAAGTCCATAGAAGCCTATCTCATAGGTTTGGAAGGTGTGAAAACCCCTTGGTTGGGCAAGGTGGAACTTCCCATATACGTTCAAGTTGTTCCAATGAAAGTCAAAATGCTAGTCTGTCACGATGAGGACCTTACAGAGCCACTTGTCTTGGGTCAAGATTGGATTTACGACCATGCAGACAACTTGAACCTAAGAAGTCAACTTCTTCAAGTTTGGGTACAGGAACAATGCATCACATTAGAATTAGAGAATTGCATGATCACAAATCCAGATGACTCACATTCTCTTAGTTCTTCTAGGACTAATCTTAGTAAAAAAGATGTCGTATGTGTCAAAAGCTATGTGTTCCAGAAGAACTCAATCATGGAAGAACAGGCTCAAACACAAGCAAACTCCTCCTCTTGTGCAAAGACTAATGCCGTCACCATAACTCAACCAAAAAGGCAAGCAAAATAGTACATGACAACCGCTATATCAAATAGACAAAGAGATTTCAAGAAGAAAGTAGTTCCGGGCATGAAGCAAATCTGGGTACGAAAAGGAGAGCAACCACCAGCCTTGCCAATACAATTCCCACCCAGGCAAGCTAACCATTTGAAGACAAGAACCAAGCCACCACGACCAGCTCAACGAGAAGGCCTTCGACAAATTTGGGTATCAAAAAAATTAGCTACAACTCAACGAGGGTGATTACACATGTGGGTTCCCAAAGAACTCTTACATGCACAAAGGCCTAGGCTCTCGACCATGCAAAAGGTCTCAAAAACAAGACAAGTAGAGAAAAGGGTAAGAACCAAGCACAGAGACCAGAAGAAGATAAACTCAACCCTTCAACAAAGGTAAGAAGACAAGTAACAAGGATATGGGTTTGGAAGCCAAAAGCACTAGTAGCACCCACAAAAATGAAGCGCCAACCAGGAGGATAAAAAATTCAAGCAACCATCCACAGATGAAGAAGCCAAAGTTGATCTCTATGCAGCCAAACACTGTTCTCAAATGGATCCCTAAAGGGAGAAATGGTCAATTGTCATTTCACGATCGACTGTGCACATCGTTTCAGGATCCACTTGTGACCTCCAACAAAGATTGCATCAACGTCCACCAGCAACCTTGAAGCCTCAACGAGCAACAGCTTAGTGAGTGCATGTTAGAAGAAGTATTTTTTGAAGTATTTTTTATGGAAAATAATTGTAAAATGCCAAGAACTTGTAAAAATATTTATGCAAATAATGTAAAAAATAAGGAAGAAGTCTTCCTTATGGAGAGTAGAATCATATGTATTTTTTCTAGAATTTTTGGAAACTCCTAGATAGCATATTTTCAGATCAGAAGAGGAAAGGACCAAAATTCAAGTGTGAAAAAGGACACTTGAAAATGTATAAAAGAAAATTTCCTCTATTTTGAGAGGGTTGGTTATTTGTATTACATGCTATCCAAGCAAAGAGAGAGAGTTTCCTGCAGAAAATCGTGTTTTCTTCCTTTTGTGTGATTTCTTTGATTTCTTGAGTCTATTCTATGTGTATCCATGGAGATTTGCAAGCTTCTATTGTGTATTTCTGATGAATGTGTATGAAGAGAGTTGATTCCTGATGTATTGAGTGAGAAATTGATGAAGAATGGTGTTGTAGATGAAAATCGTCTATTTTCACATAATCGCGATTGTCTCGTCTTTCTGTTGAGAAAATAACATGTTTTAGACACCAAGATTATTGAAAATGATGGAGTATTGCTCAAGATAATCCAAACCCTAGAAATTCCTCTTCATCTTCATTATTCTCAGAAATCCAGCCAGTTTTCTCTTATTTCTGGGATTCTATCATCTAGAAGGGGTTGTGGTCTCTTGTATACCTCCAAGATTGACAAAAATAAGATGTATTGTTGATTCTTTATGCTAAATGATTGGAGAGGACAACTCCAAAGGTTAACAACAAACATTTTTTGGCACCGTTGCCGAGGAGTATAGCAAAAGCTTCATTAAAGTTGGACCTTGCTGGATCTTCTATTGATGATGGTATTGAACACATTGAAAAGGTAATACTCTTTAATCAAGAAATGGAAACATGAAATGGTAGATTTTTTTTGTTGTTTGTCTTTTGGGAAAAGAAAACAATAGATAATCCTTTGAGAATAAGAAGTGTTGAAATTCTTGCAAATTGATAGTTGCTCTTATCATTTTTTGGAAGTAAAGTGCAGGTGTGTGAAAAGTTGAATCAAGAAAGCTGAAGATAGGGTAAAATGTGTCTATTCTTGCAATTGTAGAGTGCTTTTTGACCAAGTACCAAGCAAAATTGTTGATCTTGGGAAGATGACATGATTGCATTGAGAAAAGTCAAGTAAAGTAGCTAGATGCAAGTAGATAGGATCCATTTGTTAATCAAGTCAAAGCAATAATCTTGAGAAAAAGTTTATTTGCATCTTGAAAACAAAAATGTTTGAGTTTATCTTTGCAAAAATTGACATTTGCATTTCTTAGCACATTTTTCTTTGGGAAGTTTTGCTCATGAACTATTTTGATACCAAATCATAAAGGAGTATAACCAATCAAGAAACACAGGATCAACAGATCACTAAACAAGAAACCCTAAGTGAAGTGTTTACCTTAATTTAGGGCAAAATACTAAAAAAATTCATAAAAATCATTAAAACACTTAAACAAATTTCTTTTTTCCTTAGAAAGTTGGACTTAAGTGTTGTTGTTAAGAGTAAAGGAGGTCAAGTGAGGGAAAGCCAAAAATTGCTAAAAAATTGGAAAATCAGAAAAATACGATTCTCTTCACAGGATCGCGATTTTCTGGATTAATTCTTTGTTAATGATGTAAACATTGCAGGTGACAGATGATTTGGAGTGAAAAGAAATCGGAAGAGTTGAAAGAAGAAAGAAGACCCAAAATTGCAAAAAACAGGAAGTACAGGAAAAATACGATTCTCTGCACAAAATCGCGATTTTCTGTAAGAATTTTTTTTTTGGAATTTTGAGCATATTTGGGTTTTGAGATAGGTAATTGTAAGAGATTTCATTAAGTTGAGTAAGGGAAGGAAGTCAAATTCCAAAAATCAGTAAGGATCGAGTATCAAGTGGGAAAAGTGGAAAAGAAGTATAGAATCGCGATTTTCACCAGTAGATAATGGGAGTGACCAATGATGAAATGTTAGGAATTGTGGGTTAAAACCATAAAATTATTGAAGGATAAAATTGTACAAGTAAAAAGTGAAAATTCTGAGGAAATAGCACAGGATCGCGATTGTGTGAACACTATAAAAACCCTGGAAATCTCAGGAAAAACTCATTTGAGTGAGAAAGAGAGGGAGAGAGAGCAGGAACAGGATCGCGATCGTCTACAACCATAGAGTTTTGGAGATTTATGGATCAAGCAAGCAAGGTAAGGAGTTCTCAATACATTTTTTGGTATGTCTTTAAAACTTACATGATGATCAAAGCACAAAAAGACACAAAATAGCCAAAAACACAGAATCCCGATGTTTTGATTTTTTGAGTTTTTTGTGGAAAAAATAATAATATTGAGTAAAGTCTTTTATTGCATGTTAAAAAATAACTAAGGCAATTCTATTGAAGAAACAAAAAATTGGAAATCAATACCTTAAAATTTTTTCAAAATCTGAACAGAATCGCGATTCTGTAGTCAAACACAAAATTGCGATTCTCTGAAACAAAGCACAAAATCGTGATTCCCAGAGCACGATTTTCATAAGAGAATCGTGTTTCTAACGATTGTGAGCAATCACGATCGTCTGGGAACAAAATCGTGAAGAAACACAATTCCCATCACAGAATCGTGAAGAAACACAATTCCCATCACAGAATCATGAAAAACACGATTCTCATCACAGAATCGTGAAAAACACGATTCCAATCACAGAATTGTGAAAAACACGATTCTCATCACAGAATCGTGAAAAACAGGATTCACATCACAGAATCGTGAAAAACATGATTTTCATCACAGAATCGTGAAAAACATGATTCCCATCACAGAATTGTGAAAAACACGATTCTCTTCACAGAATCGTGAAGAAACACAATTCCCATCACAAAATCGTGAAAAACACGATTCTCATCACAGAATCGTGAAAAACACGATTCTCTGCACACAATCGTGAAAAATCACGATTCTCTCACAAAATCGTGAGAAAACACGATTCTCTCACAAAATCGTGAAAAATCACGATTCTCTCACAGAATCGTGGAAAACACGATTCTCTCCACAAAATCGTGAAATTAATTGAATGATCCTTAGGTCTGGTAATAACTTATACTCACATTCCAAGCAAGAACTGGGAAGGAAGGAAATAGAGCCAGTGGTAGGGGAATTGCAAGAAAGAGATTTAGGGCAAGAAATCAACATGGAAAATTTAAATGAAACAAATGAATCCTCTGAAACTGGGGACTATAGAAACATCCTCAAATACATGTATACAAAGAGGTTTGGAACCTATGTATATCAGGATGGAATGCATAAGTTTCTCATTAGATTGAGAAACTTAGAAGTGTCCCTGAACATAACACCAGTAGCACAATTTAAGGATGGGAGATACGACGATAGGCAGGGATGTGTATACATCTTCTCACAAGACCCAGAAAATTCTAATGACCTAGGGCAATGTGCAGACAAGAGACCTTGGGAACAGAACCTAGGGCAATCAGACTTGCCAAGACCACATGAAATCCACAATAATGGTGAACAACAACAAGGTAGAGAACACATACTTCCCCAAATCCTTTTGAAAAGGAACCAGAAGGATTTAATGATTTTCCTTTGAGAAGAAGACATCATTGGCAAAATCAGGGCAGAATGCTTAGACCCTATCAAGTAGCCAAATGCATGAAGAATCAATATGAAGGATATTCTGATCCTCATGCTCATGCTGCAGAATTCAGACAACTAATTAGAGTAGAAGAGGTTGAGGATTACAAAGTACAATTTGAGGCATTTGGTCTAACCCTAACAGGACCTGCATTATCTTGGTTCAAACCCTTGAGAAAGGAAATGTATCTAGATATTGAATCCTTCCTAGAAGCCTTTATTGGGGAATTCTCAAAAACTGGAATAAAACATAGCACAACTACATTGATACATAGCTTTAAACAGCAAAAAGATGAAAATGTCAGAGAGGCAGCTAGGAGATTCAAGCAGTACATTGACAGATGTCCCAGAGAAGAAGTACCTTCCATGGCAAGACAAGTATCCCTATTCGTAGAAGGATTAAGAAGTGCCCAATTAAGAACCCTAGTGTATTATAGGAGATGCTCTGACCTAGGAGCATGTGTGAAAGAGGCAATAGATTTGGAAGACAATAGAGGACAAGACCTGTTAGCATTTGATCAACCTAGAACAAATGAAGATAAAATTCCACCAGCAGAAGAATTGGCACAAGCCATTGCTAAAGCCCTAGAAGTAAGCACCAAAACCAATTTGATAAACACCAAGATAACTACAAATAAAAAATGCTATAATTGTGGAGAAAATCATTTGGTACAACAATGTCCATATCAAAAACCACCACATTTGCAAGATAGGAAAACACTCAAATACTGTACATTGGAGAGAAAATGGACAAATCATACCATAGAAGAATGCTTCTATAATAAACAACCCATTAAGGAGAGAGAGTATGCAAGCCAAAGAGAATCCGGATATATTGAGCAACCAAGACCTGTACTTGGGCAACAACCTCCACTACCAACAAATGTTGTACCAGTTAAATACACACCAATAGAGGAGGGAAACTTAAGAATAAGATCACCTTAGAAGGAAGATTATCAATGGAATGAAGGATATCAGGAAGAGTGGGAAGGATACGAGTTGAGAGAACCGGAACTACAAGCCCTAGATTTGGGAAATGGGAGAATTGAGATGGATACAGCCACATTCATGTATATAACCAATCATTATATGTCCAATCAAAACCCTCAGTTCAAAAGGAGCCAAAAGATAACTTGTTATAGATGTGGGGGAGAACATTTCATTAGAGATTGTCCACAACCTCCTACATTAAGAATAGAAGGAGCTTATTGCAAGGATTGTGGCAGAGATCATTTAATAAAGGATTGTCCAAAAAATCCTCAAAAACAACAAAACACATCTAATAACATACCATTGAAAACAGTCAACATCATGGAGCAAGAAGAAGTGAGTGACAGTGACCAAGTAAATGTAAATGCTATAACAAGGGCACAAGCTAAACAACAAGAAACAACTAAAGAACAAAATAAAGGTTCAGTTTCAAAGGGGAAGAAAAACAGACAAAAAGGGAAATGGGAGAGGAAAAAAAGAATGGGTAAAAGTTTGGAAGAAGAGAATATGGAACAGTCAAACGGTAGTCCTCCTCAAAAGACACAAACCCAGTCAGAGATAAGAAATTCACAGAGTCTGGACACCTTGATAAAAGCATACAAGGGAAGAATTCAAGATGGACCAAATCCTACAGACCATGTAATGGCTTATCCTATGCCAGATATAGAACATGAAAGGATGGAAAAATGCAAACAAATCATACAAGAAGCACAACTCAAACTGGGGGAATTAGACAATTCTCAAACAACAGTTGGGGAGTCAAAGGCAACAAGAATAAGAGAAACAATTAATCAAGAAGATAACCCACAGGTAAATATAGATAAACAATGTACAATCTTATACCACACCACATTGGAGGAATTGGTAAAACAGAATCCTCACTTACAATACAAAATGGAAAAATGGGAAGCAATACCAGAAAATCTTGATTCACAGCCACAAGAATTGGAGGAATTATGGTACATTCCTATTGATAAGATAGGAGGATATTGTGAGGGAGAAGAAGGGAACTCAACCTTGAGGATACAATTTGGTACAAATCATGCTCAAGCCATATTGGATAGTGGATCAGGTGTGGCTATTATGACTAAACAAACGTGGGAAAGATGGGGAAAGAGTGAATTGATACCCACTAAAATGAGATTGCAGCTGGCCGATGGACACATAGAAAAACCTCTAAGAATATGGGAAAAAGTGATTGTGGATATATGTGGAATAGAAATAGAGCATACTTTTGCCATAGTTGAATTTCCACAATCCACTTCATATGAAATTATCCTAGGAAGACCATTTATGAGACAAATGCAAATTGTACAAGATTGGGGTAATGATTGTCTATATCTTCAGAGCAAAGGAAGGATAACCAGAGTGAATCTAAGAAATGGTCATTATTGTGACACATCCCCTCAAGAATGGTTCAAAATACATCAAAATCAAGAATTAAGTGAAGAATCAGAGTTGGAAGATCAGAATGAAACTGAATCATCAATATGGAAGTGCAATGTGATAAGAAACCTTATAAATGGAAAAAGAAGATTAAGAAGAGAAGATTGTGTAGAAGGGAGAAAATTACAAGATGAGAGCTATGTACCACAGAAATTCAAAGATTAAGAATTTGAGCCATATGGTTGGAACCAGATTTTGGCTACTATGGATCTAGCCAGTGATGAGTATGTTGGAGTAGAATTTCAAAATGAAGAAGGGTATGATGTTTTTCACATTGGAATACAAATGATAAGAGTATCAAAAATAGAAGAGGACCAGGAAAAAGAAATAATATTGGAAAATGGAAAAACACAATATTTGGAAGAAGTAAAAGCTGAAGATGCAATAAAAGATAAAATCTCAGGCAAATATAAGAAAAACAAACACAAGGAAATAGAAAAAGACCAAGAGGATGAAAAAAATAAGAAAATGACAAACAAAGATCAACAGTTTGATGTACCAGCAAATTTCAAAACTTATGAAGTAGAAGATAGATTACTTCTAAAAAGGAAACCAAAGAGAGAAAAGAGAAAAGGGGAGGCATATGACAATGAAGAAAAAATTAAGAAGGTTATGATCACTCAGGAAGATGGGGAAGAAAGACATATTGTAATAGCTGATGACATGACAAATCAAGAAGAGGAGCCATTAAGGAATTTGGCCAGAAACTATAGAGATGTGTTTTCCTATAGCTATAAGGATTTGAAAGGTATTGATCCTAAAATCTGTGAGCATAAGATTCCTATCACACCTGATGCAAAACCTAGCAAACAGAGACATTACACATTCAATGATAAATACTCAGCTAAAATAAAGGAAGAAATTGACAAGCTGCTGGCTGCCAATTTCATCTATGAGATTGAGTATACAGAATGGATATCTCCTATAGTTGCGGTACCAAAAAAGAATGGGAAACTTAGGGTATGCATTAACTTGAAAAAGGTGAATGCAGCAACTATAAGGGATAGCTATCCATTGCCTATAACACACCATCTTCTAGAAAGACTTGTAGGGAAGGAGGTGTATAGTTTTTTGGATGGGTTTTCAGGATACAATCAGGTACCCATAGCATTAGAGGACCAACACAAAACTGCCTTTTCCACAGAATGCGGAATTTATGCTTTTAGGGTTATGCCCTTTGGGTTAACTAATGCCCCAGCAACTTTTCAAAGATTGATGTGCCATATCTTCAAAGAATTCCTGAGGAGTGTAATGGAAATTTATGTAGATGATCTGTGTACTTTTTCATTAAAAAGATAGGATCATTTGAAATATTTGGAAAACATATTCAGGAAATGCAGAACATACAGAGTATGTTTAAATCCAGAAAAGTGCGTATTCTTTGTAAGACAAGGAAGAATGTTAGGTCACATAATTTCCAAAAATGGAATTTCAACTGATGAGAAAAAAATAAAGGCCATAGTAGAACTTCCAAGACCAACAAATGTAAAGGAACTTCAAACTTTCATGGGACACTACGGATATTAAAGAAAATTTGTACACAAGTTTGCTGACATAGCTAAACCTTTGTATGCCTTAATCACAAAATTTGAGTGGACCAAAGAGTGTGACCAAGCTTTTGAGACCCTAAAAACTTGTTTGGTTACAACCCCAATTCTGAAAACACCCCAGTGGGATAAAATTTTTCATGTCCATGTGGATGCTTCAAACTATGCTTTGGGATGTGTGTTAGCACAACCAATAGAAGGAAGCAAATTAGATTTTCCAGTTGCTTATGCTAGTAGGCAACTAAATTCAGCAAAGCAAAATTACACAACTACTGAAAGGGAAGGGTTGGGAATGATATTTGCTGTGAAAAAATATAGACATTATCTATTGGCCAACAAGTTTAAATTTTTTGTGGATCATCAAGCTTTACTCTACATAGTAAATAAACCTTGTCACACTGGTAGAATAGTCAGATGGTTTCTTTTACTGATGGAGTTTGAGTTTGAGGTGGTGGTCAGATAGGGAAAAACACATTTGAGAGCAGATCATTTGTCTAGAATCCAAGCTAAAGAACCAAGTTCACCTTTAGATGATGACCTGCCAGATACATATTTGGTCAAAGTAGAAAGTGTTCCTGAGTGGGCCATGACTTTAGTTCCTTTGCTAACCATGGGTCCTTGCAGAACATTTGGAAGCAACACACATTTAGTATTACAAAGCAGAAACTTTATGTTGCTAGCTGGGCACTTGTATCACCTCAACCATACAGGCATATTGGAATATTGTACTCTAGAAGAGGAGAAACAAGAATATCTGGGAAGAGCTCATTGTTGGAACCCTTGTACTCATGCTTCCAGAGTAGTCACTCTAAGTAATCTCAATAGGATGGGGGTACATTGGCCTAATAAGATTCAAGATGTAACAAAATATATTGCTAACTGCTAGGAATGCCAATCCTTGCAAAACTCAGAACTTATAACTCTATATTGGTTTCAGAAAAATCCAGAATGGAGTGAGAACATTATTGAGGAATTGAAAAGGAAGAAGAAAGAAAAACAAGTAAGAGCTAGTGAAGACTCAAAAAATCTACAAATGATCTCTGAAGAATATCAACTGATAGGAGAACAATTCTGTAAGAGAGGGATGGATGGATATTTAAGAATTTGTGTTCCTGAAGATAGATATCTCGAAATGTTGGAAATGGCACATTCTGGAGTGGCAGGAGGACATTTTTCAAGTGACAGAACTGCTAAACTCATATTATATTCTGGATTTTGGTGGCCAACCCTATTTCCTGATGCGAGAACATATGTGAAAAGATGTGACACTTGTTAGAGGGTGAGTCAACCAAATAAAAGAAACAATATGCCATTAGTTCCATTAATTTCACCCAGAGCATTTAGTAAATGGGGGTTCGATTTCATTGGACCCATACATCCTCCAGCAAGACAATCCCATGCTGAATACATACTAGTAGCTAAAGATTACCTGACAAAATGGGTTGAGGTCAAAGCTACAAAAAGAAATGATGCTCATACTACTGCTAGATTTCTCTATGAAAACATCATCACCAGATTTGGACTTCCAATCGAATTGGTAAGTGATAGGGGGACTCATTTTTTGAACCAAATCATAGAAAACATAACTGAATATTTCATGATTAGTCATACAAAGTCAGCCCCATATCACCCACAAGCCAATGGGTTAGCAGAAAGTACTAATAAAGTACTCCAAACTATATTATCAAAATTAGTAAACACAAACAGGAATGATTGGGAGTTACAACTTAATCATGTCCTATGGGCCTATAGAGTGGCATACAAAACTGCATTAGGAACCACACCATTCAACCTGGTATATGGACAAAATGTAGTTCTGCCTTTGGAATTCCTTATTCCAACATTGAACGTGGGTAGTCAATACAATTGGACCGGACATGAATTGTCTGAGAGAGTGGTAGAATTGGAAAAACTAGGAGCTTCTAGACTCCAAGCAATCATGAGCATCTACGCAGACAAGAAAAGACAAAAAGCTTATCATGATGTTCATATTAAAGAAAAAGATTTACAAGAAGGAGATCTAGTTCTGGCATATACAATAAAGGAACATCAGAAGAAATTTCAAAAAAAAGGACATGGGCCTTATATTATACATCAGATCAGTAACAGTGGATCTATCCAACTAGCTAACATAGATGGAGAAATCATGCCAAACTTCATAAGTGGATGCAGAGTTAAAAGGTATGATTTTCCATCAACCGCTTCTGATTGGAAAAGATTACACCAAACTCAAAATACGAAAAAGGAAGAGGAAAACATTAGGAAAGAGGCTCAACAGGAGGCAAAGGAAAGGATAAGAAAAACCAAAAACCTTAGAGAAGTCCTTCTGTGTGAAACACCTCTAAAACAAAAAGAACATTTGCCTGTGATAACTATGGATTGTCAAGATGAAAAATCAGGGTTTTAATAGATTGAGGTGCACAAGTGAATTTGATTAGTTCAGCTTTGTTGAGTAAATTTAACCTAAAAAGGACTAAAAGCAAAACCTTTATCAAAACCTTGGAAGGACAAATGATACAAAGCATGTCTTCACCTTCTCTTAAAGTTAAGTTCAATATGGAATATATGAAAATAGATTGTGAAGAATGGCCAGATCACTTGATGACTGAAAAATTGACTTTGGGACAACCATGGTTAAGGCAAGGTAGAGTAATACTAGATTTTGAAAAAATGAAGCTCAAATTAACAGTAAATGACAAAAGGTTTTTAATATTCTGCTAGAGTACTGAAAAACAGGAAGATCAACAGGAGCTTCATGATTCAGAGCTGGAAGGATTTACTTTCTCATTAAAAGACACACAGACATTATCAATACAATTACTAAAAGATCAAGCTTCATTTAATCAAAACCACCAAAAAATTGAAGGAGCAAAAGAGAGTGAAGAAATAGAAACAAGGTGGCAACTATGGCATAGTCGGAAACATCAAGACATCAGAACAAGAAGGATGTGGAAACATAGTACACACAAGGCTTGCTCATCAAAACAAATTCCCAAAACAAAATGGATATGGAAGCCAAAAAATTTCAACCACAGCTCATCAAATGAGGACGAGTGTATTCCCAGAATAGGATCAGCAAAGATTAAATATTATTGGGTAAAAAAATCAGAGCTGATTCATTGGAAAAGGACATGAGTATTTGAGATGCAGTTAGGATCTTGGATAAAGAAAATTAGAGTGTTATATAGAAGAAATTTTGACATATTTTTTTTTTTAAAAGAGAGAAAAGAAAAAAAATGACAAATTATTCTCCCTTTTCCTGTTTCTGAGAAAAGAAATAGGAGGGGAAGAAAGGAAGTGGGAAGGAAGTTGGAAAAATTATTTAAAAATATATATATATATATATATATATATATATATATATATATATATATATATATATAAAAGAGAAGAAAAATAAAAGAAAAAAGAGAGAAAAATTACCCATTTCATTTTTCTCTTATGAAAAAAAAAAGAGAAAACTATCCATTTTTCCTTTTATTAGATATATAGCACAAAGCAAGATATAGGTAGAGGGGTAGCAGGCTTCTATTTATTATTTTTTATGTTTATTTTTTATTTTTTATTCATTTTTTCTTTTTAAATATCTTCTTCCTGGATAGAAGTTGTCAGAAGAGAAGAGAGCACTAGATTTGCTACACATGTAATGATCACTTTAATTGAGTCTTTTAAGGAAGTCAGGATTTAACTGAGATTTTACTTTCATTCTTCTTTCATTCCATTTCAAAACAAATGTCAATTTCTATTTTTCTTATGACTCATGTGGGTAGAGTTTTTTCTTTTTTGTGTGATGTTGTATTTTCTCCAGAATGATGAATTCGAAGGAACTACCAATCCATGAGTTCAAAGCAGACTTAGTCACTCTGTCTAGAGGACATTGGTTCTTAGACAATGAAGCAACAATGGAGATAGTAGAATTAGAATCTGATGAGGAGCAGGAGATTCCAGAAGCAGAAAAGATAGTCAAGGAACTCAAGGAAACTCTAGGAATTATTGGCTAGCACATATTTACAGTGGGAGTTGGAGGTTACAAGTACACTATTCTGTGTCAAGAGTTTTACAAATTCTAGAAAAGTGCAGTCAACTACAAAAGGTGGAAAGCAGTAGGATTACACAAGTTGCTAGAGGAACCTATATTTTTTATAGACTTTGAAAGAGTGGCACAGGTAATGAACAACTTGTTCGAAGTTGGGAAGGGCAATGAGGCATATTTTTGGTGTAAAGTCAAGGACAAAGAAAACTAGGAGGTGAATATCACTATAAAAGCAGAGCATATCAGGGCAGCCCTTCAGTTTTATCCAATGGGAACTAAGTTGGATAACAGCTTTGTTAAGAAGAATAAAGAAACATATACAGGATATTCTAAATTTCCTGATTTCAAAGGAAGAGAAATTGAGGAATATGCTATCAGAATGTTTTTGCAATATTTGTGTTTCCCAAAACTGCCAAGATACACCATGCCACACAAACCAGTAACACTCATTATGTTCAACAATAAGGACAGAACTAAGCCCTTTCGAGTGATGGATGTAACACCATATATACATGAGCAATTGAAGGAAGCAGCTAAACACTGGGAGCAGAAGAAGTATATGAATGGAGCTCAATTCTTAACGAGGATTATATATCATGTTCTAGGGATGGAGGATCAATTACAATTGGCTCCAGCAGCCCAATATTTCATAAATTGGATGGCAGGAATCAAAAGTCCTTCAAGGAAGATATCTGTAAGAGAATCAGAAGGCCAATCAAGTATGAGGGGAGGAGAAAGGAAAAGAAAAGGAATTTCAAAAGAAGTTGTTCCTATAAACAAAAGGAGATTGGATCCAAGAAAAGTTGAATTGGAGCAGGTAGAAGCAACTAAGGAGGAGCATGAAGCTGCTTAGAAGCAGGTGCAATCTTCAAATGACCGTCATCCACCTCAGACAAGCAAAGAGCAGTTGTATACCTACTTGGCTCAAGGAAATAATAAAAGGGCAATATATGAAGCCCAATATCAAAAGAACACCTTTAATGTAGATGGGAAGCTCCACCTCGCCCATGCAAGGGGTTTCCACACCTCCCAATCGTATGAGATAAGCTTTTATAGGACTGACTTTTAATTGCAATTCTTGATAGTAAGAAAGTTTAACAGCAGTAGTGGTTGCACCTGAGTCAATCAAGGCTCTTACATTCCTTGCATTATTTCCTTGTCCTACCTCTAGGGTTACAAAAGGTCGTTGATCAACTAATCTATGGGACTGGACTCCTAGTGCATCACACATGGCCATGTGATATCTTGGAGCTTCATAAGCATCTGATCTAGGCTCATCTCTACCCTATCTTCTCAGTTTCATTCTTCAGATGCATTCTAAAGCTTCAGCCTACGCTTCTTCAAGAATTCATTTTTCTTCTTCCTTACATTCTTGGCAGTGTTGAGTCGATTAAGAATTTCCTTAGTGAGGGCTTCTTGATATAGTTTAACTCTGCATCCATTGATGTAACTAGGGAAGACATCGCCTTCTTGAGTAGCTAATTCAACTGCTCCACTAGTTGAGATCCTATTTATGATCATAGGTCCATAGCCATGCTTCTCTAGCTTTCGTGCATGTTGTTTAAAGGTGTACATAAAAACTAAGTCTCCTGCTTCAGGCCTTTATCCTTCAGATGGGCATCAAAGTATGTCTTTTGTCTTTTCTTGGCTGCATAAATCCCTACTGTTGCCCTCAATCTTGTTTCACCCAAGCATTCTAGATCATAGATTCTAGAAGAAAGTTCAAGGACGGTCCATTGTTGCTCTTGTGCCACTCTTAGTTGTTGGTGCATGAAAACCATCAATTGATGTTTTGGACAAAGTTTTGAAGTTAAAAGATGAAGAAAAGATCAATACATGAAGATTGAAGTTAGTGCATAATCAGAGAATGAAGGCTTGTATATGCATGTACATTAAACATGCTTATAATTTTATAATGGTCACGAGTTTGTACAAAATACCTATGTATACAAGTAGAAAGTCAGGGCATGCATGAGAGATGATGAATCACAAGTTGAAATAGTGGTTAGAAACTTTGGAAGTGAAGAGAATATCTCTCATCAAATAGATGTAAAGTTTTCCTAAATAGAAGAAAAGTTGCACTCGATATTTTGCTTAGTGCTCCTTCTGTGCTCATCCTTTTGTGAAATTCTTCTGTGCAAGTATAAGTCTATAGTTGATTGACCTCAATACAAATTTTCAGATTCTAATTGTAATCAGGCTGTGAGAATTGAGAGTAGGAACATTTACATGTGTAAATGTGAAGAAGAGAAGATTGCAGTGGGCACAAATTCAATGATAATGTTTTGGTTAGTTCTCCTTCCACAGTGTAAAGTTTTGAGCAAGCAAGCACTCATTCATTAAGTTCAAGGTAAGCTACCTATGGCTAAAAGCATTTGAATAAACGGGTTGTAGTTTGAGAGAATCATGCATTAGAAGTTTTAGCAAGTCGAATGTAGAGAAGTAGAGTTTGAGACATAGGTGAATTGTTTGGAGTAAATCTCAAGATTTACTAAACCTTTTGAGATGTTTTAACTTGGAGAAGGTGTGCAATCTTTAGAAGACACCTTCAACAAAGTTTCCTTAGAAAATTTACACATTTGACTAGTCAATGAGTGAGTTATGTGCAACAGATTTTTCTATGTAGTGATTTTCTTCATAGTTAGTGCAAAGATTAATAATCTGGCACTAGTCCTCCAAAATTGGTTGATGTTTTGAGTTGTTCTGGATATAGAGGTACTCAAACATCAAGCATAACTTGTTCTTTTGGAGATTAACACTCTCCATCAGTGGTATCAGAGCAAGAGTCATCAAAATTGAAGAAAGGAGGACCTCGATTCCTGTAGTTATACAGAAATCAGCCTTTGAAGATTCAAAAGGTGAAAGTTTGAAGTGAAAGCTAGAGAAGGAGACCTGAAGCTATCAAGAAGCCCAAAAGGAACTACATTCGAAGTAAAGGTACACTTATTTATCACAAAAGTTGAAGAATTTAATACATAGGTGAAGAAAGGATGGGAGATTCTTTTCAGATAGAGAAATTGGATAGAGAAAACTATCCTGCTTAGTCTATGAGGATGGAAGCTCATCTTATGAGCAAAGACTTGATAGGATACATTACAGGTGAAGAAGAAAAACCATAATTTAGAGATCTTAGTGTTCCAACTAGGGATGAACTCAAACCAGAATTTAGAGATCCTAGTGTTCCAACTAGGGATGAACTCTCAGATTTGAAGATATGGATGAAGAAGGATGCTCAAGCTAGAAGCATAATCTACATGGGAGTCAATGACTACTTGCTACCTCATATTAGAGGACTTGAAAGTGCAAGTGATATATGGAATGCTTTGGAAGAGCATTTCCAAAACAACAAAAAGTCAAGGAAGGCATCTTTATGGGCAGAGTTTACCACATTCAAGAAGAAGGCTTCTCAATCCATTTCTGATTATGTAGCAAGGATGAAGGACATTGTAGATGCATTAGCAGCAGTTGATGAAGATATTGAATAGGAAAAATTGTTAAGGCAAATCCTCACACGTTTGAGAGGAGATGAGAAACGAAAGCCATTCATTTTATCTATTGAATTGTCACTAGATCATTTCACTCCTGATTTGAATCAGTTGCTAGGACATATGCTAACCTTTGAGCAGGATGTCGAAGGTGATGTTGATAAAAGTGTAGGTCAAGCAATGTATTCGAAGGACAAGAAGAAGACTAACAAAGGCAAGCAACAATTGACTAAAGAAGAAGGTACTAGCCAAGCTAACTTCCTAAGAGGAAGAGGAGGTGGCAAAGGAAGAGGTAGAGGCAAAAACAATAAAGATGGAGTCAAGGCTTGCTGGATTTGTGGTAAGACAAATCATTTAGCTCATGAATGTTGGCATAATAATCAGAATGGTGGAGGATATAATCAGAACTTTAATTCAAGAGGAAGAGGTAATAGAAATCAGAGAGGTAATTTCAAAGGTAGAGGTAGTAGAGGTTACTTTGGAAGAACTGCAGGAAGAGGCTTTCAAAGTCAATCCTACAACAATACCTACTACAATTATGCTTCAAATCAGAAGGAGGATTCAACCTTGATTATGAATGCAACTTGTGAAAGATAAAGTGACGATCAAAGAGTTTTCTACATAGACTTAGGGTGTAGCAATCACCTGAGTGGCAACATAACTTTGATGACTGATTTGGAGAATAAGGTAACTAATCATGTGGTTCAAATAGGTGATAACACAAAGCACAATGTGAAGTCAATTGGATCAGTAAAGGTTAAGGATAGGAGCACTCCTTTGAGTAAGGTTTTGTATGTTCCTACAATTCCAAAGAATCTGATAAGTGTAAGGCAAATTGTTGAGAAAGGTTATGAAGTAAGGTTCACTAATGATGGAGTTTTTGTGGAAGACCTTAGCAATGGGTATAAACAAATTGTTTCAGGGAAGAAAGAAGGAAGGCTTTTCACATTGAAGATTCAAGGCAATGTTGGTCATGCCTTGTTCACATATGGAGGACATAAGATCTCTGAGTTAGATATTTGGCATAAAAGACTTGGACATTTCAATGAAAGAGGTATTAAAGATATGATTAACAATGGTTCTTTGATTGGATTACCTATTGTTGCAGGTCAACATATGACATACGTATGTGAAGCATGTCAATTAGGTAAGGCTCATAAGCAATCATATACTAAGCATGGTTTCGTGTATTCAAAGAAACTTGAATTGGTACATATAGATGCGTGGGGGCCATCAAAGGACTTTAGCATTAATGGTTCAAGATATTATGTTATTTATGTTGATGATGCTACAAAGATGGATCACCATATATGCGATCAAAGATAAGTTAGAAGTGTTTAATACATTTAAACATTATCATGTGCATGCAGAAAGAATCACAAGGAAAAAATTGAAGAGACTAAGGTCAGATGGAGGGGGAGAGTATTTCTCTATTGAGTTCAGTGATTACTTGTGGAATGCAGGTATAAAATGGGAAGTTACTTGCAGGTACTCTCCTCAACAAAATGGTGTAGCAGAAAGGAGAAATAGAACTCTTGTTGAGTTTGCAAGGTCAATGATGAAGGAGAAAAATTGTCCCAATTATTTGTGGGTTGAGGCTGTAAATACATCCACATACTTGGTTAATAGGCTACCATGTAAAGCTTTGCAGGGTATGACACCATATGAAGCTTGGTGGGGCAAGAGACCTACCTTAGATCATTGCAAAGTGTTTGGATGTTTGGCTTATGCATATGTGCCATCTCAGTTGAGGCATAAATTGGAACCCAAAGCTAAAAAATATGTGTTCATTGGCTATGATGATAAACAGATGGGTTATAGGTTGTGGAGTCCATCCACAAAGCAATTTCTTGTGTAAAAAGATGTTACATTTGATGAGCAAGGTACTTGGTATGCAGGTACAATTAATATTCATGCAGGTGATGAAGAAGTTTTGAATCAGAAGAAAGGTAAATCAAAGGTTCAAACATTTGATGAAGAAGTGAACAATGAAGCACAAGTTGACATTGAAGAAATGCCAAGGTTTGATCCAGAATGTGATGAACCAAAAACTTCAAGGAGTGGAGAACTCAGAAGGTCATCAAGGCACAAATAGCAACCTACAAGGTATAGCTATGATACTTCATTTTTTACCACTAAAGATTATGCTTATATGGTGAAAGCAGAGGAAGACCCTTCTATATATGAGGAAGCAAAAGGTAAGGAAAATTGGGAGAAAGCTATGTTGGAAGAGTATGATGCATTGATGGAAAATGAGACATGGGATTTGGTTCCTCAACCAAATAGTCAGAAGATCATTGGATGCAAGTGGGTCTACAAAACAAAGAGGTATGCAAATGGAAGTGTGTCTAGGTATAAAGCTAGACTTGTTGTGAAAGGGTATGCTCAAACATATGGTATAGATTATGATGAGACTTATAGTCCTGTGGCAAAGATGACAACTATAAGGAGTCTCATAGCTATTGCTGCATGTAAAGGTTGGAAGATATGTCAATTAGATGTGAAGAATGTCTTTCTAAATGGTTACATTTCAGATGATGTTTTCATGGAGCAACCAGAAGGATTCAAAGATAAAAGGTACTCAGAGTATGTATGTAAGCTTAAGCGAGCTTTGTATGGGTTGAAGCAGGCCCCAAGGGCATGGAATTATAGACTTGTCAAGTTCTTGAAGGAACTTGGTTTCCAAGTGTCTAAAGTAGATAGTAGCTTGCTTGTTAAAGCAAGTGATGATGGGTTCATTTACATGTGCATATATGTTGATGACATAATTCTTATAGGTACAGATGAAACGGGCATACAAGGTCCTAAGAAGAACATGAAGAAAGAATTCAAGATCAGTGACTTGGGAGATTTTTCATAGTTCTTGGGCATGGAGATTTGATATACTCAACATGGAGTATATGTAACTCAAGAAAGGTATTTGAAGAACTTGCTAATCAAGTTAAAAATGGAAGATTGCAGGGTAGCACCTACTCCAATGGAGATGAACCACAAATTGAGCAGATATGGAGGAGAAGAAAATTCAAATACATGAAGCTATATCAAAGTCTGGTTGGTAGTTTAATCCATGCTACATTAACTAGGCCTGATTTGTATATGGAGTTGGAGTTTTGTCTCAATTCATGCATTGTCCTAGGAGAGAACATTGGGTTGCAGGAGGTCTATGTTATGTGGGAGATAAGCTAATCTCTTAGTGTTCTAAGAAGTAACACACAATTGCTTTGTCATCTACAGAATCAGATTATAAAGGGATGGTTGAAGCTGCAAGGAGGTCATATGGTTGAAGCCTCTCATGAAGAGTTTTGATATCATTCAGAGTACACCCACTATTCATGGAGATAATATGAGTTCATTATATCTAGCTGCTAACCCTGTTCTTCATGCCAGGACAACACATGTTGAGATTCAGTATCACTTCTTGAGAGAGAAGGAGATTGAAGTCATTCATACTTCCACAAAAGATCAGATTGCAAATATGCTAACCAAAAGCTGGGATGGACCAAAGCTACGAGGATTTAAAGACATGGCAGGTATAAAGAAGATGGAGAAAACCTCATTTGATGATTGAGGGGGACTTGTTGGTGCATGACAACCATCAATTGATGTTTTGTACAAAGTTTTGAAGTTAAAAGATGAACAAAAGATCAATACATGAAGATTGAAGTTAGTGCATAATTAGAGAATGATGGCTTGTATATACATGTACATTTAACATGCTTATACTTTTGTAATGGTCACAAGTTTGTACAAAATACCTATATATACAAGTAGAAAGTTGGGGCATGTATGAAAACTGATGAATCACAAGTTGAAATAGTGATTAGACACTTCAGAAGTGAAGAGAATATCTCTCATCAAACAAATGTAAAGTTTTCTTGAATAGAAAAGAAGTTATGCCCGATATTTTGCTCAGTGCTCCTTCTGTGTTCATCCTTTTGTGAAATGCTTTTGTGCAAGTCTAAGTCTATAGTTTAGTGACCTCTATACAAATTTTGAGATTGTAATTGTAATCAAGCTGTGAGAATTGAGAGTAGGAACATTTACATGTGTAAATGTGATTAAGAGAAGACTATAGGAGGCACAAATTTGATGATAATGTTTTGGTCAATTCTCCTTCCACAGTGTAAAGTTTTGAGCAAACAAGCACTCATTCTTTAATTTGGAAGGTAAGATACCTATGGCTAAAAGCATTTGAATAAATGGCTTGTAGTTTGATAGAATTATGCATTAGACATTACAGGTGTCAAAGTTGACTATAGAGAAGTACTATTTTAGACATAGGTGAATTGTTTGGAGTAAATCTCAAGATTTACCAAACTTTTTGAGATCTCTTAACTTGAAGAAGGTGCAAAATCTTTAGATGACACCTTGTACAAAGTTTCTTTAGAACATTTACACATTTGATCAGCCAATGAGTGAGTTATGTGTAGCAGACTTTTCTGTGTAGTGATTTTCTTCACAGTTAGTGCAAAGATTAATAATCTGGCACTAGTCCTCCAAAATTGGTTTAGGTTTTAAGTTGTTTTTGATATAGAGTGCTCTAGCATCATGGATAACTTGTTCTTTTGGAGATTAACACTCTCCATCATCAGTGTGGGTATCAGGAAGTCTAATGGTAGCATTGCATTTTGGGCAAACACCATCTGAAAGGGTGTGGCTTGAAGTATTGTTTTATAGGCACTCAATATGCCCAAACAGCATGGTGTAGTTGTTTGTCCTAATCAGAGCGTTTATTATTCACCAATTTTGTGAGCAGATTGCATAATATCTTGTTTGTGCTCTCATCCTATCTGTTGGCTTGTGGATGATACGGGGCTGACTTCTTATGTACTACCAAGAATCCTTGGAGAAGATTTTCAATGACTTCATTCAAGAAGTGTGTGCCTCTATCACTTACTAGCTCTATTGGTAGCCCACATCTAGTGAACACATTCACAAATAAGAACTTAGCTCTTGTTTCAGCATCATTCTCCGGTGTCGCCTTCACTTCTACCCACTTGGTTAGATAGTCTGTGGCAACAATGATGTATTCAGCATGTGAACCCCATTGGCCTACAAGCAAGGAAGAGACAGAGCAATCAAGTACAATCCGGCAGAGAAGAGGCCCAATCATTTTTTTCATAACTTATTTGCTATTAAAAATGATTTGCATCATTACATATACATTGTAAATCTCATTTTTGGTAGAGTAGGATCCATTCTGTCCAAGCGGAGGAGTCCTCAAGCTAGAGGAGTAGTAGAAGTACTTACATACCAATTTTCATAATTTTTAGACTCCATTTGAGCCCTCAACTAAGCCCTAGAACCTAATTTTTAACTAGGCCAGACACTAGGTCTGGACAGGGCCAAAGCTAGTCAAAAAACTATAAAAAGAGCTAGAGAGCTCATTTTTGGGGTTAGCTTGTTAGTGATTTGAACTTATGTAAGAGAATTTTTGAGTAATGCAAAGATCTCCATTGTTCCTCTCTTTGTTAGTGCCTTGTCTGCACGTGTGTGTATGTGTGTGCATGCTAGTGTGCTTCTCACTCATGCACTTGTGCCATCACTTTCTCATAGTCTTCATACTAGTCCTCATGTCTCCACAAATTGACAATTATGAGGTGGATCTCCTCACGTTGGTACTTGACATTGTGCTAGAGTGAAACCAAATTTGGTGCCATTGTCGGGGAGAGAGCTTCGAGGATGAGCGTGTGATGGTAAGACATAGAGTTGAGACATTAGAGTCATAGGTAAAATCTATACTTTTCTTTATTTTTCATCAGTTTTTCTTGTTTTTCCATCAGCATCATCACCATCATCATCCTCACCACCTCCCACCTTCACAAAAATTTCAATTTTTGGTCATGTTTCCCTCCCCACCTCATTTCACTTGTGAGAGAGAGCGAGAGAGAGCTTGCATGCATTCTGTTTTTGTGTGTTTTTGAGCATTTCTTGCAGGTTTTGGCTACATTGCCATCTCCAGCAGCTTGCACAGGTACGATAGAACTCTGCACAGGTGCCAAGATGATGACCTCTGTCTATCGTGACAGACAGAGAAAGTTGGTATTTTGTGTTTGCATGCATGGCACGATAACCTACACCATTAGAGCACTCCAAATCAATAGAAGGATCTAAAAAATTTGCATTTTTTCTGTCTATCGGGACAGACAACATCTATCATGACAGACACTGTCTATTGCGACAGACAGCCCGTCTATCGTGATAGACAACCCCCCGCAACAGTCATCATCTATCATGACAGGCACCGTTTATCGTGATAGATCAGCTCCACAATAGATGATAGACCACATCTATTGCGACAGACACCCATCTATCGTGACAGACAGCCCCCCCCCCCCCCAACAGTCACCGTCTATCGTGACAGACTGCCTCACGACGGATGATAGACACCATCTATCATGATAGACACCCGTCTATTGTGATAGAGAGCCTCACTGACAGTCACCATCTATCGCGTCAGACAACCTCACGATGGAGGATAGACACCGTCTATCGCAACAGACAACCCTCACAATAGAAAACAGACCTTGGCTATCGCAATAGACACCATCTATCATGACAGATAGGACCCCATGATAGACACCATCTATCACGACAGACACCATCTGTAGCTCAATGATGAGTAGCACCTCCTTTAATGTCAATCTGGGAAGACGTGAGGATGGTATGAAGATCTCGAGCAAGTGAAGGCACAAGTGCGTGAGTGAGAAGCACACTAACATGCACACACATACACACACACGCGCACACACAGTAAGACAAAGAGTGAGAAGCAATGGAGTTCTTAGATTACTTTCAAAAAGCTCTTACAAGTTCAATCAATTACAAGCTAACCTCAAAAATGAGCTCTCTAGATCTTTTTATAGTTTTTGACTAGGTTTTGGTTGTGTCCAGACCTAGTGTCTGGCCTAGTTAAAAATTAGGTTCTCTACCCTATTTGGAGGTTCAAACGGAGTCTAAAAAATGAGAAAACTGATAGGTAGGTACTTCTAAAGCTCCTCAAGCTCAAGGACTCCTTGGCTTGCACAAAATGGAGCTACAAAAATATGAAATGGTATTTACAATGGTTTTTAGTGATGAAAATCACTATTTTTGTAGGGATTTCTTCTAACATTTTGACATACATTTCTTGGAGCTCCCTACTTGCTCCTTCTTCTTGTGTGCCCATGTTTGTTATTGATCTTTGAAGTTTTCCTCTCCAATCATTTAGCATAAAGAATTAACAAGACCAAGACATCTTTATTTTGTCAATCCTGGAAGTATTCTTAAGACCACAACCCCTTCAAGATGATAGAATCCAAGAAATAAGAGAATAATGGCTGGATTTTTGAGAATAGTGAAAATGAAGAGGAATTTCTAGGGTTTCGATTGTCTTGAGCAAATCTCCACCATTTTCTACAATCTTGGTGTCTATTGCATGCTATTTTATCAGCAGAACACAATTATGAAGTCAAAATAAAAAAATATCACCTGCATCATACATACGAGACAATCGCGATTCTGTGCAAACAGACGATTTTCAGCTCCAGCACCATTCTTCATCAACTCATCACTCAATACATCAGTATTCAACTCTCTTCATGCACATTCAACAGATTTACACAATAGAAGCTCACAAATCTCCATGGATACACAAGAATAAGACTCACAAATCAAAGAAACCACACAAAAAAGGAGAAAACATGATTTTCAGCAGAAAACTCCTTCTCTATTCTCTTGGATAGCATGTAAACAAATGATTAACCAACCCCCTCATAATAGAGGAAATTAGCTTATATACATTTTCAAGTGTCGCTTTTCACACTTGAATTTTGGTCCTTTCCTCTATTATTCTAAAAATATGCTATCTAGGAGTTTCCAAAAATTCTAGAAAAAATACATAAGACTCTATCCTATATAAGGAAGACTCTTCCTTATTTTTACATCAGTTGCATAAATATTTTTACAAATTTCTATCATTTTACAATCATTTTTCTTCAAAAAGACTTCCAAAAATGCATCTTCCAACATCCTTCCCCTCCTAAGCCTTTGGGCTCCTGACGAAAAATTTTCCTGCTCTTCTGCACTGATCACTTTTCTTAATTTCTTCTTTCTTTGATATACTTGTGACAGCAAATCATGACTTTTTCTTTCTGTAATATTTAGATTATTGACCATCTCAAATAATGCCTTTCTCCACTGTACTGCGCCTTCTGGTTTATCTATGACATCCTTTTTCAAGTATTCTGTATAGGCAGCTTCATATGCTGTAAGTCTGGACTTTGTAACAACTGATAGATTTCCAAAGATCTCTAACTCCCTTTCAAAAAACCCGTAATCAAAGGCATCTTCAAAAATTTGTAAGTAATGACTGCCCAAAAATATTACTCTGCTGTAATAGGCCATTAAGCAGATTCTGTCAGGTGTTTCGCTCAAATCAAATAATAATGCATCTGTTGGAGAATTAAAGCCGATATAATTCAGTGTTCTGATATCTGTGTCGGTATAAGTTTCTATACAGGCCAAAATTAACCTCATTATTCTTATAAGTAGAATGCAAGCAGGGTCATTGACATCTTTGTATGTAGCTATTACAGACTCAGCAGTATTCACCATGTAACTCTTGGTAGGCCATGTGCCTGCCTTTGGACCTGCTATTTTCGGGAAATTCAACCACTTAGGTGGAATTTGACCTTCTCTTCTTTTCTCCCAAAAAGTTGTCCATTCCCTCCTTCGTGACACTGGACAGTAAGCTGGATTGATTTTTAAATGAAGAGGTGCCTCTTTCCAAATTTTCTACATTCTTTGTTGGCATCTAACCATTTATTTCTCCACTTTGGATTGGCTCTTTCAAATAGTTCTTTAGTCACATTGATGTCCTCTTCATACTCAAGATATTTGTTTGGAGGTAGCCCAACTTTGGCCAATTGATAATTCTTTATACTCTCCATAATCATACATAATGGTATTCCTAATCCATCTTCGGCCCAGTGATGCTGATCTGGATTGATTCCCTTATTCAATGCAAATGTGACAATTTGTTCTTCATACTCATCATGCATCTTCCTGATAAACTCCATTCTGGAATCTCTACTTGTCAGCAATTTCTTCACAAAATCCTCTGAATATTCTTCTTCTGATCTTTTGTTTGCTGATTCGTTGTCATGTTGTATTCCCTCAATATTTTCTACCCCATATTCTTCTGCATATGTGGTTTCCACATGTGTTTCTTCCTGAATTTGTGGTTTATCCAACTTCTTCTGCAATTCCTCTATAGTCATCATCAGACTCCCATTCTGTTGTGCCCATAGTTCTCTTTCTTTTTTCCATTCATTTTGTTCCTTTTCTCTCCTTGTCTGCCAATCACTTCTTTCCTTTTCCATATCCATGTATAGCTTATTATACCCTCTCATAGATGTAGCAGCATGTGTACTAGCCTGCTTTTCTAATTCTTTGGCTTCTTTGAGTTCTCTTTGTAATCTCTGAATCTCTTTATGTAATCCTTCCTTTTCTTCCTCTGTTATCTGGGCTGTCTGACTTTCCTCCTTCAATTGTCCTTCCTCCAATAGTAGCTTATTAATTTCTTCATTTGCTTTAGTTAGAATTTGATAAGAGGTTTGCAGAGTTCTATATCTCCCCTCAATCTTTCTCAACTCCTTTTCCAATTTAGTGTTCTGCTCTGTGAGTTTTACATTCTTTTCTTCTAGATATTCTTTTCTAGCTCTTCCAAAGCAATTATTTTATTGGTAATTTCTTCATTTTTTTCTTGTACCTTTCTCAGTTGCTCTAACATCTGCTCTTTCTCCCTTTTATGCTCTTTTATAATCAGACTGCCTTTTTCAAATTCTGACTCTGCTACCATCCCTGAAATGATCATGTTCCGGCTAGAAGGTCTGAACTGTTCAATGTTATTCATAATGATCTGACATGCTGATCTTATACTCTTTGGTATTCTTTCCAATCCCCCTTCCATTGCTACTTGTTTAGTTTCTAGTTGTTTGTCCTCTTTGCATTCACTCTCCTCTTCCTCTTCTTCTTCATATTCTATAATCTTGGCCTTGTTTTCTTCATTGCTTGGATGAGTGTCCAGTGTTTCTGAATCTACCATGTCTTCTTGAACACCTGAATTCTTTTGCTCTAAAACATCTGAGATCAGCTTTATTTCCTGTACCTTTTCCTTCTCCATCACCTGTTGAGTCTCTTCAGAAAGGTGTCCTTCCTTTATTTGCATCTCCTTTCCTAAGCTTAAAGTTTCCTCGAACAGGTTATATTCAACTTTCCCAATAGAGCTTCCCTGACATTCACCTGTTTGTTCTTCTTGTCTTTCCTTTTCCTGGGCTAGAACTGATTCAGTTACTTCAAAATCTTTGACCTGATCATTACTTCTTTTCTCTTTGTGTTCTTCTTCCTGCTCATCAATGTTCATGAGGTCCATTGCTACCTCTTGTCCTTGATCCTCATTGGATGTAAATTCTTCATTGTTCTTCAGATCATGCAGTACATCCTTTATACTCTGGATGATCTCCTTTTCCACTACTCCCCCTGTGACTCCTTGAATATTGCCTTTCACAACCATTTCCTCTTCTTCCTGAATTGGATCTTGATCTGCACCTTTTTTATTTATGACTGTGCTGCTTATTTGTGCCTTCTTAGCTATTTCTTCTATGCTCTCATCTAGTTTAAAGTACGTTTGTGAGGGTTTTGTCCATATGGATTTCATCCCAGTATGCACTAGTCCACAACTAACTTCTTCCCTTATCTCACTTGCCTGTTCTATCATAGCTGCTTTTCCCTTCATCAACCTTCTTTCATCTTCCATACTGTGCTGTTTTTCTGCCTGTTCCTGAATTGTCTTCTCTGAGACTTCTTCTTCAATTCCTCAGGTGTTTTTTGTTTCTCAGAGGCCTGTGTAATTACATTAGGAGTATTTGGTATTGACAAATTTAGACTTTTTAGCAAAAAGCTCTCAATGTCACTTTCAGAATCAGATGAAAAGTGTGAAGGTCCTCCTCTTTCTGGTTCTGTGGGTCTTGATGCTTCTTCCACAGTGGATGGCTTCTGTCTTTCTTCCATTATAACTTCCTCCCTCTCTTTGGTGATAACAGTTTCAACTATGGATTTGCCCTTTCCCTTCTTGGTCAATTTCTTCTTTTGTATTGGTTTCTTTGGAACCTTCTTTTTCACCACAATAGTGGTTCTGGTCTCTGGAGGTCCTTGCAATTCCTTGAAGTAAGCTAGCAACTCAACCTCTTTTCTGACAAACACTTCTTCTGTTTCGGCTGTCATCATTTGATCATGGAGTGCTTCATAGTGCTCCACCTCCTCCTGAACCCAATCTGTAGCTTTGCATGAATAATCTTCCAGCATTTTCTGATATTGTGCCTCATACATAGCTCTTTTGTTATTTCCTTGGGTTAAATAGGTGTATAATTGCTCTTTGCTTGTTTGGGGTGGATGAGGTTCACTAGAGGATTGAACCTGTTTCTGTGCCTCCTCATGTTCCTCTTTTGTAGCTTCCTCCATTTCTAGTTCAACCTTCCTTGGATCCAACCTTCTTTTCTTTACAGGAATTACTTCCTTAGATATCATCTTTCTTTTCATTCCTGTTCCCCTCATGCGGGTTTGTCCTTCTGTTTCCCTTTCAGCCATTTTCCTTGGAGGACTCTTGATTACAGCCATAAGACTTCTGAAATACTGTGCCTCTGGAGCCAATTTCAATTGATCTTCCATCCCTAGAACATGATAAATGATTCTTGTTAAGAACTGGGCTCCATTCATGAACTTCTTCTGTTCCCAGTGTTTTACTGCTTCTTTCAGCTGTTCATGGATGTATGGTGAGACATCCATTACTCCAAAGGGTTTGGTTCTATCCTTGTTATTGAACATCAATAGTGTCACTGACTTATGTGGCATGGTATACCTTGGTAGTTTTGGAAAGCAAAAGTACTGTAAGAACATCCTTATGGCATATTCTTCATTCTCCCTTCCTTTAAAGTCAGTGAATCTTGCATATCCTGTATAAGTTTCCTTATTCTTTTTGACAAAGCTCGGGTCAAGTTTGGTTCCCATTGTGTAGAATTGCAATGCTGCTCTGATATGTTCCGCCTTGATAGTGACACCTACTTTTTGATTATCCATGTTTTTGACTTTGCACCTGAAATAGGCATCATTCCCTCTTCCTATTTCCATCAAACTGCTCATTACTTGTGCTACTCTCTCAAAATCAATGAAAAAGATAGGCTCCTCCATTATTCTGTGCAATCATACTGCCTTCCATCTTTTCATATTGACTGCCACTCTTTGGAACCTGTAGAACTCCTGGCACAACATTGTATACTCATATCCTCCTCCTCCCACTGTGAATATGTGCTGACCAATGATGTTTAAGGTCTCCTTAAGTTCCTTCACCACCTTCTCAGCCTCTGGAATTTCTAGCTCTTCATCTGACTCTAGGTCCACCTGTTCCTCCACAGCTTCACTGTCCAGAAACCAATGGCCTCTTGATAGAACGACTGATTCTGCCTTGAAGTCATGAATTGGCAATTCCTTCGTACTCACCATTTTCTGAGGAAAATAAAATGTACAAAGAAAAACTCCACCCACATAAGTCACAAGAAATCAGAGAGTAATATTTATTTTGAGATGTCATGACATAAGAATAAAAATAAAATCCCAAATAAATTCTGTTCCTTCAAAAAGACTCAAAAAGTGATCATTACAGGTGTAGCAAGATGTCTAGTGCAGTTCCTTTTCCTAACCACTCTTTTGGAGAAAAACAAATCATTTATCAATGATAGAAACAAAAATTAATTAATAAAAAATAAAAAATAAACAGATCTCTACTATTCTTCTACCTAGATCTTGCTTCGTGCTATATAATTTTTGTAAAAACAAAAAATAAACAATTTTTCTCAATTTTTCTTTCTCTTTTTTTTTCTCTCTCTTTTTTTTTAAATAATAATTTTTTCTATTTCTTTTCTTCCCCTTCTAATTCTCTTTTTTAGAAAAGAAAATCAAGTCTAATATATATTTTTTCATACTTTTTCAACATGTTATGATTTTCTAGATATAGATCAAATCTGGATGATCTTTTTTCCACTGGAACAACTCTGATTTTTTAACCCAATACTTCCTGACTCCAATTGGTCTGGTTCCAGGCCAACAACCATTCCCTTTGGATAAGCATTTTGTAAGAGTTTTTGGTCTCCATATCCATTTTGTCCTTGATTCCTGTTTTAATGAGCAGACCTCCTGTAGGCTTTTATTCCTTGTGCTTCTTGTTCTGATGCTTTGATTCTTTGGACAATGCCATGATTGCCATCTTCTTCCTATCTCCCCACCCTTCTTTGTTCTTCCAATCTTTTGCTGACTTTGATTATATGAAGCTTGATCATTTAACATTTGTATTGGTAATGTCTGTGTATCCTCCAATGCAAAAGTGAATCCTTCCAAGTGTATATCATGCACATCTGATTGAATTTCCTGTTTCTCATTACTCAATAAAAATATTAAAAACCTTTTGTCATTTATGTTCAATTTAAGCTTCATTTTTTCAATATCCAAGATCACTTTACCTTGTTGAAGCCATGGTTGACCTAACTTCTTCTGCCATCAAATTATCTGGCCATTCTTCACAGTCTATTTTCATATATTCTTCATTAAACTTTACTTCAATAGTCAGTGAAGACATGCTCTGTACTATTTGACCGTCCAAAGTTTTGATTAGGGTTCTACTTTTAGTTCTTTTTATGTTGAATTTACTTACCAAAGCTGAACTAATCAGATTTACTTGTGCTCCAGAATCTATCAAAACCCTAATGTTTTCCTTTTGAAAATCCATTATCATCATAGGGACATGTTCCTTTGGTTTGAGAGGAGTTTCACACAGACAGACTTCCCTAAGCTCATTGATTTTTCTTATCCTTTCCATAGCTTCCTGTTGAGCTTCCTTTCTCATGTCTTCCTCTTCTCTTTTCCTATTTTGAGCTCGTTGCAACCTTCTCCATTCATCAACAGTTAATGGGCAATCATACCTCTTAACTCTACATCCACTTATAAAATTTGGCATGATTTCTCCGTCTATGTTAGCTAGTTGAATGGCTCCACTGTTGCTTATCTGATGTATAATATATGGTCCATGTCCTTTTTTCTGGAACTTTTTCTGATGTTCTCTGACTGTGTAAACCAACACTAGATCTCCTACCTATAGATCTTTCTCTTTTATGTGAACATCATGATAAGCTTTTTGCCTTTTCTTGTCCACATATAAACTCATAATGGCTTGGAGTCTAGATGCTCCCAACTTTTCCAATTCCATTACTCTCTCTGATAGTTCATGTCCAGTCCAATTGTAGTGACTTCCTACTTTTAATGTTGGAATAAGGAATTCCATAGGTAAAACTGCATTTTGTCCATATACTAGATTGAATGGTGTGCTCCCTATTGCAGTTTTATAAGCCACTCTATAAGCCCATAGGACATGATTAAGTTGTAGATCCCAATCATTCCTGTTTGTGTTCACTAATTTTGATAGTACAGTACAAAGTACTTTATTAGTACTTTCTGCTAACCCATTGGCTTGTGGGTGATATGGGGCTGACTTTCTATGACTGATTAGGAAATATTCCGTGATGTTTTCTATGATCTGGTTTACAAAATGGGTCCCCCTATCACTTACTAGTTCAATTGGAAGTCCAAATCTGGTGATAATGTTTTCATATAGGAATCTGGCAGTAGTATTATCATCATTTCTTTTTGTGGCTTTGGCCTCAGCCTACTTTGTCAGGTAGTCTGTAGCCACTATGATGTATTCAGCATGGGATTGTTTTGCTAGAAGATGTATAGGTCCAATGAAATCCAAACCCCATTTACTAAAGGCTCTGGCTGAAATTAATGGAACCAATGGCATATCATTTCTTCTATTTTGGTTGACTTACCCTTTGACAGACATCACATCTTTTTACATAGGTTCTTGCATCAAGAAATAGCGTTGGCCACCAAAATCCAGAATATAAAATGAGTTTAGCAGTTCTATCACTTGAGAAGTGTCCTCCTGCCACTCCAGAGTGTGCCATCTCCAACATTTCCATATATTTATTCTCAGGAACACAAATTCTTAGGTATCCATCCATTCCTCTCTTATACAACTGTTCCTCTATCAATTGATATTCCTCAGAGATTACTTGTAAATTTTTTGAATCTGTACGAGCTATCACTTGTTTCCCTTTCTCCTTCCTTCTCAATTCTTTAATGATATTTTTACTCCAATCTGGATTTTTCTGGAACCAATATAGAGTTATGAATTCTGAATCTTGCAATATTTGGCACTTCTTGCAATTGGCAATGTATTTTGATACATCTTGAATTTTATTAGGCCAATGTACCCCCATCCTATTGAGATTACTTAGGGTGACTACCCTAGAAGCATGAGTGCAAGGGTTCCAATGATGAGCTCTCCTCATATATTCTTGTTGCTCCTCCTCAGGAGTGCAATATTCTAATATGCCTGTGTGGTTGAGATGGTATAAATGCCCAGCTAGTAACATAAAGTTCCTGCTTTTTAATACTAGGTGTGCATTATTCCCAATTGTTCTACAAGGTCCCATGGTTAATAATGGTACTAAAGTCATGGCCCACTCAGGAACACTTTCAACCTTAAAGAGATAAGTGTCTGGCAGATTGTCATCTAAAGGTGAACTGGGTTCTTCAGACTGGATTCGAGATAAATGATCTGCTCTCAAGTGTGTTTTCCCGTGTCTGACCACTACTTCAAACTCAAATTCCATTAACAACAGAAACCATCTGACTATTCTTCCTGTGTGACAAGGTTTATTTACCAAATATAACAGAGCTTGATGGTCTACAAAGAACTTAAACTTGTTGGCCAAAAGGCAATGTCTGTATTTTTTTACAACAAAAACCATGCCAAATCCCTCTCTTTCAGTGGTTGTGTAATTTTTCTCTGCTAGATTCAATTGTCTACTAGCATAGGCCACTGGAAAATCTAACTTGCCTCCTTCTATTGGTTGTGCTAACACACATCCCAAAGCATAATTTGAAGCATCCACATGAACATGAAAAATTTTGTCCCATTGAGGTGTTTTCAGAATTGGGGCTGTTACCAAACAAGTTTTTAGAGTTTCAAAGGCTTGGTCACACTCCTTAGTCCACTCAAACTTTGTAATTAGGGCATATAAGGGTTTTGCTATGTCAACAAATTTGTGTACAAATTTCCTATAGTACCCACAATGTCCCATGAAAGTTTGAAGTTCCTTAACACTTGTTGGTCTTGGTAGCTCTATTATGGCCTTTATTTTCTTCTCATCAGTTGAAATTCCATTTTTAGAGACTATATGACCCAGCATTCTTCCTTGTCTCACAAAGAATACACATTTTTCTGGATTTAAACATACTCTGTAGGTTCTGCATTTCTTGAATATATTTTCTAAATCCTGCAAGTGATCTTGTCTTTTTAATGAAAAAGTACAAAGATCATCTACATAGATTTCCATTTCCTTTCTCAGAAACTCTTTGAAGATATGACACATCAATCTCTGAAAAGTTGCTGGAGCATTAGTTAATCCAAAGGGCATAACCCTAAAGGCATAAATTCCCCATTCTGTGGAGAAGGCAGTTTTATGTTGGTCTTCCAATGCTATAGGAACCTGGTTGTACCCTGAAAAACCATCTAAAAAACTATAAACCTCCTTCCCTGCAACTCTTTCTAGAAGATGATCTGTTATAGGTAGTGGATAGTTATCCCTTATAGTAGCTGCATTTACCTTTTTCAAGTTAATGCATACCCTAAGTTTCCCATTCTTTTTTGGTACCACAACTATAGGAGATATCCATTCTGTATACTCAATTTCATAGATGAAATTGGCAGCTAATAGCTTGTCAATTTCTTCCTTTATCTTAGCAGAGTATTTATCATTAAATGTGTAATGTCTCTGCTTACTAGGTTTTGCTTCAGGTGTAATAGGAATCTTATGCTCACTTATTTTCGGATCAATACCTTTCAAATCCTTGTAGCTATAAGCAAATACATCCCTATATTTTCTTGCCAAGTTTCTTAGTGCCTCTTCTTCTTGGGTTGTCATGTCATCAGCCACTACAATGTGTCTTTCTCCTCCCTCCTCCTGAGTGATCATGATCTTTTTAGTTTCTTCCTCATTGTCATAAGCCTCTCCTTTCTTCTTTTCCCTCTTTGGTTTCCTTCTGAGAAGTAATCTATTTTCCACTTCATAAGTCTTGAAATTTTCCGGTACATCAAACTGTTGATCTTTATTCCTTTCCCTTGTCTTCTTCTCATTCTCCTGGTTTTCCTCTATTTCCTTGTGTTTATTTTTCTTGTACTTACCTGAGATTTTATCCTTAATAGCATCTTCAGCTTTTACTTCCTCCAAAAATTGTGTCTTTCCCTTTTCTAATATCATTTCTTCTTCTATGTCCTCTTCTGTTCTGGATACCTTTATCATTTGTTTTCCAATGTGAAAAATATCATATCCTTCTTCATTTTGAAATTCCACTCCTACATATTCGTCACTGGCTAGATCCATGGTAGCCAAGATTTGATTCCATCCATAGGGCTCAAATTCCTCATCCTTGAATTGTTGAGGTACATAATTCTCATCTTGTAACCTCCTTTCTTCCACACAATCCTCTCTTCTTAATCTCCTTTTCCTATTGGTCAAATTTCTTATCATATTGCACTTCCATATTGATGATTCAGTCTCATCCTGGTCCTCCATTTCTGACTCCTCACTCAACTCTGGTTTCTGATGAATTTTATACCATTCTTGAGGGGATATGTCACAGTAGTGCCCATTTCTTAAATTTACTTTGGTTATTCTTCCTTTGCTCTGTAGGTATAAGCAATCATTACCCCAATCTTGTACAATTTGCATTTGTCTCATGAATGGTCTTCCTAGGATAATTTCATATGAATTAGATTGTGGGAATTCAACTATAGCAAAGGTATGTTCTATCTCTATCCCACATATGTCCACAATCACTTTTTCCCATATTCCTAGGGGTTTTTCTATATGTCCATTTGCAAGTTGCAATCTCATTTTTGTGGGTAATAATTCATTTTTTCCCCATTTCTCCCAAGTTTGTTTAGTCATGATGGCCACTCCTGATCCACTATCCAAAATAGCTTTGGCCTGGTTTTTACCAAATTGTATTTTTAAAGTTGAGTTTCCCTATTCTCCCTCACAACATCCTCCTATCTTATCAATGGGAATATACCACAACTCCTCCATTTCCTGTAGTTGTGGGTGAAGATTTTCTGGTGTTGTCTCCCATTTTTTCACTTGGCTCTGTAAGTGAGGATTTTATTTCATTAAATCTTCCCATGTGGTGTGATACAGAATTGTGCATCTTTTGTCTACATTCACTTGGAGTGTTACTTGTGGGTTTTCTTCCTTGATACTCTTTCCTCTTGTTTTTGTTGTCTCAGATTCCTCAACTGTTTTTTGAGAATTGTCTTCTTCCCCCATCTTGAGTTGTACTTCCCGAATGATTTGTTTACACTTCTGCATTCTTTCATGTTCTAAGTCTAGCATCGGATAAGCCATTGTATGATCAGCAGGGCTTGGTCCCTCTTGAATTCTTCCTTTGTATGCTTTTATCAGAGTATCTAGACTTTGTGAATTCCGTACTTCTAACTGGGTTTGTGTCTTTTGAGGAGAAGTACTGTTTGATTGTTCCCTATTTTCTTCTTCACTATTTTTACCCATTTTCTGTTTCCTTTCCCATTTCCCTTTCTTTCTATTTTTCTTTACCTTTCAAATTGATCCTTCATTTTGTTCCTTAGTTGTTCTTTGTTGTTTTGTTTGTGACCTTGTTATAGCATTTACATCCACTAAGTCAATGTCACTCAATTCTTCCTGTTCCATGATACTGACTGCTTTTAGTGGTATGTTATTAGGTGTGTTTTGTTGTTTTTGAGGATTTTTTGGACAATCCTTTATCAAATGCTCCCTGCCACAATCCTTGCAATATGCTCCTTCTACTCTTAATGTAGGAGGTTGTGGACAGTCTCTAATAAAATGATCTCCCCCACACCTATAACAAGTTATCTTTGGTCCTCCTTTGAATTGAGGTTTTTGATTGGACATGTAATTATTGGTTATATACATGAAAGTGGCAGTGTCCATCTCAATTCTTCCATTACCCAAGTCTAAAGCTTGTAATTCTGGCTCTCTTGATTCATAACCTTCCCATTCTTCTTGATATCCCTCATTCCATTGATAATCTTCCTTGTATGGTGACTTTGTTCTTGAGTTTCCCTCCTCTATTGGTGTGTATTTGATTGGCACCACATTTGTTGGTATAGGAGGTTTTTGCCCCAGCACAGGTCTTGGTTGCTCACTGTACACTGATTCTCTTTGGCTCCCATAGTCTCTCTCCTTTATGGGTTGTTTATTATAGAAGCATTCCTCCCTGGTATGGTTGGTCCATTTCCTCTCTAGTGTACAATATTTGAGTGTCTTTCTGTCTTGCAAATGTGGAGGCTTTTGATATGGGCAATGTTGTATCAGATGACTTTCTCCACAATTGTAGCATTTTTTATTTGTGCTTATCCTGGAGTTTATCAAATTGGTTTTAGTGCTTACCTCTAGGGCTTTAGCAATGGCCTGAGCCAACTCTTCTGCTGGAGGAATTTTATCTTCATATGATCTAGGTTGATCAAATGCTAACAGATCTTGGCCTCTATTATCTTCCAAATCTATTACTTCTTTTACACAAGCTCCTAGATCAGGGCATCTCCTGTAGTACACTAGGGTTCTTAAATGAGCACTTCTCAACCCTTCTATGAATAGGGATACTTGTCTAGCCATGGAAAGTACTTCCTCTTTAGGGCATCTGTCAATATATTGCTTAAATCTCCTGGCTGCCTCTCTGACATTTTCATCTTTTTGTTGTTTAAAACTGTGTATCAAAGTGGCTGTGCTATGTTTTATCCCGGTCTTTGAGAATTCTCCAATAAAGGCTTCTAGGAAGGATTCAATATCTAGGTACATTTCTTTTCTCAAAGGGATGAACCATGATAATGTTGGTCCAGTTAGGGTTAGACCAAATGCCTCAAATTGAACTTTGTAATCTTCCACCTCCTCAGCTCTAATTAATTGCCTAAACTCTGCAGCATGAGCATGGAGATCTGAATACCCTTCATATTGATTTTTCATACATTTGGCTACTTGATATGGTCTAAGCATTCTACCCTGAGGTTGCCAATGATGTCTTCTTCTGAGTGAAAATTCATTATATCCTTCTGGTTCCTTGTCAAAGGGATTTGGGGAAACATGTGTCCTCCTCCCATGTTGTTGCTCAGTACTAGTGTAGTTTTCATGTGGTCTAGGTAAATCTGATTGTCCCATGTTATGTTCCCAATGTCCTTTGTCAGCACATTGCCCTAAGTCATTTGAATTTTCCGGGTCTTGGGAGAAGATGTACACACACCCTTGCCTATCCTCATACCTACCATCTTTGAATTGGGCTACAGGTGTTATGTTTAGGGGAACTTTTAAGTTTCTCAATCTAATGAGGAACTTATGCATTCCATCTTGATATACATAGGTGCCAAATCTATTTGTATACATGTATTTGAGGATATTTCTATAATCCCCAGTTTCAATGGGCTCATTTGTTTCATTTAAATTTTCCATGTTGTTTTCTTGCTCTAAATTTCTTTCTTGCCCTTCCCCTATTACTGACTCTACCTCCTTCCTTGCTAGGTCTTGCTTATTAAGTAAATTTAGTTTGTTCCCAGACCTAAGGATCATTCAGCTAATTTTCACGATTTTGAACTCAAAATCGTGTTTTTCACGATTTTGTGTTCCAACTAGTGATTTTTCACCAATTTCTGTTGAAAATCGTGTTTCCCACGATTTTCTATCTAGGAAAGTGTTTTTCACGATTTTGTGACTAAAATCGTGTTTTCCACGATTCTGTGACTAAAATCGTGTTTTCCACGATTTTGAACTTAAAATCGTGTTTTCCACGATTTTGAACTTAAAATCGTGTTTTCCATGATTCTGTGCTCTAAATCGTGTTTTTCACGATTTTGTGCTCAAAATCGTGTTTTTCACGATTTTGTGCTCAAAGTCGTGTTTTTCACGATTTTGTGACTAAAATCGTGTTTTCCACGATTTTGTACTTAAAATCGTGTTTTTCACGATTCTATGCTCAAAATCGTGTTTTTCACGATTCTGTGCTCAAAATCATGTTTTTCATGATTCTGTGCTCAAAATCGTGTTTTTCACGATTTTGTGCTCAAAATTGTGTTTTTCACGATTTTGAGCTTAAAATCGTGTTTTCCACGATTCTGTGCTCCAAATCATGTTTTTCACGATTTTGTGCTCAAAATCGTGTTTTTCTCGATTTTGTGCTCAAAGTCGTGTTTTTCACAATTTTGTGACTAAAATCGTGTTTTCCACGATTTTGTACTTACAATCGTATTTTTCACGATTCTGTGCTCAAAATCGTGTTTTTCACGATTCTGTGCTCAAAATCGTGTTTTTCACAATTTTGTGCTCAAAATCGTGTTTTTCACGATTTTGAACTTAAAATCGTATTTTTTCACGATTTTGTAACTAGGATAGTATTTTTTACGATTTTGTACTTAAAATCGTGTTTTTCATGATTCTGTGCTCAAAATCGTGTTTTTCACGATTTTGTGCTCAAAGTCGTGTTTTTCACGATTTTGTGCTCAAAATCGTGTTTTTCACGATTTTGTGCTCAAAGTCGTGTTTTTCACGATTTTGTGCTCAAAATCGTGTGTTTTTCACGATTTTGTTCCCAGACAATCGTGATTGCACACAATTGTAAATAACACGATTTTCTGATGAAAATCATGTTCTGGGAATTGCGATGTTGTTCTTAGTTTAGAAAATCGCGATTTTGTGCTGACTTCAGAATCGCGATTTTGAACAATTTTTTAAATTTTTTGAAGTGTTGATTTTCAGATTTCTCTTTATTTTAATAGAATCGCTTTATTGAATTTTTAACATGCAATGAAGAAGATTTATTAAAAAATACTTTTTTTCCTACTGAAAACCCAAAAATTCAGAATATCGTGATTCCGTGATTTTGGTTATTTCCTATTTTTTGGTGCTATAGGATCACTCAAATGCAAGAATATGCACTCAAAATGATGTTAAGACTCTTTACCTTGCTTGCTTGGTTGAAAGTTTCTCCAAAGTCTGAATTTTGCAGAAGATCGCGATTTTGCCTGCTCTCTCTCTCACACTCACTCAAATGAATTTTTCTTTGAATTCCAGGTTTTTATAGTGTCCAGAAAATCGCGATTTTGTGTGATTTCCACAGTTCTTCACTCTTCCACTTGTCCAATTTTTACTTACCCAATCTTGATGACATCTTTTGCAATTGTCTTTCTCAAGGAACCCAAATATGCTAGAAATTCCAGAAATTTTTCCCTTTACAAAAAATCACGATTTTGTGTAGAAAATCGTGTTTTTTCTGTAGATCTTTTCTTGTGCAAATTTGAGTACTCTTTCTTCTTGTTCTCTTTCAATACCCTCTACCCTTTGTAATTCCCCAAACTCCTGTACTTCTGCATCAAAATCACAACCTTACTCAGAAAATCGCGATTTTGTGCAAAAAATCGTGTTTTTTCTGTACTTCTGTTTTTTTGTAAATTTGAGTATTCTTTTCTCTTGTTCCCCTTCAGTATCCTTTACCAACTCCAATTCCACAATCACCTGCAATTTTACCTCATAGTCACAATCATTAATCAGAAAATCGTGATGTTGTACAGAAAATCGTGTTTTTCAAATCTGCTAGTTTTTGACAAATTTTTTGCTTTTCTCTTACTTGGTCCCTATTACTCTTATCCACAAAGCTCCAGTCCAACTTCCTAAGAAGAAAAGACATTTGTTTGATTTTTTTTTATGAATTTTATGAATTTTTTTAGTTTTTTTTTTGCCCTAAAATAAAGGTGAACACTTTACTTAGGGTTTCTTGTTTGGTGATCTACTGATCCTATGTTCCTTGACTGGTTATGATCTTTTATGGCTTAGCTATCACAAAAGTTCATGAGAGAATTTTTCCAAAGCAAATGTGCTATGGAATGCAAGGAATTTTTGCAAAGATAAACTCAATCACATATTTCTTTTCAAAATGCAGATCAACTCAAGATTTATGCTCAGATTTGGTTAACAAATGAATCTTTTCTACTTGCATCTAGCTACTTTAACTGACTTTTCCTTAGTGCAACCATGTTATCTTCCCAAGATCAACAATATTGCCTAGTACTTGGTCAAAAAGAACTCTAAAAATGCAAGAATAGACACATGTTACCTCATCTTCAGCTTTCTTGGCTCAAATCTTCCACACACCTACACTTTTACTTCAACAATGTAATGAGCAACTATCAATTTACAAAAATTTCAGCACTTCCAACTCTAAAAGATGATCTATTGCTTTCTTTTCCCAAAAGACAAACAAAAGACATCTACCTTTTCATGTTCACATTTCTTGATTAAAGAGTGTTACCTTTTCCTTGTGTTTGTTACCATCATCAATAGAAGATCCAGCAAGGTCCAACTTCAATGAAGCTTTTGAAATACTCCCTGGCAACGGCGCCAAAAAATGTTTGTTATTGATCTTTGGAGTTGTCCTCTCCAATCATTTAGCATAAAGAATTAACAAGACCAAGACATCTTTATTTTGTCAATCCTGGAAGTATTCTTAAGACCACAGCCCCTTCAAGATGATAGAATCCAAGAAATAAGAGAATAATGGCTGGATTTCTGAGAACAGTGAAAATGAAGAGGAATTTCTAGGGTTTGGATTATCTTGAGCAAATCTCCACCATTTTCTACAATCTTGGTCTCTATTGCATGCTATTTTATCAGCAAAACACAATTATGAAGTCAAAATCAAAAAATATCACCTGCATCATACAGACGAGACAATTGTGATTCTGTGCAAACAAACGATTTTCAGCTCCAGCACCATTCTTCATCAACTCATCACTCAATACATCAGTATTCAACTCTCTTCATACACATTCAACAGATTTACACAATAGAAGCTCACAAATCTCCATGGATACACAAGAATAAGACTTACAAATCAAAGAAACCACACAAAAGAGGAGAAAACACGATTTTCAGCAGAAAACTCCTTCTCTATTCTCTTGGATAGCATGTAAACAAATGATTAACCAACCCCCTCATAATAGAGGAAATTAGCTTATATACATTTTCAAGTGTCCCTTTTCACACTTGAATTTTGTTCCTTTCCTCTATTATTCTAGAAATATGCTATCTAGGAGTTTCCAAAAATTCTAGAAAAAATACATAAGATTCTATCCTATATAAGGAAGACTCTTCCTTATTTTTACAATAGTTGCATAAATATTTTTACAAATTTCTATCATTTTACAATTATTTTTCTTCAAAAAGACTTCCAAAAATGCATCTTCCAACAGCCCAATTCTTTGATGCCTGAAAAATTTAAGTGGCCTACTTGCCAGATCTTCTTTGACTACCGTGCCTGCTTGTGCTGTCTCTTCGCTCCGACTCCCTTCGTAGGCTTCCTTGTCTTGTGACTCCTTCGGTTCCTTGAGTACTGCCAACACCCCCCCCTCTCTCGCGTCTGTCGTCTCTGACAAACCCTTGTCTAGCTGTGCGTTGGACATAATATTGGATGACATCGGCAGCGAGGTGGTGTTCTTCTAATCTGAGCCCCCGTGCTAGATCTGTTAACAATGCATCCCAGTTCACTGGTCCTGGTACGTCCGGATGTGGCACCCGCAGTTGTTCTGAATGGATGGTTCTCTCCACAGCGAATAAGTGGAGGAGATGTGAGGGCCTGGGTACAAATATTTCTGAGTGATATTCCCAGAATCCTGTTACGAACATCTCCTCGAATGTCTGTTTAAAGCAAGCTGGGAGGTACTTTATTCGGGCGTGCCAAGCATATATTACCTCTATTGATGGGGTGGTGCTCATGTCGTATACCAGATCTTGGTTTCCTGTAAGAAATCTGACACCTGAGAAGTAGGGGTCTTTAATATTCTTGAATGTCCTGAATGTGATTAGCATTAGTTCAAAGATTTTCATGCACATTTGGGCCATCACATCGGGGGTGTTCCGTAGTCGAATGCTCCAGTGACGGATGGTAGAAATCATATAATTCACTATGGGAGGTCCTTGGGGAGGTGCTAGATAAACATAGTTTAACCACTTGGCGCAACCTTTGATGTTCTTGACAGCAATTGTAAACTCTGGCCAGGTGTGTCTGCGGAAGACTGGAACATAACAAGGATTATATTTAATAAAAAGTGGCATATTAGTCCAAGTACGAACCATCTCTGGGTAAGTCTCAAGAAGACGGATCCTCCAGGTGGGTTGATGAATGGATCCTTTCTTAGCACTTTCTGGGATATCATCGAGCCCAAATTGTGTGGCGAAAGTTGGAGGTTTGCCACATCTGCGTTGAATCTCTGCGTTGTAATCTGCAAGGAGTACACAATATGGCACATATTGATCATCGTTGGTGCCGATCCATCTATGATGAGACATGCTGCGGAAATATTCTGACTTTATGATGGTGTCTTCTAACTTTGCCATTGATTGGATTTGAATTGCCACTCGATCTTCATGGGTTGTTGCTGTTTTCTCTAGTGTCTAGACCCATTCAGGTACTTCAACTTCTAATGTGTCCATTCCCTCTGAGGTCCGTTCACCACCTGGCATCGGCATAGGAACATATGGTTCCTCATACGTTTCGTCCACCTGAATGGGTACTAATTCCTCAGGCTCTGGTTCTACAACTGGAGAAGGTTGCCTTTCATATTCCAGTAACTTTTTCTGTAGCTCCGCCACCTGCTTTGTCAATGCCTTTACTTCCTCTGAAGTCGAGGTCGTTTCTATGACTTTGGGTTGTGCCTCCTGTTCCCTGAGCTGGTTACGTAATTCATCTCATTCCCTTTCCAAATCATCATGCGCTTCTAATAAATCCACATAGCTTTCCAAGATTGTTTTCATTGTTTATGAGGGAACAACTTTGAATTGTTCTGGGTCGATTTCATGGGGAGAGCCTTCCATGGCGGCTTCCAGGTTCTCTTCATTTTGTTTCTGCAGACGTTTGTTTTCTTCAAGGGCTGTAGCCATGTGTTTTCGAAGTAGAGTTAAATTTCGTCGGACTCTCAGATTATCTGTTTGGTACACCTCCAGTAAGGCTTCGAGTTGTTTGACACCTGACTCATGTGATGGTTGGGGTGTCTCCAGGAGGGTTTGATGAGCTTGCTCGAGAGTGGTGTAGCATTGGTTGAGGTCTGCATTTTCTTCTTCTAACCTTGTAAGCCGTCTTTGTAGTTGTTGATGATTCGTCATCAGCTGATGATGACGGTCTTCTAGAGCATGGTACTCACTGTGAAGTTGATACACGCATTGATGTAAAGCTATGAATATACTATTTACATTAAACGATGCAGGGAAAGATGAAGATGCAGGGGGGGTGGGGAAGGGGAAGGGAGTTGTGAATGCTGTGGAATCAAGTGGTGAGGTAGGTGGAGGGGGTATGGGAGATTGAGGTTGTGTGGGGTGTGGGAGTGGTGCTGTGGCTGGTGATGTCTCCATTGTGTCGAAGGTGTGTGTGACTATGAAGATGGGAACAGTGGGTGGGGTGGATGTGATATTTGTGAAGAGTGTTGTGTAGGTGGGCATGGTAACTCCTCCGAATTGGATGCCGGGAGAGAGAGGGATTCCCATGACGACTGTGGTAATGGCAAAAATAGGTGTGGTAGTGCCAGGTGGTGAGGTGACATGTGTAGTGAGAGGTGAGGTGGGTGGTGAGAGTGGTTCCTCCTGATGTTCTTCTGTTTGTGTGTGGCCTCCTGGTTCTGATACATTGATGTGTATTTGTTTGCCAGATCGCATGGGACGGGTAGGCACCCGCTTCTCAAATCGATTAATATAAGTCATGGCTGCATGAACAGCCTCATCTAAGCCCACTGCGTCAGCGTGCAAGTTCATTGATTCGATGAACATGTCATCCACACCTTCCTCAGCTAACATTTGACTCATAATCATCTTTCCTGTTTCGAGCGACAGTTTGTGTTGCTCTTGGACCCGCTTCATGGTTTCGTATAATCTTTTTATTTGGGCTGAGTATGCCGGGGCACTGGTTAGTTCTGAAAGTTCTTCATATTCTTGATCATACTCTTCGTGTGCCTCTTGTTCTTCTGTCTCTTCTTCATCGTCTTCTACTTCTACTACTCCCGGTTGGGTCGGGGCTGAGGTGGTAGTCGTGGGTTGTTGTCCTTGGGTCTGCTCTGCTTCTGTCTCCAGGTTAGCTTCATTGATCAATCGGGCGATTTCTTCATCTGTTAGATGAGCAAGGGTGTAACTTTGAGAGAACTCCGAGTCTGCTGGAATAGGAGAAAACACCAGGTTGGGTCCTTCTGCACTTGTTCTGGGTAGGCGAATGGTGAATGGTTGGGCACGCCTCGTTTGTGAAGGAGTCACCTCGGGTGTGGTAGTGGCTCCCCTTGGTTGAGCGCATGGTAATTGAACTCCCCCCCTCATTTTCTTCGATGGAGGACCCGCTGTTGATAGTCATCTTTGGAACTCTTGAGCCCTCGACCATACTAGTGCTCTTTGGATGGGCACGTCGTACGCTAAGCACCTGTAAATTATTCTTGTGAGAGCACAGCATCCATGAAGTACATTTTTCTGTTTCTTATTCCACCGTTGATGGGCTAGGTGTATTTGATCGATGACCTAGTGCGGTATGTTGATGGTGAGATTCTCTGTCTCCGCCAAGTACAAACTGAACCATATCTTTTTTGGTGGCATAGTGAATCGTTCTTGTGGGGGAAAAGCAAAATGTTGCATAATAGTTCCTAAGTGGAGAGCAATGGTAGGTGTCATTGCCACCATGTCCTTCAATTTGTTGAGGTCTTTATGCTTCATCCTGCCTGGAACCATCGTTTCTTTCTCAGTGGGAATATGCATTCCTTGCATGTTCAATGCTGCTCTTACCAGATTGAGGGTCAGTTTGAATCTCTTGAGTTTGTGGCCTGGCAATAGTGAGGGTAGCACAAAAGTGCTATCGCCTCCCTTGGCTCTGCTAGGAGTGATAGTACTGATAAAATAGGAGCAGTGAAGGAAATCTAGCTTAGGCAAATGTGCTCTGAAGTAGTTATCCAATCCCCCTTTGGTCCAAACTAATCGCATTACCTCTACATTCTGATATTTTTTTCAAATTCACCAGTGAAAAAATGATAACGTCCCCATTTTCCATTGAATTCAATTTCTGCTTCCCAGAAATAGGTGCCATCACCCAACGGCCCTGCGACATCACTAAACCAATGAGCATGTTTCCGCACTTGAGAAGTGTGTCCCTGAGGAGGGTTTTGAATAGGGAGAACATGCACCGGTTGAAGTTCTTGAGGCCTTTCGGTGAGTGGTGGCTCCAGGAGGAGGGTTTCAATGTCCACAATCTGTGCGCTAGACCCTGCCTGGGAACTGGTGCCTCCTGCTTCTGCCATTGTTATTGCTTGCTTACTGATTCTGTGAGAATATAGATCATGTGTTAATATTGTAATGGACAAGATAGAACACTTTTTGTCCTCCGTTACAACATTATCATGGGGTAAGTAATGGGTTAGTGGGTCAGTGAGTGCCCGATGACTGTGTGTGTAGTTAATTAATGGATAGTCCTAGGAGCTAGATGGAAAGATACAGTGTATGAGTGATGTAGTTAGAAAGTGGAGATGAATTTAGAAATGGGGGTCGGGGGGTTTATTACAAGTCTTAGGTTGCCAAACACAATGGATAGCTTTCGGTTTTGGTTTTGTGGAGACTCTGGAGGGTTTTATGAGTAATTCTGCTTGGGGATGATGCGTTTTTGGGACCCATTTACAAGTGAGGCTGTGCGTGCTTCTGGGCCACTGTGTGTTCGTGCGTATTAAACAAGAGTGGGTAACGGCTCCTTGAGTGAGTAAATCCTGTCATGTATGATGTGATTTGTGCGGGATTATTTGAGCCCGCAAGCAAGCCTTAGGCACCCAAATTTGTCTTGATTGTGGGCCCACCTTCATCGACTTCTTGGGTACCCAAATAGATTTCATTTTTCCAAAAGAAGTTTTGGAAGTCTTCTTATTAGTATCATGTCGCTGATTACTAATAGGCAGTTGAGATGATTGTTGTCGATTGACTGTAATAGGTTGCTCGCCTTTTTGCACCCATAATTGTTTCAATGGCTCAGTCATTCTGCTTCGCACGTTCTTCTGGCCTCCTGCATAGGTAGTCTTCAATGATTGATCTGCCTTTGGTTGCTGCCTCCCTCTGGCCTTTGAAAAAGAAGGGAGTTCCGTTGAGTCCTTGACCTCTTTATTGAGATCACCATTCCTCTGCATCACATAGCTTTGGACAAGAACAACATGGTCAACTTCATGTGTATCCCTAGAAGGACCAGGAATCTGTGCCTTTTCTAGTTCCTTGAGTGCTCCATTATCTAACTCAACTGTAATTCGACTCTGATTCACCCATACCTGAAGAAGTCCACTTCTTAGGTTTAAAATTGTCATTGGAACGTCTTGAATGGAGAGGGGAAGTTCCACCTCGCCCATGCAAGGGGTTTCCACACCTCCCAATCCTATGAGATATGCTTCTATAGGATTGACTTTTAATTTCATTCTCAACAGTAAGAATGTCTCACCGCACTAGTGGCTGCACCTGATTCAATTAATGCCCGCACAGTTTTTGCACTAACTCCTTGTCCTATCTCTAAAGTCACAAAAGGACGTCGATCTATTATCCTTTGGGAACTTATTCCTGAGACTTCACACATTGCCACATGATATCCTGGATCCTCATAGGCCCCTGTCCTAAGTTGATCCCTACCTTGCCGTCTCAACTTCATCTTTCTGATGCGTTCTAAAGCTTCTGTTTGAGCTTCTTCTCGAACTCGTTTTTCTTCTTCTTTGCGTTTCTTAGCAGTGTTGAGTCGACTTAGCATTTCTTCTGTGAGAGGTTCTTGATACAACTTGACTCTGCACCCGCTGATGTAGCTAGGGAGAATATTGCCTTCTAAAGTGGCCAGTTGTACTGCTCCACTAGTTGAAATCCTGTTTATGATCATGGGTCCGTAACCACATTTTTCTAGCTTTCTCGCATGTTGTTTCAGAGTATAGACTAATACTAGGTCTCTGGCCTTTAATCCTTTATCCTTAACATGGGCATCAAAGTACGCCTTCTGTCGTTTCTTAGCTGCATATATTCCTGCTGCAGCTCTTAGTCTGGTTTCACCTAATCGTTCAAGGTCAAAAATTCTCGAAGAGAGTTCATGGCCCGTCCACTCATGTTTCTGTGCTACTCTCAGTGTGGGGATCAAGAAGTCCAAAGGTAGCACATCATTTTGGCCAAATACCATCTGAAAGGGTGTGGCTTGGAGTACCATTTTATAGGCCACTCGGTATGCCCAAACAGCATGGTGTAGCTGTTTGTCCCAATCAGAGCGTTTATTATTCACCAATGTGGTAAGCACATTGCATAGAATCTTGTTTGTGCTTTCTGCCTGGCCATTAGCTTGTGGGTGATAGGGGGCAGACTTCTTATGTACTACCAAGAACTCTTGGAGCATATTTTCAATAACTTCATTCAAGAAGTGAGTGCGTCTATCACTAACTAGCCCTATAGGTAGCCCATATCTAGTGAACACATTCTCAAATAAGAACTTAGCTATTGTTTGTGCATCGTTCTTTGTGGTAGCTTTTACTTCTACCCACTTGGTTAGATAATCCGTGGCCACAATGATATATTCAGCATGAGAACCCTTAGCTGGGGGATTAATAGGACCGACAAAGTCTATTCCCCACTTAGAGAATGCACGTCCACCCATCATAGGTTTCAGTGGCATCTCATCTTTGCGTATAGGATACTGAGTTCTCTGACAAACATCACATCGTTTCACATAGGTATGTGCATCCATGTGAAGGGTCGGCCACCAGAAGCCCGCAAATAGTATTGCCTTGATCACCCGATCTGGTCCAAAGTGTCCTCCTGCTACACCTTGGTGAGCAGTTTCCAAGATCTTGAGATATTCACTCTCATGGACGCATAGTCTCAGGTAACCATCTTTACCACGCTTGTATAGATTATCACCAATGAGTGAGTACTCTAGGGCTTCTTGCTCTAAACTTCTTTTCCTAGCCAAAGTCATATCTGGAGGAAATGTTTTTGTCCTTAGAAAGGCCACTAATGGTTCACTCCAATCTGGCACTATGGACACTTGATAAAGAGTGGCATGTTCCACCGGTGGTTTAGTGCAGCAGATTGGGCATTCCTTGCATAACTTTTGGACATCAGCTTCCATAGTCGGCCAATGCACTCCGAGTCTCCTTAGTGTCTGTAGGGTTCGTTGTTTTGAGTAGTGTTGCTCTAATGCACCTACATGTGCCAATTGCAACCATTTAGCGTACTCATCCTCTTCCACACAACAAGCCAATATCCCTTGGTCTGTTTGTTTGTACATGCTTCCTGCCATGATGTGGTACTTCTAGGCTCTTACTACCTCTCTACCTTGAGTGTTTATGACTGGGTGGTTAGGTCCGTATGTCAGTACTGGCACTAATGGCTTAGCCCATTGAGGTACAACTTCCAAATTAAACAAGTAAGCATCAAGAAGGTCATCTGATACTCCTTGTGCGGCTTCTCCCGATGTGAGCCTAGAGAGATGGTCTGCTCGCAAGTGGGTCTTACCTTTCCTTACCACAACTTCAAAATCGTATTCCATTAGCAAGAGAAACCATCTTACTAATCTACCTGTATTTCATGGCTTGTTTACGAGATATAGCAGTGCCTGATGGTCAGTAAAAAATTTAAACTTATTTGCAAGCAAATAATGTCTAAACTTTTTAACTGCATATACCATGCCTAGTCCTTCTCTCTCAGTAGTGGTATAATTTCGTTCAGCTGCATTCAATTGTCTGCTAGCATAGGCAATTGGAAGATCCATATTACCTTCACTTGTAGGTTGTGCAAGTACACATCCAATAGCATAATTAGATGCATCAACATGAACATGAAAAGGCTTATTCCAATCTGGATTGGTGCTGAACACAATCTTCTTTTAAGCTCATTGAAGGAGTTTTCACATTCATCGGTCCACTCAAAGTTAGTCAAAAGTCCATACAGAGGCTTTGCTATGATGGCGTACATGTGTATAAACCGTTGGTAATAACCACAATGCCCCATGAAAGCTTGTACTTCCTTGACATTCTTTGGCCTAGGTAGCTCTGCTATGGCTCTCACTTTCTCTTCATCAGTGGATATGCCATTCTTTGACACTATGTGTCCTAGAATCTTGCCTTGCCTTACCATAAAAACACACTTTTTTGGGTTCAGGCAGACTTGATAGTCTCTGCATTTGTCAAAGATTTGTCCAAGTTCTGGTATATGGGTCTGTTTAATGTTGGAATGAGCGCAGAGGTCATCAACATAGACTTCCAAATTCTTCCTCAAGAACTCTTTAAACACGTGGCACATCAGTCTCTGAAAGGTTGCAGGAGCATTGGTGAGCCCAAATGGCATTACACGAAAGGCAAATATACCCCACTCTGTGGCAAAGGTTGTCTTATGCTGATCTTCTGGAGCTATGGCTACTTGATTGTAGCCCGAAAATCCATCAAGGAAGCTGTACACTTCCTTGCCTGCTACTCTTTCTAAGAGATGTTCTGTGATAGGAAGCGGATAGTCATCTCAAATTGTGGCTGCATTGACCTTCTTCAAGTTAATGCATACACACAGCTTTCCATTTTTCTTGGGCACCACAACGATGGGGGATACCCACTCAGTGTGTTCAATTTCATAGATGAAACTAGCTTCTACCAGTCTATCTATCTCCTCCTTGATCTTAGCAGCATAATTATCATTATATGTGTATGGCTTTTGCTTAGAAGGTTTGGCATCTGAGGTCATGGGGATAGTGTGTGAGCATATGTCTGGATCAACACCCTTCAAATCCTTGTAACTCCAAGCGAATACATCTCTGTATTCTCTTAGCAAGGCTATCAATTCATGCTCTTCGTCTTCCATCAGGTCATGGCCTATGTACGTGCATCTCTCCTCTCCTTCTTCCACAGCTACCACAATTCTCTTGGTGGTTTCTTTGCTATCATAGGCCTCTCCTGATTGCGCCTCTCGTTTAGGCATTCTTACCATGACTCTCCTGTCGTCTATCTCATACTTTTTAAAGTTTTCAGGGACCTCAAACAAAGATTCTTCCTCTTCTGGTGTGACTTCCCTCTTCTTTCTTTTCTTTCCTTCTTCCTTCGGGGTCACATGTGTGGCTAGCCTTACATCATTTGTAAGCTCTCCATACCTCTGGGGTTGAAATTCTACTTCATAGAAGTATTCTTCATCTGATGCAGAAGGTGGGTCCATGATGATTGACTCTAGATCGGAGTCACTTGCATCCTCAAATGAATCAGGGCTAGGTTCACACTCTTCCAACACTGCCTCTCCCATGATCGGCTCTATGGAGAAGACTGAAATGTCATAGCCATCCTCGTCACAGTCAGGTGTCCATTGTTCTTCATTGATGGCTACATCCATTGTTGCTAAAATTTCTGCCCAGCCATGGGGTTCAAATTCTTCATCAGGAAATACTACAGGTGCATAGGTTGGGTCTTGAATGGATCTATGTGTTTCTTTTGCACCTGTCTCTCTGGCTTTTTCTCTCTTCTCCTCTTCTACTGCCACTTTACACATCAATAAGTGAGTGTCTTCATGCATCCATGAGGATCCTGATCCTATGGAATGCACAGACTCCGTATCATCTTTGGCTCTATGGATGGGGTTCCATTGGATGGGGGGTACATCTCTATGAGAGTAATCTTTGAGATTGACTTTGGTCGTAACACCTAAATGTTGCAAGTACAAGGAATTGGTTCCCCAATCCTGTACTACTTGCAACTGTCGCATGAATGGTCTTCCCAAAATCATCTCATAGGCATGATTTTTGCTGAAGTCACATATAGCAAATGTGTGCTCAAACTCTACAATACAAGTAGTGAGAGTTATTCCTTCAAGTAGTCCTAAAGGCCTCTCTATGTGACCATCAGCCATCTGCAATTTCATCCTCGTGGGCCTGAGTGCTGGCTTGCCCCACCGCTTCCATAGGGAAGTGGTAGCAATAGCAACTCCTGCACCAGAGTCGAGAATTGCCTTGGTTGTGTACCCCTGATGGGTAATGGGAAGATAGGTGTTTCCTTCTTCTCCTTCACTCATATCTCCTATCTTGTCCAAAGGTATCTCTAGCACTGTCCTATGAGAACCTACCTAGGAACGAGGTTTTGCTATCTCTGGTACTTGTTTGGCTACATGTTTCCATAACTCTGGCCTAACTTTGAGTAGCTCTTATAAAGTGAGGTTGCACTGTACTTTAGTGTTTTTCACTACTTCCGTATTCCTAGGTATGACTGAGTCTTCGTTTCTTACCATGACTGTGGGTGCTCTCACAGAAGTAGACTTGACTTCCCATGGGCCTGTGAAGTGGGGTAATTCATGTAAAGAATTAGACTCAAAGTCTAATCTTGCTTGAGACTGGGTGCTCTCCTGCTCTCCATAAATGGATGGAATATCTTGTGGGAATTGATCATGTGCATCGTCCACAAGTTCAATGGGAGGAGGGACTTCACTTTCTTTAGCCCATTTGTCTTCTTGAATCTCTCGTAAGAATTCTGGAGTGAACCTATTCATAGAAGATGAGGTGTTTGGTCTAGTGGAATTGGGCACATAAGCTTCCTGTGGGAGATGGCTTATGTTTTTGCTTGCCTCCTCTCTTTCTTGATTTTTTTCTTCCTTGGCAGATCTTGCAATTATACTCTCTAACTTCTCTAGGAGTCCATCCAAGTGCAATTGTGTCTTAGCTGAGCCTGAGTAGTTGAAAAGGCGACTGGCTTCAAACATGGTCTGAGCCAATGCTACCATTTTCGCACACAGCTTGGTTCTCTCTATCTCTAGGTCAGCTCTAGGGTAGCACTTCTCATGATCCATCACATTTGGCCCTTCTTGGATTCTCGCCTGATATGCTTTAAGCATCATGTCTATGTCTTCAGGAGTGGAGTCAGCTAACACTGATCCTACTCTAGGGGGTGGTGGGATGGTCTGAGGTGGGTGGACAGATGGTGGGTTAGATGGTGATGGAAGTGAGGGTGGTGGTTGTATGTGAGAGTTCGTTTGAGAGGTGAGCTCAATGATTTTGGATTTTGTTTCTCTTATGCTTTCTTCTAAGTCGCTCACCTTTTTTAGACCATTGTCTTTTCATTCTTTCTCGACTATCCCTCCAGGCTCTCGATCGTTTCTTGGCTATGCTCTCAGTTTCACTAACCTCTGGGCTCTTTTCCTGGCCTACACCTGGGTTCTGCTGTAAGGCTTGGGCTCTAGTGACCACTTGTACCGGTGCAGTGGACGTCACACTTCCTGTAGAGTCTACTACCAACCCAATAACGTTAATTGGAGTTATTTTTGGCATATTATTGGGATTCTTAGGGCAATCTCGTAAGAGATGCTCCTTCCCGCAGTCTTGACAAAAGCCTCGTATTGTTATTGACTGGGGTTGTGTAGGTGGAGGTAAGGGGTAATCACGAATGAGGTGATCTCCCTGACATCTATAGCATGGTCCTCTAGGGAATGGGGGTCTTACCTACCTAGGTTGGGGTCTAGAGTAAGGGTTTATGTACATTACATTTGTGTACTCTGGCTCCCAACTAGGTTCACCTAGTTCTTCACTGTAGTAGGACTCACCATGTTCAGGAGATTGCATGTAGTAAGCCTGGGGACTATCAATATGTGTAGAATCAAAGTTATGATCACTTGGGTCACTTTCTGATAGCAGTGGTGTTACTGGCACTATAGCTCTATTCAAATTTTCCTCAGTTGCTGCATACTTTACAGGAATCACATTAGCTGCGGTTGGGGGTTGTTGAGCTAACACAGGCTGTGGCCTTTGTTGGTTCTAGTAGGGTTGTTGATAGGGTTGCTGCAATCTACCATATTGTTGTGGGGGGTACTGGTTCTGGTTACTTCCCTGTTGTGGATAGGGCTGAGGGTAGGTTTGTCTAACTGCTTGCTTATTGTATGGGCAATCTTGTGCTGTGTGATTTGTGTATCTCCGCTCTATGGTGCAATATTGGCTGCTAGGATTCACTTGGGGTTGAGCCATGATGGGGCATGCATTCGCCATATGGTCACCACCGCAAGTATAACACCTTTTTACTAGGGCAAATCTAGGAATTTGTTTGCTAGAGACACCTAGTTTTTTAGCTACTTTCTCCGCAAGTTCCTCAATTGATGTGGATTGTGAGGAAGAGAGGCTAGAGGCACTATCTGAATCTTTGTAGATTTTTGAAAGCTCTAGCTCCTCCCCTAGGTTATCCTCAATGTCAATGCACATGCGTACACACTCTTCTATAGTCCTAGGGTCCTTCAAGTACACATAGGATCGCAACTTTGTACTTAGCAATCCATCCAAGAATAAAGCCACTTGTTTGGCAGGTGTGGGTAACTCAGGAACAAGGCATCTCTCAAGATATTGCCTAAATCTCCTTCCTGCAAGTCTCACAGTCTCTTGGGGGGTCTGCTTGAAGCTGTAGATTAATGAGGAAGTATTATGCCTTATGCGACTCTTAGAGAATTCGGTGATTAAAGCCTCTAAGAGTTGGTCTATGCTCTTGAACTGTCTCTCGTTCATTGGTTGAAACCACGTAAGGGCTGTGTTCCTAAGTGTTAGACCAAAGGCATTATACTGCGTGAATAGGTCCTCAACTTGTTCAGCTCTCAAGACTTGCCTAAATTCGGCCACATGATCATATGGGTCTCCTGTGCCATCGAAGTGATTCTTCATGGACTTAACTAACTGAGTCGGTCTCAGAATCCTGGCGTGTTCCCTAGGCCTCGGCAGAGGGAAATCATCAGCATTCCTTTGATTCCTTGGGGCTCTAAATCCTTCAGGCTCCACTCTATTTGTTTCCGTTCTCGTTCTATCTCTTCCCGCTGAGTTGGCAAAGCTTACCTCCGGTCTATCTCTATGTCTGTCTCTTTGAATTCCATGAGCTTGGGATGTTCCAGCTCCTGGGTGACCAAAGGACACATTCGATCTTGGTTGGGGGAAAATAAATTCACCTTTCCAAGTGTAAGCATGCCTATCATTTTCTGTAACCCCAAAGATCCTCTATGAAGAGTGATCTAAGTAGGTCACTCTACCTGGGCTATCAGGATCTTTGAACTCATATATCATGATGGTTCCTACCTCACTCGGTTGATTAGGTCTATATCTCCAAAAGGCTTCATCAGTCTCTCGGTTCAGGAGTAGATCTATGCTCTTATTGTCTTGGGGAATCCACTCTGGAGTGATAATCCTAGTGAACTAAACTTTGTGCTAAGATGGTGGAATTGGCTCAAATCATGTTTGAAGCCAGTCGGCTCTTTAACTGCTCTAGTTCAGCCAGGACTCAATTACATTTTGATGGACTATTAGAAAAATTGGAGAGGCTAATTGCAAAATCTGAAAAGGACCCTGACTCTCAAGGTCAGGACAAGGCCAGTGGAAGAATGAGCATTCCTCCCAAGGGTGCTCATGTGCCTAATTCCACTGAACTAGACACCACTTCTTCTATGAATCGATATTCCCAAGAATTTCTAAGAGAAATTCAAGAAGAGAAATGGGCAAAAGAAAGTGAAAATCCTCCTCCTATTGAACTTGCGGATGACTTACACGACCAATTCCCACAAGACATTCCCTCCATCTATGGAGAACAAGAGGATGCCCCATCAAGTGAAGGATTAGACTTCGAGTCTAATTCCTTGCAGGAAATGGCTCAGTTCACAGGCCCATGGGAAGCAAAATCTACCTATATGAGGGCACCCACGATCCTGGTAAGAAAGGAAAATTTAGTCATACCTAGGAATACGGAGGTAGTGAAAAATACCAAAGTCCAATGCAACCTCACTTTAGAGGAGCTACTCAAGGTTAAGCCAGAATTGTGGAAACACATAGCCAAATAAGTGCCAAAAGTAGCCAAACCTTGTTCTCAGGTAGGATATAGAACCGTGCCAGAAATACCTTTGGACAAGATAGGGGACATGAGCGAAGGAGAAGAAGGAAACACCTATCTTCCCATTACCCATGAAGGTTACACCACCAAGGCAATTTTGGACTTAGGTGCAGGAGTTGCAATTGCTACAACTTCCCTATGGAAGCGTTGGGGGAAGCCAGCACTCATGGCAACAAGAATGAAGTTGCAAATGGCTGATGGTCATATAGAGAGACCCTTGGGATTGCTAGAGGGAATAACTCTCACCACTTGTGGGATAGAGTTCGAGCACACCTTTGTTATATGTAACTTTAGCAAAAACCAGGCCTATGAGATGATTCTGGGAAGGCCATTCCTAAGACAATTGCAAGTAGTACAGGACTGGGGAACCAATTCTTTGTATTTGCAACACTTATGCATCACAACCAAAGTCAATCTCAAGGATTACTCCCATAGAGAAGTGCCCCCTATATAGTGGAATCCTATCCATAGAGCTATAGATGATACAGATGATACAGATTCGGTGCACTCCATAGGATCAGGACCCTCATGGATGCATGAAGACACTCACTTGTGGATGTGTAAGGTGGCAGAAGAAGAAGAGAAAAGAGAAAAAGATAGAGAGGTAGGTGCGAAGGAAACTCACAGATCAATACGAGACCCAGCCTATGCACCTCTAGTATTTCCAGATGAAGAGTTTGAACATCATAGTTGGGCAGAAATTTTAGCAACAATGGATGTAGCCATCAATGAAGAACAATGGGCACCCCACTGTGACGAGGATGGCTATGATATTTCAATCTTCACAATAGAGCCAATCATGTGTGATTCGGTTATTGAAGAATGTGAACCTAGCACTGATGCATTCGAAGAAGCAAGTGACTCTGATCTAGAGTCAATTATTATGGACCCACCTTTTGCATCAGATGAGGAATATTTCTACAAAGTAGAAGCTCACCCTCAAAGACACAAAGAAATTACGAATGATGTGAGATTAATCATCCAGATAACCACCAAGAGTGAAGACAAAAAAGAAATAAGAGAGAAGCATAGCAGTAGAGGAAGAATCGTTGTTTGAGGTCCCTAAAAATTTCAAGAAGTATGAAGTAGAAGATAGGAGAGTCATGATAAGGATGCCTAAACATGAAGCACGAGCACGAGAGGCATATGATAACAAAGAGAAAACTAAGAGAATCATTGTGAGCATAGAGGAAGGTTAAGAACGATGCATGTATATAGGACACAACCTAAGTGAAGATGAGGAGCAAGAGTTGATAGCCTTGCTAAGAGAATATAGAAATGTATTCGCATGTTGTTACAAGGACTTGAAAGGATTAGACCCTAACATATGCACACATACAATTTCCATGACTTCGGATGCCAAACCCTCTAAGCAGAAGCCATACACCTATAATGATAATTATGCTGCCAAGATCAAGGAAGAGATAGATCGCTTGGTTGAAGCTAGATTTATCTATGAAATCGAGCACAACACTCAATGGGCGTCCCCCATTGTAGTGGTGCCCAAGAAGAATGCAAGTTATGTATATGCATTAACTTGAAGAAGGTTAATGTAGCCACTATCAGAGATATTTATCGGCTTCCTATCACTAAGCATCTATTAGAAAGAGTAGCATGCAAGGAAGTGGGCAGCTTCCTGGATGGGTTCTGTGGTTACAATCAAGTAGCCATTGCACTAGAAGATCAGCATAAGATGGCTTTTGCCACAGAGTGGGGCATATTTGCTTTTCGAGTAATGCCATTTGGCCTAGCCAATGCACCCGCTACCTTTCAGAGGTTGATGTGTCATGTCTTCAAAGAGTTCTTGAGGAAGAACTTGGAAGTCTATGTGGATGACCTCTGTGCTCATTCTAACATTAGGCAGACCCATATCCCCGAGCTAAGAGCTATCTTTCATAAATGCAGAGAATATCAAGTCTGCTTGAACCCAAAAAAGTTTGTTTTTATGGTCAGGCAAGGCAAGATTCTAGGACACATAGTGCTATTAGGATCTTGCTCACACGCACACAGAGGTTGCAAACACAAAAAACACATAGAAAAATAGAGACGCCAAGAGACAAAACTGAATGCAGTATTGGGATGCGCTCTGTTTCGACAGTTCACAAAGTGCATGTATTTATAGAAATTTTTTATTACATCGAAAAGGGTGGTTACATGAGAGAGGCTTCGAAAAGCATGCATGAAACTAAAAGTTGGTGACTTTCGTAGAAAGCCTTTTTTTTTTTAATGTAAAAAAATGTGGTCTACAATGACCCTTATTCTAACCACTATTTTTCTAACTATTTCTAACAATAGAACCTTCTATGCAGATTTATTTACAAACCAAATTATAAATTGTATTTATTGATGTTCAGCCTAAAGTCGGATTATTGATGTCCCCTTTCACACTTTCATGCCCTCACGAACCTTCAACTGCTATATCAAAAACACCAAAAACACATTAGTAAATTAACACTCCAACAATGCATTTATTCAACATATTCCATAAGGTATTACATGCCCCTCAGTTGAAAAAATAGATAACCTCAGTTGATAAAGAAAAATAAACATGGATGGCCAGTCACGTGTTCCATCACCGAATGAAAATAAGCATGTTTCATGTTAAAAAAACATGCATGGGAATGTTCATGGAGGAATTACATTAATGTGTTTGTGTATGATATGCAGAAATTAAGTGGCATAATGAGGTGTTAATTGTGTTTTATGTATCCATTGACATTCTTTAATAGAGTGATTTTTGTACTTAACCAAATATCGATGGTATTGAGTACCTGTGCCTGTAGTAGTGACATCATGATCAGTTATTTTCTCAGGAACCAAGATTTCATATTGTTCTTCAATCAAAGGAGGGTCATCAAGAAGTGGAGTGAGTGGTAAAGTTCCTTTAAATGGTTTAAGTAAACTAATATGAAAAGAGTTATGTATACTCCAATGAGATGGTATATCTAATCTAAGTGAATTATAATTAATGTTTTCTATAATGTGAAACGGTCTATAATAGCATGGTGCAAGTTTAATTTTAGGATGCTGCAAAATATTTTTGAGACATCTTTTAATGGTGCGCAACCACACACGATCATTTTCCTTGAATTCCTTAGCTAATCGTTTTGTACTGATATTATGTGTGTAGCACTCTTGGCTTTTCCTAATGTGCTCGTGAACATTGTGAAGTATAGAAATGTTATCTTGAGCAATAGAATCAGCCATCGAAAGGTTGGTTTGAGTGTGTGACATGGGAGTGGGAAGCTTTTTACCATAAACAATTTCAAAAGGTGCACGACCAGTGGTGGTGTGTGTGGTGTTATTGTAAGCAAAATGAAGCAATGGAAACTTTTCATCCCAATTAGTGGGACTATCTAATGAATAACAACGCAATAAATCAAGAATAGTACTATTTGTAGCTTCACTTTGTCCATTACTTTCGGGATGAAATGTTGAGCTAAAATCTATTTTAGAACCAAAATGTTGAAATAAGGCAACCCAAAAATGATTACAAAAACTAACATCAAATATGCATATTTACTAAACCTATCAACTATTGTCCAAATCATATCATTATGTGATGAAGTGATGGGAAGACTTGTGATAAAATCCATAGAAATCTGTTCCCATGGTTTTTTCAGAATGGGAAGTGGCATTAATAATCCAAATGGCTTACCATGATGACATTTTACACGCTGACACACAATGCATTGAGAAACATAATGTGCAATATCTTTTTCCATGTGTGGCCAAAAGAAGAAATCTTTGCAGGCACAAATGGTGCTTTGTATGCCTCTATGTCCCATTTAAGATGGTTCATGCATTTCTTTGATGACAAAATCTTTAAAATCTTGAGTTATGCATAATCCATGTTGAAAATAAAGAAAACCATTATGAAATGTATAATGTTCATCAGATAAAGATGCACCATTGTTGAAGTCATGCCATGCACGTTAAAAATACAAATCAGATGCATAAGTGGAAACCATTTCTTAAAAAGAATGTACTTAGATGGTAGAAATATTATGCAAAACAACAGAATTTGAAGGAAATCGGCGAAGAGCATCAACTACAACATTAGCTTTACCAGGTTGATATTGGATCATGGATTGGAAATTTTGAATGAATGATGCCCATTTAAGATGGCGATCAGAGATTAAGGGCTGATTTAATAAATGCTTAATAGCCTGTTGATCAGTTTTGATTAAGACCTCAGAGCCCATAAGAGAGTGTTTCCAAATTTGCAAAGCATGCACAACTACTAACAATTCTTTATCATATGTACTATAATTCTTTTATGAGGGTTTAAGCTTCCTACTCTCAAATGCAATAGGATGATCATTTTGCATTAAAACTGCACCTATCCCTGAACCACTAGCATCAGTAACAACATGGAAGGGTTGTGAAAAATCAAGTAATTGTAAAACAAGTGCATGTGAAAGTGCATATTTGAGTTTTTCAAAGGACTGTTGTTGGGTAAGTCCCCATGCAAATTTCTTTTTTTTCAATAAAAAGGTAAGGGGAAATGCTAAATAAAAAAAAATTCGAACAAATTTCCTATAGAAACTAGCCAACCCAAGAAAAGAACGAATATCATTGATTGATTGTGGTGTATGCCATTCTACTATAACTTTAATCTTTTTTGGATCCACATGCACACCTTCACTGGAAATAATATGTCCTAGATATTCTAGCTTACATTGAAAGAAGTAACTCTTTTCCGGATTAGCGTAGAGTGTGTTCTCTCATAGTAAATGAAAAACTGTTTTAAGATGCTTCTCATGCTCACTATCATTCTTACTATAAACAAGTATATCGTTGAAAAATACAAGAACAAAAGCTTGGAAATCAAGAAAAATCTTATTCATCATTCGTGCCAATGTAGCAGGGGCATTGGTAAGTCCAAAGGGCATTACCATAAATTCATAATGGCTTGTTTGAGTTCTAAATGCAGTCTTAAAAATATCACTTTGCATCATACGAATCTGATGGTGTCCTGATTTTAGATCAATTTTACTAAAGACACGAGCTGCTCGTAATTTATCTAAAAGATCATCTATTCAAGGAATGGGGTATCTATTCTTTATTGTAATCTTGTTAAGGGATCTATAATCAATGCACATTCAATAAGTTCTATTCTTCTTCTCTACTAAGAGAACTGGTGCTCCAAATGGGGAAGAACTAGGCCTTATAAGTCCTTTCTGTAGTAGGTCTTTTACTTGGTTTTCTATTTCCTTTTGGTGTAGTGGGCCATGTCTATAAGGTGCTTTATGAGGAGGACAATTACTAGGGACTAAGTCTATGCTATGGTCAAAGGATCCTCAAGATGGTGGTAGTTCAGAGGGATACTCAGACATAAAACAGTCCTTATAAGTAGTCATGAAAGGTTTATGTGCACCAGGAAGTGTATGAGTATAATCATTGATGACATTGACAAAGACAATGCATGAATTGAATCCTTTCCTAAATGCACATTTTACTTGAGTATGACTAATCAATGGAAATGGCTGGAAATCATGTCGTGCAGAAAAAGTAATAATTTGACATTTAAATTCAAAGTTAAAGATATGTGTATGGTAGTCAATGTGTGGGTTATAGTGATGACAAAAAGGCATACCTAGTATAACATCATAAGATTGCAAAGGTGCAATTAAAAATGTTCGTGAATCAACATATGGGCCTATGCTAATTGTAACATCTTGCACTTCTCATGTTACATTATAATGATTACCTTGAAATGCAGCTTTTACTTTATACAAAGAAGTAAACGTTCTGAATTTAAGTTCTTGTACTAATAAATGTGAAATGAAGTCATGTGAACTACCATCGTCATGTAAAATTTTAATGAGTTTTTTGTTTATAGTACCTTGCATGCAAAGTAGAGAATGAAGAGAGATATCATTACCCAAGGTACTTAAGTCTTTCTCCAATGATTCCTTTGTCCAAAGAGGACGAATTTCTTCATTATGGGCCTCCATGTTATGTAATTGCGCTGCAGTGGTTTTCATGTTAAGAGGTCGCAACCGCCACTTCATTTTTGTATGTCTAGGTTTACCACAATTCTAGCAGGTGATTTGTGATCGGTTCTGTTGGGCATCCATCACTGAAGTTTGTACGGTAGGTGGTTTGGTAGGTTGGAGAGATGAAGCAACAGGTGCAGTTGAGTAATTGAATTGCAGTGGACGAGGAAAAATAGGGTAAGATGGGGCATTAAAATTATGTTTCATGGGAAGATTTGGTTTAACAAAAAGTGGTCTTTGATGTGGTTCTTGTAGACGGAGTGACTTGGTTATGGACTTGAATTATTTCTCTGTATCATAGGCAAAAGATATAGCCTCGTTGAGGGTTTTCGGTCATAAAGTGTGAAGCTTAGCTTGTATTCCCACCTCCAAACTATCTTCATATTTTCGTTGCAAGCTATCCTATGGTACATCTTCAAGCATTCGAACCAAAAGTAAATTTTGCCAAAACTGCTCCGTGTAGGTAGTAACCATATCTCCCTCCTTCCATGTAAGGTTCGCCCATGCACATCGAACAAGTAAATGGTATTGAGAAAGGCTTTATCTTGGAAAGCCTTCCACGTTGTTGGACGCTATGTACTATGTCATAGGACATTCCACCAAAGTTTAGCTTTTTCTACTAAATAGTTAGTGGCATATATGACATTTTCACTTTTAGCATATGTTTCATCAGTATAAAAATCATCAAACTGTGAAGGCCATAAAAGGATTAAAGGGCCATCCTTCTAGCCATCAAACCATAAAAATTGGTAATTCTTAATAGTAATCTTGGAATGTGTGCCATCCAACTGGGGCAGAGACAGTAGCTTTGACCACCCTCGTAAATTTGTCTTCATCAGTTTACATATTTTCAAGTATTTCGTCGAGTTGTTGGATCTCGTTCTAAGCGCCTCGTAATTCATGCCGCACGAGCTCTAGTTGTTGCTCGAGTGTTACCTCGGGTAGAGGTGATTCGCCAAAATCCTCCATGTTGTTCATAGGGCCCATGAGGATGTAAAGACAAAACGCTCTTGCTCGATATGTAAAAACAATTTTTTGAGTTTGTTTGAGTTAAAATGTAAAAGGAATGGTTGTTCTTGGGAATTGAAAAAGTAAGAAAGAGATGAAAGTTATGTTAAATATAAGAAAAGAGAAGTAGAGTGACAACACAAAGAGATAGTGTAGTGGTGAAACACTTCCCTTGTGTGGGTGAGGTTGTGGGTTCAAATCCTCCCACCTTGGTGAATATAAGACTCCTTATTGCCACTCATAAATTAAAATTGGTTCGTGCATAGCCAACGGCTGCCAATGGTCACCAAGGGAGCCTTGGGTGCCAAAGATGCCAAAGTAATGCCTTAGCTATGCCCAAGTTCTATGCCTTAGCCGATGCCTTGGAGTAAATGTAGGTGTAAATGTGGGTTTTGGTTCTGGAACTGGAACAGAAATAGAAACAGGAACCAAAACCGGAACTAGAACCGGAACTAGAACTGGAAACGGAAACAGAACTGAAACTGAAACAAAAATAGAAATAGAAACGGAAGCGGAAGCAAAAACCGAAATGCAAACAAAAACCAAAGCGGGAGCCGAAATCAAAACCGGATTGCGAACAGAGAACAGTGAAACAGAGATCAATTTGCCAAAATGAACAGAAAGAGATCCCTCCATAGTGATGGGTGCAAGGCTCTGATACCACTGTTATCAAGATCTTGCTGACATGCAATCAGAGGTTGCAAACATAGAAAACACACAGAAAAATAGAGACTCCAAGAGACGAAACCGAACGCAGTAATGGGTACAATCTCCTCCCATGCACTCTGTTTTGATAGTCCACAGAGTGCATGTATTTATAGGAATTTTTGATTACGTCGAAAAGAGTGGTTACATGAGAGCGGTTTTGAAAAGCATGCATGAAACTAAAAGTTGGTGACTTTCGTAGAAAGCCTTTTCTTTTAATATCAGAAATTGTGGTCTACAATGACCCTTATTCTATTTTTCTAACTATTTCTAACAATAGAACCTTCTACGTGGATTTATTTACAAACTAAATTATAAATCAGATTTATTGATGTCCGCCCTAAAGTTGGATTATTGATGTCCGCCCTTTCACACTTTCACGTCCTCACGAACCTTTAGTTGCTATATCAAAAACACCAAAAACACATTAATAGATTAATAAATTAACACTCCAACAATGCATTATTCAACATATTCCATAAGTTATAACACATAGTGTCAAAGAATGGCATATCCACGGATGAGGATAAAGTTAGAGCTATCGTAGAGCTACCTAGGCCAAAGAATGTCAAGGAAGTGCAAGCTTTCATAGGGCATTGCATCTATTACCAACATTTCATTCATATGTATGCGATCATTGCAAAGCCTCTATACGTCCTCTTGACTAACTTTGACTGGACTAAAGAATGTGAGAAATCCTTTAATGAGCTCAACAGAAGATTGTGTTCAGCACCAATCTTGACCACACCAAATTGGAACAAGCCATTCCATGCCCATGTGGATGCATCCAATTATGCTATTGGGTGTGTGCTTGCATAGCCAACTTGTGAAGGCAATATGGATCTTCCAATTGCTTATGCCAGTAGACATTTGAATGCAGCTGAAAAAAATTATACCACCACTGAATGAAAAGGATTAGGCATGGTATATGCGGTTAAGAAGTTTAGGCATTATTTGCTTGCAAATGAGTTTAAATTTTTTACAGACCATCAAGCCTTACTCTATCTAGTGAACAAACCATGCAATATGGGCAGATTAGTAAGATGGTTCCTCTTACTAATGGAATATGACTTTGAAGTTGTGGTTATAAAATGTCGAACTCACCTTCGGGTGGATCATCTTTCCTTCCTAATGCATATTTGTTCAACCTAGAAGTAGTGCCTGGATGGGCTAAAAATATAGTGCCTATTCTGACATTTGGACCTAACCATCTGGTATTGAGAACGAAAGACAAAGAAGTAGTGAGGACTCAAAAATATCACAATGGCAAGCAATGTATATAAGCACACCGATCAAGGCATACTAGCTTGTTGTGTAGAAGAAGAGGAGCATGCAAAATGGTTGCAAATAGCACATTGTCACTCTAGAACAATGGAAAGTACCAACGTGAGCAGCTCCACCTCGTAATTGTCAATCCGGGAAGAGATTAGGACGATATGAAGATGGAGAGCAAGTGATGTGCATGAAGAAGATGGTGAGAAATGCAATTTGCATACACACACATGCATACATACACACAAGGAAAGTCGTGATGGAGATCAATGGAAGGCAAGGAAAGAACTCATATTCATATTCATCATCCACCAATTACAATAGCTCTTCTAACTACTAGCTCATAAGCTTTATAATAGCAACAACAACCACAAAATGAGCTCTCTAGCTCTATTTATAGTTTTTGCCTAGTTTTGACCAGTTTCACATCTAGTGATCGGCATAGTTAAAAAATAGGTTCTACCTCTAATTTGAACTATCTAATGGCTTCCAAAAATTACAAAAATTGGTGTGAGCTTTCTACTTAGACTCCTCAATCTCGAGAAATCCTCGGCTTCCACAAAATGGAGTTGCACTTGCGATAATCGTATGTATATAGATATATTACATTGTTTTAGTGATAAAAATCAGCGTTGACATAATGAAGTATTCTAATTAGTTTATGTGCTTCCTCTCCTTCTATGATGAGAGTTGGTACTCGATCCTTTTCCTTGAACACTCCCCTCCTCCTCGTTTCTATCGTCCCTAATAGAACCTGATTGCACATGAGTAATATAGTTGGTGAGAAGGCATGTTGTAAAGGTATGTTCCGTGATGTGAATTCCCCTAATAAGGTCGCATTCGACCTTCTCCCAATCGATGGGCTGGGGTTCATCTAGAGGTGGCCACAGATAATGCTCAGAATACATGACATGTTCGCAGGCAAATAGATGAAGCAAATGCATGGGACGACTAATGAACACTTCTTAATGGTATTCCTACAAGCTGGTGGTGAACATATCTTCAAACATCTGCTTATAGTAGGCAGGCATATATTTTAGTCGGCAGTGCCAAGCATAGCATACTTTGAGGGAAGGTGTCGTGCTCATGTCATAAACTAAGTCCAAATTCCCATATTCAAATCCTAGTGTATTCACAGTGGGAGCCTTGACACATCAGAAAGTCTTGAAGACCATCGGCATCATATCAAAAATTTTCACGGTCATTTGTGCAACAATGTTAGTCATCCTATGCAGACGAGGTAACCAATGACGGATAGTGTCCATCATGTAACCGATAGTCAAAGTGTTATTTGTGGAAGGTGAGAGATAGGGGTAATTGAGCCAGTCTCTGCATTGGTGGTTATTCTGAACTTTGATAGCAAATGCTTTCCAGGTGCGTCTACGAGGAATTGGTCCATAGCATGGGTTGTACTTCAAGTGCATCGGCACACGCATCCATGTGTGCATCATTTCAAGGTATTTTTGGAGTAAGTCCACGTGCCATGTTGGTTGATATATGTGACCTCATTCTGCTTCCAGTGGAACATCTTTGGGCTCAAATTGCATGGCATGCATGGGACGCTTCTGAGTGATGCTCTCAATTTGGAAGTTATATTCTTCGATCAGGAGGAAATACGGTTTATTCGCTTGACATGATGTGCATGCGGGGGGCCATAGCAGCAAAATAGTGTGGCTTCAAAATAACCTCTTCGATGTTTGCCATCGTATGTAGTTGCACATCGACTTGAGCAGAGTGTGTCTTTCCCAGTTCTTCAACTGTCTTCAACCAATCTGGAGGAGGTAATTCATATGTATCATGTCCTTTGGGTGATGAGCGCCCTCCAACAATAGGTAAAGGTACATATTCTTCTTCAAAGGTTTCCTCAATTGGTATGGATATCATCTTGTCAGGTTCAGGTAGGTCGGGTGGCGAATCTAGTCAAGGGGTTCTGTCATGTTGGATACCTGAGTCTATAACTCCTGTACTTTCATACGTAACGCATTCAATTCATCTAAGAGAACAGGTGGTGCTACTTCCTCGACAATAGTGGGCCCTAATGAATCTTTGAGCAACAAAGTCTTATTGGTCTCCTTGAGTGTACGGCATTCCTCTTGTAGGCGATCAAAATCCTCAAGCACCCGTGCATGGTCTTCTAGAAGAATTTGCATTGACTCTGGAGGAACAGCTTGAAAGTGAGAGGGAGTAAGGGGCGTCTCCGGATTATCAAAAGTGGCTTCAAAATTCTCACGGTTTTGTTGCTGAAGGCATTGGTTTTCCTCCTTGGCTGCATTGAGATGTCATCGAAGGAGTGCCATATTTCGTGACATTTGAGCATTGCGCATCAAGTAAACATCTAACTGTGATTCAACTTCTTTGATGTGTTCCTATACTTGAGCTTCAAGAGTTTGTTACTGCTTCTGATGTTCTGTTTCCAAGTTTTGATACTTTATATTGAGGTCCTGGTTCTGCATAGTGAGTGCATCTAAGCGTGTCTGCAATTCTTGTGTAGTCCGTTGGAGGGCGGAATGTTGTTGCCCTAGTGATGAATATTCTACATTAATCTATTGAAGAGATTGTATCATTTGCTAGATGGTAGCATCAACAGTATGCAAGGGTGGGAAATGACACATTCGGGGTGGTTTGTAATGCAATGGGAGTTGGATTAGGGGTAGGGATGGTGAATGTTGTGGCAAGTGATGGAAGAGATGTGCGAATAGCTGACGTGTGAAGTGTGCTACGTGATGTGGTGGATGCAGGCAATTATGCATCTGGTGAAGCAGTGGGTGAGATGTCCATGTCGTTAGTGGTACCTTCAGTGATCGCAATGTGAAAGAGTGATGTGGGTGCGATAGTGCACGGTGGTGGGTGTAATTGTGTGGTGAGAGGTGAGTGTGGTGGTGTGCTTGGTGGCCATAAAAAGGGGGCTTGTGGGCAGAGTTCCTGAGAGGGTCGTACAAATGGAAAAGGTGTGGATCGTGGGTGCAAAAAGAATGTGAAAGAGGAATAGAAGGAGGTTGGTTGGGTAGAGACGGTAAAGGAGTATAATGGATTAGTGGTATACGAGGGGAAATGAGGGGCAAGGAAATGATGGGGCGGGGAAATGATGGGTGGCATCAAGATAGGTGGAATGAAAACAGGGGGAATGGGAGCAATAGTCATAATTGGACTAGATATCGAGGGCCAAATGGAAACGGGGAAGGGATACGAACATTGGGACTATCTACAATGTCAGGGGAGGGTAGGGTTGGAGCCGGGTGAGAAAGGAGGGTTTCATTAAGGGTATATACATGGGAAGTGTCCTCACTCACAGTTAGGTCGATCATAGAGGAACCCACAGGGGGTGCTGATATGATAGGATCAGTGGGGATACGAATATATGTGCCCAGTCGTTTAAGAATGCGAACCTGTCGAGGGTCAAACTTAGGTAGGGGCTTTCATAGCAAATATCTTAAGGCCTCTGGCAGACCTACTGACTTAACCAATTCCTGCATGGCTAAAATGAAAGTTTCCTCAAAGCCGTCATTGACCAATTCTTGTTGCAAGATGTCTTGGCTTTGTTCGTCTGTCAATATGGTCCTTGCCCAAACCTTATTCATAGTATTATGGAGGCGTCGAATGGTGATGGTGTAAGCTGCTGCTTCTGTCGTCTCTTCTTCATACGTATTGGCTTCTCCTTGGACTCTGTCATGTGCTTCCGACTATTGTGCTTCTTCTTCACTAGCTTGAGTGTCCATATCTCCTTCATTTGTCATCGTATGGTCATCGTCTTTAGCTTTCGAATCAGCGTTCTCTCCCTCTGAGGGTGTAGTGGGGTAAGTTGGGCATTCAAATTCTTGAGAAACAATGTGGGTATCCAAAAATTGAAAGTCGCTGGACAACACATCCAGGATCTTGAAATCAAATGTAGTTTTGATATCCTCCATGCCCAAACTAGTAATCGGGAAGGTAAAAGAGTCACGGACAAATGTAGAAGTTTGCACGGTTGCTTCAATAGTAGTGGTGGCAATAGTCGGTATGGGGGTAGGAATAGTAGTCACTGCCTGTGAAACCTCACGGAGTGTAGCAGATTGGTTCAAGCGGACTCCGAGTGGTGGAACACCTGGTTGTGGTTGAACTGGAGGGCGTTGGGGGTAGGTTTTGGGTGTGGTCTGAGGTGATGGCAATTTTGGAACTTGTAGGCAGGTGTTATAAGGGTTGCCAACAATTTCCTCATGCAATGGCACCCTCTAGCCCTCATAAAAATACCTTTTTTCTTGTATTTAGGAGATGTCCATATGAACATCTCCTAAGCCCCTTTTTTGATATTTCCTTTAGACTATGGTATTAAAGCCTTATCAATAAAGCCCCTTTTTGCACATCCATATTCCCCACGTAGAAAAATCCCACGCCTATATTTGTCTAGAAGAGGGTGGTTGGAAGGAATATTTACCAATATGAGCACATGTTCCCTTTTTGACTATTCAAAAGGAGCACATGGGGAATTGTGCTTAGCTTATAAATAGAGGTTCATTTCTTGTAAAAGGGGGATTTTGGTCGACGTGCTCTCATGTAAAATCCTTTATTAATGGAAGATGCTCTCATTTACTCCAAGAAGACTATTTACATTTGCATGTATTGTGTCTTGTGAGTGTGTGAGAGTGGTGTGTGTGTGTGTCTATGTCTATGCATGTCTCTCCTTTGCATGAGTAGAGTAGTTGTATTTGCTTGTATTTTCCTCATGGACAAGGATCCTCGACTCCCTATTCTCCTTGTTTTCAAGCATGTGGCAAAGCATGGGGCTTTTGCCAATGGCTTGAACATGTGGGAGGTAGGGGTGGATGAGAGGAGAGTCACTCTTGAGCTTTCCTTCTTGCTTCCATGCAAGGTGGTGAGGGTTCTTGGTCATTCCTTGCTACAGCTTCAACACTTTTTGGCGCCGCTGCCGGGGATGGTTGGCCTTTCATCACTTGGAGAGCTCAAGAACATGTGGTAAAGTATTGTGTTGCAATCTTTTTTGCTCAATTGTGTAGGATTTGAGTTTGTGCATGGCACTTTCACCCTTCCTTTGGGCCAATTGCTCCCAATTTCTTGTTTTTAGTAGTGTAGTTTTAGTTCATTTTGGTTGTTGCACAAAAACATCCCCTAACTCCCTTCTCTCTCTCACTCTTCACACATACACTTTCTCCCACACACATGGGCATCTCTGATCATCTCTATCCTCTTTTTTGTGCTTGCCTAGGGAAGAGGGATGGGTAGTCTTCTATCTTGTCCCTCCCTTTTTTCGATTTCAAGAAAAGAAACGAAAAAAAAATAAATAAAATAAAAAAAGAGGAACGTAGGAAATGCACATGTCAATGTCATGATAAAAACGAATCAAATTCGAAATGCAAAAGAAATGTTTTATTAAATCTATTAGCGTCAATTGGAGGATGAATGGTTAAATACAATAATTCATGCTTGTGATGGCTCATACTCTAGAGGTCTGGTTCGGGAAATGGAATGCCATGACAAGAATGATGATCTTGACGCATGACAATTTTGCTGGGCTTACAGCTACTGTCGAGGTCCGAAATCTTCATTGGGTATCCTTTGTAGAAAGAGTTGTAGAAATTCCAACTAAACACTCTGGATGCATTCTCTCGAGGGATGTTGAGATCTTCTTGTTTAAATTTGTGTTTAAGTAAGGTGCATGACGCTATGCGAATCAAGATGGTATTGGCATGTTGTTAATTATACACAGGAACAATGAAGATGAATGATAAACATTGTAACACACAGATACTCCATTTCTTGAAAAGCTAAAGAAGAAGGGCTATGAGGTGCTGTTTATGGTGGATGCTATTGACGAGTATGCTATTGGGTAGCTAAAGGAATTCGATGGTTAAAAACTTGTTTCTACCACCAAGGAGGGATTGAAGCTGGAAGATTCCGAGGAAGAGAAAAAGAAAAAGGAAGAGCTCAAGAGTAAATTTGAGCCTCTCTGCAAAGTAATGAAAGATATTCTCGGGGACAAAGTTGAAAAGGTTGTGGTTTCAGATCGTGTTGTGGACTCGCCTTGCTGTCTGGTGACTGGAGAATATGGATGGACTGCAAACATGGAGAGGATTATGAAAGCTCAAGCTCTGAGAGATAGCAACATGTCCAGCTACATGTCGTCAAAGAAGACGATGGAGATCAAAAATGCAATTATGGAAGAGTTAAGGAAAAGAGCAGATGCCAATAAGAATGATAAATCTGTTATGGATCTTGTCCTGCTTCTTTTTGAGATAGCATTGCTAACCTCTGGATTTAGCTTAGATGATCCCAATACGTTCGGCAACAGAATTCATAGGAGACTGAAGCTAACCTGAGAGCGCAAGGAAGATGAAAATCATCGCCGCCATCGCTTCCACACCTGCCACAGAGTAGAGTTGGCCAATCACCTCCTTACCATCTCGTACCGTAATAACTCTTCAGACTTTTGTTGATGCATTCCGACTCTCTCCGCAAGGTCGAGAGAATGGACCTAGTCTTCCCATCGCCACCATGAATTAGTTGTTTCCTAGGCATTCTTCTAATGAATATGCTATTCTTTGTTGCCCTGAACCTGAAAGATCCGCATTACAATTTTTAGTAGCTATCCTCAACCTGCAAAAGCGTACATACGGCATATCTCGCCCTTTCTATTCGGCAATAGATATGGCTGCGAGAGAGCCTCTGAACTTTGCATCATATTATTTCCACCGCATTCATCGAGAATGCGTTTCCATCATTAAACAGGTCAACAAGGGAGAAATGCCCCAATCACGATTACCGCATATATTAAGTTTCCTGTTTCCGGCAATACAAGCAGCACAACCACCACCCAGAGTTCCGGTATTACACCATGAAGAATCTGCAAAGATATTGGAAGATGATGAAGAGGATGACGAAGAATTATTCCAGCTCCTCTGCCGGAAGCGCATCAGAATAAGCTCTTCTGATAGCCAAGTAAAGGGATCGGTCGCCGGACATGAAGATGATGACAATGAAGAAGAAACTTTTCACGACACCGCTACCTCCATGCACCATGATTCGTCCACCCAATCCTCTCCAAAGCAGCAACAAGAGCATGATGAGACCACCAAATCCGGAGCCAGCTCCTCTCAGGAATCTCAACAACAATCCGAACAGGAAAAGCAAGAAGATGGGCAACCTATCATTAAGGAAATTTTCGAAGAACTGATTAAAGCAGTGGAGTCTGCAACTGCCAAACCTGATGACACTACGCAACAAACCACCGAACAGGTATTAGAAACAACCACTGTTCTTCTCACTCCTCCACCCGAACCTCCGATTAACCCCATTCTCTCTGTTCCACCTATTGTCCATGAGGAACCTTCTGCTTCATCTTCCTCACCAAATTACTCTCCTCCCTCTTCACACCAACTTTTGACAGCCTCTTCCTCCCAATAGCCACTTTCCCATATTTACCGAACTTGAATCCATGGGGCGCATGATTATACAATTTTCCCAGTAGCTTCCGGTACAATTAAGACAAGTTACAGAGAATATTCGTCAGGAACTACAACATAAGGTGGATACCTTGAAGCAGACATCACTCCTCTATAGGAAGAGATCGATGCGGTCAAAGCAAAAGACTTACAAAATTGAGGATTGCAGTGATGCAGATTTAAAGACTTGAAGACTCACACTTGCACCAGTTCAACAATAAATGTTTCTCTTTTCTTAGCTTTGTCGAGGACGACAAAGTTTAGGAGGAGGAGAGTGTTGTTATAAGGGTTGCCCACAATTTCCTCATGCAATGGCACCCTCTAGCCCTCATAAAAATACCTTTTTTCTTGTATTTAGGAGATGTCCATATGAACACTCTCTTAAGCTCCTTTTTTGATATTTCTTTTAGACTATGCTATTGAAGCCTTATCAATAAAGCCCCTTTTTGCACACATCGATATTCCCCACGTAGAAAATTCCCACGCCTATATTTGTCTTGAAGAGGGTGGTTGGAAGGAATATTCACCAAGATTTAGAGAGATATGAGCACATGTTCCCTTTTTGACTATTCTAAAGGAGCACATGGGGAATTGTGCTTAGCTTATAAATAGCAGCTCATTTCTTGTAAAAGGGGGGCTTTTGGTCGATGTGCTCTCATGTAAAATCCTTTATCAATGGAAGATGCTCTCATTTACTCCAAGAAGACTATTTACATTTACATGTATTGTGTCTTGTGAGTGTGTGAGAGTGGTGTGTGTGTGTCTATGCATGTCTCTCCTTTACATGAGTAGAGTAGTATTTTCTTGTATTTTCTTCATGGACAAGGATCCTCGACTCTCTATTCTCCTTGTTTTCAAGCATGTGGCAAAGCATGGGGCTGTTGCCAATGGTTTGAACATGTGGGAGGTAGGGGTGGATGAGAGGAGAGTCACTCTTGAGCTTTCCTTCTTGCTTCCATGCAAGGTGGTGAGGGTTCTTGGTCGTTCTTTGCTACAACTTCAGCAGCAGGGGATTGTGCCGTGCATGTGCTTGACTCTGCGAGCATTGGGAAGTCGCGCGGTCTTCTTAGAACCTTTGTATTGTTGTAATTCCACTATTGGGAGGGCTCTCTCTATCTCAAGATCATAAGTCAAACACATGTATATGATGCATGTAAGGCCACATCATCCATGAACAACCTTTTTCTTCTCCCACCGATGTCCTGCCAATAAAAGTTGGTCCTAGATATAAGTAGCAATATCATTTGGTTGAGGTCTGGTAGTGGCGAGGTACAAACCAAACTAGAGACGTATGTGTGGAATCGTAAATCTTTCCTGTGCAAAGAAGACAAAATGGTGGAGGTATATTCTCAGTGGAGTGGTCAGTTGAGGGGTCATGGCTGATATTGCTGGCCATTTGTCGACATCACTTCACTTCATAGGTTCTGGGATAAGATGCTCTTTCTCTCTGGACATATGGTTGCCATGAATCTTAAGTGTGGTCCTGATTAAGTCCAACGACAAGGTGAACTTCTTGAAGGGGGGATCATTGACCAAGGATGCTAGTACAAAGATAGGGTCCAACTCTTTGCGCTCCTACTCTTTAATAGAAGCGACCAAATAGTAACATTAGTAAAAGTCAAGTTTTGGGAGTTGTGCACTGAAGTAATTTTCCAATCCTTCTCTCTGCCATATGGGTTTGAGGTCTTCACTATTCTAGAGGTTCTCGAACTCTTGTGAGAAGAATTGATAGCACCTCCACACATTTGCACCATAAGGCAAGTTAGCTTCATAGATGAACTCTACTTCTCCAAGGGGTCTGGCGAGCCCTTGGAACCAATGTGCCTTGCTGATTATCCTTTTTGTCTATCCTTGGCCAGGGTCTTCAATGGGCATAGGTCCAATGAAACCCTGGAACTCCGACAATACTGTTGTTGGTAGGCTCTCAAATGGAAGAGCTGATAAGTCGACAATAGGCCGTCCGAGCGTTGTGCTGGTAGAACCTTCCGCTTGTATGATGAAATTTTGTTTAGCAAACCTAAGCTGGAGTGAAGAGGGAAACACATTAGTCATGGAGAATGATTAAGATCCCAATGAGATGAGACCTCCATTCCTTTCCACGAGCAACATGCTTCCGTGCAGTGCACATAATTTTAATGATGTGAGGTGAATTGTGAGAAGTGTGTGCTTTGACTATGACTGGTAGTGTGTGAGGTGCGGCTTTACAATTGACTTTGAATGCGTGCTACCTACAAAGCTAGTGTATGTTACAAGGATGGTGGTGATATGATTTTGTCGAGCTATGTATGAGTGAAGTGGTTAATAAGTATTTAGCTGCACCAAGTCAGTGGTCAGGGTGAGTTTGGTTGAGAGTTTTCGTGATTAATGAAGGCTTGGGGATCCATTTCTATACCACATGGGGGGTTAGCACAGATGAAGAATCTACAAAAGAAGATATGTGGGGTGTCCTAGTACTCTCAGAAAAGGTCTTCTTCAAGCTGACTAAAGTTGACGCATGAGTTACACACTTTTTAGGTACCCAGAGCTAGTGAGACTTGGACTAAGTGATCAACAAGGACTTGGGCACCTAAATCCATCAAATATGTTGCCTCGGTCAAAATTGAAAGGGATGCCAAAGATCTGGAGTGTTTGATTCATTGGACACATCCCTTTCCGTATCCACCTCGATTGTGGGAATGCCTCAATGGACTGTCTAATGGAGCACTCTGATGTGTTGCACCGTTGAGTACGTGGATGATGTGCCCATGCTGCTCGTTGAGGCTGAGATGTCATATCCACGCCTTTAGGGATCATTGGGTGGAGGAGAAAAGGATCGTGGTGAGATCGAGGTTGTTCCAACTAGGGAAGCCTGATACCAACAAGTTTTGGTTTTTTGTGAACATGATCCATGCCTTGATCATATATTTAGCCAAAAGCTTACTGGATAAGGTTGAAACTTGAGAATTCATGAGCCACTTCTTGCTTGGGGCTTGCATAAATATCTGACTTGATTTTGGGCACCCCTCATCTATTGGGATTCTACATCTAGAGTGTTTTTCTACAAGCTCATTCCAAATTTTTAAGAAATTCCTTATCATTCCATCTTTATCATGTAAGGAAATAGATGTTTGTGTGAGCAAAACTTAGGGATAAATGTCACTCTTTAGACAAAATGTCTAGTCATTTTCATATGCATCTCTACCATTTCATGAAAATTTCTTTGTAGTCATCGGAGGTGTTGGTGATGTAGGTGACATATTGAAGAAAAGAACCTACATCAAAATTCAAACTTGCAACACCATCAACACAACCAAAATCAACTACATTTTAGTTTTTTAGCTAGAATAGGAATATCTGAACAGCCAAAATAGTTTCCCACATAACATTTCCAATTGATGCATGGCACATCATAGATGCCCACAATGGTTGTTGGAACCAACACTTTGGATACATTATTCTATTCAAACATGGACTATGCTTTAAGTTAAACCTATGGGGGTGCTTGTACTAGGGAGAAGAAACTTGAAAAAAAGTGATTCAAAAGGCTAAATTTGCATTTATAGTGGCTACAATAGTGAAGAACATGTATATAATGTGCCCGAATGTGGTTCTTTAATATACTCTAGCTCTTCAAGCTATCTTATAATAATTATTTCCTAATGATGCTCACTAAACTTTGTGCTATTATAAGAAAATGAGTCGAGGGTGTTAGGAACACACCTTGATTCATTGACTATTTTAGCACCAAATATTAGATTTCATAGGAGAAAAAACATACAAAAATAATGCAATGATGACAATGAAGAAGATGGAGAAGAAAAAGAAGAAGATGAAGAAGATGATGATGATGAAGAAGAAGAAGAAGAAGAAGAAGAAGTTGAAGAAGCTTGAGGACATACAATATAATGATGTTACAAAGGTCAAAAACTAGAAGCTAGGAGTTAAAAGCCCTAAAAGTGAAAAATGTGATGTCAAACTCCTAATACTACTCACACAAATCACTATCAAACTAATGTGGAAACAATTTTGGAGAAGAGTTATGATTTGGATCATTCAAATTGGTTACTTAGGTCTGTAAGCACGTATGGTCCTTACCTGATATTAATGCCTACGTCTTTGGGCCATTTTTTATGTTCGATGATTTGAGATAAAGATAGGAATTTATAAGGTTCTTGTAGAAAAAATATGATATTTTTTCGGTAGGAAATTGATAAATCAATAAAAAAAATGCAAATTTTTAGAAAATTAAAAAGTCAAAATTCATGGGAATCCAAGTCTCTTCATATAAGAGGCCTGAGTGGAAAAAAGGGGATTCAAGTTGATCCATTCAAAGCGAAAACCTTATTGCCTTTACTTCCTCCAATGACAACAAAGAAACCCTCACTTTCATACAAAAACTATGCTACATGTTACAATTCATCTGCCTTCTATATAAAGTGATATCTATATTACAAAAGCTTGCAAAAGATAGTGTTTTTTCTTGGGATGATATGCATAGTGAATGTTTTGAGGAGATTAAAAGAATAATTAGCACTTTACCTACATTGATGCCCCAAAATATGAGAGAGAGAGAGAGACCTTCCATGTGTGTCCAATCATAGGTGCATAAGCAATAGTTGTACTCTAAAAGGAACCAAAAATATCTAACATAAAATCTATTTACTTTGTAATAAATTAATGGAAGAGAGAGAAGAGATCCATAGATGAAAAGAAACTCGTGTATGCACCCATGTTTGGAGTAAGGGAGTTTAGGTTCTTACCTTCTTGTTAAACATTTGATTTTTCTTACAATAGATTATGCATTCCCATATGTGGTACAACATACAAGTATCCCATGTAGAATAGATAAAAAAAGGGTTCTTGAACTTCAAGACTACCACTATAATTTTGTAGTAAAGGAAAGCGCAAGAGAAAATCTTGTAGAAATATTAACCTACAAGAAACGAGAGAGGAAAATATCCAACAAGAGGAACAAGGGAACAACCTTGCATGAAGAAAATAGTAAAGATGCACATACTATATTTTTTGATATAAGAAAAATATCGATAAAGCAATGGGAGAGTTTCCAATCTATGATCGAAGAAAGTAGATCATTCAAATAACGAAGTAGAATATGCAAAACTATGTGAGTCTTCTCAAGATCATTGAGGACAATGATATTTAGAAGGAGGAAAGAGAGTTATATTCCATATTTATTTAGGCCTTACTTGCCATTGATTGGTATGTCAGTCTCGTTCAAGAATCCTATTGGGTTAAGGACAAGAGTTACTCGTTCAAGAATCCTATTGGGTTAAGGACAAGAGTTACAGGGAGCCAAGGCCCTTCACACGCACCATAAGGCTATTCCCATCCTCTCTGAGTAGCCATATGAAGTGTGTCTAGACCGTAGATATGATTCTATATGTTCATAGGGCCAAGCTATTTAAGGCTAGGTGAAGGATATCTATGCAAACCTTAAATCATCTTGTGATTGATATCTATGCAAACCTTGAGTGAGCCCATAAAAATCCTAGAGCTAAGCTTTCAAGGTAATTGCAAAAGAACCCTTACATAAATCTTTTGATTCATTGATCTTTTGTAATCAAACCTATTTTTAATCATCAATAGAATTTTTTCATCTTTGCGCACACATCTCTTTTGTTTGAAGAATTTGAGGGAGATGAATTCAAATTGGTGTGTGAAGGATTTCAACTTAAAGTCTACTTTGGTTATAAGTTTTGATTGAAAGCTATGTAAAATACATGTTGTCCATGCATCATTCTTGCTTCCATATATATCATCATTTTTACATGGCCAATGGATTTTCAATGTCAACCTTGTATAGAATCAAATTTTTTTCTTGAGAGAGATTATTGAATTTGATGAAGTAAATATAAGTTGATCTTTAACTTTGCACTAAGGCTCATTGTAAGCAAGCCTAAGCATCCTTCTCCCCACACTAGATATAGGGAACCAAATCACATCACTCTCTCTTATGCTAGTCACAAACTTCCAATCACTTCTTATCAAGAAATGAGGATTCATCTTGTTCCAAAATTTCTAGATAGAAGAGACAAAGAACGAGCCTTTAGGGATCATTTGGTGGAGGAGAAAAGGAGCATGCTGAGATTGAGGTTGTTCCAACTAGGGACACCTGATAATAACAAATTTTGGTTGTTCATGAAGATACTTTTTGGTTATGACTAGACTTCATTGATCAATGCCTTGATCATCTATTTAATTGAAAACTTATTGGATAAGGTTGAAACTTGGAAACTCATGAGTGCCTTCTTCCTTGGGGCCTGCACAAATATCCTAGTTGATTTTGGGCACACTCTTCTATTGGGGTTCTACATCTAGAGAGTTTTTTTACAAGTTCATTCCATTTTTTTAAGCAATTCCTTATCATTCAGTCTCTATCATGCAAGGAAATAGATGATGAAGGAGATTAAAAATGTTTTGATCACCATCCCTTTCCAAACCACATTGAGTTGCATTCTCTTTGATAGGTAAAGAGAACTATGCATGAAAGTACTCCAAAATGGCTCCACAAATCATGCCAAAAATGCTTCAAGAAAAGCTTTGAAAGCAAAGAATGAAGCTTTGAGGGCCCAAAACATGTTCAAGGTAATGTGAACCTTAGTCTTTCCCCTTCTTCAAACACCATAAGAGTGTAGCTAAGTGGCAAGATATTGTCACTTAAGCAAGCTCTAGGGGAACAATACAAGGATGGGTGACTTCCTGGGAAGTACATGGGACCTTTGTCTTCCTTGATCATTGCGGACTTCCCTCGCATGCAGCCAACAATGTTAATGGTGAATTTGGTAACTCGGATGACAAGGTATGACAAGATCTATGCCTTGATCACTGCTTTAATCATAAGCTTTGGAGAAAGCCTTGGGTTAAAACCAAAAGCTAAGAGTTAAAACCCCAAAAAGTGAAAATTGTGCTGTGAAACTCCTAATACTACTTATAAAAATAACTTAAAAATGTTGTGAAACTCCTAATACTACTAATTATGGAGATTTGTTATTCAAATGGGCTACTCATGTTTCCAATCACGTAAATTTTGATATTAGTGCCTAGGTCTATGCTATAATTAGCTACATAGTTTCTATAAAGGAGATTATTTGTCTTCTTTGGGCCATTTTTTATGTCCGATGAGCAGAGGTAAAGATAAGAGTTTGTAAGGTTATGGTAGAAAAAATATGATATTTTTTAGGTAGTAAATTGATAGATCAATAGAAAAAATACAAGCTTTTAGAAAATCAAAAAGTAATAATCCATGGATTTTCTTTATTGTAGCATGTAAAATTTATAGAAAATAAAATGTGGGTCATTTGGTTTCCTCAAATAGCATGGAGGGCACAATAGAAGAGTACTCCATCTAAGGCACAATGTACTCTATCCAAGGCACCATCTACTCTATCTAAGGTACCATCTGCCCTATCTAGCCAAGTTCATGCTAAGATTTCTTCGTGCTATCTTAATCAATAACAAAAATAGAGAATACCGACATGAACTTCCGTTGTTGTACCATGATGTGGATTAACTCATCTAGTTTTTGTTGTACCATGATGTGGATTCTCTCTAGGGTGGGAAATCCATGGTGCACAAGCTTGTGGATAGAGAAAATAAGATATGGCTCATTTGGTTTCCTCTTATAGCATGGTGTGGGCTATGGAGAGCATCGCTTGGAGAGAAGAAGAATACTTCATGAGAAGCCCTACCCTATCACAATGTAGTCACTCATATTGGGAGACACTCTTTGGGATACAACGAAACAATTTGAGTTTGCTGGCAAAAATATGTGTTCACGATATTCAAATGCTTATTATATAAGAGGATCGTTAGCTATGTCTCACCCTCCCTCTAGTATAATCTCTATGAAAATGCATTTTTTGTTGTAGGAGAAAATATTTCTCCCGCTTTTCTCTATTAGCTTGTAATCCAAAATCTAGGGAAGCGACGATGTTCTTAGGAAACAAGAAATCATGTTTCAACAATAGAATCTCATGTGGTTCACGAAGCTCATTCTCCAAACAACTTTAAAAATGGATAGATAGAGAAGAAGAAACAATGTTCACAAGCGAGAGATAAATAGATCTAATAGAGGCCACACACTTCACTTCATAGATAAATATATCTAATAAATAGTATTGGATGGAACAAATATATCAAAATGGAAATGTAGGAGGAGATGCAAAACACAACCAATTCAAGCATTTAGGGGCATTCAAGGTTCTTAGATTGCCCTAATCACTTGAATTGTTCACGTCTTGTTTCTCCTCCAAGCAAGTGTACAATGTGTAGTAAAAAAGTGTAAATCAATAAGAAGTCATTCTAAAGACTAAAGAAAATCTAGCATAGGCCTAACAATTCTTGTCATTCGACACTTCACTTTAGAGATAAATAGATCTAATAGAGGCTACACACACCACTCAAATCTTGCTCAACTTCATAGAACTATAGATTCACCAAGATATATAAGCAAGATATAGAAGTAGAAACATCCCTCAAAATGCTATGTATTGCTATCTCTCTAACCGAATGGAATCAAGCATTAAGATGGTAAAACATATTTATATCAATACTATAAAGTACCCACTCAAAGAACCTTATTGCATTTGCAACCACTCTCCATCCACATGATGTAGAGTCCTTCTACAATGGATCAATGATTCGAATATAAGCAAATTGCTTCTCTTCATTGATTTTTTTGAATCTCTGGATTTTTTGTTTTTTATCAAGCTGCACCTTCAAAAGCTTGGCAACACTACAAAGTCAAGAAATGTCAAAATGCATGGAGACGATATGATACATAAAAAAAAAGTTAGTCACTACAACTTACAATTTGAAATTTTCATGTTTTGTTTGTAGGGAATTCATAACAAAGGTTGGTATTAAACAAAGTTAATTATAATAAGACTCCAGTGAACCCTGAAATGGTAAGCTCTAATTGTAAATGAAACTTACACACTTAGAAAAGAATGAATATATATAAAAGAAAAGTGAACCTTACCTCTCAACATATGGGTAATGAATATGTTCCACATCTAGTGTGGAATTTCATAAGGACTTATCCATTTCTCCATGCTTCTGTAGAATGCATTGTGTGACAAGTGGATCCAATATAACGACTTTCCTTGAAAATTCTTTCTCACATTTGTAGAATAGAACCCTACAAAATATAATCTCAATGAGATATATCAAGAAGATTTTCAAAAAAAAAAAGAACTGAACATAAAATTAAAATGAAGAATACCTTAAAAAATAACTAGAAATAATACATGAGAGAAATTTTGATAATGCTCTCAAGAATTTCAACATTAAAAATCTCTCAGCATCTTTTTTTCTTCATGGCTTATATCTGGCCTCCTCCCATGGAATTGGAACTTTCACAATGATCTAGGCATGTGCATTCATAAGTAGTTCTGAATTGGCTTTCCTAAGCTTATCAAGGTCTTCAAGAACAAAAACTTCTTTTGACAACATTTCCTTCTATCTTTTTTCTTCACCAACCCCTATTGCATTTCTTTTCATGTGGTTATGACTAGAAATAATTTTAATTTTAATTGAAGAGGGCTTGGGTTTTCTTGATGGTGGGACATTAAGAATATCAAAGAACTTTTGAACGATGATATCAAGTGGTATTTGATTGTGTCAAACTTGTAAATAAGGCTTGACACAACAACATAGTCCTTTGCCATCCATGCTACTCTCTGACAATGTGCAGCACATAAGTAAGTTTTATTTACGAAGTAAATGGAAAAGTCTTTCACAACATCTTGCAATCACAGAGGAGGAGTTTGGTTTTTCCGCCTGACAATCACAAATAAATTTGTGTGCATCAAAGAACAAAGCTTCAAGAAGATATCTTTGACCACTCTCATGAATGGAATACTAGGGTTCTTGAATATACTCTAGTTCTTCAAGCTATCTTATAATATTTATTTCCTAATGATGCTCATTAAAATTTGTGCTATTGTGAGAAAATGAGTAGAGGGTGTTGGGAAGACACCTAAGGAATCCATTGACTATTTTAGCAACCAATTTTGGATTTCATTGGAGAAAAAACATACAAAAGTAATGAAATGATGACAATGAAGAAGAAGAAGAAGAAGAAGAATAAGAAGAACCTAAAGAAGCTTGAGAACATAGTATATAATGATATTGCAAAGGTAAGAAACCAGAAGCTAAGAGTAAACCCCTAAAGGTGAAAAATGTGATGTGAAACTCCTAGTACTACTGAAACAAATCACTACTAAAATGATGTGGAAACAAGTTTGGAGACATGTTACGATTTGGATTATTCAAATTGGCTACTCAAGTCTCCAAGCACGTATGGTCCTTATCTGATATTAGTGCCTAGGTCTATGTTATAGTTAGCTACATAGTTTTTGTGAAGGAGATTATTTGTCTTCTTTGGGCAATTTTTTATGTTCGATCATTTGAGGTAAAGATGGGAATTTATAAGGTTTTTGTCATATTACGGATGCACACTCTTGAGTGAGGTGGCAAGAATGCCACATGGCATCACTAAGGGCATTATGCCCATTTGGTAGAAGGGGGAGAGAGCAATCTCTTTGAGTAGAGAGATTATGAGTATTACACTTAGTGTTTTGCAAGGCTCTCTCACTATCTCTCAAAGAGGACACAAGTAGAGGCTCGGCGGCTGGGAGGAGAACCGAAGATGATCTCTGTGTGTGTCGGCTGCGCATGGCTATGTCGGGATAGCAAAAGGAATGTATCATTGGTATCAGAGCGTTCCGATCTTGGAAAGAAGCAATAATGGCCAACGCAACTCGTACATGCAGGCGACGGGGATCGAACCCACGCGCCAAGGATGCAAGGACAATGTCTTAACCACGATGGCTGACGCCTTTGCTTCTTGGTGTTCATGAGCTTGCGCATATGCTGTTGTCTCAGCCATGGACGTCCGTCAAAAGCTCTATGTTAAGCCATCTAGGATTCGATCTCGGGTAGCAGATATGATATCAAACTGTTGTAGCCACGTCGCCATCGATTTTTACTTTTGAAGAGCTGTTACTACAGACACCTATGAGACAGGCTTGCATGACGGCGTATGTGCATATACACTTACGAATTACTGCTGTGAGGCTTCTCACGAGTACATACACATAGAGCACAGAGACAGATTCGTGCTGCCAAGCACCCATGCTATTCAATTGACCAAGGATGTTCAATTGAAGAAAAAGTCTTGAAGAGAATAAAGGATTCTCATAGTCAAGATCAATGCCTAAGCTGCATATGAAGAGTCTACGAATGAAGAGCATATACTCCAGGACTTGTCCAAGGTCTTGATTTCAATTTACAGGCATGGAGCTTCATGTTAATCACAGGTATTATTATTTCAATTTTGAGAGGTTTGCATTTTCGAGAAGCACCATGAACTGTTAGGAGGCCAAGATCCGGGAGGGAAATCACATGTACGGAGAGTATGAGGAGCTATTTTGGATAAATAGCCATTTTTGGAAGGCGAAAAGAGGAGGTATTTTTCATAGTTTTATGGAAAAAACCATGCACACTTATAGTATAGTGTATTGACTTCCATATACAATCAAGAAATCCATAAGATACCTCTGTTTGATGGGAGTTTGAAGCTCCACAAAACCCCCTTCCATCACAGTTTGACAAAAATTTCAGCACCTAAATTTGAGAAATTCCCATTTTGGAAGAGGGAAAAAGAGGTGCGATAGCTATGAATGGATGGGAAAAAGTATATATACTGAGAGTATGGTGCATGGACTTCTTAGGCGAATCATTAGATTCATCAAAATGATCAGTTAAGGAGGAATTTTACTTCCTCAAAGACCCCCTTCCCGCACTTTTTGGAAAATTTCAGAAATTAATCTTTTGCCAAACTCCCCTTCTTGGAGTAAGAAAAAGATCATTTAGAGGCTTCCCATGGATTATTGTATATAATCCAAGAGAAATCCACATTTAGAGTGGATTAGAAGCTTGCTAAGAGCTCCCATTTAAGTTTTTGCATAAAAGCAAAATCTTGATTTAGGCCTCTTTTGGGGAGCAAATTAGCATGCATGAAGGGAGGATTTGGAAAGGTAAAAAATGGCTCAAGCATCTTCATATACCACTCTCTGAGGTTATGGAGAGAATTTTAGGATTTTCATGATGGAAGAATGCTTTTGGGCACCCTAAAAATCACATTTTTACACTTTTTCCAGTCCCTCCAACAGTCCACTAGTTTGACATGTCCCACTTGGAATGGCCATATCTTGAGCTAGGAAACTCCAAATTGGATGTGTTACGGCTCGTTTCGAAGAGCACAAGGTCTACTTTAAGTTTATGAGAAAAAATTTTGGAAAGAAAAAATTTTTGCAGGTCTAAACAGGTCTGCAAAGTCTGAACAGTTTTTGGCGACTACCTTCCGGGAGCCATATCTTTCAAACCGGGAAGGCGATTTGAGTAATTTCACTTCGACCTATTTGCACATGGTTTATATTTCAGTTTATGAAAATTTGCAGGTCCTAAAGTGGTTTTTGCAGGTCTAAAGAAGGATTACTAATGCATTTTTGAGCTAAATTTGCATTATTTTTGTAATCACCTGACCATGCTTTATGTTTTGAGGAGTGCTCCGATATTTTCGGACACTTCAAAGTGTATTTTAGGACCTGAGGAGGAAGGTGCAGAGGTCTCGAAGCTTGTTGAGAGCGATTGGATGCATGCAATTCCAAAATTAGACTACTCAGGGATGTATATTTTATGCTTTCTAGCATTTTATTTATGTTATGGCATGTTCTGTATCTACATGCATGAATGGGATTGCATACATCAAGTGTTGATCATTGTTTAAGCTCTTAAAAGTATGGATCAACATGCAGGAAGTATACTTTTTGATTGTTTGCAGGAAAGAAGATTACAGAAACCATATGGCTATGCAACACCGGGAATGGTTGCTAGCAAATACTTTTGTGTTTTTGCAGGTCATGGAATCCATATATAAGTTTATGGCGTGCATGGCATGGGCCTGTCAAGCCCTATGTTTTTGGGTGGCCTGAATGCCACTGAGCTATGGTTTAATTTTTTTTGGGATTCCATTTCCTGGGGAAATGCTGTCGAAATTTTTCCTACCGCATGGCGTTATATACGCACTTGCCTTTAGGTAGGAATGTTATGGCATCGTAGCATGCCCTTTCTGCAAACATCAATAAGTTTTAGGCATGCTTATAAGCATGTATTTGATGGACTTAGGACCATCAGAGTATTATATATAAGGCAACTTCGATAGTAGCAGGATCCTTATATATAATCCTTATGGATTTAGACCATAGGATTGCTAACGGAAGGAGCTACACCTTCACCATTAGTAATGTGCACAAGCAATCCTATAGGTTCAGGAAGTTGCATTCAGGCACGGGAGATACATTTATCATAATCTCCAAGTTAGTGAAGATTTATTTATCTTCACAAGAGTCTCACATGATGTATAGGAGACTTTATGGTATTATTAAGAATACCCAGAAAGTGACTAGTTTCACTCATGCACATCACTTGAGCAAGTAGTGAAGCATTTTTGCTACACTAATAAGGAGACCAATAAGATGGGATCACAGAGATGGGTTTCATGAGATAGCATCGACGGATGCTTATGTGATTCGAGTGATGGTTAGGAAGGTCATAGGCATGGCACTAGCTCTATGGTATAGAGCATAGATCCTTTACTTAGGAATAATTGGGGTACCCAATACATATATATGTATATCAGGATCTACAGAGAGGAACTTAGACTCAGTCTTTGTACCTAGGAACAAGTTGGTTTGGAACAGAAAGGGATATCCATTGTCACACATTGACTAGAACCAAACTAACTAGTTCAAGGACATGGGACTCATTTCAGTCCACTGATATGATTTTAGTATATGGGATTCATTGGAGTCCACCTACATATTCCATTATATGGAATAGATATTCGGTTTAGTGTAGATATGACACCGTGAATTGGAAGAAGTTTTCACTGGTATGGGACGGTGGAAACGACTTCCCTTTGAGCACTCTTCTTCTATGGCCAGGAAGAAAAGGACTCATCATTCATGGCGTCATGTCTCACTAGATTAGAGGAGAGCTCTTAGTAGACATCTCCTTAGGATTGGGAGTTATCCTTCACAATATGGGAAGATTTATTCTTCCAATACAGAATGTGGTAGGTGATTTTATCACCATAGATATCACATACTCAAGTTGTGCTTTCAGGAAGGATAATTCCATTAGTTGATTGGATCGTATAGATCCATGCATAGAGTATGGTTGGCAGAGATAGTTCTTTACTATGGATACACATGTGTTTACGGTATCATGTTACATCATTGCTAACCATTTTACTAGAGGGCTTTCACCCTTATTAGGAATTTATTTTCTCCACTCTTCACTACATACACCTTCCTTATTTAGGGGAGATTTGTTCTCCATCTTCATAAGAATATGTGTAATGAGGGATTATGCATTAGTTATGGAAGAGAGGACTAAATAAATTCATGAGTTTCTCTTTTAAGAAAAGGAGAAAGTGGGTATCAGCTCAGAGATCGATGATAGATCTCACTTTAGTTCAGTGGTCTCACTTTAGCTCCTATTCTTTGAAAGAGAGAAAAAAGGAAAAGGAAAACATGATTTCTTCATAGGAGAACAGTACAGTATGTTTTCCTTTAGACAGAAGAGGTGTATGGAAAACATCTCTTAGTCTTTATTTCAGACGGAATACATTTACTCTACTTTTCAATGTAATTTTCCTTCATATGGGAGTCTCTTTCTCCACTAGTTTTGAAGGAAAAGTATGGAGAACTTATGTGCATCTTCTCACCTATGGATGAGTAGAGAAACTGGATTCAACAGAATCTCTTTCAAAGGGAAAGGGAAAGTGGAATAGTTTCCACTACTAGAGCTCTTTTCCTTGGAAGAGATTACAGAGATAGACATGGAGAGAGTTTCACTTTCTCATTTAGATTGTCTAGATAGGAGTGGCACTCTTCTATTAAAGACAAGAGGGAGATCAGTTAATCATGATGGTTAGATTGAGTCTCACATGGAGACTCTAGAGAGAAGTAGTTATGTTTATTTCCAGTGATGGTCCTTGACTAGATGAGATGATCTAGTTATTGACATTAGTGAGACTGGAAGTAGAGATATGACTCTTCTCTTTATACTTTCTAGGAGATAGAGATACATCTAACCTATTATGGTACCAAACTCTTAGTTGGTGTTACATCATGAGTATGATGAGTAAACATCAGTTAGGAGGATGGGTACTTAGGGATTATCTGAATCTCAAAGGGAATGCTTTTTGCATTCATATGGCAAACTACGGGGAAGAGAATATTTGAGAGTTTGCACTAGTGCATATAGATGCTCTTCCAAGAGAACTTAGTCCAAAATGTAAAGGATGACAAACCACAGACTTCTTGGTAGGTGAAATGTAGAGATTGCATTGTACTACCGTGAGTTAGATGATGGATTTGCATAGTTCACAAGGTAGTTTAGACAAAACTACTACTTGTGATTACACTCAAGGTTAGGAAGACCTAGAGTGGTATGAGGGCAATCTATCATTTAGTCTTAGATGGGTTTGGAGTCACTTGTTATGGGACATTGTTCTATACTTCAAAGGATTTCATGGTTTATTATCTCCACTATGATACGATCAAGCTTATAAGTTTGGCACTTTACACTTTCTTTTCATATTATTACTCCATAGAGGATACATCATATGGACTTAGGTCATTTGGATGATGTAGTATATTATGGGATGATAGTATGGAGGTGAACTGTACATGGGAGATAGTAGGCACCACTCAGACGGTTTCCCATCCTTGAGATGATCTCATATGAGACTTCTTAAGGGGAAGGATACGGGGAAACAACACACAGAGATGACCATGTACATAGAGTGCATGGGGTTCAGGGGAGTCCGAGCACTTTCTTCTACCATTATGGACATTTCATTTACATTTTCGAGGACAAAAATGCTTTCAAGGGGAAGGAAATGTCATATTACGGATGCACACTCTTGAGTGAGGTGGCAAGAATGCCACATGGCATCACTAAGGGCATTATGCCCATTTGGTAGAAGGGGGAGAGAGCAATCTCTTTGAGTAGAGAGATTATGAGTATTACACTTAGTGTTTTGCAAGGCTCTCTCACTATCTCTCAAAGAGGACACAAGTAGAGGCTCGGCGGCTGGGAGGAGAACCGAAGATGATCTCTGTGTGTGTCGGCTGCGCATGGCTATGTCGGGATAGCAAAAGGAATGTATCATTTGGGGGAAGAATGTAACATAATCCTGGTAGGAGATGGTTGAACCACACCCTAAGAGAGAGGATTAGGAAGTAATCCTCAACCATGGCTTTTGGGGCAAGTGGTTAGCCCATCACATTCCTAACCAAGAGGTTGTGAGTTCAATTCCTTACATTGGTATCAGAGCCTAGGAAGTAGGCTTGGGCAAAGTGGAATGATCCAATGGCCTCTAAAAAAGGCGCTTGGGCATCCTCCATGTGAAAGGGTAGGAATTGTGGAAGGCGCGCGTCGATTTCAATGATGGACCTTACAATGATTGGGGTGTATCTCCCAATCCGTAGGTCGGATTGAGGCGTGTAATATACCGTTGGAAAGCTCTCGGAACGAACTTTCCAATGAGCTAGCTTGCAATGTGTGAATTCCTTGGGAATCCTTGGATGGAACTTGATTGAGTACATCCTGCCAGTCCCATAGCTGGTCAGGGTACATCCTGCCAGGGTACATCCAGGGTACATCCTACCAGTCCCATAGCTGGTCAGGGTACATTCCCTAGGAGTTCAAGGGGGGAAGAATGTAACATAATCCTGGTAGGAGATGGTTGAACCACACCCTAAGAGAGAGGATTAGGAAGTAATCCTCAACCATGGCTTTTGGGGCAAGTGGTTAGCCCATCACATTCCTAACCAAGAGGTTGTGAGTTCAATTCCTTACAGTTTTGATAGAAAAAAAAAAGATATTTTTTAGGTAGTAAATTGATAAATCAATAGAAAAAATACAAACTTTTAGAAAATTAAAAAAAGTCAAAACTCATGCTTTTTCTTTATTGCAATGTGTAAGATTTATAGAAAATAAAATATGGATCATTTGGTCTCCTCAAATAGCATGGAGGGCACAATAGAAGAGTACTCCATCTATGACACCATCTACTCTATCCAAGGCACCATCTATCGTATCCACAAAAGCAGACATAGTGTGTATGTGCTCAATATATGCAGTAAAATGGCAATGAGAAGGCTGAATTCATAGCCCAAACACTAGCCATCAACACTTGCAAGTGTCTGTCAACTTTTTTCTTCAGGCTCAAAAACCTCCATAAACTTGTGGTGGCTTCTCCCACCACAACTAGACACCTTTCAAGAAACTGAAAGATTTACTAGTATGGCTAAAAATAAGACCCCAAAGGTGAATATTTATTGTTAGAGAAGTACAAAGACTCACTCTTCTTGATGTTCTTGAACCTATGTAAAGATATGCACAAAAGTACTCCAAAATGGCTCCAAAAATCACCCCAAAAATGCTTCAAAAAAATCTTTGAAAGCAAAGAATGAAGCTTTTAGGGCCAAAAACATGTTCATGGTAATGTGAACCTTAGTCTTTCCCCTTTCTCAAGCACCATAAGGGTGTAGCTTATGTTGGAATTTGGGGCCCTAGGATCGTTCCAATACTAAAACCTTTTGAGCATACACAACTTAATTGACAAGATGATAAGTGAGATAGAGAAAGAAAGATCTTGAGACAAGATTAGGAAACGTAAGCTTGATGCTTACTTCACTAAAAATAATAGATGTCCAAATTACAACATGGGAGTACTACTCAACCATATAAAGTGGTGCACTCACTAATGGAAGAATATCCAAGAAGATGATGATACAAAATTTAGATTATGTCGAAATAAGCTAAGTGTGTGTGAAGTGAACGGGCAACGAAGCTAACCTTATTCTCACAAAATAGTGTAATGAAATTGTAAATCAACCAACAAGGTTAACTCACAAAAAATAGTTACCGCCACCTCGTAGAAGACTTCTTGCTCCAATGAGAGTAGCCTCTCCTTCACCAAAACTTCATCTCCTCAAGAGCGTGACACTCTTCCTCCTTGACCTCCTCAAGAGCTTGAGTGAGTGATCCTTGAGTGATAGTTGAACAATGAGCCAAGGGCCTTCCTTGGCCATTGAGGTCCTCCCTCGTGCACAGCCAACAATGCTAATGGTGACTTTGGTGACTCGGATGACAAGGTATGCCAAAATCTATGCCTTTGTCACCGCCTTAGTCATAAGCTTTGGAGAAAGCCTTGGGCTAAAACCAGAAGCCAAAACTCCTAAACGTGAAAAATGTGTTGTGAAACTCCTAATATTACTTAGAAAAATCACTACCAAAATGATGTGGAAACAATTATGGAGACATGCTATTCAAATTTTCTACTCAGGTCCCCAATAACGTAAATTTTGATATTAGTGCTTAGGTCTAAGTTATAGTTAGCTACATGGTATTCCGTCTTTATCATGCAAGGAATAGGAGATGTCTCAACACCCAGAATAGTTTTCCACATAATATTTCCAAACCATCATAGATGCCCACAATGGTTGTTGCAATCACCAAACTTATACTCAATGACCAGCATTTTGGATACATTATTCTATCCAACCATGGATAATGCGCGCCTATGCTTTAATTAAAATCTTTTGGGGTGCTTGTAATAGTGAGAAGAAACTTGAACAAAAGTGATTCAAAAGACTAAATTTGCAGTTACAGTCGCTACAATAGTGAAGAATTTGTATATAACGTGGATAGAGCAAATAAGATATGGCTATGGAGAGCATTGCTTCGAGAGAAGAAGAATAATTCATGAGGAGCCTTATCACAAAGTACTCACTCATATTGGGAGACACTCTTTGAAGAAAATGGATGCAATGGAACAATTTGAGTTTGCTTTAAAAAATATGTGTTCACAATATTCAAATGCTTATTATATTCCATCTTTATTAGGCCTTACTTGCCAACGATTGGTGTGTCTGTGTTGTTTAGGAATCCTATTGGGTGAAGGACAAGAGTTACAGGGAGCCAAGGCCCTTTCACATGCACCATAAGGCTATTCCCATCCTCTCTAAGTGGCTATATGAAGTGTGTATGGACTTTAGATATGATTCTATATGCTCATAGGGGCAAGCTATTTAAGGCTAAGTGGAGGATGCCAAACAACTAATTCGGATCTCAGAATTTGGATACAAATAGATCCTCCTATGTAGATGAGAAATATTTTATAAGAAAAAACATTTGTCTTATTTTGTAAAGGAAACTTTAAAATTTTCCATTGGTCCATTTAATTCAAACATGGATCAAAGGAATTAAATATCCTTAAATCATCTTGTGATTGATATCTATGCAAATCTTGAGTGAGCCCATAAAAATCCTAGAGCTAACCCTTCACAGGTAATTGCAGAAGAACCCTTACATAAATCTTTTGATTCATTGATCTTTCGTAATCAAACCTATTTTTCATCATCAATAGAAATTTTCCGTCTTTGAGCACACATGTCTTTTGTTGGAAGAATATGAGGGAGATGAATTTGAATTGATGTGTGAAGGATTTCAACTTAAAGTCTACTTTGGTTATAAGTTTTGATTGAAAGCTATAGAAAATAAATGTTCTATCCATGTAGCATTCTTGCTTTCATAGATATCATCATTTTTACATGACCAATGGATTTTCAATGTCAATCTTGTACTGAATCAATTTTTTTCTTGAGAGAGATTATTGAATTTGATGAAGTAAATATAAGGTGACTCCCCACACTAGATATAGGGAATGAAATCACATCATTCTCTCTTATGCTAGTCAGACACTTCCAATCACTACTTATCGAGAAATGAGGATTCATCTTGGAACTCCAAAATATCTAGGTAGAGGAGACAAAGATGGATCCTTTAGGAATCATTAGGTGGAGGAGAAAAGGAGCATGGTGAGATTGAGGTTGCTCCAACTAGGGACACCTGATAATAACAAATTTTGGTTGTTCATGAAGATAATTTTTGGTTATGACTAGACTTCATTGATCCATGCCTTGATCATCTATTTAGTTGAAAGCTTATTGGATAAGGTTTAAACTTGAAAATTCATGAGCGCCTTCTTCCTTGAGGCTTACACAAATATCCCAGTTGATTTTGGGCACACTCTTCTATTGGGGTTCTACATCTAGAGAGGTTTTTTACAAGATCATTCTAGTTTTTTAAGCAATTCCTTATCATTCAGTTACTATCATGCAAGGAAATAGATGATGAAGGAGATTAGAAATGTTTTGATCACCATCCCTTTCCAAACCACATTGAGTTGCATTCCCTTCGAGTAATGAATCCTATCTATTTTGTGTGAGCAAATCTTAGGGATAAATGCCACATATTAGACAAAAAGTCTAGTGATTTTCATATGCATCTCTACCATTTCATGAAAATTTCTTTATAGTAGTATGGGGTGTTGGTTATGTAGGTGACATATTGAAGGAAAGAACCTCTATCAACATTCAAACTTGCAACACCCTCAGCACCATCCAAATCAACTAAATTTTAGTTTTTATAGCTATTATAGGTGATATCTCAACACCCACAATAGTTTCCCACATAACATTTCCACCCCATACATGACATATCATAGGTGCCCACAATGGTTGTTGGAACCATCAAACTTATCCTCAATAACCAGCATTTTGGATACATTATTCTATTCAACCATGGACAATTCCTATGCTTTAATTTGAATTTTTGGGGGTGCTTGTACTAGTGACAAGAAACTTGAGAAAATGAGGAGAGGGTGTTGGGAACACACCTCAGGAATCCATTGAATATGTTGGCACTAATTATTGGCTTTAATAGGAGAAAAAACATATAGAAGTAATGCAATGATGACAATGAAGAAGAAGAAGAAGAAGAAGAAGAAGAAGAAGTAGTAATAGTAGTAGTAGTAGCAATAGTAGTAGTAGTAGTAGTAGTAGTAGTAGTAGCAGTAGCAGTAGCAGTAGCAGTAGCAGTAGCAGTAGCAGTAGCAGTAGCAGTAGCAGTAGCAGTAGCAGTAGCAGTAGCAGTAGCAGTAGCAGTAGCAGTAGCAGTAGTAGTAGTAGCAGTAGCAGTAGCAGTAGCAGTAGCAATAGCAGTAGCAGTAGCAGTAGCAGTAGTAGTAGCACTAGCAGTAGCAGCTAGCAGTAGCAGTAGCAGTAGCACTAGCAGTAGCAATAGCAGTAGCAGTAGCAGTAGCAGTAGCAGTAGCAGTAGCAGTAGTAGTAGTAGTAGTAGTAGTAGTAGTAGAATAAGAAGAAGAAGAAGAAGAAGGAGAAGAAGAAGAGAAAGAAGAAGCTTAAGAACATAGTATATAATGATATCACAACGATAAGAAACCAGAAGGTAAGAGTTAAAAGCCCTAAAAGTGAAAAATGTGCTGTGAAACTCCTAATACTATTGAGACAAATCATTACCAAATGTGGAAACAAGTTTGGAGACATGTTATAATTTGGATTATTCAAATTGGCTACTCAAGTCTCCAATCCCGTACATTTTGATATTAGTGCCTAGGTTTATGCTATAGTTAGCTAGATGGTTTCTGTAAAGGAGAATATTTGTCTTATTTGGGCTATTTTTTATGTTCAATGAGTTGAGATAAAGATAGGAATTTTTAAGGTTGTGGGAGAAGAAATATGATATTTTTTAGGTAGTAAATTTATAAATGAATAGAAAATACAAAGTTTTAGATAATTAAAAAGTCAAAATTTGTGGATTATTTAGGAAATCCATGCGCTCCGGTGTGTATGATTTATAGAAAATAAAATATGGATCATTTGGTCTCCCCAAATAGCATCTACGGCACCATCTACTCTATCTAAGGCACCATCTACCGTATCTAGCCAAGTTCATGCTAAGATTCTTCGTGCTATCTTAATCTATAGCAAAAATAGAGAAGACCGACATGACCAAAGCAAATAAGATATGGCTCATTTGGTTTCCTCTTATAGCGGGTTATGGAGAGCATCGCTGGGAGAGAGGAAGAATACTTCATGAGAAAATTGGGAGACACTCTTTGAAGAAAATTGGGAGTCACTCATCATCATATTGGGAGACACTCTTTGAAGAAAATATGTGTTCGCGATAAGAGGATCGTTAGCTGCAATTTCTAGGAAAACGCAATTTCTGCTATTATATTATATAATATAATCTCTAGGAAAACGCAATTTCTGCTGCAGAAGAACATATTTCTGCTTGTAATCCAGAAGCGGCGATGTCCTCAGGAAACAAGAAATCGTGTTTCCACAATGGATGTGGGAATACTTCTGCACTCTCCGTTTCCCGTGTCGCACAATACTTCTGGATCGGAGAGTGCAGACTATGTGGATCTTGGGAACGATTGTGAATTGAAGTCTGAGCCGAACAGTTCTCTTGCATTCAACGATCCTGCTTTCGCAGATGTCGCGCTTTCCTTTCATTCGTCTCGTTCTAGTGATACAAACATTTATGCAATCACAAGAGTTTTCCTGCAGTTGTCCTCGGGTTGCAGATGACCTCGGGGCTGCAATCACAAGAGTTCTCCTGCACTCTCACATCCTTGAGCAGTGTAAATATTTTGCATCGATTTTTTCGGAGCGATGGAGAGATTCACGTAAAATTTCTGACGGTCCGAACCATCAGAAGCATCCACATTGACATGAATGTACCAGCATCACGTACCATTGATGCTTACCTTTTCGTTCTCAAGTTATTATACGCGAACGATAATAAAATACTGTTGAAAGATGTGTCGAAGGCGTTGTCTGCCCTTCCGGTGGCAGCCGAATGGCTCTATGATGACTGCATTACAGCATGTGTCCGATGGTTCTGATGCGCTTCTGATGGTTCGGACCGTGAGAAAATTGACTGAATGGAGCGAGCAGGCCGATCTCAGTGCCAATCTCTTAAGGATTTTCAATGATGATGTTCGGTTCACATGTGTTCCTAGCCTACAGGTATTATTGCTTGGATCTACTTTTAATCTGGCAAGAAGTTAAGTAGCAGCTGGTCTCATAACCCCCTCATGTCAGGTCATTTCTGTTTCTATTCGTGTCATAGTGCTCAAGTCATCTGAAGCTTGCATTGCATGTCTTTAATAGCTTCACAGTTTGATTAAATTGACTGTGCTAAGAAGGCTAACCTAGTGTCAGATATGTCACTACGTCTAGAAAAAGTGTTCATACTAATATTTTCAACACTACCTCATGAAGACGCAGTGCTTAGGCTTTGCAAGCCAAACCATGGAGGAATGCGGTCACCTTACGGAAGCGTTCAACCTATGGTTCCGCTGGCTGGCATTAATAAACAGGAACATGCAGTTGTCTGTTTGTGTGATATACCCTTGGACTTCAGTGTGCTTGTTGTATGTACATTCAGAGCTCAAATGTGTTGAACTACTTGAACGTACATAGATACAGAGATATAGAGGGAAAGAACGTGCGCATTGAGCCTTGGTTTATTTTTGTATGTTTGTGTGATATGTAGAGGGAAAGAATCGTCTGCTCTGGCTTCTGGAAACGGTGATTGAGCAGGCCGATCTCAGTGCCAATCTCCTAAGGATTTTCAATGATGATGTTTGGTTGACTTGGATGTACTTTTAATCTGGCAAGTGATGTAGCAGCTGGTTTCATAACCCCCTCATGTCAGGTAATTTCTGTTTCTATTCGTGTCATAGTGGCTCAAGTCATCTGAAGCTTGCATTGCACTGCATGTCTTTTATGTCTTTTTTGATGCAACCTCTTTCCTTAGTCATCTGATAGCTTTATCTTATTCATTTATTTTTGAATGAAGGTTAGAAAGAGGCTTGTGGAATGCTGGTTGCCTGTGCTGGATGGATTTAGAGAGCCTCCGCCTCAAACTGTTCCCAGTGCAAAGCTCCATCCCCTACGCCAGCGTCTAAAAAAAGTGTTCTTACTACTAATTTCAACACTACCTCATGAAGACGCTCAGATACTATTGCCGCTGTGCTTAGGCTTTGGAAGCCAAACCTTGGAGGAATGCGGTTACCTTACGGAAGCGTTCAACCTATGGTTCCGCCGTGCTGGCTGGCATCAATAAACAGGAACATGCAGTTGTCTGTTTGTGTGATATACTCCCTACATCAAAGTACTTTGTTCTTCAGTTTAACTAGTAATCAGCCGATTGATTGTCAGTAGTTACCCGCTGCAATTCAATCTGCATTTCCTTGGAAAGCCCCTCTATGAAATGGGAGTTGCATAAAACAACCCAAGGCATTCGGTTAACAGTCTAAGAGACAAAACCTGAATGCATACATATATCCAGCATTCAGTGAATAGCATAATGTAGACTTGGTTATTTTTGTCTGTTAGTTATTATCCACACGCCCTCATTATCATCATTAATCTCATTATTTTTGTCTGTTAGTTATTGTAGTGAAATTCTCTTCCTCAGAAGTTGATGCATAGCTATCGTCGACCTCTATCTCTTTCTCTATTCTTCCAGCTTGTTGTCACACTGATGGAAGACTATGAGGAGTGAGAGCTATGGGTGATGAATGCCATGTACAACATGGATTAGATTAAGTGCATGTGAGTTTGGACCTGATAACTTGTACTGCTACAGAGAAAGAATACTCGCTCTCTCTCTCTCTCTCATCAAAGTGATGACAAAGTGTTGCATGTTGCTATGTGATTGTGTAGGACACTAATAATGAACATCAGTGTAGCTGTGTTGAATGATTTATGCAAAGAGGTCATATGATCTTGCTCTCTCTCTCTCTCTCTCTCTCTCTCTCTCTCTCTCTCTCTCTCTCTTTGTTTTAGAACGAGATCTACCATTCGAAGTCCATAAAGACTGATAATGTTAGATTCATCAAACCTACATTGAATCAGTGCCATGGCTCTCTTTTTCTCTTTCTGACGCTCTTTCAGCCTCCTCTATGTATGAGAGAAGATGGAGCTTGGCGCAGCCGATCACTATAAATGGTGTTGCTATGTTCAGGCTTGATTGGTTCTTGGCTACTATTGTTGTAAGCAGATGACATGTAGCAGAAGACTTTGTTGGTGATCTTATTGTTACACCTGCTGCTTTAGTAGTCTAGTGCCCATTCTGTCGTGCCATGCACATGTTGGAAGATGCCATAGCCGCTAACTTGAAGAGGTCGAATTGTATGTGCCAAAGACTATATGGAACCAAATGCACAAATGAATGGAGAGATGAGAAGAAAGTGAAAGCCTATTGCTTGAATGAACATAGAGGATGGGATGAATCATGAGCTGAGCAGGATCTATTATGCTTATCACAAAAGACAAAAACAAAAACCATCAACCATCAATGCTCTTGAATTGCAACTTTGGACCGAGGTCATATAGTGTAGGAACAACCTTGCATATATAAGTGTACATGCATGGATTTGTGCCTTCACGCAAACAGGATAAATTTATGTCCAATAAGCTCTCAAACAACAATAAGTGGAGTTTTTATAAACAATGAAGAAATGAAATGTACTATAATAAGTATGCAAAAAAATTATTTATAAACACTACAAGGAATATGGGCGTATAGCGACGGTTAAGGCGACACAATTTTGTCGCTATAAATTGCAAAATGTGTCGCAATGAGCGTCACCCATAGACCGTCGATTAAGCGACGAGCCAAATGACGTTTTTTGTGACTTGTGGCATGGCAAGATCTATGACGCTCGCATAGAGCGTCGCTAACATGACGGTTTTAAAAAGCGTCGCATAAGCGACACTTTTTTACATCGCATAAGCGAAGCTTTTTTACGTTGCATAAGCGATGCTTTTTGGCGTCGCATAAGCGACGTTAAGACATGTCGCTTATGCGATGCGAACTCGATGGCTAGCATCGCTTACACGACGTCTGTTGACAAAATTAAAATGTTGGAGGCTCTTTGATCGGCATTTTCACGCATTTGATCGAAGAGCTCTCCAACGTTCGCAATTGGACTGCGCTTACGAGCTGAAGCAAGTATATGCAGAATTGTTGTTTTGTCTAAGCTCTCTCTTATTGTCTCTCTCGATCTCTGTTTCTCTCTTTCTACATCTTTCTCTCTTTGAATTCTCTCTCTCTCTCTCTATTGCAGGTTATTCAAGAAGCTAACCAAGCAAAAGTATGGCTAACTATTGTAAGTACAATTTCTATTCTTTGTATACCATTTGAATTGTGTTATTTTCATTAGATAGCATACTCACACTTATTGATATGCACTTATACACTTATACATGATGAAGATGTACTTTCACACATATACACATATACACATGCACATACACACACATATATACACACAGTACATGTGCACATACACTTAGACATACACACATATACACATGCATATGCGCAAAAATTTCTACAACCACATAAAAAGACTTACATGCATGCATTATTGCATATATATATATATATATATATATATACATACACATACACACATTAACATATATGCAAATACATGTATATGCACATCCACATGCATGCACATTCACATGCATGCACATGGATGCAAATGGAAATGCATCCACATACACATGCATGTTTCATACATATACACATGCATACATACATTATACACATATATATGCACATACGTACACACACATATACACATGCACACACACATGCACATACCTACATATACACATATACATGCACATACATATAGACACATATACACATGCACATGCACATACTCATACACACATATACACTTAGACATGCACATGCACATACATACATATACACACACATACACATGCACATACACATGCACATACATACATATACACACACATACATATACACCTAGGTACACACATATGAATGAATTATATAATTAAAGTATTAAAACACATATACACATGCACACACACATGCACATACCTACATATACACATATACATGCACATACATACATATACACATAGAGTTACACATATACATGCACATACATATACACACACATACACATGCACATGCACATACTCATACACACATATACACTTACACATGCACCTGCACATACATACATATACACACACATACACATGCACATACATACATATACACACACATACATATACACTTAGGTACACACATATAAATGAATTATATAATTAAAGTATTAAAACACATATACACATGCACACACACATGCACATACCTACATATACACATATACAGGCACATACACACATATACACTTACACATGCACATGCACATACATACATATACACACACATACACATGCACATACATACATACACACACATACATACATACACACACATACATATACACTTAGGTACACACATATGAATGAATTATATAATTAAAGTATTAAAACACATGCTTAATATAAACAATAATAACAATCAATAGAACACTTGTGAATGATTTGAAATGATTGTTTCTCGTTGTCGCTCAATAAACTAAGCATAATATGAAGTCAACCCTAAGTACTTTGAGTGAAATGTTCTTCTTGGTTCTCCTAATTGTTGACTCTAGTTCTTGAAATGTTACAGAAGTTCAAGTTTACCAACATATATATATATATACATATATATATATATATATATATATATATATATATATATATATATATATATATATATATATATATATATATATATATATATATATATATATATATATATATATATATATATATATATATATATATCTACATGTTGAGAATACAACATGAATGAAAGAAAGAACAAAATAACACTACGTACATGCAGCTTTGCATCGGTATATTTATTGCGATATTATTGGTTAAGATTTCAATCATCCACAATTTACTAGGGTGGTTCATAATTCATGAGTAGTTGCTTACATGGATATAGGTGTCATGATATTTGGAGAACTCCAAAGAGAATTTTTAAAAATATTGAAATAAAAAATAACAACATATTGGGTGTCATTAGCTAGTATGAATATGATGTTTGATATTCAAGAACTCTCTTCATTAATTCACCCTTGGAATCATTGACATGCACAATAGCGAAAGGTTCAAGAACTCTCTTCATTTATTCACCCTTGGAATCATCGACATGCACAATAGCGAAAGGTACTGAACTTATATTTTTTTCTGGTGTCAAAAACATATGTCTACTTCTTAATGGAGACTTCAATTAGATTCTATACATTTATTCAAAGTGAAATTATGCAAGAGGAAAATTTGAACAAGTTGCTTTTAACTTTTTTCCATCAATCTAAAATTGTTTGGAGTTTCAATCCCCCCATTTTAAAGCGTTAGTCATAATTGTCAATGTGTGCATAACAGCCTAGTTTTTGTAGTTGCAAGGTGATTGTTAAAAGAAAAATCAATGGAAACTATGGTAAATCACAAATATCTTTCATATCTTCATCCATTGGTGTCAATATTCTACCCACAGAATGCCTTCATTCATAAAAAATGTTATTATGAAAGTATTATTGTAATTAATACACAGGTAGCATATGATCTCATTACATAAATTTGTAATTAACGTTTTCCAACAAACTTTAAAATTACTCTTACAAGTCTCATTGCCAGCGGAGTGCTTCTGTCATGGGAGCTGGACATAAGACCGAAACATACAAAGGTCTTCATTCTCCTTCCTCTAGGGCTAGCCATCCTCCTTCATCACCGCTCCCGTTCTTGAAACTTCCGATGGAGGAGCTTGCTGCTGTGATTTTTGGCTGTGACCATGCGACTTACAATGAATGCATGACACAGCTTCTGTTTGGTATACATCCTCTTACTTTCTATCACAAATATACGTCTCTCCCTTTAAACCATAATGCATCATATCATGGTTTGGATTTCTCATTTTGAGATTCCACTGTGCTTTCGATAGTATGTTTTTCCACGTCCTGGTCATATGGACACCATCTCCTTGTGTGCCCTTATTTCTCTCTCTCTCTCTCTCTCTCTCTCTCTCTCTCTCTCTCTCTCTCTCCCTCCCTCCACATATTACTGCATGTTCATGTGTGCATGTTTTTGGTATGGCTTTCGTGCGAACGCAGAGAAGAATGCTGAATCTAAAGCTTACTTGGAATCCTGGGCTTGGTTTTATTTTAGGGACGTACTTATGCATGAACAGTAGCTTGATCATTAGCTTTTGTGCATGTCCAGACCTTCGAGCTTCTCATATCAGCTACGTAAAGAATGTCCGACCAGGGATGCCACTATTTTTGTTTAATTACATTGATAAAAAGTTGCATGGTATTTTTGAGGCAGACAACTATGGAGAGATGAACATCAATCCATATGCCTGGACTGATGGGAAGCAGAAGACACAGTTTCCAGCTCAGGTTCTTTGCTTAGATCTAATAATATCTAATATTACATTAGGTCATTGTCTAAGGCATAATGAGGTTTTGTTTACATGTAGGCACGCGGACGGGTGAGATGTCACTGTGCATCATATTTCATTTTGTAGATTCAAACAGGTAGAAAAAAGTTTATATTTTTTATGATAGAGTTAGTTATTCTTTTAAGCACCTAATAATGGGTTTTTGTTGTTATATATTTTTTAAGCAATATGAACTTCTTCAAGAAGTTTTTTATATGTTCTGATTTCATCTGTTAAGTACATGTCTTTCAAGCCAACACTGAACCCTATTTGGAAAAGCCATTCATGTAGAACATTTTGAAGGCATCTTAGGAACTGAAGAGAAGTTTCAGTCCCTTTTTGATAGCAAAGACTTGGGACAATTCCCATATGGCAATCTGTTAACCATTTATTGCCAACAGGACACTGCATTATCTCACTGTCATGCACAACTACACTGCCTAAATATGTGTACTCTACACCAGGGGGAAAGGTCATATTTAAGACCTGTATCCCTGTCCACAAAGGAGCTTTTATACCCGGGAGCAGGAGATTCACGATACATAATTAACATTTTAATTTCATGTTTTAGCAGCCTAAAATGATTTTCTAAAATCAAATGGCTTGAAAGGATGCCATCCTGAGATAATTTCAGTAAAGCTATGCCTCCTTGGGTAGATATTAACTGATGACTTAAATCTAACAATTCAAAAATCTCAGCCTTCTCTCTCTCTCTCTCTCTCTCTCTCTCTCTCTCTCTCGTTCTCTTCTTGCTCTCGCGTGTTAATCCCGGCACAAATGTGCTGGGAGAATCAAACTTTTTTTTTATGTGTGTGTATATGTCTATGTGTGTGTATGTGTCTATGTGTGTATGTGTATGCATGTATGTATGCATATGTGTGTGTATGCATGTTTATATGTGTGTATGCATCATTATGTGTGTATGTGTCTATGTGTGTATGTGTCTATGTGTGTATGTTTGTGTGTGTGTATATGTGTGTGTGTATGTGTATGTGTTGCAATAAAAATGCATGATTTCTTCAAGTTCAAAATAGTATTTTATGAACTAAAGAAAAAAAAGGGGCTAATAAACATTTTGATGATGGTACGTAACTCTATCATGGTCTTAATTGGTAACATTCCAAGTGTGAAACAGTGAAGATGTCTCTGAATCTGCAATGCTACCCTTGCTTGATCAGCTTTCCTCTTTATTGTGTTCGAAGAAATGGCAAGAATGGATTTGTGATCTATGCCTTTCAAAGATGTGCTCGAGCATCTTGGAAGGTCTCCTAGAAAATGAGAAGGGAAAACAAATCATGATGATCGAACTTCCCAGAGTTTTCTTTGTTTTGTCTTACCTCAAAAACCAATTGATTTTTAACAACATTACATTAAAATCAAAACTATAAGAAGAGATCATAATTGTCAAAGATTACCTTTAGCAATTCAATGGGATTACTCTTTGTTGGTGCAGACTGGCGAAATGCATAACTATAAGCTGGTTCAATCAATGATGTCACGACCAGTACACCAACAGGCTCTGAACCAAGGTAGGGACTCTGCGGATCCTTTGATTTCTAGTCTGCATCTTGGATGTTCTCAAAAACTTCATAAGTGAATTGTATTACATGATTGTCTGTTCATGTCTGAACAGAACCATCATATGCTAAATACACTTCCCTTAACCCATACATACATTTTCGAAAAAGTTCTCTAGGCCCCTTAGCTCCATACCCTTTTCTAGGTTTTCGAGAAGACACTAAATGATAAAGGAATTCTTTGGAGGTTAAACCATCTAAAAAGCAAGAATGAATTATTCCCAAACCATCATGAAAGTCAGAAAAGAACAACTCTCCGTTTACAGATTGTAAACCTAAGCATGCACACTGTTGTATCAAGTTTGACAATGGTCCTTTGCTTCCAGCCCTTATCATTGCCATCATGGAATTGGATGGATAGCTATGCCTCTCAACAACGGTTGATATTTCCCCAAGAACACATTGAAATTCACAAATTGCTGATCTTCTAGCACTGATTTCTTCAACTAAGCTAAGAAAATTTTCTTGGTAACCATAGTCAAGGATATCACTATGACATGGATTGATAAAAGTTCTTGGAATGAGTTCCTCTTTTCCTGACAGGACTAATCGAATCTGCCTTTCCAAAGTGAGAACTCTCTGAGAAGACAATCTGCCATCATCTACAACAATATGAACTTCTTCAAGAAGTTTTTTATATGTTTTGATTTCATCTGTTAAGTACATGTCTTTCAAGCAAACACTGAACCCTGTTTGGAAAAGCCATTCATGCAGAACAATTTGAAGGCATGTTAGGAACTGAAGAGCAGTTTCAGCCCCTTTTTGATAGCAAAGACTTGGGACAATTCCCGTATGGCAATCTGTTAACCATTTATTGCCAAACAAGACACTGCATTATCTCGCTGTCATGCACAACTACACTGCCTAAATGTGTATTCTACAACAAGGGGAAAGGTCATATTTAAGACCTGTATCCCTGTGTGAATGCATGTGTATGTGTGTGAATGCATCATTATGTGTGTATGTGTGTATGCATGTGTATGTGTGTATGCATGTGTATGTGTGTGAATGCATCATTATGTGTGTATGTGTGTGTGTATATGTGTGTGCGTGTCTATGTGTATGTGTGTGTGTCTATGAGTGTGTATCTGTTTATGTGTGTGTATGTGTCTATGTGTGTGTATGTGTCTATGTGTGTATGTGTATGCATGTATGTATGCATATGTGTGTGTATGCATTATGTATGCATATGTGTGTGTATGCATTATGTATGTGTATGTATGCATGTGCATTATGTATGCATATGCATTATTGTAGCTCAGTGATGAGTAGCACCTCCTTTAATGTCAATCCAGGAAGAGGTGAGGATGGTATGAAGACCTCGAGCAAGTGAAGGCACAAGTGCGTGAGTGAGAAGCACACTAACATGCACACACATACACACACATGCGCACACACAGTAAGACAAAGAGTGAGAAGCAATGGAGTTCTTAGATTACTTTCAAAAAGCTCTTACAAGTTCAAATCAATTACAAGCTAACCTCAAAAATGAGCTCTCTAGCTCTATTTATAGTTTTTGACTAGGTTTTGGCCCTGTGCAGACCTAGTGTCCGGCCTAGTTAAAAATTAGGTTCCAGGGCCTATTTGAGGGCTTAAACGGAGTCTAAAAAATATGAAAATTGATATGTAGGTACTTCTAAAGCTCCTCAAGCTCAAGGACTCCTTGGCTTACACAAAATGGAGCTACAAAAATATGAAATGGTATTTACAATGATTGTTAGTGATAAGAATCACTGTTCTAAAGATGTTGATTTGGAAAAATTTGAAGGGCCTATCTGCCAGATCTGCGTCGACTACTTTGTCTACTTAATCCTTCACTTTGCTCTGACTCTCTCCGCTGGCTTCCTTGTCTCCTCAGTCCTTGGGTGCCCATACTGCTCTCAACACCCCCCCCCTCTCTTGCGTCTGTCGTCCCTGACAGACTCTTGTTGCTGGGAGTGCTGGATGTAATAGTCCACCACATGAGTGGCAAGCTGATGTTCTTGTATGCGTAGTCCTCTGGCCAAATCTGTCATCATACGATCCCAATCAATTGGTCCTGGAATGTCCGGATGTGGCAAACGTAACTGATCTGCATGGATGGCTTGTTCTACTGCGAATAGATGTAGCAAATGTATTGGTCTAGGAATGAAAATTTCCGAATGGTATTCCTAGAATCCCGTAGAGAACATTTCCTCAAATGTCTGCTTGAAGCATGCGGGTAAGTACTTTATTCGTGCATGCAAGGCAAAGATTATATTGACCGAGGGAGTCTGGCTCATGTCGTAGACTAAATCCTTGTTACCTTGAGAGAATCCAGGGGCAGAGATGTATGGAGCTTGTACCTTCCGAAAGGTTTTGAAGACAATGGTCATGAGCTCGAATATTTTCATACACATTTTCGCTGCTATGTCGGGTACATTATTTAGACGTGTAGACGAGTGCCAAATTGTTGATATCATGTAGGCTACGGTTGGGGTCCCTCGAGGTGGGGCAAAATATGGATAGTTGACCCATGCTGAGCATTCTTTATTGTTGCGTACCTTGATTGCAAATGCTTGCCAGGATCTGCGACGTACCATTGGGCAATAGCATGGATTATACTTGATATACAGTGGCATGGTTGCCCAGGTGCTCATCATCTCAGGGTAATCGGTTAGTAGACGTGCACGCCAATTGGGTTGGAAGATCGAGCCAGCACGGGCATCTGCCGGTAAGTCCGCTGGCTCAAATTGAGTGGCGAATGTGGGCTCCTTCCCTGTATGCCTTCTAACTTCTGCATTATAATCATGTAGCAAGACAAAGTAAGGCATGTATTGCGTCTCTGATGTTGTGATCAAGCGTTGGTGGGATAGGTTCTGAAAGTAAGAAGATCGAAGGACAGTTTCTTCTAGATCTGTGAGAGATTGAATTTGCACGGCAATGCGATCATCATGTGTCTTTCCTACTTTCTCGATCCTTTTGACCCAATCTGGAACTCCAATTTCTAAAGTGTCTTGTCCTTCTTCTGTTACCCGACTGCCGGGTGTGGGCATCGGCTCGTACGGCTCTTCATAGCTATCATCGACAGGGATTTCCACAACTGTTTCAGATTCTGGTTCTTCAGTTGGCGAGGGTGGCCTTTCATATGGTAAGAGGCGTGCTTGGAGTTCTGCCACCTGTTTTCGGAGGGTCTCTACTTCTTCTGTAGAGTGTTGCAAGATTATCGGCTCTTGTTGAGTTGTGGGGGCACTGGCTATCTGCTTCTTTAGATCCGCACATTCAACCTCTAACTTTTCATATGACTCCAAGAAATTTGCATGCTCTTCGAGTAAGATGCGAATGTCTTGAGATGGGACTGCTCTATACTTGGTAGGGCTAATGGTTGCTCCTGCAGTTCCTTCCATAGCCTCTTCAAAGTTGTCTTGGTTTTGTTGCTGAAACCTCTTGTTCTCTTCTAGTGCTGCTGCCATATGCTTTCTTAATAGCCCAAGATTGCGTCTAAGTGTAGCATTGGATATCATTTGGGACTCGAGCATACTTTCCAGTTCCTTCACTGCTTAATCATCCACTGTCAGAATTTTCGATTCCAATTCTGTGTGAGCATGTTGTAAGGTGGTATGTTTTGAGAGAAGCGTTTGGTAATCATCTTCGAGAGTGTTGACTCTAGCTTGTAGACGCTGAGATTCTACTTGGAGGGCAACAGTGCGTTCTTCCAATCGATGGTATTCTTGTTGTAGTTGATGTGCACACTGAAGTAATGTAGTGAACGTGCTATTTACATTATGAGATGCAAGGGGAAAAGTTTGGAATGCAGGGGAGGTGGGAATGGGAAGGGAGGTAGTGAATGCTGTGTCTGCTAATGATGTGTTGAGTGGTGAGGTGGGGGGTAGTGGAGGGGGAGAGGGTGGAATTGTGGGGAGAGGTGCTGTGGTGGGTGAAATGTCCATTGGGTCAGACAGAGTGGTGTGTACAGGGGCTACCATGTAGGTGGGTATGGTAGGTGAAGTGAGTGTGGTGTTCGTGTAGATTGATGTCGTTGCGAACATGGGGGAAATGTGCCTCTGAAACATTGGAGTGCTGATGGACTGCGCCACGAAGGATGGTTGTTGGGGTCGTGCGGTTAGGTTGAATGAGGTGTAGGGGACAGCTAGGAAGGGAGGGTCATGGAATGGAGGTATCCGTATTGGGGGATAGGCTGGGAAACACAAGGTGCCTTCTGTGGGTGCCGGGTTTCCAACCACACTTGGAATTATGGGATGGCCAATTATGGGTTCGGAGGATAGAAGGGTTGAGGTGTACAAGGGATTGGTGATGAAGGAGAAGAGGGTGTCTTGTGAGGTGGGTTCTTGAAATGAGAATGATGTGAATGAGGTTGGGTTATAAGTGAAGGTAGAGGTGATGACTGCCATTTCTTCCATGGTGGGAGGTGGTGGTGGGGGTGGAGAAGGTGGTGATGGGGGGTGGTGGGGTGAGATGGGTGATGTCTGAACAAAGGTTTCAGCAGAGAGGTCAATGGTGGTGGTGGGGGGAGCTGTGGCTTCAATGGTTACTTCTTGTTCTGTGACGGGCATCCTGATAGTCTTACCTGCTCGTGGTAATGTGTCGACTCTGTGTTTGTCATACCTCACGGACTGGCGGACTGCAGTCTGGACAGCCTCCGGAACTCCTAAAGATTCTGACACTAATTTGAGGGTGTCAATGAAATGTTGATCCACCCCATCATCTGATAGCATTTCTTGCATCAAAGCTTGACCTGACACAAGAGAGAGTTGATGCCTTTCTTGTACTGCTTTGATTGTGTCGTATAACCTTTGTAGTTGAGCTGTATATGCAGGTGCACCTACAAGTTCTAGCACTTCTTGTTGCTCATCATGATGCTCTTGATCATAATCCTCCTCATCTTCCTCCTGTTCTTCATCTTCATCATCCTCTTCATCCACTTCAACTGTGGTGACAGGTACTTGGGAGGTTGTTGCCTACGTTTGCACATTCTCCACTTGTTGTGCCTCTTCTACTTCCAGCTCTACATCTTGTAATAATTGTTCGAAGTCTTCATTCGTGAGTTCTTCCAAAGGTGCACCACCGGGAAATTCAAGATCGGTTGGGACAGGAGGAAATATCAAGTTAGGGCCATTGGTGCTGCGTCTTGGAAGTCGTAGTGTGAATGGCCGAACTCTTCGAGGCGGAGGGGTAACGGTTGGTGTTAGGGTGGCTCCACGTGGTTGAGCACAAGGGACTTGGACAATACCTCTCATCTTCTTAGAAGGGGGTCCAGTGGATGTCCTGCCTCTAAACTGCTCTACACGATTCCACATCAGGGCCCGTTGAATAGGGATGTCATAAGCCAAACACCTATTATAAATGTTTCTCGTCATAGCACAACATCCATATAAAACCTGTTTCCGCGGCCATCGTTTGTGATAGGTGTATCTGATCAATTATCCAGTGGGGTAAGTTGATGGTGAGGCTCTGTGTCTCTGCCAGATACAAACTAAACCATATTTTTTTGGGCGGCATGGTGAATCTATCTTGGGCAGGAAAAGCAAAGTGTTGCATGCACATGCGAAGGTGTATTGCAATATTAGGTGTCATGGACACCATGTCCTTGAGTTTGGTGAGGCTTTGATTCTTCATGTAATCAGGCACTAGGGTCTCCTTCTCTGTAGGAATATGCATTCCGCGCATATCTAGGGCCTCTCTCACCAAGTTGTTGGATAACCTAAACCTCTTGAGCTCATTTCCTTTTGTTAGAGATGGGATAAAAAATGAGCTTGCACCTTTTGGGTTCTTGTTTGGAGTCAAGGTGTTGATGAGATAGTAGCATCGCATGAAGTCACGCTTTGGGAGCCGTGCACTGAAATATGCATCCAATCCTGCCTTCTCCCATAGCAAACGTAGACCTTCTGCATTTTGTAACTTCTCGAATTCTCTTGTAAAGAAATGGTATTTACCTTGCTTCCCATTGAAGTCCAACTCTGATTCCCATAGGTATGTTCCCTCTCCCAAGGGTCCTGCCACTTCACCAAACCAGTGGGAAGCTTTTCCTACGGGCATGGTATGGCCACTGGGAGGGTCCGCAATAGGTATAATTTTGATGGCCTACAATTCTTCTGGTCTTTCATTTGTCTCAGGCAAAACGGGTAAACTGTCTAATTCCACCACTTGCTGGCTCGTTCCTGTTTGAGAGCTTGTTCTCGCAGCGTCAGCCATGTTGCGGAAATCACTGCCGATTCTGTGAGAATATAGAAACAGGTGTTAACATTGTAAAGGACAGGATAGAACCGTTTTTGTCCCCATTACAACATTAACATGAGGTTCGGTAGAGATTAGTAGGTTATTAAGTGCTCGGTGTATGTGTGTGTAGTTAGGAAGTGGGTAGACCTAGGAGCTAAGTGGAATGATGTAGTGTGAGAGTGACGTAGTTAGTAGGTGGGCATGGATGTTCACCTGGGGTACGGGGGTTTATTACAAGTTTTAGGCTGCCAAATGCAGTGGATGGGTTTTGATCTTGATTTTGTGGAGACTCTGGAGGGTTTGATAGGAGTATCTACTTGAAAATGAGGCTTTTTAGGGACCCATTTACAAGTGATTCTACTTGTGCTCATGGAAGACTATGTGTCCGCGTGTGATGTATAAGAATGGGCATCTCATGCTCGAGTGAGTGAAACATGTTGTACCGGGTGTGGCCTCGGCGTAGCTATTTGCGCCCGCAAGCAAGCCTTAGGCACCCAGATTTGTCGTGATTGTGGGCTGGCCTTCATTGACTTCTTGGGTACCCAAATAGACTTTACTTTCGGAGAAGAATTTATGAAAGACTTCTTATTAGTGTCGTGTTGTTGATTACTAATAAGAGGTTTTGGCCATGGGATTGGCGTGGTCGCAACAGGGTGTTTGCCTTTCCGCACCCACACTTGTTTCAATGGCAAAGACATTCTGCTTTGCACGTGTTTTTGGCCTCCGGTATAGGTAGTACCCTGCTCCTTCTGTATTTGACCTGCTGTTGGTTTCTGCGTCCCTCTGGCCTTTGGAAAAGAAGGGAGTGCCATTGTATCCTTGACTTCGTTGTTGAGACAATCTTCTTTCTGCATCATACAGTTTTGGACAAGAACAACATTGTCAAGTTCATGTGTGCCCCTGGAAGGACCAGGAGTTCGTGCCTTACCTAGTTCCTTGAGTGCCTCATTTTCCAATTCAACTGTAATTCGACTATGATTTACCCATACCTGAAGAAGTCCACTTCTTAGGTTTAGGTTGACTGCATGATCATAAATCCAGTCCTGACCCAAGACAAGAGGCTTAGTGAGGTCCTCATCTTGACACACTAGTACTTTGAGTGTCATTGCTTCATCTTGAATATAGAGGGGAAGTTCCACCTCGCCCATGCAAGGGGTTTCCACACCTCCCAATCCTATGAGGTATGCTTCTATAGGATTGACGGTTGATTTCAACTTTTGACAGTATGCAAATTTAACAGCACTAGTGGCTGCACCTGAGTCAATCAAGGCTCTTACAATCCTTGCACCCTTTCCTTGTCCTATCTCTAGGGTTATAAAAGGACGTTGATCAATTATCCTATGAGAGCTGATAGCTGAAACTTCACACATAGCCACATGATATCCTTGATCTGCATATGCATCTGTCCTAGGTTGCTCTCTACCTTGTCTTCTCATCTTCATTCTCCGGATGCGTTCCAATGCTTCTGCTTGAGGTTCTTCGTGAATTCATTTTTCTTCTTCTTTGCGTTTCTTAGCAGTGTTGAGTCGACTTAGTATCTCTTCCGTCAGAGGTTCCTGATATAACCTGACTCTGCATCCGCTAATGTAGCTCCGAAGAACATCACCCTCTAAAGTGGCTAGTTGTACTGCTCCACTTGTGGAGATCCTATTTATGATCATAGGTCCGTAGCCTCTCTTTTCTAGCTTCCTTGCGTGTTGTTTCAATGTGTAGACTAAAACTAGATCTCCTGCTTTCAAGCCCTTATCCTTCACATGGGCATCAAAGTATGCCTTCTGTCTCTTCTTAGCTGCATATATCCCGGCCGCCGCTCTCAGTCTTGTTTCTCCTAATCGTTCAAGGTCAAAAAGTCTAGAGGAGAGTTCATGACCCGTCCATTCGTGCTCTTGTGCTACCTTCAATGTAGGTATTAAGAAGTCCAATGGTAGCACTGCATTTTGGTCAAACACCATCTGAAAGGGGGTGGCTTGGAGTACCGTTTTGTAGGCGACTCGGTATGCCCAAACAGCATGGTGTAGTTGTTTGTCCCAATCAGAGCGTTTATTATTCACTAATTTGGTCAACACATTGCACAGAATCTTGTTTGTGCTTTCGGCTTGCCCATTAGCTTGTGGGTGGTAGAGGGCCGACCTCTTATGAACTACCAAGAATTCTTGGAGCAGATCTTCAAACACTTCATTCAAGAAGTGAGTGCCCCTATCACTTACTAGCTCTATAGGTAGCCCGTACCTTGTGAACACATTCTCAAATAGGAACTTAGCAGTTGTCTGAGCATCATTCTTTGTTGTAGCTTTTACCTCTACCCACTTTGTTAGATAGTTTGTAGCAACGATGATATATTCTGCATGGGAACCCTTAGCTGGGGGATTAATAGGGCCTACAAAGTCTATTCCCCACTTAGAGAATGCTCGTCCACCCATCATGGGTTTCAGTGGCATCTCATCTTTGCGTATAGGAGGCTGAGCTCGCTGACAGACGTCACACCTCTTCACATGTGTATAGGCGTCCATGTGAAGAGTCCGCCACCAGAGACCTGCAAATAGTATGGCTTTGATCACCCGATCTGGTCCAAAATGTCCTCCTGCTACACCCTGGTGAGCAGTCTCTAATATCTTGAGGTATTCGCTCTCATGGACACATAATCTGAGGTAACCATCTTTACGACGCCTGTATAAATTATCACCAATGAGTGAGTAATCCAGGGCTTCTTGTTCTAAACTCCTTTTCCTAGCCAGGGTCATGTCTAGAGGGAATGTTTTCGTCCTCAGGAAGGATACTAGTGGTTCACTCCAATCTGGCACTATGGACACTTGATAAAGACTGGCATGTTCCACAGGTGGTTTAGTGCAACAGATTGGGCATTCCTTGCACAACTTTTGGACATCAGTTTCCATAGTCGGCCAATGCACTCCGAGTCTCCTTAGTGTCTGTAGGGTTCGTTGCTTTGAGTAGTGTTGCTCTAATGCACCTACATGTGCTAATTGCAACCATTTAGCGTACTCATCCTCTTCCACACAACAAGCCAAGATCCCTTGATCAGTGTGTTTGTACATACTTCCTGCCATGATGTGATACTTTTGGGCTTTTACTACCTCTCTATCCTATGTGTTTATTACTGGGTGGTCCGTACGTCAATACTCGCACTAATGGCTTAGCCCACTGAGGTACAACTTCCAGATTAAACAAGTAAGCATCAGCAAGGTCATCTGACACTCCTTGTGGGGCTTCTCCCGATGTGAGCCTAGAGAGGTGGTCTGCTCTCAAGTGAGTCTTTCCTTTCCTCACCACAACTTCCAAATCATATTCCATTAGCAAGAGAAACCATCTTACTAATCTACCCGTATTGCATGGCTTGTTCACGAGATATAGCAGTGCCTGATGGTCAGTAAAAAATTTAAACTTATTTGCAAGCAAGTAATGTCTAAACTTTTTAACTGCATATACCATGCCTAGTCCTTCTCTCTCCGTAGTGGTATAATTTTGTTCAGCTGAATTCAATTGTCTACTAGCATAGGCAATTGGAGGATCCATATTACCTTCACCAGTAGGCTGCGCGAGTACACACCCAATAGCATAATTGGATGCATCCACATGAACATGGAAAGGCTTATTCCAATCTGGTGTGGTCAAGATTGGTGCTGAACATAATCTTCTTTTAAGCTCATTGAAGGAGTTTTCACATTCATCAGTCCACTAGAAGTTAGTCAAAAGTCCATACAGAGGCTTTGCTATGATGGCATACATTTGTATAAACCGTCGGTAATAACCACAATGCCCCATGAAAGCTTGTACTTCTTTGACATTCTTTGGCCTAGGTAACTCTGCTATGGCTCTTACTTTCTCTTCATCAGTGGATATGCCGTTCTTTGACACTATGTGTCCTAGAATCTTGCCTTGCCTGACCATAAAAACACACTTTTCTGGGTTCAGGCAGACTTGATATTCTCTACATTTGTCAAAGATTTGTCTGAGTTCAGGAATATGGGTTTGTCTAATGTTGGAATGAGCACAAAGATCATCAACATAGACTTCTAAGTTCTTCCTCAGGAACTCTTTAAATACATGGCACATTAGTCTTTGGAAGGTAGCGGGTGCATTGGTAAGCCCAAATGGCATTACTCTAAACGCAAATATGCCCCATTCACTGGCAAATGCCGTCTTATGCTGATCTTCTGGAGCTATGGGTACTTGATTGTAGCCCGAAAATCCATCGAGGAAGCTGTACACTTCCTTGCCTGCTACTCTTTCTAAGAGATTCTTTGTGATAGGAAGCGGATAGTTATCTCGAATTGTGGCTGCACTAATGTAGCTCAGTGATGAGTAGCACCTCCTTTAATGTCAATCCGGGAAGACGTGAGGATGGTATGAAGACCTCGAGCAAGTGGCGGCACAAGTGCGTGAGTGAGAAGCACACAAGCATGCACACACATACACACACACGCGCACACACGGCAAGACAAAGAGAGAATCAATGGAGTTCTTTAGATTACTTTCAAAAGCTCTTACAAGTTTGTTTCAATTACAATCTAACCTCAAAAATGAGCTCTCTAGCTCTTTTTATAGTTTTTGACTAGCTTTTGGCCCTGTCCAGACCTAGTGTCCGGCCTAGTTAAAAATTAGGTTCCAGGGCTTATTTGGGGGCTCAAACGAGATCTAAAAAATACGAAAATTGGTACGCAACTACTTCTAAGGCTCCTCAAGCTCAAGGACTCCTTGGCTTGCACAAAATGGAGCTACAAAAATGTGAAATGATATTTACAAATGATTGTTAGTGATAAAAATCACTATTGTTGTAGGGATTTCTTCTCGTGATCTGCCATACATATCTTCGAGCTCCCTACTTGCTCTTCCTCCCTGCATGTCCATCTCTTGATTTGCATTAATGTCTTGAAAAAATATTGGCCTACTTGCTAGATCTTCTTTGACTGCCCTGTTTGCTTGTGCTGTCCCTTCGCTCTGACTCCCTTCTTTGACTTTCACGTCTTGTAAGTCCTGGTGTACCAAGGCTACTGCCAACACCCCCCCCACTCTCGCGTCTGTCGCCCCTGACAGACCCTTGTCTAGCTGCTTTTTGGACGTAGTATTGTACAACATCGGCGGCGAGGTGGTGTTCTTCTAACCTGAGTCCCCTTGCTAGATCTGTCAGCAATGCATCCCAATTGACTGGCCCTGGGACATCTGGATGTGGCACCCGTAACTGCTCTGAGTGAATGGTTCGCTCCACAGCAAATAAATGGAGGAGATGTGAGGGTCTGGGTACAAATATTTCTGAGTGGTATTCCCAAAACCCTGTTATGAACATCTCTTCGAATGTTTGTTTAAAGCAGGCTGGGAGGTATTTTATTCTGGCGTACCAAGCGTATATCACCTCTATAGAAGGAGTGGTGCTCATGTCATAAACTAAATCTTGGTTTCCTGTAAGGAATCCGACGCCTGAGAAGTGTGGGTCCTTGATATTCTTGAATGTCCTGAATGTAATAAGCATTAACTCAAAAATTTTCATGCACATCTGGGCCATTACATCAGGGGTATTCCTTAATCGGATGCTCCAGTGCCGTATAGTGGAAATCATGTAATTGACGGTGGGAGGCCCTTGAGGGGGTGCTAGATAGACGTAGTTTAACCATTTGGCGCATCCCTTGATATTCTTGACTGCAATGGTAAACTCTGGCCATGTGCGTCTGCGGAGTACATGAACATAACAAGGGTTATATTTAATAAAAAGAGGCATATTCGTCCAGGTGCGAACCATCTCCGGGTAGGTTTCGAGGAGTCGGATCCTCCAAGTGGGTTGATGAATGGATCCTTTTTTAGCGCTCTCCGGGATATCATCTGGCCCAAATTGTGTAGCAAACGTTGGAGGTTTGCCACATCTATGTTGGATTTCTGCATTGTAGTCCGCCAGGAGTATACAATATGGCACGTATTGATCATCATTGGTTCCGATCCATCTATGGTGGGACATGCTGCGGAAGTATTCTGATTTAATAATAGTGTCCTCTATCTTTGCCATAGATTGGATTTGAACTGCCACTCGATCTTCATGAGTTGATGCCGTTTTCTCTAGTGTTTGGAGCCACTCAGGTACTTCGATTTCTAACGTATCCATTCCTTCTGCGGTTTGCTCACCACCTGGCATTGGCATAGGAACGTAAGGTTCCTCATACGTCTCATCTACCTCGATGGGTACCAAATCCTCGGGTTCTGGTTCGACAACTGGAGAGGGTTGTCTTTCATGTGTGAGTAATCTTGCCTGTAATTCGGCCACCTGCTCTTTCAATGCCTTGACTTCCTCTGAAGTCGTGGTCGTTTCTGTGACTTTGGGTGCTGTCTGTTGCTCTTGGAGTTGATTGCGCAGCGCATCACGTTCCCTTTCCAAGTCATCATGAGCTTCTAATAGATCTGCATAGCTGTCCAAGATGGTCTTCATTGTCTCTGAGGGCACAGCTTTAAACTGCTCTGGATCAATTTCGTGTGGAGAGCCTTCCATTGCTGCTTCTAGATTTGCTTCATTTTGCTGCTGCAGTCTCTTGTTTTCCTCAAGGGCGGCCGCCATGTGTTTTCTGAGAAGTGCCAGGTTACGCCGGACTTTGAGATTATCGGCTTGGTATACCTCGAGCAAAGCTTCTAGTTGTTTGGCACCTGATTCTGTCGATGGTTGGGGTGCCGCCAATAATGTTTGGTGAGCCTGCTCAAGCGTCGTGTAGCGTTGATTCAGTTTTGCATTTTCTCTTTGTAGAATGTGAAATTGTCTTTGTAAGTTCTGATGGTGCGTTTCCAGTTGCTGATACCGGTTGTCCAGAGCTTTGTACTCATGCTGGAGCTGGTATACACATTGGTTTAATGCTAAAAATATGTTATTTACATTAAATAATGCTGGGAGGGGTGAAGATGCAGGGGGAATGGGGGCGGGAATGGGAGAGGTGAATGATGTGGATGTACGTGGAGATGTGGGGGGAGGGGGTATGGGTGGTGAAGGTGGCATGGGGGGAGGGAGTGGTGCTGTGGCAGGTGATGTTTCCATCGTGTCAACTGTTTGAGTGACGGTGTAGATGGGAATCGTGGGTGGAGTGGATGTGACATCGGTGAACAGGGTGGTGAAGGTGGGCATGGTGACTCCCCCGAATTGGATTCCCGGAGAGAGTGGGATGCCCATGACAATGGTAGTGGTAGTGGAGGTGGTAGTGCTAGTGTCCTGTGGTGGAGTGGATTGTGTAGTGTGATGTGGGGATGGTGGTGACAACGGTGCTTCGTGATATTCTTCTGCTTGCGCTGACTCGCCTGGTGCTGATGTATTAATGTGAATTTGCTTCCCGGACCTCCTGGGACGAACGGGAACCCTTTTCTCAAACCTGTGGATGTAGGCCATTGCCTCATGAATGGCCTCGTCCAGTCCTACAGCGTCAGCATGAAGGTTCATGGACTCAATGAACAACTCGTCCACACCTTCCTCAGCTAGCAAGTCGTTCATGAGTCTTTTGCCCTGTTCTAGAGACATCTGATGCTGTTCCTGAACCAGTCGCATGGTTCGATATAGTCTCTTGATTTGTGCCGAATATGCTGGGGCACTTGCTAACTCGGAGAGTTCGTCATATTCTTGATGTTGTTCTTCGTCGGCTTCTTCTTCGTCTCCTCCTGCCTCTTGTTCATCTACATCGACTTCTACAACTTGTGGTTGGGTGGGGGCCGATGTTGTTTGGGGTTGTGGTTCCTGAGCTCGCGCTGCTTCAGCTTCGAGGTTAGAGTCATAGATTAATCTGGCAATTTCTTCATCCGTGAGGTCCTCAAGAGTAAATCCCTGCGGAAATTCCAAATCGGATGGAATAGGTGGAAACACCAGATTAGGCCCCTCTGTGCTTGGTCTTGGTAGCCGGATTGTGAATGGCCTAACTCGTCGTGTCTGGGGAGGGGTGATTTCTGGTGTAGCGGTAGCTCCCCTTGGTTGGGCACAGGGTAGTTGGACTCCCCCCCTCATCTTCTTTGATGGGGGACCTGCTGCTGATAGTCTTCTCTGGAATTCTTGGACTCGGGACCATACGAGTGCCCGCTGAACAGGCACGTCATAAGCCAAGCATCTATAGATTATTCTGGTCAGAGCACAACACCCGTGGAGCACATTCTTCTGTTTTTTGTTCCACCTTTGATGCGCTAGGTGGATTTGATCTATGATCCAGTGTGGCACATTGATGGGCAGGCTTTCGGTTTCTGCTAGATATAAACTGAACCATATTTTTTTCGGGGGCATTGTGAATCGTTCTTGGGCGGGAAAAGCAAAATGTTGCATGATGGTTCGCAGGTGAAGCGCAATGGTAGGTGTCATCGCAACCATGTCCTTCAGCTTATTAAGATCTTTGTGCTTCATTCGACCTGGAACCATGGTTTCCTTTTCTGTTGGGATGTGCATGCCATACATACCCAATGCTTCTCTTACCAGATTGAGGGTCAACTTGAATCTTTTAAGCTCATTACCCGGCAGCAGTGATGGCAACACAAAGGTGCTGTCGCCGCCCTTGGCTCTGCTTGGCGTGATGGTACTGATCAGATAAGAACATCGTAAAAAATCCGGCTTTGGTAAGTGAGTCCTGAAATAACTTTCCACACCTGCTTTGATCCAAACTGATCTCATGACTTCGGCATTTTGATAGCTTTCAAACTCGCGTGCGAAAAAGTGGTATCGACCCCATTTGCCATTGAATTCCAATTCTGCTTCCCAGAAATAGGTTCCATCGCCCAGTGGTCCAGCAACATCACTGAACCAATGCGCATGCTTACCTACTTGAGAAGTGTGCCCTTGAGGAGGATCCTGAATGGGGAGCACATGTACTGCTTGAAGTTCTTGCGGCCTTGCTGTGAGACGTGGCTCAAGGAGAAGTGTTTCTATGTCCACAATCTGGGCACCAGATCCGGCTTGAGAACTGGTACCTGCTTCTGCCATGGCCCTGTTCGCTGATTGGTTCTGTGAGAATATAGAACCAAGTGTTAACATCATAATGGACAGAATAAATCCGTTGTTGCCCTCGTTACAATATTAACATGAGGTAGATGGTGAGTTAGTGGTTAGTAAGTGCATGAAGACAGTGTGTGTAGTTAGTGCTTGTGTTGTCCTAGGAGACTACTGCAGTTAGTAAGTGGGCATGAATTTACAAATTGGGGTCGGGGGGTTTATTACAGGCCCTAGGCTGCCAATTGCAGTGAATGGGCTTTGTTTTCGCTTTCGGAGAGTCTCTAGAGAGCTTCCTCGATGTCGTGGTTTGAAAACGAGGCCTTTTTGGGACCCATTTACAATTGATTACATGCACGCTCTTGGGTCTTGGTGTGTTCATGAGCGTTGAGAACGAGTGAATACTGGCAGTATGCGTAGCTGCGTTATGCTGTTTAGGTTGTGGCCTCAGCGTAGCGACTTGTGCCATCAAGCAAGCCTTAGGCACCCAAATTTGTCTTGATTGTGGGCTTGCCTTCATCGACTTCTTGGGCACCCAAATAGATTTTACTTTAGCAGAAGAATTTCTGAAAGACTTCTTATTAGCGTCGTGTTGTTGGTCACTAATAAGAGGCTTTGCCCCTGTAGTTGACGGTAGTGCAACCGGTTGTTCGCCTTTCCGCACCCACACCTGGTTTATTTTCTGGGCCATTCTGCTGCGCAGGTACTTTTGATCTCGGACATAGGTAGTACTCTGCTTCTTCTGCCTTTGATCCACCTTGGGTTGCTGCCTCCTTCTAGCCTTTGGAAAAGAAGGGAGTTCCGTTGCATTCCTGACTTCTTTTTTGCGAATATCATTCCTCTGCAACACATAGTTTTGGACAAGAACAGCATGGTCATCTTCATGTGTACCCCTGGAAGGACCAGGAGTCTGTGCCTTTCCTAGTTCCTTGAGTGCTCCATTGTCTAATTCTACTGTAACTCGACTATGATTGATCCAAACCTGGAGAAGTCCACTTCTTAGGTTTAAATTGACTGCTTGGTCATAAATCCAATCTTGACCCAAGACAAGAGGTTCAGTGAGATCCTCATCTTGACACACTAGCACTTTAACTGTCATTGCCTCATCATGAATGTAGAGGGGAAGTTCCACCTCGCCCATACAAGGGGTCTCCACGCCTCCCAATCCTATAAGATATGCTTCCACAGGATTGACAGTTAACTGTAACTCTTGACAGTAAGACATTCTAACAGCACTAGTGGCTGCACCTGAATCAATCAAGGCTCTTACAATCCTTGCACTTTTTCCTTGTCCTATATCTAGGGTTACGAAAGGACGTCGATCAGTTATCCTAGGTGAGCTGGTTCCTGCGACTTCACACATTGCCATATGATATCCTTGATCTGCATAGTCATTTGTCCTAGGCTGCTCTCTACCTTGCCTTCGTAATTTCATCCTTCTGATGCGTTCTAAAGCTTCTGCTTGAGCTTCTTCTCTAACTCGCTTTTCTTCCTCTTTGCGTTTCTTAGCAGTGTTGAGTCGGCTGAGCATTTCCTCCGTGAGGGGTTCCTGGTACCACTTGACTCTGCAACTGCTAATATAATTTGGGAGAACATCACCCTCTAATGTGGCCAATTGTACTGCTCCGCTTGTGGAGATCCTATTGATGATCATAGGTCCATAGCCTCTCTTTTCTAACTTCCTCGCGTGTTGTTTGAGTGTATAGACTAGGACTAGATCTCCTGCTTTCAAGCCTTTATCCTTCACATGGGCATCGAAATATGCCTTCTGTCTCTTCTTGGCTGCATATATTCCTGCAGCGGCTCTTAGTCTTGTTTCCCCTAATCGTTCAAGGTCAAAGATCCTAGAGGAGAGTTCGTGACCTGTCCATTCGTGCTCTTGTGCTACTTTCAACGTAGGAATCAGGAAATCCAAGGGTAGCACAGCGTTTTGACTGAATACCATCTGAAAGGGAGTGGCTTGGAGTACCGTTTTGTAGGCAACTCGGTATGCCCAAACAGCATGGTGCAGCTGTTTGTCCCAATCAGAGCGTTTAGTGTTCACTAATTTCGTCAATACATTGCATAAAATCTTATTAGTGCTCTCAGCTTGTCCATTAGCTTGAGGGTGATAAGGGGCAGACTTCTTGTGTATTACCAAGAATTCTTGGAGTAGATTTTCAATTACTTCATTCAAGAAATGAGTGCCTCTATCACTTACAAGCTCTATAGGTAGTCCATATCTCGTGAATATATTCTCAAACAAGAATTTGGCAGTTGTTTGAGCATCGTTCTTGGTTGTAGCCTTTACCTCTACCCACTTGGTGAGATAATCTGTTGCCACAATGATGTATTCCGCATGAGAACCCTTAGCTGGGGGATTAATAGGACCTACGAAGTCTATTCCCCACTTAGAGAATGCACGTCCACCCACCATAGGTTTCAGTGGCATCTCATCTTTGCGTATAGGATACTGAGTCCTCTGACAGACATCACACCGTTTCACATAGGTATGTGCATCCATGTGAAGGGTAGGCCACCAAAAGCCCGCAAATAGTATTGCCTTGATTACCCGATCTGGTCCAAAGTGTCCTCCTGCTACACCTTGGTGAGCAGTTTCTAAGATCTTAAGATATTCACTTTCATGGACACATAACCTCAGGTAACCATCTTTACCGCGTTTGTATAGATTATCACCAATGAGTGAGTAATCCAAGGCTTCCTGTGCTAAACTTCTTTTCCTAGCCAGAGTCATGTCTGGAGGGAATGTGTTTGTCCTTAGAAATGATACTAGTGGTTCGCTCCAATCTGGTACAATGGATACTTGATAAAGAGTGGCGTGTTCCACTGGTGGTTTAGTGCAACAGATTGGGCATTCCTTGCACAACTTTTGGACATCCGCTTCCATAGTTGGCCAATGCACTCCGAATCTCTTTAGAGTCTGTAAAGTTCGTTGCTTTGAATGGTGTTGCTCTAACGCACCTACATGTGCTAATTGCAACCATTTAGCGTACTCATCCTCTTCTACGCAACAAGCCAAGATCCCTTGATCTGTGTGCTTGTACATACTTCCTGCCATGATGTGGTACTTTTGGGCTTTTACGATCTCTCTATCCCGTGTGCTTACCACTGGATGGTTGGGCCCGTACGTCAATACTGGCACCAATGGCTTAGCCCACTGCGGTATAACTTCCAAATTAAACAAGTAAGCATCAGGAAGGTCATCTGACACTCCTTGTGGGGCTTCTCCCGATGTGAGCCTAGAGAGATGATTTGCTCTCAAGTGAGTCCTACCTTTTCTTACCACAACCTCAAAGTCATATTCCATTAGCAAGAGAAACCATCTTACTAATCTTCCTGTATTGCATGGCTTGTTTACGAGATATAACAATGCCTGATGATCAGTAAAAAATTTAAACTTATTTGCAAGCAAATAGTGTCTAAATTTCTTGACTGCATATACCATGCCTAATCCTTCGCGCTCTGTAGTGGTGTAATTCCGTTCAGCCGCATTCAATTGTCTACTGGCATAGGCAATTGGAAGATCCATATTACCTTCACCAGTAGGTTGTGCAAGTACACATCCAATAGCGTAATTGGATGCATCCACGTGAACATGGAATGGCTTATTCCAATCTGGTGTGGTCAAGATTGGTGCTGAACATAATCTTCGTTTAAGCTCTTGGAAGGAATTCTCACATTCATCCGTCCACTCAAAGTTTGTCAGAAGTCCGTACATGGGCTTTGCAATGACAGCATACATGTGTATAAATCGTCGGTAATAACCACAGTGCCCCATGAAAGCTTGTACTTCCTTGACATTTTTGGCCTAGGTAGCTCTGCTATGGCTCTCACTTTTTCTTCATCGGTAGATATGCCATTCTTTGACACTATGTGTCCTAGAATCTTACCTTGCCTTACCATAAAAACGCACTTTTCTGGGTTCAGGCAGACTTGGTACTCTCTACATTTGTCAAAGATTTGTTTGAGTTCAGGAATATGGGTTTGTCTAACATTAGAATGAGCACAGAGATCATCAACATAGACTTCTAAACTCTTCCTCAGGAACTCCTTAAACACATGGCACATCAGCCTCTGGAAGGTGGCTGGTGCATTGGTAAGCCCAAATGGCATTACTCTAAAAGCAAAAATGCCCCATTCTGTGGCAAAGGCTGTCTTATGCTGATCCTCTGGAGCTATGGCTACTTGATTGTAGCCCGAAAATCCATCAAGGAAGCTGTACACTTCCTTGCCTGCCACTCTTTCTAAGAGATGCTCTGTGATGGGAAGCGGATAGTTATCTCGAATTGTGGCGGCATTAACCTTTTTCAAGTTAATGCACACACGCAGTTTGCCATTCTTCTTGGGCACCACTACGATGGGGGATACCCATTCAGTGTGCTCAATTTCATAGATAAATCCAGCTTCGACCAGTCTATCTATCTCTTCCTTGATCTTAGCAGCATAATTATCGTTATATGTATAAGGCTTTTGCTTAGAGGGTTTAGCATCTGAGGTCATGGGAATGGTGTGTGAGCATATGTCAGGGTCAACACCTTTCAAATCCTTGTAACTCCAAGCGAATACATCTCTGTATTCTCTTAGCAAGGCAATCAATTCGTGCTCTTCTTCCGCTGTTAGGTCATGACCTATGTATGTACATCTCTCCTCTCCTTCTTCTAGGGCCACTACTATTTTCTTGGTGGTTTCTTTGTTATCATAGGCCTCTCCTGATTGTGCCTCCCGTTTAGGCATTCTTATCATGACTTTCCTGTCATCTATCTCATACTTCTTAAAATTTTCTGGGACCTCAAACAAAGATTCTTCCTCCTCTGGTAAGACTTCTTTCTTTTTTTGTTTCTTTCCTTCTTCCTTCGGGGTCATATGTGTTGCTAATCTTACGTCATTTGTAACCTCTCCATGCTTCTGGGGTTGAAATTCTACTTCATGGAAGTATTCTTCATCTGATGCAAATGGGGGGTCCATAATGATTGACTCTAGATCGGAGTCACTTGCATCCTCAAATGCATCAGGGCTAGGTTCGCATTCTTCTAGAACTGCCTCTCCCATGATTGGCTCTATGGAGAAGACTGAAATATCATAGCCATCCTCATCACAGTGAGGTGTCCATTGTTCTTCGTTGATGGCTACATCCATTGTTGCTAAGATTTCTGCCCAGCCATGGGGTTCAAATTCCTCATCTGGAAAGACTACAGGTGCATAGGCTGGGTCTTGAATGGGTCTATGAGTTTCGTTTGCACCTATTTCTCTGGCTTTTTCTCTCTTCTCTTCCTCCACTGCTACTTTGCACATCCATAAGTGAGTGTCTTCGTGCATCCAGGAGGATCCTGATCCTATGGAATGCACAGATTCTGTATCATCTTTGGCTCTATGGATGGGATTCCATTGGATAGGAGGGACATCTCTATGAGAATAATCCTTGAGATTGACTTTGGTTGTAACACCTAAGTGCTGCAGGTACAAAGAATTGGTTCCCCAATCCTGTACCACTTGCAACTGTCACATAAATGGTCTTCCCAAAATCATCTCATAGGCATGATTTTTGCTGAAGTCACATATGGCAAAGGTATGTTCAAACTCGACACCACAAGTGGTGAGAGTTATTCCTTCTAGCAATCCTAGGGGTCTCTCTATGTGACCATCGGCCATTTGCAATTTCATTCTCGTCGGCCTGAGTGCTGGCTTGCCCCAACGCTTCCATAAGGAGGTAGTGGCAATCGCAACTCCTGCACCTGAGTCCAAAATTGCCTTCGTGGTGTAGTCCTGGTAGGTGATGGGAAGGTAGGTGTTCCCTTCTTCACCTTCACACATATCTCCTATCTTATCCAAGGGAATTTCCGGTACTGTCCTATGGGATCCTACCCGGGAACGAGGTTTTGCAGTTTCAGTTACTTGACTAACTACATATTTCCGCGCGTTTGGTCTATCCTCAGGCAGTTCTTCCAAAGTGCAATCGCGTTGCATCTTGGTGTTCGTTACTACCTCCGTGTTCCTTGGTATGACTGAGTCGTCGTTCCTTACCATGACTGTGGGTGCTCTCATACATGTGGACTTTGCTTCCCATGGGCCTGTGAAGTGGGGTAGCTCCTGTATGGAATTAGACTCAAAGTCCAATCTCTCATGAGACTGAGTACTCTCATGTTCCCCGTAAATAGATGGGATGTCTTGTGGGAATTGGTCGTGTGCATCGTCTACAAGTTCAAAAGGAGGGGCGACCTCGCTTTCGTTATCCCATTTGTCTTCTTGAATCTCTCGTAGGAAGTCTGGTGCAAACCGATTCATAGAAGAAGAAGTGTCTGGCTCCGTGGAATTGGGCGCATAAGCAACCTGTGAAGGAGGGCTGATTCTATTGTTGACTCTCTCCTCGTTCTCGCAAATGACTGGAGCACAAGCTTCTTGGGGAGGATTACTTATTCTATTATTTTTCCGAACAGGCTCATACACTCCCTGAGAAGGAATGTAGGCAACCTGTGGAGGTACTTGAGCTTTCGAGGGAGGCTCATCTGCCTTTTGGGGGGGAAGATAAGCTTCTTGAGGAGGCCCACGGGCTTCCTGAAGAGGCTGGCTTACCTGTTCTCTTGCCCTTTCCTTTCTTTGAGGGGTAGGTTCCTTTTCTGGCTGTGCTATTGGCCTCTCTATTCTTTCTAAGGAGGGGAAGTTGTCCGGTTTAGGGGCATTGGCCACATACACTTCTGATTGGGAATGATTCCTGTTTTTGCTTGCTTTTTCTTGGTCTTGATTTTTTTCTTCCTTGGTAGATCTTGCAATTATTTCTTCTAACTTCTCTAGGAATCCATCCAAGTGTAATTGCGTTTTGGCTGAGCCCGAGTAATTGAAAAGGCGACTGGCTTCAAACATAGTCTGAGCCAATGCGACCATTTTCGCGCACAGTTTGGTTCTTTCTATCTCTAGGTCAGCTCTAGGATAGCACTTGGCATGATCCGTGACATTTGGCCCTTCTTGTATTCTGGCCTGATATGCTTTGAGCATCATGTCTATGTCTTCAGGAGTGGGATCAGCTAACACTGATCCTACCCTAGGAGGTGGTGGAATCGTATGACGTGGTGGGGAAGGTGGTGGGTCAGATGGAGATGGTAGGGGTGACGGCGGGGTATTGTGAGAGGGGATTTGAGAGGTGATTTCAGTTATCCTAGCTTTGGTTTCTCTTATGCTTTCCTCAAGTTCACTCATCTTTTTAGCCCATTGTCTTTTCATTCTTTCCCGACTATCTTTCCATGCTCTAGTCCTTTTCTTTGTTATGCTCTCAGTTTCACTAGCCTCTGAGTTCTTATCCTGGTTTGTCTCTTGGTTTTGCTGCAATGCCTGAGCTCTAGTGACTACCTGCACTGGTGCAGTGGAAGTGACGCTTCCTGAGGAATCTACAACCAAACCAATCACATTGATCGGAGTGATTTTTGGCATATTATTGGGGTTCTTTGGGCAATCTCGTAAAAGATGCTCTTTTCCACAATCTTGGCAAAAACCTTGGATAGTCACTGACTGGGGTTGTGTAGGTGGGGGTAAGGGACAATCACGGATGAGATGATCTCCTTGGCATCTGTAGCACGGTCCTCTTGGGAATGGAGATCTTACTTGCCTAGGTTGAGGCCTGGGGTTGGGGTTTGCATACATGACGTTCGTGTAATCTGACTCCCAACTAGGTTCACTTGGTTCCTCACTATAGTAGGACTCACCATGTTCTGGAGACTGCATGTAGTAAGCCTGGGGACTATCGACATGTGTAGAATCAAAGCTAAGGTCACTTGGGTCACTTTCCGAGATCAATGGGGTTACTGGTACTATGGCCCTATTCAGGTTTTCTTCTGCAACAGCATACTTTACTGGAATCACGTTAGCGGGGTTTGGGGGCTGTTGAGCTAGTACCGGTTGGGGTCTCTGTTGGGCCTGATATTGTGGTTGGTAGGTTTGTTGGGGTCTAGCATATTGTGGTGGTGGATTTTGGTTTTGGTATCTGCCTTGTTGGTAGGGTTGCGGGTAGGGCTGCCTAACTGCCTGCTTGTTGTATGGGCAATCTTGTGCGGTGTGATTGGTGTATCTCCGTTCTATGGTGCAGTATTGGCTGCTCGGATTTACTTGGGGTTGAGCCATAATGGGGCACACATTCGCCATGTGGTCGCCACCGCATGTATAGCACCTCTTTGTTGGGGCAAACCTTGGGATTTGTTTGCTAGTTACACCTAATTTCTGAGCTACCTTTTCGGCAAGTTCCTCAATTGATGTGGACTGTGTGGAAGAGTGACTAGATGCACTATCTGAATCTTTGTAGATTTTGGAAAGCTCTAGCTCTTCCCCTAGGTTATCTTCAATGTCAATGCACATGCGTACACACTCTTCTATAGTCCTAGGGTCCTTCAGATACACATAGGATCTCAATTTCGTACTCAGCAATCCATCAAGGAATAAGGCTACTTGTTAGCAGATGTGGGTAACTCCGAAATAGGGCACCTTTCCAGATATTGTCTAAATCTTCTTCCGGCCAATCTGACAGTCTCTTGGGGAGTCTGTTTGAAGCTGTGGATCAATGAGGAGGTATTGTGTCTTATGCCGCTCTTAGAGAACTCTACAATGAAAGCCTCTAGGAGTTGGTCTATGCTCCAGAACTGACGCTCATCCAATGGTTGAAACCATGTAAGTGCTGTGTTCCTAAGGGTTAGACCGAAGGCATTGTACTGCGTGAACAGATCCTCAACCTGTTCAGCTCTCAAGACTTGCTTGAACTCTGCCACATGATCATAGGGATCTCCTGTGCCGTCAAAGTAATTCTTCATGGACTTAACTAGCTGGGTGGGTCTCAAAGTTCTTGTATGCTCTCTAGGCCTCGGCAGAGGGAATCCATCTACATTTCTTTGGTTCCTGTGGGCTCTATGCATCTCAGGTTCTACCCTATTCGTCTCTGTTCTCGTTCTTTCTCTGCCTACAGGGTTGGCGAAACTTACTTCTGGTCTATCCCTACTTCTGTCTCTTTGTGTACCATGAGCTTGGGAAGTTCCAGCCCCAGGGTGACCATAGGATGCATTTGATCTTGGTTGGGGGAAGATAAATTCACCCTTCCAAGTGTAGGCATGCCTATCATTTTCTGTCACCACAAAGATCCGTTCTGAAGCATGATCTAAGTAGGTCACTCTGCCTGGACTATCCGGATCCTTAAACTCATAGATCATGATGTTTCCTATGTCTGTTGGCTGATTAGACTTGTACCTCCAAAAGGCTTCATCAGTTTCTCGATTGAGGAGCAACTCTATGCTCTTGTTGTCTTGGGGGACCCATTCAGGCGTGATAATCCTAGTGAGAACTGATTTACCTCGAGGGGTTCTAGGTTCCGCACCCATGTTCCCTTGTTCCAAGTCACCTAAGTCCGCTTCTGAAATTACATTTCCAAATTCATCTGTCCTATCTGGATGACTGGTGACTACGTATATGGTTCCTTCCTTGTCCAGGTATGCACCGTTTTCAAACTTGACAGCTGGGTGTTCTAGTCCTATGGATTGGTCAGGGTTTTTAATCTGGACCACAGATCTTCCTAGGCCATCCTCATAGATGCTCGCACCTAATCGGTTGGTCCTAAGGTATTCCAGCTGTGTTTTGTAAGGGCCTTCTACCCTGTACAAATAAGGCACTCCTGAACTTCCCGTAGGTCTGTCCATGCCTTGAGACATTTCTGACTCACTGGTCTCAGAGCTAGGGTAGTACGAGTGGTGGCTCAACTGCTGGGCCCAAGACCTTGCAGTGTGATTGACACTAGCCTCTGAAGACCTAAGGCTTTGTCTCTCTCTTGCTAGGTGTCGTCCTGATCGAAGGTTCATATGCCTAACTGATTATCCCAATTTTTTCCAGAGTACAACCTCGTTGCCGATCAATTGGTACCAGTCACTTGATTCTTTTTAGTTAATTATTGTGTTTATGGTCTTGTCTCATATCACGTCGTCAGGAACACTTGAATGTTCTTCGTACTTTAGGTTGATCGTTCCACGTTAGGTTCTTTTCCTTTAGGTTATCGACAGTACAGTAACTAAGTTTTTAGCTTGAACTTGAGTTTTTTAATAGTCTTCAACTTGATAACTGCCTACCGTCGCCCTGGCTTACTCCTATCACTAGTCGTTCTTAGCTTGAGCTAGGAAATGACAGAGGGAGTTGAGAATATTCCAACCTTTCTTGTTGATCCCTTGCTTTATGGTGCTCAAGAACCCGGTTCTCAAGCTTGCAAAGAAACCTTGCTTGTACGCTCTCAGTTGCTCTCAATGAACCTATAAAAGTCCCACGGTTAGCTCAATGCTTAGATTCAAAGGACACAACCAACCACTTTCATTCATGTAACATAAACACACATGTGCATTCTGACTTTTAGGAAAATAATTCTAAAGACCCTTGACTTTGATCCCCCTGGGTATGGTCAATCTTCAAAATACCCTCTCTGAAAATCAGCGCATTATCTTTATAAAAAACAGTTGAGGGCGTGTAGTATATGCCACGAGCTTTCCAACAAGCCCAAGAGCTCAAAAACTGGATTTCGCATGAAAAAGTTAGGACTGTTCAGGGTTTAGGGAGTTAAATCAGAATTCAACACAAGCTAACAGTCAAACAGGAATACTCGAGTAGCTTGTGGCACGGCCTCGCGATGCAATACTACACCCTAGTGTTTGTCCCTCACTCAATCAAAATTTAGACCAATAATTTTGCCTTGAAAATTTGACCTAATTTGCCCTTCTAACGCGTTCGCAAAGTCTGTCGGTCGCGATTGACAGGTCAGTCGCGATCGACGTGTCGATCGCGATTGACAGGTCCGTCGTGGCTGTCAGTCGCGATTGACTGGTCAGTCGCGATTGACAGGGGTTACGAAAAGTCAATCAATCGTGGTCAAAGCGTCGTTGACTCTGTCGGTCGTGATTGATGAGTCGATCGCGATTGACAGGTCGGTCGTGAGGGTCTGTCGATCGTGGTCAAACAGTCGTTGACTGTGTCGGTCGCGATTGATGAGTCGATCGCGATTGATGACTCGATCGCGATTGACACGTGTCACGCGTATGGTCAGTCGATCGTGGTCAATCGGTCGTTGACTCTGTCGGTCGCGATTGACAGAGCCGTCGTGGGCTGTCGGTCGCGATTGACGTGTCGATCGCGATTGACAGGTCTGTCCGTCGTGGCTTGTCGATCGCGATTGACAGAGCGATCGCGATTGACAGAAATCTGTGGAATTTCAAAAAATTAAACACATTTTTGGGAAGCTCTAGGCCTGTAGGTCATGGATATGCACTTTGTTTAGCAATTAGAGCAATTTTTCTGTCGGTCGCGATTGACAGAGCTCGGCGACACACAGACAGTTACTCAGATTTTCGTACCTGCGCAGAGTGCTGGGGATGATGATGCGGCCTGTACCTGCAGAAAGCTCACAAAACATGCAAAAAACAGCACATGCAAATTCGCTCTCTCGCTCTCTCTCACAAGTGAAATGAGGGAAATGAGGTGGAGATGGGAATATAGTCAAAAAACTGAAATTTTCGCGATAATGGAGATGGACGTGGGAGATGGTGATGATGATGATGATGATGAAGATGGTGAAGAAAGTAAAAGAAAATCTATGAGAGTGAAGAAAATACCTACAACTCCAACGCGTCAACTCTACGTCTTACCATCACACGCTCGTCCTCAAAGTTCGATCCCCGGCAACGGCGCCAAAATTTGGTGTAGCTCAGTGATGAGTAGCACCTCCTTTAATGTCAATCCGGGAAGACGTGAGGATGGTATGAAGACCTCGAGCAAGTGGCGGCACAAGTGCGTGAGTGAGAAGCACACAAGCATGCACACACATACACACACACGCGCACACACGGCAAGACAAAGAGAGAATCAATGGAGTTCTTTAGATTACTTTCAAAAGCTCTTACAAGTTTGTTTCAATTACAATCTAACCTCAAAAATGAGCTCTCTAGCTCTTTTTATAGTTTTTGACTAGCTTTTGGCCCTGTCCAGACCTAGTGTCCGGCCTAGTTAAAAATTAGGTTCCAGGGCTTATTTGGGGGCTCAAACGAGATCTAAAAAATACGAAAATTGGTACGCAACTACTTCTAAGGCTCCTCAAGCTCAAGGAATCCTTGGCTTGCACAAAATGGAGCTACAAAAATGTGAAATGATATTTACAAATGATTGTTAGTGATAAAAATCACTATTGTTGTAGGGATTTCTTCTCGTGATCTGCCATACATATCTTCGAGCTCCCTACTTGCTCTTCCTCCCTGCATGTCCATCTCTTGATTTGCATTAATGTCTTGAAAAAATATTGGCCTACTTGCCAGATCTTCTTTGACTGCCCTGTTTGCTTGTGCTGTCCCTTCGCTCTGACTCCCTTCTTTGACTTTCACGTCTTGTAAGTCCTGGTGTACCAAGGCTACTGCCAACAATTAATCTTCTTCAAGTTAATGCATACACGCAGCTTTCCATTTTTCTTGGGCACCACTACGATGGGGGATACCTACTCAGTGTGCTCAATTTCATAGATAAATCCAGCTTCAACCAGTCTATCTATCTTCTCTTTGATCTTGGCAGCATAATTATCATTATATGTATATGGCCTTTGCTTAGAGGGTTTGGCATCTAAGGTCATGGGGACAGTGTGTGAGCATATGTCAGGGTCCACTGCTTTCAAATCCTTGTAACTCCAAGCGAATACATCTCTGTATTCTCTTAGCAAGGCTATTAGCTCTTGTTCTTCCTCTTCTGTCAGGTCATGGCCTATGTACGTGCATCTTTCTTCTCCCTCTTCGATGGCTACAACCACTTTCTTCGTGGTTCTTTGTTATCATAGGCCTCCCCCGATTGCGCCTCTTGTTTAGGCATTCTAATCATGACTCTCCTGTCATCTATCTCATATTTTTTAAAATTTCCAGGACCTCAAACAAAGATTCTTCCTCTTCTGGTGTGATTTCTCTCTTCTTTCTTTTCTTTCTCTCTTCCTTAGGGGTTACATGTGTGGCTAGCCTTACATCATTTGAAGCTCTCCGTGCCTCTGGGGTTGAAATTCTACTTCACAGAAGTATTCTTCATCTGATGCAAAAGGTGGGTCCATGATGATTGACTCTAGATCAGAGTCGCTCGCATCCTCGAATGCATCAGGGCTAGGTTCACACTCTTCTAGCACTGCCTCTCCCATAATTGGCTCTATGGGGAAGACTGAAATGTCATAGCCATCTTCATCACAGTGAGGTGTCCATTGTTCTTCATTGATGGCTACATCCATTGTTGCTAGAATTTCTGCCCAACCATGGGGTTCAAATTCCTCGTTAGGAAAAACTACAGGTGCATAGGCTGGGTCTTGAATTGATCTATGTGTTTCTTTTGCACCTATCTCTCTAGCTTCTTCTCTCTTCTCTTCTTCCACTGCTACTTTGCACATCCATAAGTGGGTGTCTTCATGCATCCATGAGGATCCTGATCCTATGGAATGCACCGATTTTGTATCATCTTTGGCTCTATGGATGGGATTCCATTGGATAGGAGGGACATCTCTATGAGAGTAATCTTTGAGATTCACTTTGGTCGTAACACCTAAGTGTTGCAGGTACAAAGAATTGGTTCCCCAATCCTGTACCACTTGCAACTGTCGCATAAATGGTCTTCCCAAGATCATTTCGTAGGCATGATTTTTGCTAAAATGACATATAACAAATGTATGCTCGAACTCGACACCACACATGGTGAGAGTTACTCCTTCTAACAGCCCTAGGGGTCTCTCTATGTGACCATCGGCCATTTGCAATTTCATCCTCGTGGGCCTGAGTGCTGGCTTGCCCCAACGCTTCCATAGGGAAGTGGTAGCAATTGCAACTCATGTGCCTGAGTCTAAAATGGCCTTGGTGGTGTATCCTTGATGGGTGATAGGAAGATATGTGTTTCCCTCTTCGCCCTCACTCGTTTATCCTATCTTGTCCAATGGTATTTCTGGCACTCTTCTCTTGGATCCTACCTGCGAACGAGATTTTGTCATCTCTGGTACTTGTTTGGCTACATGTTTCCATAGCTCTGGCCTTACTTTGAGTAGCTCTTCTAAGGTGGGTTGCACTGTACTTTAGTGTTTTTCACTACCTCTGTGTTCCTAGGTATGACTGAGTCCTCATTTCGTACCATGACCGTGGGTGCTCTCACACAAGTAGACTTAGCTTCCCATGGACCCGTGAAGTGGGGTAATTCTTGTAAAGAGTTAGACTCAAAGTCTAATCTTTCCTGAGATTGGGTGCTCTCCTGCTCCTCATAAATGGATGGAATGTCTTGTGGGAATTGGTTGTGTGCATCATCCACAAGTTCAATAGGAGGAGGGACTTCACTTTCCTTAGCCCATTTGTCTTCTTGAATCTCTCGTAGGAATTCTGGTGTGAATCGATTCATAGAAGAAGATGTGTCTGGCTCCGTAGAGTTAGGCACATAGGCTTCTGGCACATAGGCTTCTGGCACATAGGCTTCTGGCACATAGGCTTCTGGCACATAGGCTTCCTGGGCAAGAAGACTTACTCTTTCACTTGCCATGCCCTTGTGTTGAGAGGCGGGTTCCTTTTCTGATTGTGCAATTAGCCTCTCTATTCTTTCTAACAGTCCTTCAAAGTGCAGCTGCGTCTTAGCTGAACTAGATATGTTAAAGAGGCGGTTGGCTTCAAACATGGTTTGAGCCAACTCCACCATCTTAGCACAAATTTTGGTTCGTTCAAGCTCTAATTCTGCTCTAGGGTAGCACTTTCCATGATCAGTTACGTTTGGCCCATCTTGAATCCTGGCTTGATATGCTTTAAGCATCATGTTTAGGTCCTCGGGAGTGGGATCTGCTAGGACTAATCCTACTCTAGGGGGTGGTGGGATTATGTGAGGTGGGTTGGAAGGTGGCGGTTCGGATGGAGATGGGAATGGTGGAGGTGATGGAGGTGGGGCAGTGTGAGAGGGAGTTTGAGCTATGAGTTCGGTTATCCTGGCTTTGGTTTCTCTTAGGCTTTCCTCAAGTTCACTCATTTTCTTTGCCCATTGTCTTTTCATTCTTTCACGACTATCTCTCCAAGCTCTAGTCCTCTTCTTGGTTATGCTCTCAGTTTCACTAGCCTCTAGGCTCTTTTCCTGGCCTACCCCTTGGTTTTCTGCAGCTGCATACTTTACAGGGATCACGTTGGATGGAGCTGGAGGTTGTTGGGCTAACACAGGCTGAGGCCTTTGCTGGGCTTGATATTGTGGTTGGTAGGTTTGTTGGGGCCTAGCATACTGCTGTGGTGGATATTGGTTCTGATATCTTCCCTATTGATATGGTTGAGGGTAGGTTTGCCTAACCGCTTGCTTATTGTATGAACAGTCTTGTGCTGTGTGATTTGTGTATCTCCGTTCTATGGTACAGTATTGGCTACTCGGATTTACTTGGGGTTGAGCCGTAATGGGACACACGTTCGCCATATGGTCACCACCGCAAGTATAGCACCTCTTTACTAGGGCAAACCTTGGGATTTGTTTGCTAGAGACACCTAGTTTTTGTGCCACTTTCTCAGCGAGTTCCTCAATTGATGTGGATTGCGTGGAAGAGAGGCTAGATGCACTATCTGAATCTTTGTATATTTTGGAAAGCTCTAACTCCTCCCCTAGGTTATCCTCGATGTCAATGCACATGCGTACACACTCTTCTATAGTCCTAGGGTCCTTCAGATACACATATGAACTCAATTTGGTACTTAGAAATCCATCCAAGAATAAAGCCACTTGCTTAGCTGGTGTGGGTAGCTCCAAAACATGGCATCTTTCAAGGTATTGCTTAAATCTTCTTCCTGCAAGTCTCACAGTCTCTTGAGGGGTTTGCTTGAAGCTGTGAATCAATGAGGAGGTATTATGTCTTATGCCACTCTTAGAGAATTCAATAATGAAAGCCTCTAGGAGTTGGTCTATGCTCCTGAACTGTCTCTCATTCAATGGTTGAAACCACGTAAGCGCTGTGTTCCTAAGGGTTAGACCAAAGGCATTGTACTGCATGAATAGATCTTCAACTTGTTCAACCCTCAAGAGTTGCCTAAACTCAGCCACATGATCATATGGATCCCCAGTGCCATCGAAGTAGTTCTTCATGGACTTAACTAGCTGGGTTGGTCTCAGGGTCCTCGTGTGCTCTCTTGGTCTTGGTAGAGGGAATTCATCCGCATTTCTTCGGCTTCCTGGGGCTCTATGTCCCTCAGGTTCCACTCTATTTGTTTCCGTTCTCGTTCTTCCTCTTCCCAAGGAGTTGGCAAAGCTTACCTCAGGTCTATCTCTCTTTATGTCTCTCTGAACTCCATGAGCTTGGGATGTTCCAGCTCCCGGGTGCCTCTCTGAAGCGTGATCTAGGTAGGTCACTCTGCCTGGGCTATCTGGATCTTTAAAATCATAGATCATGATTGTTCCTATATCATTTGGCCGATCAGATTTATACCTCCAAAAGGCTTCGTCAGTCTCTCGGTTCAGAAGCAGATCTATACTCTTGTTGTCCTGGGGAATCCACTCTGGTGTGATAATCCTAGTGAGAACAGATTTACCTCGGGGGGTCCTAGGTTCTACACCCATGTTTCCTTGCTCCAGGTCACCTAAATCCGCTTTTGAGATCACATTCCCAAATTCATCTGTCCTATCTGGGTGACTGGTGACTACATATATTGTCCCTTCCTTGTCTAGGTATGCTCCGTTTTCAAACTTGACAACTGGGTGCTCTAGCCCAATAGATTGGTCTGGGTTTTTGATTTGGACCACGAATCTTCCTAGGCCGTCCTCATAGATGCTAGCACCTAATCGGTTGGTCCTAAGGTATTCCAGCTGCGTCTTGTACGGGCCTTCTACCTTGTGCAAGTATGGCACTCCTGAACTTCCCGTAGGTCGGTCCATGCCTTGAGACATCTCTGATTAACTAGTCTCAGAGCTAGGGTAGTATGAGTGGTGGCTCAACTGTTGGGCCCAAGACCTAGCAGTGTGGTTGACTGACTTTGTCTATCTCTCCCTAGATGTCGTCCTAATCTAAGGTTCATAAGCCTAATTGAAAAGCCCAATTTTACCCAAGTACAACCTCATTGCGGAGTTCTTTTGTATCAGTTACTTGATTCTTTTTTAGTTGCTTACCGTGTTTATGGTCTTGTCTGATATCACGTTGTCAGGTATACTTGAGTGTATTTCTGCCCTTGAAGTTGATCGTTCCACGTTAAGTTCTTTTCCTTTAGAGTTCTCGACCGTACAAAGATTATGTCGTTAGCTCGAACTTGAGTATTTAGGTAGTCTTCAACTTGATAAATGCCTATTGTCGCCCTGGCTTACTCCTATCACTAGTCATTCTTAGCCTAAGCTAGGAATTGACAAAGGGAGTTGAGAATTTCCAACCTTTTGTTTCCTTCTTGGTTGCCCTTGAGTGCCCAGGAAGCGTGTTCCCAAGCTTGCACTTACTCTTGCTTAGAATGCCCTTTGATGCTCTCAATAGATCTGTAAGAGTTCCAAAGTTAGCTCAAGACTTAAATTCCAAAGGCAGAACCATTCACTTTCATTCATGTAACACAAACACCAATTTGCACTGTGATTTTTTTGGAAAACAATTCTAAAGATCCCTGAATTTTGTTCCCCCTAGGTATGGTCAACTTCAAAATACCCTATCTAATAATCCTGATCTTGGTTGTACTCCCCATGAGCTTTCCAACAAAACAAGAATCACAGCAATTGGATTTCGTATGAGAAAGTTATGCCAGTTCAGGGTTCTAGGGTTAAAACAGGGTTCAAACAAGATAACAGGCAAACAGGTTTTTCCCCTAATGGTTTACTTATAGCCTCCTTATATGCCCTACAACCCAATATTTATGCCCAAAATTGGCCAAAATCCTCAATTTAAAAAACCCTAAAAAATTGGCCGAAATGGGCTGTCAATCGCGATGGACTGGGCTGTCAATCGCGATAGACAGGTGTCGATCGCGATGGACCGGTGTCAGTCGCGATGGACAGGTATCAGTCGCGATGGACAGGTATCAGTCGTGATGGACAGGTATCAGTCGCGATGGACAGATATCAGTCGTGATGGATGGGTGTCAATCGCGATGGATAGGGAGTGTCGGTCGCGATGGACTGTTGTCGGTCACGATGGACTGCTGTCGATCGCGATAGACAGGGGTGTCCGTGGCGATGGACACGTGTCCGTCGGGGTCTGTCAGTCGCGATTGACTGGCTGTCCGTCGCGATGGACAGTGTCAATCGCGATTGATGCTATCAATCGCGATGGACTGAAAAAATGCAAATTTTGCAAAAATTTTTGTGGATTTGTGATGTGCAAGGTCTTTAGCCTACTGTGGTGCACTTAGTTTTACCAATAGATGAAATTTTCTGTCAATCGCGATTGACAGAAGCTTGCGACACAGAGACAGTTCTGCACATTTTCGTACCTGCGCAGCGTGCTGGAGATGATGGGATAGCCAATACCTGCAAGCAAACTCAAGAAACATGCAAAAACAGCACACAATAGTTCGCTCTTTCACTCTCTCTCACAAGTGGAATGAGGAAAATGGAATGGAGAAGGTGATAAGATCAAAACTGAAAGTTTTGCGATGATGGAGATGGAGGTGTGAGATGGTGATGATGATGATGGTGATGAGGAAAACAAAAGAAAATAGATGAAAGTGAAGAAAATACCTATGACTCCAATGCGTCAACTCTACATCTTACCATCACACGCTCGTCCTCAAAGCTCGATCCTCGGCAACGGCGCCAAAATTTGGTGTAGCTCAGTGATGAGTAGCACCTCCTTTAATGTCAATCCGGGAAGACGTGAGGATGGTATGAAGACCTCGAGCAAGTGAAGGCACAAGTGCGTGAGTGAGAAGCACACTAACATGCACACACATACACACACACGCGCACACACAGTAAGACAAAGAGTGAGAAGCAATGGAGTTCTTAGATTACTTTCAAAAATCTCTTACAAGTTCAAATCAATTACAAGCTAACCTCAAAAATGAGCTCTCTAGCTCTATTTATAGTTTTTGACTAGGTTTTGGCCCTGTCCAGACCTAGTGTCCGGCCTAGTTAAAAATTAGGTTCCAGGGCCTATTTGAGGGCTTAAACGGAGTCTAAAAAATATTAAAATTGATATGTAGGTACTTCTAAAGCTCCTCAAGCTCAAGGACTCCTTGGCTTGCACAAAATGGAGCTACAAAAATATGAAATGGTATTTACAATGATTGTTAGTGATAAGAATCACTGTTCTAAAGATGTTGATTTGGAAAAATTTGAAGGGCCTATCTGCCAGATCTGCGTCGACTGCTTTGTCTACTTAATCCTTCGCTTTGCTCTGACTCTCTCCGCTAGCTTCCTTGTCTCCTCAGTCCTTGGGTGCCCATACTGCTCTCAACAATTATGTATGTGTATGTATGCATGTGCATTATGTATGCATATGTGTGTGTATGCATGTAAGTATGTATGTATGTATGCATATGCATATGCATTATGTATGCATACGTATGCATGTATGTGTATGTGTGTGCATGTCTCTCTATGTGTGTGTATGCATTGTGTGTATGTGTGTGTGTATGTGTGTGTGTATGTGTGTGTATGTGTGTATGTGTGTGTATGTGTATGTGTATATGTGTGTGCATGTATATGCATTATGTATGTGTATGTCCGCATGTGCATTATGTATGCATATGTGTGTATGCATACATGTGTGTGTGCATGTATATGTGTGTGTCTATGCATGCATATGTGTGTGTATGCAACATTATGTGTGTATATGTGTGTGTATGTGTGTGTGTCTATGTGTATGTGTGTGTGTGTGTGTCTGTGTGTATATGTGTATGTGTATGCATACGTATGTGTGTGTGTGCGCATACTTGGTCTTTCTCTTTGCGTGCCTCTCTCTCTCTCTCACACACTCTCTCTCTATCATGCTCTCTCTCTCTCTCTCTCTCTCTCTCTCTCTCTCTCTCTCTCTCTTTCTCTTGCTCTCGTCAAGATCTTGGCACAAATGTGCCGGGAGAAATCGAATTTTTTTTTTAACATTCTAGAGCATCGCTTATGCGACGCTCTGGAAAGGACGTCGCATATGCGACGCTATCCAGTTTTCCAGGCATCGCTTATGCAATGTATCCCCTTAAATTTTTTTTTTCGAAAACAACACCATCTAGCATTGCATAAGCGATGGTGCTCGTTTTTTTTTCAATTCGGGGGCATCGCTACGCCCCCCTATTTCTTGTAGTGAAAATGATTATATGAACTACTACTACTACTACTTCTACTACTGCTGCTACTGCTACTACTACTACTACTACTACCACTACTACTACTACTACTACTACTACTACTACTACTACTACTACTACTAATGATAATAATAATAACAATAATAATAGTAATAATAATAATTCTTCTTCTTCTTCTCCATTGTCATCATTGCATTACTTCTATATGCTTTTTCTCCTGTCAAATCTGTTAATTGGTGCCAAAATATTCAATGGATTCCTAAGGTGTGTTCCCAACACCCTCTCCTCATTTTCTCAAGTTTCTTCTCACTAGGACAAGCACCCCCAAAAATTCGAATTAAAGCATAGGCATTGTCCATGGTTGAATAGAATAATATATCCAAAATGTTGGTTATTGAGGATAAGTTTGATGGTTCCAACAACCATTGTGGGCATCTATGATATGTCATGTATGGGGTGGAAATATTATGTGGGAAACTATTTTGGGTGTTGAGATATCACATATAATAGCTATAAAAACTAAAATTTAGTTGATTTGGGTGGTGCTGAGGGTGTTGCAACTTTGAATTTTGATGGAGGTCCTACATTACCAACACCCTCACCTACTATAAAGAAATTTTCATGAAATGGTAGAGAATATGAAAATCACTAGACTTTTTGTTTAATGAGTGGCATTAATTTATCCCTAAGATTTGCTCACACAAAATAGATAAGATTCATTACTCCAAGGGAATGCAACTCAATGTGGTTTGGAAAGGGATGGTGATCAAAACATTTCTAATCTCCTTCATAATCTATTTCCTTGCATGATAGAGATTGAATGATAAGGACTTGCTTAGAAAATTGGAATGAAGTTGTAAAAAACCTCTCTAGATGTAGAACCCAATAGAAGAGTGTGCCCAAAATCAATTGGGATATTTGTGCAAGCCCCAAGGAACTTTAGGTACAATTGATCAGCCTAAAGGAGAGCTATAAGATAAGCATTGCTTGAGATTTCTTCCATCCAGGAAGGAGGAAGGTGAGCTGCAACCATCCATGTGTATACACGTGTACAACATGATTGAGAAATTCCATAACAGTTGCAAACATCGATGCGTGTTGTATAGGTAGCCTTGAAATACCATAGATGAGGAAATATTGGCTATGGATAAAATAAGGCCATGCCATTTTGTACACATTTTCTCTAATAGTAAAAACATATTTATGTAGAAGGATTTGAGTTAATTCCTTGTGTGTGAAGAAATCTAAGTGATTTTGTAATTGTATGAATGTTAGTTGGAAGCTACAAGTTTTTTGGAACACATTATTCTGATGTTCTTAGTGTCAAATATCACACTATAATCTAAAGATTTTCATGAATAATAGCTCACTTTGAATCTATCGTCCGCAACTACATTTTACCAAAAGATCTTTGCAAAACAGGACATCTACTCAGAGAAATGATTCTAATAGTGAAGGCATGTCAAATCAATGAAGGTAATTCTCAATTTTCACACACAGTGTAACTTCTGAAGATATTTCAAGTTTGCAAGTTATTACTTGAAATTATTGCTTTGAATTTGTTTCATACTATATTTAAGAACTTATATTAATCATTGAGCACAAGAATCAACTCGAATCAAAGAAGAATTGAAGCTAGAAGAAAAGGTGCAATTTCAGGAAAGTGAAACTTCACAATTTACTAAGGACATTGTTAAAGATTTGAAGATTGAAGTCTTGCTGAGCTAATGATGGTTATAGAGGTTTTCTAATATCACATTAGCTTGGTTATTGTGGTGTTTCATACACCATCAAGTGGTATCAAAGTAGAAAGCTCCATAAGAGTAGAAGGAAGTGCAGATACAAGAGGTCTTGAAGAACTTTCATTGGAAAGTTGAAAGTTGAAGCATCGAACAACAAAAGGCATTAGAGAATTACTTTGAAGTCATTCCCAAGGTTAAAATATCTACAAAAGGTAACATTCTTTAATCTCAAACTCACAGGTTGTAGCAGAAGCAAGAAGAACATGGTAGATCATATCTCTATTGACAAATTGGACAGAGATAATTATCCTGCTTGGGTAATGAGAATGGAAGCCTTACTTATGAGTAAGGATCTCATGATATATGTGATACGTGAAGAAGAAAAGCCTACATTTGAAGATGATAGTTGACCAAAGAAAGAAGAGCTAGAAGCTTTGAAGACATGGTAGAAGAAAGATGCAAGTGCAAGAGCCTACATATACAACACTATCAGAGATCATTTTCTACCTCACATCAGAGGTTTGGAAATAACTGAAGCTATATGGAATGCATTGGAAGATCACTTCCAAAATACTACTAAAGCTAAGAAGGTTAGCTTATGGTCAGAGTTTACAACATTTAAGAAAAAGCGAAGACAAAGTATTAGTGATTATGTCACTAAGATGAAGGACTTGGTAGATAGCCTTGGATCTATAGATGAAGATATTGAAGATCATAGGTTGATTGCACAATTACTTACATAGTTGACAGGAGATGAAAGGTGGAAACCTTTTGTACTTTCAATTGAACTTTCATTAAATCATTTTGTACCAGATCTAAATCAATAGATTAGATTGATGCTCACATTTGAGCAAGACTTGAAGTCAGATGGAGAGAAAGGACATAGCTCCCCTATGTATGCAAAAAATAAGAAGAAAGGAGATAAAGGTAAAGCAAAGGATGAAGAAGAATCAACCTCTCATGCCAATTATGTAAAAGGAAGAGGTAATGGAAAAGGTAAAGGTAGAGGAAATGGAAGAGGTGGAGGTAACCAGAATAACAACAAGAAGACATGTTGGATTTGTGGCTTGAGCAATCATTTGACTTATGATTTTTGCATTCAACAAGGTTCAAATCACAATCAAAGTAATAATGGTAGCGGAATAGGTGGAAGATATCAAAGTTAATTTCAAAGAGGAAGGCAAAGTCAAAGAGGTGGCTATGGTAGAGGACGTGGAGGAAGAAATTGGGGACAAAATCAATCCTACAACAATACCTACTACAATTATGCACATGATACAAAGAATGAGAACAATACAACATTGATGATGAATTCAATAAGTACATCAGAGAAAGAAGATCTCAAGGTATTCTATATTGACTCTAGTTGTTCTAATCATTTTTCAAGTAATATAGAACTATTGCTAGAATTAGAAGAAGGTATTTCTAGTCATAGAGTTTAAATAGGTGATAACACAAGACACAATGTGCATTCAATTGAAAAAAGTGAAATGCAAGAGTGGGGCAAATTTGCTAACCAATGTTTTGTATGTTCCCACAATACCTAAGAATCTCATTAGTGTGGGACAAATAGCGGAGAAAGGTTTTCAAGTCAAATTTACAAATGAAGGAGTATTTGTGGAAGATCCAGAGAATGAATATAATCAGATTGTTTATGCTAAGAAGGAAGGCAGAATCTTTACTCTGAAGTGCAAGGGAACATTGGTCAAGCCTTGCTCACACATGGTGATGAAGTGATTACAGAATTAGACCTCTAGCATGTGAGATTAGGACATTTTAGTGAAAGAGGAATCAAAGCTATGGTGGAAACCCAATCTGTACCAGGGCGAACAAATGTGGAGACCCAACAGATGGTTTGCAAATGTGAAGCAAGCAAAACGGGAAAAGAACATAGATTACCATTTCAAAACAAAGGATTCAAGCATGATGGACTACTAGAGCTCATACATATAGATGTATGGGGACCAACAAAAGAAGGGTCGATCAATGGCTCTAGCTATTATGTTCTCTTTATTGATGATTCTACATGATGGATAAATCTTTATGTTTTGAAGGAAAGATCACAAGTGTTTGAAGCCTCCAAACATTTTCATGCATATGCAAAAAGGGTTACATGTCAAAAGCTCAAGAGTCTAAAGTCTCATGGAGGGGGAGAATACTTCCCCCAAGAGTTCAATGATTATCTTTGGAATGCAGGTATTAAGAGAGAAATAACTTACATGTACACACCTCAACAAAATGGGGTGACAGAAAGGAGAAATAGAACTTTGGTTCAGTTTTCTAGGGAAATGTTAAAGCAAAAGAGTTATCCAAATTATCTATGGGCTGAGGCTATAAATACAGCTACATATCTTGTGAATAGATTACCATATACAAACCTAAATGGAATGACCCCTTATGAAGCTTGGTGGAAGAAGAACCTCAGAGTTATGATGAAGCAAAAGGCAACAAACATTGGGAAGAAGAAATGAAGGAATGATTCAATGCACTTGAGGAGAACAAGACTTGGGAATTGGTTCCAAAACCAATTGGTAAGAAAGTAATTGGAATTAAACGGGTTTATAAAGTGAAGAATCTTGCAGATGGGATAATAGTTAGATATAAAGCTAGATTGGTGGTCAAAGGCTATGCTCAAACCCATGGCATAGATTATGATGAGACATTTAGTCCTATGGCAAAGATGTCAACAATAAGGACAATCATTGTTATTGCATCATCAAAATTATGGACCTTGAGTCAATTGGATATAAGAATGCATTTTTGAATGGATACATATCTGACAAAATATACATGGAGCAACCACAAGGGTTTGCAAATTTCAGGTATCCAAATTATGTTTGCATATTGAGAAGAGCACTCTATGGGTTAAAGCAAGCTCCAAGAGCTTTGAACTATAGGCTTGTGAAGTTTCTTAATGATGTTGGATATCAAAGCTCAAAGGTAGATGCAAGTCTACTTATCAAAAGAACGATGAAGGTATAATCCACATTTGTATTTATGTAGATGACATTACAATCATAGGTACCTCAAATGAAGGAATCAAGGAAGTAAAGAGGTTACTTGATAAGGAATTCAAGATGAATGAACTATGGAAATTGTCATATTTTCTTGGAATGGAAATCACTTATGCAGATCATGGCATATGTATCCCAAGAAAGGTACCTTCTGAACCTATTGAAGAAGTTTAACATGGAAAATTGCAGAGAAGCTTAACGATATTCCAAACATGAATATCTTTGACTTTTCACATGGTGTTAATGTAGGTGCATGTTAGAAAGAGTCACAAGATTACCTAGAGACCTACCAATATGAAGTCCCTCCACATGAATATAGTTGGGAACCAGATTATGCTAATGTAATGTATGTGAATCCTAACCCTAGACCTTAGATGAGGCAAGTAAGGGAATGAGCTCCTAGAGGACCATGTTTTACATGTCAAGGAGATCATTTTGTATGAGAATATCCATATCCTCCACATGCATGACAACCTCAATCTATCATGACTCAAGGTTTCTGTTCTCATTGTGGCAAGGAACATCTCATCCATGATTTCCATAAGAACCAAGCTAATGCATCAAAAGACACCCCGATCAATGTAGTGGGTGTAGTGCAAAGTCCTTATGGAAGCCCAAATAGTTTAATTCCAATCTAGTCAATTACTTGAGTGTAAGCTTGCAAGAAGCCAAGCAAGTGTACCAAGAAAAAGAATTGGATTCTAATGAAACTAGAGAGCTGCGTAAAAAGAAATTTAGAGCATGGAAAGACACTAAAGAAAGAGTGTAACAAAAGCGGAGAAAGAAATTAGCTTAATGAGAGGGTGCCTCAAGGAAACCAAAGCCAAAATCATGGATCTAACATCTCAAACTCACTTACATGTCACCCCACCCCATCACAAATAAGGGTATACATGGATGAAATCTTGAGATATAGTACTAGATCTATGCATTTTCAAAAGGTTGAAGAAGGCTTAAAAAGACTACACGAGCTTGGAGGTTAGTTAAACCTTGATAAGTGTCATATTGCCTAAAAGGACATAGATATCCTTGGATATTTTATATCATTCTATACAAAGTAATATCTATATTGTGAAAGCTTGCAAAAGATAGTTTTTTTTCATGGGATGATATGCATAGTGAATGTTTTAAGGAGATTAAAAGAATACTTAGCACTTTACCTACATTGATGCCCCCAAATATGAGAGAGAGAGAGAGCGAGAGAGAGAGAGAGACCTTCTATGTGTGTCCAAGCATAGGTGCATAAGCAATAGTTGTACTCTGAAAGGATCCAAAAATATCTTACATACAATCTATTTACTTTGCAAGAAATTTAATGAAAGAGAGTGAGAAGAGATCCATAAATGCAAACAAACTCATGTATGCACTCATGTTTGGAGTAAGGAATTTTAGGTCTTACTTTCTTATTAAACATTTAATTTTTCTTACAATAGATTATGCTTTTCCATATGTAGTACAACATACAAGTATCCCATGTAGAATAGATAAAAAGGGTTCTTGAACTTCAAGAGTACGACTATAATTTTGTAGTAAACAAAAGCATAAGAGAAAATCTTGTAGAAATATTAACCTACAAGAAATGAAAGAGGAAAATATCCAACAAGAGGAACAAGGGAACAACCTTGCATAAAGAAAATAGTAAAGATGCACATACTATATTTTCTGATGGTGCATATAAGAAGAAGGTCGATAAAGCAATGGGAGAGTTTCCAATCTATCATCAAAGAAAGCATATCATCTTCAAGAAAGGTCTAAGTCTTCCTAAAGCTCATTCAAATAACAAAGTAGAATATGCAAAACTATGTGAGTCTTCTAAAGATCATTGAGGACAATGATATTTAGAAGGAGGAGAGAGTGTTATATTCCATATTTATTTAGGCCTTACTTGCCAATGATTGGTGTGTCTATCTTGTTCAAGAATCCTATTGAGTTAAGGACAAGAGTTACAAGGAGCCAAGGCCCTATCACATAGACCATAAGGCTATTCCCATCCTCTCTGAGTAGCCATATGAAATGTGTATGGACCGTAGATATGATTCTATATGTTCATGGGGCAAGCTATTTAAGGCTAGATGAAGGATGCCAAACAACTAATTGGGATCTCATAATTTAGATACAAATAGATCCTCCTATGTAGATGAGAAATATTTTATAAGAAAAAGCATTTATTTTATTTTTTAAAGGAAACTTTAAAACTTTCCATTAGTCCATTTAATTCAAACATGGATCAAAGGGATTAAATCTCCTTAAATCATGTTGTGATTGATATCTATGCAAATCTTGTGTGAGTCCATAAAAATCCTAGAGCTAACCTTTCATAGGTAATCACAGAAGAACCCTTACATAAATTTTTGATTCATTGATCTTTCATAATCAAACCTATTTTTAATCATCAATAGAAATTTTCCATCTTTGAGCACACATGTCTTTTGCTAGAAGAATTTGCGGGAGATGAATTCAAATTGATGTGTGAAGGATTTCATCTTAAGGTCTACTATGATTGTAAGTTTTGATTGAAAGCTATAGAAAATAAATGCTATGTCCATGCATCATTCTTGCTTTCATAGATATCATCATTTTTACATGACCAATGGATTTTCAATGTCAATCTTGTACTGAATCAAAATTTTTGTTGAGAGAGTTTATTGAATTTGATGAAGTAAATATAAGGTGATATTTAATTTTGCACTAGGGCTCATTATGAGCAAGCCTAAGCATCCTTTCTCCCCACACTAGATATAGGGAACAAAATCACATCATTCTCTCTTATGCTAGTCACACACTACGAATCACTACTTATCGAGAAATGAGGATTCATATTGTTCCAATATTTCTAGATAGAGGAGATAAAGATGGAGCCTTTAGGGATCATTGGGTGGAGGAGAAAAGGAGCATGGTGAGATTGCGGTTGTTCCAACTAGGGACACCTGATAATAACAAATTTTGGATGTTCGTGAAGATAATTTTTGTTTATGACTAGACTTCATTGATCCATGCCTTGATCATCTATTTAGTTGAAGCTTATTGGATAAGGTTGAAACTTTGAAAATTCATGAGTTCGAAATTTCTCTTCATCTCTCATATGAACGTGATGAAGTAAGTAAGAGCATTACTTTAGTTCCATCTATTGAATAGAAGTGTGCATCCAATTTCTTCCACCATTCTTTCGATTCATCCAAATGAAGGATTGAGGTTGGAACTTTTATTTGGGACAAGATATGAATGAGGGAGAGGATTCATCAAGAAGGAGATGGCTTTTTGCCAAGGTGAGGGAAGGATGAATCTTATACTAAAGTTAAGTACTCAAGTTATGTTTGAGTTTAATACTTTTTTGCCTTAACCATCATCTTTCCATACACATAATTGAAGCATGATATTGGACTTTAATTTTTGAGTTAACCACCTCAAGCACTTTCATGCATATATGCAATGAACAGAAAGATTGTATGTGCATTGTTATCAACACTAAATAATTTAAAAGCACAAAATTCAAGTTCAAAGGTTTCTTTTGTATACATATCAAGTGTACTCTTCATTAGAAACACTTTTAATGCAGAAACGCATGTGCATTTTCATGATGATGCATTGAACGGAAGCACATGTTTGTGCATATGAAGGGACCACCAGACCATGGAATGATTGCATGCTAAGCATTAAAGAAGCAAAGGATTGTTGCTTAGAATATTTGTGCCATGTGTATTTGCGTGTTAATGCATGCATGAATATGAATAGGATTCACTTCATATTTTATGCCTTCATGGTCTCAATTAGTAGTTTTTTTTAAGGAAAGCAAGACGTTTGGGAAGTGAAAAAACTAAGTATTTGCAAAATCTAGAGAACTTATTTTGCAAAATAAATACTTAGCAACTCCCTTGAAAATCAATATTACCTAATGTCCTTCTTATTAAATCAAGAACTTTCATTGGATAGATTCCCTTGCCATACCCATGGTAAGGAAGTATTGTATTCATTAATCAGTTTGCACATGAATCATTCTAACTACTTTAATGACATACAAATTCTTTGGAGGACAAAGTCTCTCGTTATGAAATAATTCCAATATCATCTATACATAAGAGAACTTAGCATACTCAATGCTAACTTCAAGTATAACAAATACTTAGATATGGTTTCAAAACAAGCCTTTAAATGAGATGGCTTATGTAGATGGTACCTCAATACATCAATTTCCTTGAATGACATAGATGATTTCTCTAAAAGCTTTTTCAAGTTACAATATCATATTATGTCATAGAACCTATAATACAACTACTTTAAGTATAAGACATCTTAATGGTAGTTAATTGGAAAAGGTTCCAAAGGAGTTTTCAATTAGACATCCTGGATAGGATGGAACCCAAAATAGGTTTCAAATGTCTCATGATGTAAATCTCTAAGTTGATACCATCAAAGGCACTGATGGAAAGCAAATATGAGCAAAGCTTGTCACCAACATGAATGGTGAAAGACATTCAAGGAATCATAAAAAATTGAAAACTCCCTCCTCTTGGAAGAACTTTGAAGTTAATCCAAGGCTTCATTCATTCAAGAGATTTGGACCTCAAGAGAAAACCAGAAAAGGTTTTTCTTTAGAAGATGAAATTGTTCCTAATGGAAGGAACTTAAAGCTATTTAGGTATAATGATAAAATGGAAATATTTTTTCATAGTAACTCCAAAAATCTTATGCTTTAATTACCCTTGAAAATTAAATCCACCTCTCCTAACATACATAGAAATGAGAAACATGAGAAATCATGAATTCAAGAGAAAGTTCATGAGTACGTTAGGGCAGATGGTCATTGAGCTACCAATAGAAGATGTTTTAATAGATACCAAAACTAGAATTCCTTTCTAGTATATCTTCTAGATACTTTCAAGGCCCAAATAATTATAAGATTGTTTCAATAGTCCAATCATCAGAGGAGTCATTGCTATGACCCTCTAAGTTGTGAATCAAGCCATAGATCTCATAGTTTTCAAGGAAGAAAACTCTTCCAAAGGGAGAAGAAAGTACCAAAACTTGTCAAGAATCAGTACAACTAATTCCATAAATAGAAACTTGGAACATAATGGGATTACAAAAAATATTTTATGTCAGAAGAAAGGAGATAAGAAAGAGAGCTCACTCACACGCTCTCACACTCAAAGAGGAGCACACATAGATTGACGCAAGGAAGAATGATCTTCTTCTTCTTCTTTTTCTATTAGATAATAGGAATACACAAGAATGACCTAAAACAACAATACAACTACCAAAAAATATAAAGAACATTACATAAGGAAAATCCTAATGTTGGCAAATGATTGAGCTGACAAGAAAACAAATGTTCCATCACTCTTAGTAGATAAATCTAGTAAAGTTCACTAAAGTATCCCTAACATATACTAGCATGACATATACAAGCACCCCCAAAAATTTAAATTAAAGCCTAGGCACTATCCATGGTTGAATAGAATAATGTATCCAACGTTGATATATTTCGGTAGTGATGTGTGTGAACACACTACGACCACTGGGGCACTTTTTTCCATCTTTAGGAGGTTTTTTCTTCCTCGCTTGTATATATGCCTATTGCCCTAATGGGTTACTAGACTTTGTACATTGTAGTGGTAATACATTCAGTATTGTGTGATGTGCCCCAAGATTCTTCTTCGTCTTCCATGTGTTTTTCGCATGCTTTTGTAGACATCTAACTCCAACAATTGGTATCAGAGGAGGTCGTCACTTCATCTAGGCAATCGTCGACACCCTTCCGATCATAGTCTCAGAATCACACAAAATTTGATGAGCATACTCAGGGTGATTAGGTGATTAGGAGATCAAGATGGCTTCGCTATGTGGTACCAAAATCACGATCTGAGCTCGTTTCGCCCCCCCAATGCACTATCGTAATGCTTATGCAGGCTATTTCATCTTTTTATGCCAAATATATATACAAGTCTTGGTTCATATAAGCATCTCAAAGTCTGCTACAAGCTTAACAAAAATCATTAAGGTAGTTTTGTTCAACTTTTTTAGATACAATGAATTTTCTACATCAAGGTATTTTAGTCAGTGGCCATGACTGAAAGCAATGATGTATTTCATATGTTGGCTATTGAGGATAAGTTGGATGGTACAAATTACCCATTGTGGGCTTATATGATGCATCATGTATTGGTTGCAAAAATATTGTGGAATATTATACAGAGTGTTGAAAAACATCCTATTACACTTGAAAATACAGATACTGAAGCCGATGTAGATGGCATCAAAGATGGTGATATTCTACAGATTCCTATTCGTGTTGCGGTTCTTGTTGCACCTACTACAGAGTAAATTGATTGGGATGGCAGAGATGCTCAGACACATGCATTGATAGCCTTGTCTGTCAAACATGTCATTATTCCTCACATTCACTCTTGTAGAATAGCTAAGGATGCTTGGGATACACGTACCATATTGTACTAGGCTAGGAATGAGGCTCGTGCTGCTTACCTCCAAAATAGACTATGAAAAATCTATGAATAATTCAGCATGTGCAATACATGATTCTCACGCTATGTCAGATGCAAAGCTTTCGCATACATGCTTTGGTCATCTAAATTTTGCTAGTTTGCTACACCTATAGAAATTTGAAATGGTGTCCTCTTTGCCCAAACTTGAGGCACCCAGTAAACATGTTTGTGAAGGCTATATTTTGGGCAAAATGCAGCATTCATCCTTCCCAAAAGATGGTTCAATTCGAGCTACTAAAAAATTGCAGCTTGTTCACGGTGATGTTTGTGGTCATATGCAGACATCCTCTTTTGGAAACCATCTTTACTTTTTGACATTTTGGCTGAAAATCATTCAGCATGTAAAATGGGCACCTCTGTTCTGATCCGGGGGGGAACATATGTTTTCTGACTTTAATGCATTTTTGGCTGAACTTGTGATAAAACATCAGTGTATAATGCCATATGAACCTCAATAGAATGGATTTCCTAAATGGAAGAATAGGTCACTCATGGAGATGGCAAGATGTATGGTCAAGAGTTAGGCTTTACTACATAGTTTCTATCATGGACACAAAGAAATCCATCTTAAACCTTAGATTCCATGTGAATTTCTTATATCTCATGTTTGGTTTAGATCTTGGAGAAACTAGTGCCTCCATTGCATCCAAAACCTTCCAAAACCCCAAGATTGACTGTCTATTTGCTGAATTCTGACGCCCGGAGGTCTTGTTTCTAGTTCATGACATCATTAATGACATCATCAAGTCGTAACCGCCCTTGAAAACCTATATAAGGAGGGGTTGGCCACATTCATTCTCAATCTTGCCAATACTAGTCTTGGGAGCTCAAGGATTCATGACCGCCAAATAACTACTCTCCAAGTTCTAGTTCCAGTTCTTGTCTTACTCCTTGTTCCAGTCTTGTCTAGTCTAGTTCTTGGACATCCTATCTTGTCCTCTTGTAATCTCATAGTATGATATCTTGTCGAGTTCTCTCTTGTATCTAGTTCATCTCCCAGAAGGGAGTTCTTGTAATCCAGATATCTTGTCCGTACCTATGATCATGGGTTGTGGGATCTCCTATATCATCTCTAGTCCATTTTTCCATACCTATCAGTCCTGGGTTGTGGGATGTCTTGTGTCAGTTATGTATTCTTGTATCATTTTCCCTACATGGGTGCTCTTGTAATCAAAAGTGTATTTCTGAAATCTTGTCTAGTGTAGTCAGAGAGCACAATCTAGTGCTCCCCTCACATTTTGGCAAGACTATCCACATCAAGTCCTTGACAAGAATGATGAACTCCATATCCATACTCATAAATATTGAGTTTAATTTGAATGATATATATGAAAAACTCAAAGATATTGAAAGGAGGTTACAACAAGGTGATCGCTCGATCGGATAATTTGCATTAGACTTTAGAAATGTATTTCAAGGATCCACATATCAAGAAGACTATCTAGCTAATAAATTTCAAAGGGGTCTCAAAGATGAAATAAAGGATTGTTTACTCTCTGCATATGAGATAAATACTTTAGATCACGCTATCAATCAAGCAATTCAGAATCAATTGTTCAAAGAAAACCAAGTCCAAGAGCTAGAAGTGTTGAATAATCAAGACACTATTCCTCAAGAATCCAAATCATGAATCTTTGAAGCCCTAGAAGTCATTACAAATGATATGGAGTATACATATTACGAAGGTAGCAAGAAGGTAAAGGAGAAGGAGGAGTTCATGTTCAATCAAGGAGGTGTGCTTACTCAAGGATCTACATCAAAGATCTTGGAGACACCACAACGTACCACTCGAAGCTCAGAGGATCTATTGCATGAAGAACCCAAGGAAGATCAAGAGAGGCTGATTCCTTCACCCCCTATCAAGATTGAGGATCATGAAGAATTCGAGGTTGAGCATGTCTTTGATTCAAGAATCTCATGATGAAGATTGAAATACCTTATTCATTTGAAGGGGTTTGATGTCAGTGATCGTACTTGGGAATGTACAAAAAATTATCAAAGATCAAAAAGCAAGGTTCTTGAATTCCATAAGAAGTTTCCAATGAAACCCAAGCTAGAGAACATGGCTGCTCCTCGTGGAACTTGTCGCTTGAGGGGGAGGTGATGTCATGGACACAAAGAAAACCATCTTAAACCTTAGATTCCATGCGAGTTTTCTATATCTCATATTTGGTTTAGATTTTGGAGAAACTAATGCCTACAACATCCGGAACTTTCCAAAACCCCAAGATCGACTGTCTATTTGTTGAATTTTGACACTCAAAGGTCTTGTTTCCAATTCATGACATCATTGATGACATCATCAAGTTGTAACTATAAGAAAAAAATGATGAAATAATGATTGAGTGGTGGGCTAGTGGTGTAACTCTAATGCCATGTAGAGGTTACCAAACCACACATACAAGATCAAGGTTTAGATAGAAAGAGAGATATTGCTACTCATGGGAATAACACAAGAGATTTGGTTATAATGGAAAGTGGACTCAAGAAGAATAGAAGATGAACTCAACTCAATTCAATTAAAACTCATAACTCTAATACAATGGAACTCAAACACTAAACAATATGTAGATGGTTCTATCCACCCATGCACTCCTTATATGGAGCTTAGATGATAATCTAGATAGAAGCTAGGTGAAGGGCTATAGGCCAACACTATGGGTACTAAGATGGATACCCTAATGGTCCCAAACACCACAAAATGATGATCCTCTATGGGAAGGGGACCATCCTTATAAGGTTCTCCAAGCCTAAGTCAGCTTATCCATGTTCTAGGGTCGTGGTAGCTTGATCCATGCTCAAAATAATCTCCACCATGGATCTATGGGGTAAATCCAATGATAGAAAGACGGAATCAACAACCATTTGTTTGCAGCCCTTGATCCTGCTTAATCCACACTTAGGATCAAGTCTAGATCCAATGGCCCATATCAATTAGACCCTTCCCAAAGTTAAGAAAGCTGATTTTATTTCTTGCCCTTGATTTAGGTTGATCCTCACATCGGGTCAATCCCAAATCCAATGGCTTAGAAGTAAACTTCCTAACTATCCATCTACGGTCTACACTAGACCTCATTTGACCTCAAAGTCAGGAACCTACCAATGTCCAACACTCACATGGCTTCTCCCCATAATGGGAGCCTTACAAATAGAGTGTTATGGAACAATGATGGTGCTACATATGGATGAGGCATTGAGCATATCTAACACGCCCCCTCAATGTCCACCCAAAGGTGAACTAGTTTCTTGGCATGACGCCAAGTCTTCCATGAGGGTGGAGCATTGACCATGTCTAATACCCCCCTCAATGTCCACCCAAAGGTGAACTACCTTCTTGGCCCAATGCCAAGTCTTCGAAGATGTATTTGAAGTAGATCCTTTGTAAGCACTTTTGTGAGGGTACATGCTGCATTGCTCTTGATGGAATAGCATGCTATTTCCACCATCCTTCTTAATTGTACCTGCTTGCCAACTCTTGATTGTCCTTCACGAGGTCTATTTCGGAGCCTTCTCAAAAGTCTAACTACAAACCTGAGATCTTGTATGGTACTCCATAAGTAGATAAGACTACCAAAGGCCTTCATGTAGCTCCCAATGTCTATCTGCTCATACAATGATCTTAGGGCTTGTTTCATCACATATGATGCCTTCTTCAGCTTACATAATATCTTATTTGAATGTGGAGCCTCAAACCTTGGTGGCTGCGACACATGTACCTCCTCCTTGAGGTCAACATTCAAAAGTTCTTATTTGACATCTAACATAGAAACTTGCCACTTCATCTAAGCTGCTAGCATCAGTATGATGCAAATATTGGTCATTAGAGCAAACGAGTATTGAAAACTAAAACCCTTCATGAGTGAAAGTCCTTGTGATATCAATGTGTCTTGATAGCATTCCAAGATCCCTTGTATCATGTGCTTCACTGCCTGACCCACTTGGTGCTAGTGACCTCTCATGCTTCATTCTTCATTAAGCTATCATAGTTGGCTTGCATAACCTCCTTCCATGTTGGATCTACATGTGCTTCATGTTCAATTATTCGCGTCATTACTTGCTTCATAATCACAACCATCATGGCTATACTCACTATGCGACTAGAAGCTCACTTGTGCTCCTCTATTCTCTCTGATCTCCTTGGTCCGTCTACCTTTGCTTCAATAGTTGTTGGTATAGGATTATTGTGACCATAGAGCTTCTTCTTCACCCATTACAGTGACAACCAATCTGTTTGAGTGATTTTTGGTTGGTAGACTCTCTTCTCACCATCTAATGATGATGCTTCCTCCTATTCATAGGTAGGGATGACTCTTGGGCTAGGTACATAGTGAAATACTTCTTTGCTTGATGATAAAGTGGAAGATCTTTTCTTGTCCTCCATTGCATGTGGCCACTCCATATACACCACATCACGGCTCCCTTTGATCTTCTTTGCCTCATGGTCATACAATATCAAAGCCCTTTGCTTTTCATTATGACCTAGGAAGATGCATCTCTTGATTTTTGGTTCCAACTTGTTCTTTCTTTGATGTAGGACAAGAGCATAACACACACTCTCAAAAATTCTAAAGTGTAAGATGGATCTCAACAATGGTGTGACGCTTGCATTCCATAATGCCATCATGCTATGACGTGAGGTGTCACTGATTGACACTTTGTCCCTTTGCAATTGCAAAGGCCTTCCAACTCCTCTAAGTTGATCTCACCACCACCTCCTATTCCAAGATTCTTCACACTTTTCCCTGGTTCATTTTCAACAAGTTGTGGTTGTTCTTTAATCTTACCAAAACCTTGAGCCTTATCACGAAGAAAGTACATCCATATCTTCCTGCTATAGTCGTTGATGATCACAATGTAGGAAGATCGTCCCAAGGACTGTATAGACATCTTACCACACAAGTTAGCATATACCAACACTAGAGAAGCCTTTGACCTACTCTTGCTTTCTTGTGGGAATGTGTCTCTATGTGGCTTGCCCATCATACAAGCTCTACAAGGTTCCTTCATTCCATATGTTTGGTTGAGGAACAACCTTTACTTGATGTATTGATGGAGAATATAGCATCTCCCTCTAACTTGCCTTCACTGAAGGTTGGTGGATGAACCCATAGTATTTGCATTTCCAAATCCATTGCACCAACTCCACTTACACTTCCACTCCTAGATGCTAACACATCCATAGTGTTGAAGCCTTTGTGTCCCATGAACTTGAAGCCTTGAAGCCTTTGTCTACCAAGAACTCTAGTGTTGAAGCCTTTGCCTCCCAGGAACTCCAATGTTGAAGCCTTTACCTACCACAAACTTTGGAGTTGAAGCATTTACCTCTCACAAGCTTGATTGTTGAAGCATTCCTTCCACAAATGCAAGAGTTGATTCCTTGGCCTCCACGATCTCTCTAATCTTCTATACCTTTCTGTGCTGTGATACCATGTAAGAAAAACAAAAAATGATGAATAATTATTGAGTGGTGGGCTAATGGTGTAACTCTAATGCCATGTAAAGGTTACCACAACACAGATACAAGATCAAGGTTTAGATAGAAAGAGAGATATTGCTACTCATGGGAATAACACAAGAGATTTGGTTATAATGGAAAGTGGACTCAAGATGAATAGAAGATGAACTCAACTCAATTCAATTAAAACTCATAATTCTAATACAATGGAACTCAAACACTAAACAATATATAGATGGTTCTATCCACCCATGCACTCCCTATATGGAGCTTAGATGATGATCTAGATAGAAGCTAGGTGAAGGGCTATAGACCAATACTATGGGTACTAAGATGGATACCCTAATGGTTCCAAACACCACAAAATGATGATCCTACATGGGAAGGGGACCATCCTTATAAGGTTCTCCAAGCCTAAGTCCTTTATAAGTTTCATGTGATGATGTAGATCATTCCATTTCCGATCATGTGATGATGAAGATTTACATGGTGCACTTGTTGATGAGAGAACAAATATTGAGGAGGCAAAAACTATGCCAAAATGGCTGGTGAAGACTTTGTGTGACAACAAATTAGATGCACCTCTGTCATATCCTACTCATTCTGGCTCTCGTAGTGCTTCTTTTGCATCAGATAGCATAGCCTCTAGTCTCTGTGATGAGAATGAGCCTATTTTGTTTGATGAAGCACAAATGTTTGAAAATTGGATGGTTGCAATGCAATCAGAATATGATGCTATCATGAAAAATGGTACCTAGTCTTTATGTGACTTACCTCCTAGCAAGAAGGCCATTGGCACTAAGTGGGTATACAAGCTCAAGCGTAAGCCTAATGGAGCAATTGAAAGGTATAAGGCCTAGGCTAGCTTGTTGCAAAGGGTTATGCATAGAAAAGAGGCATTGATTTTGATGAAACTTGTGCTCCTACATGTTGAATGACTACTACTCGTAGCATCTGTGCACTTGCAACTAATCATGGCTGGAATGTACATCAATTGGACATTAAAAATACATTTTTGAATGGTGACTTACGTGAAGAAGTGTATGTTTTCCAGCCCCATGGCTTTGTGCAGAAAAGGCATGAAAACCAAGTGTTTGAAGAAGGAATTATATGGTTTAAAGCAAGCACCACATGCTTCGTATGAAAAGATACATGCCTATCTGATTGCACATCGTTTTGAGAATATTTGAACTGAAAGCATATTATATCTGCTAATGATGTGCTTTTGATCATTGTTGTGTATATTGATGCCATGCTACTCAATGGTCCTCATGACGAGCATATTGCTGATTTTAAGGCTGATTTGCATGCCTCATTCGAGATGTCTGATTTGGGGAATTTGAATCATTATTTGGGCATTTAGTTTATGCAAGTTGATGGTGGAATGGCTTTGTGACAAACAAAATATATTGACACATTATTGCAGCATTTTGGACTTGAAGACTATAAACCTATTGCCACTTCTATGGAGACATGTTTATGATTGAGTCTTCATGATGTTGGAGATGCATTTGATGATGTCCTCTATCAACAAGCTATTGGATGCTTGATTTACTTATGCATTACTAGGCCATATATTCAGTTTGTTGTCTCATAGATAAGCAGGTTTATGCATTGCCCAAGTGTCAAGCATTGGTAGGTGGTTAAGCACATATTTCGCTACTTGAGTGGTACCCAGCTACTTGGGTTGTTTTATCCCAAGGGGGGATCACTACCGCTAGATTTGCATGCTTTTTCTGACTCTGATTGGGCACATTGCTATGACACTTGCGTGTCCACTAGTGGTTTTTGCTTCATGCTTGGTAGATCATGCATGTCTTGGTTGCTCAAGAAGTAGCCTACTATGGTCACTTCTAATTGTGCAGCTGAGTATAGGGCAACTTTCATAGCAACTATTGAGTGTGTGTGGCTTAGATGCCTTATGTCTGATTTGGGTGTTGGTCAGTCTTCTGCCACCACCATCTTCAGTGACAATAAGAGTGCATTGGAAATTACGAGGAACCATATGTTTCATGCTCACATTAAGCACATTGAGGTGCACTATCATTATGTTAGGGAGAGGTTCTCTGCTAGAGAGATCCTTTTGGCATATGTGCCCACACAAGAGAACATTGTAGAACTTTTCACAAAGGCTCTACGTCGCGAGAAGTTTGAAGCTTTCTCCAAAGCTTTGGGCTTAGTTCCTTTTGTGGAGTGATTCCACATAGCTTGTCACTTCCTTATACATGAGTGCTAGCTCCTTGTTCACCACATCACTCTCAGCGTGGATTTGTTGATATGTTTAGGTAATGATATGTGTGAACACACTAGGACCGCAAGGCACTTTTTCCCCTCTTTAGGAGGTTTTTTTCCCCGGCTTGTATATATGCCTATTGCCCTAACAGATTACTAGTCTTTGTACATTCTAGTGGTAATACATTCAATATTGTGTGTTGTGCTCCAAGATTCTTCTTCTTCCTTGTGTTGTTCACGTGCTTCAGCAGACGTCTAACTCCAACATCCAAAATGTTGCTTATTGAGGATAAGTTTGATGGTTCCAACAACCATTGTGGGCATCTATGATATGCCATGTATGGGTTGGAAATGTTATGTGGGAAACTATTTTGGGTGTTGAGATATCACCTATAATAGCTATAAAAACTAAAAATTAGTTGATTTCGGTTGTGTTGAGGGTGTTGCAAGTTTGAATTTTGATGGAGGTTCTTTTCTTCAATATGTCACTTCCATCACCAACACCCTCGATGCCTATAAAGAAATCTTCATGAAATGGTAGGTATGCATATGAAAATCACTAGAATTTTTTTCTAATGAGTGGCATTTATCCCTAAGATTTTCTCACACAACATAGATAAGCTTCATTACTCAGGGAATGCAACTCAATGTGGTTTGGAAAGGGATGGTGATCAAAACATTTCTAATCTCCTTCATCATCTATTTCCTTGCATAATGGAGACTGAATGATAAGGAATTGCTTAAAAGATTGGAATGAGCTTGTAAAAACCTCTCTAGATGTAGAATCCCAATAGAAGAGTGTGCCCAACATCAACTGGGATATTTGTGCAAGCCCCAAGGAAGAAGGGGCTCATGAATTCTCAAGTTTCAACCTTATTAAATAAGATTTCAAGCAAATATATTATCAAGGCATGGATCAATGAAGTCAAAAACAACCAAAACTTGTTATTATCAGATGTCTCTAGTTGAAACAACCTCAATCTCACCATGCTACTTTTCTGCTCCACCCAATGATCCCTAAAAGCTCTCTATCTAGAAATTTTGGAACAAGATGAATCCTCATTTCTCGATAAGTAGTGGTTGGAAGTGTGTAGCTAGTGTAAGAGAGAATGATGTGATTTGGTTCCCTATATCTAGTGTGGGGAGAAAGGGTGCTTAGGCTTTCTCACAATGAGCCCTAGTGCAAAGTTAAAGATCACCTTATATTTACTTCATCAAATTAAATAATCTCTCTCAAGAAAAAATTTGATTTAGTACAAGATTGATATTGAAAATGCATTGATCATGTAAAAATGATGATACCTATGAAACCAAGAATGATGCATGGACAAAGAATTTTTTATATATCTTTCAATCAAAACTTACAACCAAGTAGACTTTAAGTTGGAATCCTTCAAACACCAATTTGAATTCATCTCCCTCAAAATTTTCCAACAAAAGACATGCATGCTCAAAGATGGAAAATTTCTATTGACGATTAAAAATAGGTTTGATTATGGAAGATAAATGGATAAAAAGATTTATGTAAGGGTTCTTATGCAATTACCTATGAAGGGTTAGCTCTAGGATTTTTATGGGCTCACTCAATATTTGATTAGTTATCAATCACAAGATGATTTAAGGAGATTTAATCCCTTTGATCTATGTTTGAATTAAATGGACCAATGGAAACTTCTAAAGTTTCCTTTACAAAATAGAACAAATGTTTTTTCTTATAAAATCTCTCATGTACATAGGCGGATCTATTTGTATCCAAATTATGAGATCCCAATTAGTTGTTTGGAATTCTCCACCTAATCTTAAATAGCTTGCCCCTATGAACATATACAATCATATCTAAGGTCCATACACATTTCATATGGCCACTCAGAGAGGATGGGAATAGCCTTATGGTGCATGTGAAAGGGCCTTGGCTCCCTATAACTCTTGTCCTTAACTGAATAGGATTCTTGAACAACACAGATACACGAATCATGGACATCTAAGGCCTAAATAAATATGGAATATAACACTCCCTCCTCCTTCTAAAGATCATTGTCCTCAATGATCTAGAAGGAGAAACGAAAAACTTTCAAATTAAAACATAGGAATCCAAGAAGTAATGATGAATGGAGTGGGTACATAGAATACAAGATGCTCTAGAGTAGGGAATATCCTCTAGTATCTCTCTCTCCTATCTAGTATTCACACCAAGTTATAGTATTCTTTGTCTTGGGCATGCTCTAGGAATCTCTACGAGGCCAAATGATTGTTTATGTGTGCATCATAAATGCTCAAAATATCCTTACAATCCTTATGCTTAGATCTTCACCATGAATTGTGGTCGCTTTTCATGCATAGAACCATGGCATCTCACCCTCATCTCAATTATAAAATGATAACTCATACCTTGTCAAAACAATGAGAAAAATAAATAGTAAAGAAAATAATTTACTTAATTGGAGCAAGGAGAAGTATGGTTCTCAATAAAGATGTGATGAAGCTACAATTTCTCAAGATGTTTGGGCACATGTTATTACACGTCATTATGATTCTTCATCACATTCTACCTATCCTTCCTTAGGTGTATCTTTACAAGATGCACCCAAGGAGGATATGTTGTATCTGTAAAAAAATTTTTCTCATCATATTACTAGAGTTGGAGAAATTGAATTTATAGCTACAAATGGAGGTATTGTTACTCTCATAGATGCATTGTATGAACTCGATATCAAGAAGAACTTGATTTGGTTCCTGCTATTGCCAATGCGGGACTTCATCTACACTTTGTTTATAACGAATGATGCCAAGGATGTTACACAATCTTTTATATCACTTGTGTACATATCAAATATTTTCCTCAAAAGCCTTGCTTAATCATACTTTTTCTATGGCTTAAAAAAGTGATGACATGCTTGTTTTGATCATTTAAACTTCAATAGTTTGCTTTACTTGCAAAAGAAGGATATGGTTATGCGTTTGTCGACACTTGACTCCATTGAAAAGAATGCATGGGAAGCTTATATAATTGGGATATTAAATCTTGATTCTTCTCCCAAGGATGTTACTACACATACTATAAAAAAAGTCTAACTTGTGCATCTGAAGTATGTGGTCCAGTAAAGACTTCCTCTTTTGGCAAGCATGTAAACTATGTTACCTTTATTGATAATACAACATACCATGCTTGCGTATATCCTATTAAAACAAAGAACGATGTATTTTACTAATTTAAAATATGTTTAGATGTGGTTAGATTTTTTTGTGGTATGAAACTTTTCACTCTTTGCATGGTGTTGAATACATGTCATGTGTGTTTGCATCTTTGCTTTGTGAAAGTGGTATTCCTCACCAATGTATGGTGCCATGTAGAACTCACTACAATGGTGCCTTAGAGTGCAAAAATAGAATACTTCTTGAAATGGCATGATGTATAGTTAAAGGCAAGCATCTGACACATACGTTTTGGATGGAAGCAATCATGTGTGCATAGTTTGCATTGAAACTTGTCCTACAAAAGCATTGAGATTCATTACACCTTATGAGGATTGAAATAGGTGCAATCCAATGGTTATTCATGTAGACATGTTTTTTCATTTGGCATATGTTCTTGTGCCATCACAACATCATGAAATTGAGGAAAAATGAAAAAGAAACTATATTTTTTGGACATAATAGTGAGATTAGATGTTAATGCTCATTTCATCCATTGATGGAAAAGATCACTATAATTTGAGATCTGGTATGGCCTGAAAATTCAAGTTACCATCATCTTGAATGTAAATTTTAGCCGATAATAAGTTCACAAGATGCATTTGATACACTCATGCCTTTGTTCTAAAATGGGACTTAAACCATCCAAACGAGCTTCAAAGATCTCAAAATCTCTAGCCAAGTATGCCTAAAAAATCTCAGCCACTATTGGGGCATTTTTCAGATCCTGCAAATGCACGTACGCAAAGGATAGTACAGAAACAAAATCACATAAAAAGTACTCAGAAGAGGTATTTCTTATTACGTCCGGAATAGAAGATACATGAGGGCAGCACTTCGAAAAGCGTGCTTTTTCTTTATTTACAAAATCATGATTTTCTATTTTTACGAAAACGTCGCTTTCTAAAGCAATCCATTATTTTTACAAAAATAACTAAAAATACTATCTTCTAAAAATAACTATCTTTTAAATATTCTTCTAAATATCTCCAAAAAAATTTGAATATACACATACATACACATCCAGAACCAACTGAAGAAGAGGTAACCACTTCGACATCCAGAGTCATAGGTAGGTCTTTACCTACATTTCCTCCTATTGAAGATGAGGCAAGGTGGGATGCTAGAGATGCTTTAGCACTCTCATTCATAGCAATGAGTGTTAAAAATCATATTCTACCACAGAGCAGATCTTGCAAAAGTTCTTGACAAGCTTGGTTGAAGCTTGAGAATCTTTTTCAGAGTAGAAATCCTGCTAGGAAAGCTCACTTGAGGAGACAACTAGCAAATACAAGGATGAAGGCTGGTGAATCAATTCAAACCCACATTACGAGACTCGTTGACTTGAGGGATCAACTTCTAAATGTAGGAGTTGAGATATCAGATGAAGAAATGGTAAATACGTTGATTAATTCACTTTCTATTTCATATCGATCTTTTATAACCACTCTTACCCTTACCACAAGAGATAGAGAGGTTACATTTGAAGAGCTAGAGTTCTTGTTACTTCAAGATGAAGATCACTTGAAGGGAATGGAAGAGAATGAAGAAGCACTTTCATCTTCATCAAAGCGCAAAAAGAAGAAGAAGGATAAGAAGGAAAAGCAAGCCAAGAAGGAAAGTAGGTCCCTCTCACCTTCAACTTCAGATTCTCTTTCTACTACATCTAAAGAGAAGTCTTCTAAGAAGAAGGAAGTAATATGTTTTTACCGCAAGAAACCTGGACATTTAAAAGCAGCATGTTATAAAAGGATTGCAGCAAAAAAGAAAAAGGCATGAGGTAATGTTGCAGAAGATGATAAAAAAGGGAAATCTCAAGATGATTCTTATGCTTGTATCACCATTCAGAAAGTAGCTTTTGATTAGGAAGCTTTACAAGTTCTTTTAGCAAGTCCTTGGATATTTGACTCAGGTGCTACAAAGCATATGATAGGTTGCATAGATGTGTTTTCTTCTCTTTCCTATTCTTCATGTAGAAGAGTTACTATTGCAGATGGCAATGATTAGGATGTTGTGGGAATAGGTACAATAAACCTAAAGTCAAGAGAAGGTGGTAATTTTTAGATTTCAAATGTTCTTTATGTACCTGAAATGAAGAAGAATCTGCTATCTATATCCGCATTTTTATGTGATGGTTTTAAAGTTGTATTTGAAAGAGATATTTGTAAGATCTTATCACACAAAGATGACAAGTGTATTTTACAAGGTGAGCATAGAGTAGGGATCTTTGTTTTGTCAAAAATCATTTAGGCATATGCGGTCAAATCTTCATCACCGGTGGAAGATATGAAGCTATGGCATAAAAGATTTGGACATATTAGTTTTGGAGCTCTCAAGAGTATTAAAGACAGAGGTATGGTTGAGACTTTACCCTCATTCAAGCTACCAGATGATTCAGATATATGTGAAGGTTGTCTTGATGATAAGATGCATAAAATACCTTTCAAGAAACATGGTCATATTACAACTACTAGGAAATTACAGATTTTTCATTCAGATGTGAATGGACCTATGAGAGCAGAATCTATTCAGGGCTTCAGGTATTTTGTTCTATTCGTTGATGATTTTACGAGATACTCATGGATCTATGGTCTTAAGTTGAAGTCAGAAGTCTTTCCTATGTTCAAGAAGTTTGTAGCTATGGTTGAAAATGAAAGTCAGGAAACTGTCTAGATTCTCAAAAGTGATAGAGGTGGAGAATACTTGTCAAAAGAGTTCCAGACATTTCTTAATGAGAAAGGTATTACTCGACACCTTACTATTGCTTATACTCCTCAGCAAAATGGTGTTGCAAAAAGAAAGAATAGAGTACTTGTTGAGATGATGCGGAGCATGATGACATCGAAGAGGGTTTCACCAAAATTCTGGTTTGATGCAGTACATACAGCTAGTCACATTTTGAACAGTTCATCTACAAAAGCTTTAAAGGTAATCACACCTTATGAAGCTTATTATGGTAGAAAACCTAATGTGAGTTACTTCAGAGTGTTTGGATCACTTTCTTATGTACATGTTGAGAAAAAGGACCGAGGCAAACTAGATGTAAAAGCGAGGAAAATTGTTTTCATTGGATATCCTATTGAGAGTAAAGGATATAGGTTTTATGCTCCAGAGACAGGTGAAGTTATTCTTTCACATAATGCTTATATTGCTGAAAATAAGGTTTATCTATTTGTTCTATGTAAATTTGGAATTTTTAATCCTTCATTGTATAACATTACTCCCTGCCAGAATAAATCATGAATAAGTTTATGTTCTTTAGGTAGAAGCACATATGGATACTTTGAAGGATGAGGGCCTTTGTGTCCTTAATTACCAAATTTTGCAAGACTTTGAGGATGGCCCAAACCTATACATTCTTCACGAGATCATCCCCATCTACATGTCAATGAAGTATATCTTGTACAAAAAGTTTTTGAATGAAATATAGAGCGATTTGATTATTTTTTGGTAACAATCATTTAACTTGAACAAAGTGTGTCAAAGTATAGTTTCCCCTAATCCTTCATGTCATAAGTCAAAAATCTTTAATGGTGATGTCTCTTTTAATCTCCCTCTAACTCAAAGAAAGAAATCACAATCAAAATGATTTGGGTATAGTTTTCTAAATTCTTTAATCAAAATCGATTCTCCTTCACCCTTTGGTTCTAAATCTTGTTGAAATAAAAACACTAACCCTGCTTGTGCAAAGTGAACATTTTGTTCATCCTTTGTGATTTAGGATGATCAAGTTCATCATTCACATCTTGCATTCTTACCATTTTTACTATAAATATGTAAAAGGGGAATATTACTTCTAAATTTTCAATTCAATCCACATCATTCAATTGAATACACATCAATAAATTTCATCCAATTAATTCAAAATAATCCACATAATTAAACCTACATCATTCAATCCACATCATTCCATTCATTCATTCCAATCCACATAAGTAGATAGAGATAGATAGATAGATAGATAGATAGATAGATAGATAGATACATAGATGGATAGATAGATAGATAGATAGATAGATAGATAGATAGATAGATAGATAGATAGATAGATAGATAGATAGATAGATAGATAGATAGATAGATAGATAGATAGATAGATAGATAGATAGATAGATAGATAGATAGATAGACAGATAGACAGATAGATAGATAGATAGATAGACAGATAGATAGATAGATAGATAGATAGATAGATAAGATAAGATAAGATAAGATAAGATAAGATAAGATAAGATAAGATAAGATAAGATAAGATAAGATAAGATAAGATAAGATAAGATAAGATAATATAAGATTATATAGATAGATAGATAGATAGATAGATAGATAGATGGATAGATGGATAGATATTATATATAAATAAATAGATAGATAAGTAGATTAATATATAGGTAGATAGAATGATAGATATATAGATAGGTAGATGGATATTATATATAAAATAGGTAGATAAATAGATAGAATGATGGATATATTGATAGTTACATAGATAGATAGATAGATAGATTGATAGATACATAGATAAATATATAGATATTTAACATAATCCACACATCATTCACGTGATTCACATCATTCAATTGAATCCACATCATTCAATTGAATCCACATCACTTCATATTAAAATCCACGTAATCACTTCATGTACGAAAGAGACACTTCAATTAATTAGCTTACCAATTAATTATGTGGCGTTAGCACAAAAATTGAATTCGACACAATGATAAAAAATGATGTTTGATTAATAAACAGATTCCTTTACAAAAAAGAAAAAACCAATTTAAAATGGTCTTAAACCATCACTCTAGGATTTTCTCAAACCATATCAAGGGAGGTTAAAAAATACTCTAAGTAATTTAGGTATGTCTAGTCGTTTCAATAGTTCCTTACCAACAACCAATTCTAATGCATATTTGAACTTATAAAACCCATTTTTATCAAGGGGATAATTATATAAGTCTACATATTTTGAAAGCAAAAAAATAAGTATGGCAATGGCATATGTATCTTGAGTTTTATTAAATGTTGGAGGACAAATGGTTATGCACTCTGGTGCAATCCATCAATACTTCTGACTCCACTCATTCTTTGTTGATATCTCAAGATATCTTCACTTTGGGAAGCATTTCTTTTTTGTTACATGTGTTGCTCTACCAAAGTTGCATAATCCAATATAAACATAATCTACTTCAAAATGCAACAATATGTTCCTTGGATGGAGATCATTATGTGATATATTACACATATGCAAAAATGAGACTATTTGTAGTATTCCATTGATGAGGTTCGAGATATTTGGCTTCATTGAAGCTACATCACCCTTTTTGTCTTTGATTCCTCTATTACATGGTACACATAATGATTCTTTCTTCATTTTTTCAAGCCACATGTCAAAGGTACCACCATTCCATAGTTTAGAATCGGGCATGGGCTTTTCACATGATGTTTAGCAAGAAAAAAAGTGTTAATGATCCCACTATGGGTAATAGACATAGTTTTTGCTTCATGTATCATTGCATTCTCTACTACTTGCATGTCACCACCATGTACCTTGAATAATTTAGCTACAAATATATCATTACAAAACCTTCAGTGGCTTGCCTTGACTTTATGGGTCATTCCATATTGTCCTTTCCCCATGAGGGCTGCATCCTCAAAGTGAATAGATGAATATGGGAGAAAAACATAGTTTATTCTATGTCTAATCTCCCAAATTCAAATGCATATCTATGCATGATTGTGGTTTCACTACTACCAATGGTATCTCTATGCATAATAGATTGCATACCACACATTAGAATAAATTCATTTTAGTCCTTCATTTTAGTTAGAAGGTTGTCCATATTGTGGAGCATCCTATTATGTAGTCTATTTCTAGATCCCATAATCGTATTGCTCTCCTTGATGGTAGTCATAAGTAGGTTCTTGCATGTTTGGAGGGGATGTGGATGAGATACACACAATGTCTCATTCTTTGTTTTCTTCTAGGTCAATGTATTTCACAAGAATAACATTTTGTGGTGGAGGGGCTTGTTGTCCTAGGACAATTTATGGTAGATTAGGAACTTTTTGAACCATTTATGTCCTAAGTGCTACATAAAATTTCCAATGGTTATAATCTCTTTCTGGATCATGGTGCATATAAGGATATGGCCTTGGTTGATAAACCAAAGGTTGTCCCACATACCATCAATTGTAACGACAGTCAACGGTGGTATGATTTGTGAGCTTTTGATTGATAATCTTGTGGTTCCATTCTATCTACATGTGGTTGAGCTTTCCCAAAATTACAAATTTGCTTTGGAGGATCTCCTTTGTAGAGATAACATCTTCTTAGTGGTTGCACATGTTGATTTGCATTTTGGTGTGCTCTATCACTTGATGGCTATCGAGTCCCTATTTTCTTAGCTATGATGTTGATAAGTTCATCAATAGAGGGTGTAATCCACTAATCATAGAAGATTCGGATGCCGTGTGTACTTACAAAATCTTTCGACCAAATGATCTTCCAAGTTTGTACATTCCTTCAAGCATGCATCTAGTGTTTTCAATCACTATATAAGCAAAATTCCCATAAATCACTATTAAGTAGTCCATTTAAGAAGAGGGAAACCCACTCTTTTGGGGGAAGCAAGCTCCCTAACTAGACATCTATCCAGATAGTGCTTAAATCTATGAGTGGAAAGCCTCAAACTCTCATGACTATGTTTTTTAAAGCTATGGATCAAAGAAGATTTGTCATGTCTAACTCCTTTCTTCCAGAACTCGCCAATGAATGCAACTAGAAGTATTGGTGAGAAAAACATTTATTTGTTTTGCTATGAGCACTTGCTTAAATTCAACCACATGATCATAAGGATCACTTGTGCCATCATAAATGAGTATTCATGTATTTGAAGACTTGAGAAGAACAAAGCCTTCTATCAACATCTTCACGTCTTATGAGTGGAAACAGAAACACATTTTTTACTCCATTATTTGTGGATTAGGGGATCTCTATCCATTTGTTGATGTAAATTGAGGATTAGGGTTTCCTCCTCTTAAACCAAATCCATTTGTCTCTTCTGGTATTACCAAGAATGTTGGATTGCTCCCTATCTAGTTTCTTTTATCTTGAGTGTATTCACTAGTTTTTGGGATTTCTTGACCCTTATTTTCTTGCTCTTTGGTTTGGTTTTCTCCTCCAGCACTTTACAATAAACCTTTTGCTTCTTGTATATGTAGGCTATCACAAGTTTGTTTCCAAGATCTCTCATTTCTTGCACTATGATCAAACTAGGTCCGTCTTCACTAAGAGATCCAATGGTCCATAGGGAAAGGACTATCATATTATAAGGTAGACATCCCTAAGTTTCGAGTTAGTTGGAACTCTATCCACATGAAGATGGACTTCTCATGAGGACTAGTGACTAGTCTCTCAACATTGGCCTAACTCTGAGTCTCAAACTCTCCCATATCATCAATACAATTGGGATTGTCATACACCACAAACATGGTGGGTTTTTTTATCTACATAGTGACCTTCTATGAACTTAGCAATCGGTTTCTTCCCAGGAATAGATCCTTGAAAAGACCACAAATGTATCACATTGTAATTTAGTTCATCTAAGTAGATCTCCACTCCATGAGTGTTGATACAAACAAATTCCATAGAGGTACAATACTCATCCTCGATTCTAGACATGAACTCTTCACTCAAAGTGCACTCCTTGCATGTTGCTAGAGTGTTCCATAACCTCAATATCACTATCTGACTTGCAAGACTCAATTCAATCTAACTGTCTTACCAAGATTCACACTCTCAAATTTGACTTCTTACCCTCGTCTATGTCCTGATATTAAGTGCATGCATCAAATCTTGCATTGTTTGGTGCTTTAATTTGTGAGTTATGGACTTCCTAGAGATTTTAGAGCCCAATTTCTATTTATAGTGATTTAACTATATAAAGTAAGTTTTGTTTGCTTTTTTGGTCGTATAGTTAACCAAAATGAACACTTGGATAGTTCGTTTGTGGCTTGAAGTCCCTGAGAGGTGTATGGTAATGTGAAGCCTTCCTCAAAATTCCTAATTTAATTTTTGGTCTATTTTCAAGATTTTCACATAAATTTTGATTTCATAACATGTAGAACTAAGAACATGCAAAAATTTCAAAAAAAAAACATACAAAAACACGATTTCTCAGAATACATGATTTCCCTAAGAAATCATGATGTTTTAAAGCAATCATGATCACCTTGGGTAATTGCGAGGCCCTAATAGAGATGGGAAATCATAATGGCAGCTAACGATTCTAACATCCTGCCCAATCTACATCTGAGTACAATTTTATATCCAAATCTAATGTATATGGGAAGTAAAGACCTTGATTTTGAGTACCCTTGAGATACTTTAAAATTCTTTTAGCAGTTTCCAAGTGAGGTGCTCTAGGTTTATGCATGAATTGACTCAGAACACTTACTCCATAACATATGTAAATCCTTGTTAAGGTTGCATAGTTTAGACTCCCAACTATGCTTTGATAACCTGCAAGGTCTTCAAGCAAATCACCTTCATGAGCACTTAATTTATGATTTAACTCCATAGGGATGCTAGCTACTTTTGCATTCTCCAAGTGGAACTTCTTCAGCATGTCCTCCACATATTTCCTTCGGGTGATGTAGATTCCAAAGTTAGTGTATACTAACTCAAGTCCAAGAAAATATTTCAGAAACCCTAGGTCACTGATTTTGAACTCCTACATCATCTGGTTTTTGTATTTGTTTGATGCCATTGGCATCACTACCTGTAAGAATGATGTCATCCACATATACACATAAATATATCATTTCTCAATTACTCCTCTTGACAAACAGAGAAGAATCTGCCTTGCTCATCATGAATCCTTGGTCTTGAAGATAGGTTGTTAACCTATGGTTCCATGCCCTAAGTGCGTGCTTCAAACCATAAAGAGCTTTGTTCAATTTGCATAAATGATTTACCTTGCTTGGATCTTCATAGCTAGGAGGTTGATCCATGTAAAACTCCTCTGAAATCCACCCATTGAGAAAAGCATTTTTCCCATCTAGTTGATAGATATTCCAATTTCTAGATGCAGCCACACTTACCAGTACCCTGATGGTTGGCATCTTAGCCATAGGTGAAAAAGTTTCTTCATAATCTATTCCTTGGGTTTGTGCCAAACCCTTAGCCACAAGCCTAGCTTTATACCTGTCGATGGCTCCATCTGAGTTCCTTTTGATTTTGTAAATCCACCTAGAACCAATTACCTTCTTTGATGCTTTCTTGGGTACTAGCTCCAAAGTGTCATTCTCTTGGAGTGCTTCTATTTCTTCATCCATAGCCTCCTTCCATTCTGTTTTGGTACTTGCTTCTTCATATGAAGAAGGTTCTTCAAGTGATAAATCCTTAGCAAGATAAATAGAATGCTTAGTGACTAATGAAGTATCGTACCCATATCTGATTGGCTTCTTACTCTCTCTTTGTGATCTTCTTAAGGCTTGATTGGATGACTCTGGTATGTCCTCCAACCTCTTCATCTTGATCTTTCCTTTTGATTTCCATGCTTTGAACTCTTCCAAGTTGATGGTGTCCTCATCATCTGATTTGATGTCTTCAATTGTGCTTGGCTCCTCCTTGGTGAGGCTTGGAAGTTCTTCTTCCAAGTCATTTGGTAATTTGACCTTCCTGCATTCACTTTCATACCAAGAATCATTCTCATCAAACACAACATCTCTACTGACCATAAATCCTTTTTTGGATGAATTATTAAACTTGTATCCTTTTTTATTTATATCATACCCTATGAAGATGCATTTCTTTGCCTTAGGATCTAACTTACCTCTAATTTGAGATGGAACATGCACATAAGCAACACAAACAAATATTCTACAATGTTCAAGTGATGGTCATGCCTCATAAGGGGTCATCCCATCAAGGAACGTAGAGGGTAACGTGTTAATAAGATAAGTGGCAGTAGAAACACTCTTTGCCCACAAGTAATTAGACAACTTCTTTTCATTTAGCATAGATCTAGCTGCCTCGACAATCAATCTGTTCCTCCTCTCTGCTACTCCATTTTGCTCAAGAGAATATCTAGTAGTGATCTCCCTTTTGATACCTCTCTCCTACAAAAATGCATCAAACTCATCGGAGAAGTACTCACCTCCTCCATTTGACCTTATCCTCTTTAAGATTTTTCTTGTTTGATTGTCTACAAGTACAGTATACTTCTTGAAACAACTGAACACTTCATCCTTATGTTTCATGAATTACAAGATAGTCCACCTACTGAAATCATCAATAAATGACACATAGTACCTTGAGCCTAAAATTAAAGGATCCTTGCTTGGTCCCCACACATTTTTGTGGACAAATTCCAAATAATCCTCATGCATATAACCTTTCTTTGTAAAGGGTAACCTGTATGACTTACCAAACTGACATGCACCACATTTATAGATCATATGTTGCTTGCATACATTAGGTATCCCAAGTACATGCTGGTCTCTAGATATCTGCTTCAATGTTGTCTCACCAATATGCCCTAATATTTTATGCCATATTTCTAACTCAGACAAAGTTTGATCCTTATAATTATAAAGTGCAATGTTTCTAGTGTCCTCAAGCTGAAATGTAAACACTCTACATTTTTTCTCTACCTTGGCAATTCTTCTGAATCCATGTTGTGGGTCCTCCACAAAAGCTCCAAATTTATTGAACCTACCTTGCATACCCTTTTCCACTATCTATCTAACACTCATCAAAGTCTTTGTGATAGTACGTACATAAAGAACTCTGCTCAACAAATTCCTATTCCCATCAGATGTTTTGACATTTCCTGCCTTGACAACTGAATGCTTGGTATCATCACTTGTCTACACTTGGTGCTTTCCTTTGGGCTCTTCAAGATTAGAAAGGAGAGCTATATTGCCTGTGTAGCTCAGTGATGAGTAGCACCTCCTTTAATGTCAATCCGGGAAGACGTGAGGATGGTATGAAGACCTCGAGCAAGTGGCGGCACAAGTGCATGAGTGAGAAGCACACAAGCATGCACACACATACACACACACGCGCACACACGGCAAGACAAAGAGAGAATCAATGGAGTTCTTTAGATTACTTTCAAAAGCTCTTACAAGTTTGTTTCAATTACAATCTACCCCCAAAAATGAGCTCTCTAGCTCTTTTTATAGTTTTTGACTAGGTTCTGGCCCTGTTCAGACCTAGTGTCTGGCCTAGTTAAAAATTAGGTTCCAGGGCTTATTTGAGGGCTCAAACGATATCTAAAAAATACGAAATTTGGCAGGTAGATACCTCTAATGCTCCTCAAGCTCAAGGACTCCTTGGCTTGCACAAAATGGAGCTACAAAAAGATGAAATGATATTTACAATGGTGCTTAGTGATGATAATCACTTTTAATGGGTGTAGAGGTTTTGAAAGATTAAGGTTGCCTTAGTGCTAAATCTGCGTGAATGTTCATAAGTGCTTCTTCCTGAAGAAAATTGTTGGCCTACTTGCCAGATCTTCGTTGACTCCCTTCTCTGCTTGTGCTTTCTCTCCCTTGTCCACTGCTAACACCCCCCCTCTCTCGCGTCTGTCGTCCCTGACAGACCCTTGTTGAGAGGGTTTTTGGATGTAGTATTCGACGACGTCCTGCGCTAAATGATGTTCAGCAATTCGCAACCCTTTGGCCAAATCTGTCAGAAGAGCATCCCAGTCTACCGGCCCAGGAACCTCTGGATGTGGCATACGTAGCTTTTCGGAGTGGAGAGCTTGTTCCACTGCAAACAACTGCAAGAGATGGGATGGTCTGGGAATGAATATCTCGGAATGATATTCCCAGAATCCCGTGACAAACATCTCTTCGAACGTTTGTTTGAAACAGGCCGGTAGATATTTGATGCGAGCGTGCCATGCATACACAACATTGATCGATGGAGTTGTGCTCATGTCGTATACAAGATCCTGGTTCCCTTCATTAAATCCTAGTGCTGAGAGATGCGGTTCCTTGACATTTTTGAAGGTCCTGAAGGTGACCAGCATAAGTTCGAAAATTTTCAGGCACATCTGAGTCATGATATCAGGAACATTCTTGAAACGGGCCCCCCAATGCCGGATCGTTGAAATCATATAGCCAATTGTGGGTGCGCCTTTAGGGGGTGCGAAGTACACGTAATTTAGCCACTTCTCGCATCCTTTAATCGTCAGCACTGTATGTGTGTACTCCGGCCAGGATCTCCTTCGGAATACAGGGCAATAACATGGATTATATTTGATGTACAATGGCATGTTGTTCCATGTTCTTACCATTTCCGGATAGGTTTCGAGCAGTCGAATTCTCCATGTTGGTTGCCGGATATGTCCTTGCTTGGCACTCTCTGGGATGTCATCGGGTGCAAATTGGGTGGCAGAGGTGGGTTCCCTTGAGGTGTGGCGCTTGATCTCCGCATTATAATCCGCCATCAGTACGCAAAAAGGTACATAGGATCATCCGATGGGCCGATCCACCTATGGTGTGAAAGATTCTGGAAATAATCAGATTTGATTACCACCTCCTCCAATTTTGACATCAAGGCGATTTGGACTGCCACCCTGTCGTCATGTGTCGTGGCGACTTTCTCTAACTTTTGCATCCATTCCGGTGCCTCAATCTCAATCGTGTCCATGCCCTGTTCTGTGCGCTTACCGCCTGGTGTTGGCATTGGTACATAGGGATCCTCAAATGTTTCTTCTACCTCAATTGGCACCAGATCGTCAGGCTCGGGGTCTACCAGAGGGGAGGGCTGACGCTCATATTGCATAACCTTGCTACGTAATTCCTCAAGTTCAGCCCGGAGTTTAGTAACTTCTTCAGCTGTTTCTTCTGCTATATTCGGACTGGGTTCTGTCTGTCGGGTGGCCAACTGTCTTCGTAACTCGTCTCTCTCTTTTTCTAAAGCGGCATGGGCCTCCATTAGATCTGCATGAGTTTCTAACACCACCTGCATATTCTCAGAGGGAATTGCCTTGAATCGTTCTGGGTCAATCTCTTGGGGGGAACCCTCCATGGCCGCCTCCAGATTTTCTTCGTTCTGTTTCTGTAATCTTTTATTCTCCTCTAGCGCTGTAGACATATGCTTGCGGAGGAGGCCTAAATTCCGTCGAAGTTTCAGGTTTTCCGTGATCTGAGAATGGAGCAGCTCGTCCATATGTCGTCGTTCTTCATCATCTGTTTGAGGTGGGTTGGCTTCTAATTGTGCGTATTGCTCCTGTAATGTCACGTGCTGCTGTTCTAATTGCTGCTTCTGCTCTTCAAGATCCCTACATCTTGCTTGGAGATCCTCGTGGCGTTGGAAGAGCCTTGTATGTTGGTCGTCCAAGTGTTGGTAATGTTGCTGGAGTTGGGCCATGCATTGATGCATATTATTAAATAGGTTACCGAGAGGAATAGTATTGAATGCAGAGGGGTAGGGAAAGGGAAAGGGGGTTGTGAATGCAGTACTGGGGATGGGTGAGGGGGGAGGTGGGGGAATGGGAGAGTGTGGGTAAATGGGGGATGGGAGAGGTGCAGAGGTGGGTGATACCTCCATGAAAGTGAGGTTCGTGATGGGAGTGACTGTGAACATGGGGATTGTGGTAGCGGTGAGGGTTGTGAATGTGTACAGAGGTGTGTGTAATTGTGAACTTCTAGGAAGTGTGCTCGGGGTGGTGAGGTGTACAGTGGCTGTAGTTAGACTTATGTTTTCAGTGGGAGTAGAGTGTGTGGGTTGGCTGATGGATTGTGCGTTGGTGTGTGCAGTGGTTTCAGAGGTGGTGACAGTGGAGGTTACAGTGGTAGAGGGAGGTGATTGAGGTCGATGTGGGGGAGAAGGTGGCAAGGGAGGTGATGGGGGTGCACTCGATGTGTGGACTTCCTCGGTGTCGTGAACTGTGTGTGCCGTGCCAGTGGTTGTGGGGGTGCCTTGTGGTCCTGATCCTAATACATTCATTTGTTTTCCCGATCGTGGGGGGCGTCTTCCATATCTTCTCTCTGTTCTTCGTGAGTGCACAAGTGCTGTGTGCACAGTTTCCGGTACTCCTAAAGCATCTGATATCATTTCCAAGGTGGCACGGTATTGCTCGTCCACACCTTCCTCCTCCAGAATCTGGTTCATGAGAGCTTTACCTGCAGCTAATGAGAGCCTGTGTTGCTCTTGAACTCGGTTCATTGTTTCGTAAAGCTTCTTTAATGCGCTAGTGTAGGCGGGGGCACCTTCCAGTACTTGTAGGGCTTCTGGATCATACTCTTGTTCTTCGGGTTCTGAATGTCCGCCCTGTGTCTCCCCATGAGCTTCTTCTTCAGTGTCCACGTTGACTACGTCTGGTTGGTTGGGCTGTGCTTGGTCTGGGGCAGTTTGCTGTCCACTGGCTTGCTCTTCTTCAACTTCTGCATTTACAGCTTCTATGATTCTTGCAACTTCTTCGTCAGTTAAGTCCTCTAGAGTGAACCCATGCGGGAACTCCAGATCAGTCGGTACTGGTAGAAATACAAGATTGGGTCCATCTGTGCTGTGCCTGGGTAGCCTGATAGTAAACGGTTGCACTCGTCGGGGGAGTCTTGGGGTTGTCTCAGGCGTCAGAGTTGCCCCGCGAGCTTGTGCACAAGGCATCTGGACGGTGCCTCGCATCTTCTTTGGGGGAGGCCCTACAGCTGACAATCTGCATTGAAATTCCTCAGCTCTAGACCAGATCAGAGCCCTTTGCACCGGTACATCATAGGCGAGACATCTGTATACAATTCTTGTGAGTGCACAGCAACCATACAATACAGATCTTTGCTTCTTATACCATCTCTGATGAGCCATATGAATCTGATCGATAATCCAGTGGGGCATATTGATGGTCAACTCAAAAGCATCCGCCAGGTAGAGGCTAAACCAGATCTTTTTGGGCGGCATTGTAAACCTATCCTACGCGGGGAAGGCGAAATGTTGCATGACCATACGTAAGTGGATGGCGATCGTGGGTGTCATTGCAACCATGTCCTTCAGCTTTGTCAGATTCCTGTTCTTCATGTTGTCTGGAACCATTGTCTCTTTCTCTGTTGGAATGTGCATTCCCTGCATGTCGAGTGCTTCTCTTACCAGATTGATGGTTAAGCGGAAACGCTTCAGCTCGTTGCCCCTCGTGAGTGATGGGAGCACAAAGGAGCTGTATCCTTTCTTGTCTTTGCTGGGGGTGAGGGTACTAATTAGATATGAGCATCTTAGGAAATCTGGCTTTGGTAGTTGGGACTTGAAGTAGTCATAAAGCCCTGCCTTCTTCCAGATCGGCTTCAGTCCTTCGTTATTTTGTAGTCTTTCAAATTCCCTGGTAAAGAAATGGTATCGGCCCCATCGTCCATTGAATTCGACTTCGGACTCCCACATATACGTGCCTTCACCCAGGGGGCCAGCAACGTCACTGAACCAATGTGAGGTTTTGCCCACCGGCATTGTGTGACCCTGCGGAGGATTCTGAATTGGTATGGCGTGCAATGCCCGTAATGCCGCTGGTCTTTCCTTTAACTCCTCCTCGACTGGAAGACTTTCGATGTCCACCACTTGTGGGCTGGAGCCTGCCTGGGAGCTAGTTCCTACTGTATTTGCCATTTTACTTCTTGCTGTCTGTCTCTGTGAGAATATACAAACAGGTGTTAATATTGTACAGGACAAGTGAGGACCGTTGTTCCCATCACAATGTTAACATGAGGGTCGGGAGCGAATAATGGGTTAGTAAGTGTTCGGTGCACGTGTGTGTGGTTAATGCTTGGGTAATCCTAGGAGACTAATGAAGTTAGCAAGTGGGGATGAATTTACAAATTGGGGTCGGGGGGTTTATTACAGGTCTTAGGCTGCCAAATGCAGTGGATGGGCTTTGCTTTCGGTTTCGTAGAGACTCTAGAGAGCTTTCTCGATGGCGCGGTTTGAAAATGAGGCTTTTTAGGGACCCATTTACAATTGATTACATGCGCGCTCTTGGGTCTTGGTGTGTTCTTGAGTGTTGAGAACGAGTGAATACTGGCAGTATGCGTAGCTGCATCATGCTGCATAGGTTGTGGCCTTGGCGTAGCTACTTGTGCCTTCAAGCAAGCCTTAGGCACCCAAATTTGTCTTGATTGTGGGCTTGCCTTCATCGACTTCTTGGGCACCCAAATAGATTTCACATTAGCAGGAGAATTTCTGAAAGACTTCTTATTAGCGTGGTGTTGTTGGTTACTAATAAGAGGCTTTGCCCGTGTAGTTGACGGTGGTGCAACCGGTTGTTCGCCTTTCCGCACCCATACTTGGTTTATTTTCTGGGACATTCTGCTGCGCAGGTACTTTTGATCTAGGACATAGGTAGTACTCTGCTTCTTCTGCCTTTGATCCACCTTTGGTTGCTGCCTTCTTCTGGCCTGTGGAAGAGAAGGGAGTTCCGTTGCATCCCTGACTCCTTTTTTGCAAATATCACTCCTCTGCAGCACAGGGTTTTGAACAAGAACAGCATGGTCATCTTCATGTGTACCCCTGGAAGGACCAGGAGTTTGTGCCTTTCCTAGTTCCTTGAGTGCTCCATTGTCTAATTCTACTATAACTCGACTATAATTGATCCAGACCTGGAGAAGTCCACTTCTTAGGTTTAAATTGACCGCTTGGTCATAGATCCAATCTTGACCCAAGACTAGAGGTTCAGTGAGATCCTCATCTTGACACACTAGTACTTTAACTGTCATTGCCTCATCCTGAATATAGAGGGGAAGTTCCACCTCGCCCATACAAGGGGTTTCCACGCCTCCCAATCCTATGAGATATGCTTCCACAGGATTGACAGTTAACTGCAACTCTTGACAGTAAGACACTCTAACAGCACTAGTGGCTGCTCCTGAGTCAATCAAGGCTCTTACGGTTCTTGCACTCTTTCCTCGTCCCATATCTATGGTTATGAAAGGACGTCTATCGATTATTCTATGCGAGCTTGTTCCTGCAACTTCACACATGGCCATGGGACATCCTTGATCTGCATAGTCATTTGCTCTAGTCTGATCTCTACCTTGCCTTCTTAGCTTCATCCTTCTGATGCGTTCTAAAGCTTCTGCTTGAGCCTCTTCTCGAATGCGCTTTTCTTCCTCTTTGCGTTTCTTAGCAGTATTGAGTCGGCTGAGCATTTCCTCCGTGAGGGGTTCCTGATACAACTTGACTCTACAACCGCTAATATAGTTAGGGAGAACATCACCCTCTAATGTGGCTAATTGTACTGCACCACTCGTGGAGATCCTATTGATGATCATTGGTCCGTAGCCTCTCTTTTCTAGCTTCCTTGCGTGTTGTTTCAGTGTATAAACTAAAACTAGATCTCCTGCTTTCAAACCCTTATCCTTTACGTGGGCATCAAAGTATGCCTTCTGTCTCTTCTTGGCTGCATATATTCCTGCAGCGGCTCTCAGTCGTGTTTCTCCTAATCGTTCAAGGTCAAAAACCCTAGAGGAGAGTTCATGGCCTGTCCATTCGTGCTCTTGTGCTACTTTCAACGTAGGAATCAGGAAATCCAAGGGTAGCACAGCGTTTTGACCGAATACCATCTGAAAGGGGGTGGCTTGGAGTACCGTTTTGTAGGCAACTCGGTATGCCCAAACAGCATGGTGTAGCTGCTTGTCCCAATCAGAGCGTTTAGTGTTCACTAATTTCGTCAGTACATTGCATAAGATCTTATTAGTGCTCTCAGCTTGTCCATTAGCTTGAGGGTGATACGGGGCAGACTTTTTGTGTATTACCAAGAATTCTTGGAGTAGATTCTCAATCACTTCGTTCAAGAAATGAGTGCCTCTGTCACTTACAAGCTCTATAGGTAGCCCGTATCTCGTGAATACATTCTCAAACAAGAATTTGGCAGTTGTTTGAGCATCGTTCTTGGTTGTAGCTTTTACCTCTACCCACTTGGTGAGATAATCTGTTGCCACAATGATGTATTCCGCATGAGAACCCTTAGCTGGGGGATTAATAGGACCTACGAAGTCTATTCTCCACTTAGAGAATGCACGTCCACCCATCATAGGTTTTAGTGGCATCTCATCTTTGCGTATAGGATACTGAGTCCTCTGACAGACATCACACCGTTTCACATAGGTATGTGCATCCATGTGAAGGGTAGGCCACCAGAAGCCCGCAAATAGTATCGCTTTGATCACCCGTTCTGGTCCAAAGTGTCCTCCTGCTACACCTTGGTGAGCAGTTTCCAAGATCTTAAGATATTCACTCTCATGGACACACAATCTCAGGTAACCATCCTTACCGCGTTTGTATAGATTATCACCAATGAGTGAGTAATCCAAGGCTTCTTGTTCTAAACTCCTTTTCCTAGCCAGAGTCATGTCTGGAGGGAATGTGTTTGTCCTCAGGAATGATACTAGTGGTTTGCTCCAATCTGGCACAATGGATACTTGATAGAGAGTGGCATGTTCCACTGGTGGTTTAGTGCAACAGATTGGGCATTCCTTGCACAACTTTTGGACATCAGCTTCCATAGTTGGCCAATGCACTCCGAATCTCTTTAGAGTCTGTAAAGTTCGTTGCTTTGAATGGTGTTGCTCTAACGCACCTACATGTGCTAATTGCAACCATTTAGCGTACTCATCCTCTTCTACGCAACAAGCCAAGATCCCTTGATCTGTGTGCTTGTACATGCTTCCTGCCATGATGTGGTACTTTTGGGCTTTTACAACCTCTCTATTCCGTGTGTTTACCACTGGATGGTTAGGCCCGTATGTCAATACTGGCACCAATGGCTTGGCCCACTGCGGTATAACTTCCAAATTAAACAAGTAAGCATCAGGAAGGTCATCTGACACTCCTTGTGGGGCTTCTCCCGATGTGAGCCTAGAGAGATGATCTGCTCTCAAGTGAGTCCTACCTTTTCTTACCACAACCTCAAAGTCATATTCCATTAGCAAGAGAAACCATCTCACTAATCTTCCTGTATTGCATGGCTTATTTACGAGATATAGTAAAGCCTGATGGTCAGTAAAAAATTTAAACTTATTTGCAAGCAAATAGTGTCTAAATTTCTTGACTGCATATACCATGCCTAATCCTTCGCGCTCTGTAGTGGTGTAATTCCGTTCAGCCGCATTCAATTGTCTACCGGCATAGGCAATTGGAAGATCCATATTACCTTCACCAGTAGGTTGTGCGAGCACACATCCAATAGCATAATTGGATGCATCAACATGAACATGGAATGGCTTATTCCAATCTGGTGTGGTCAAGATTGGTGCTGAACATAATCTTCGTTTAAGCTCTTGGAAGGAATTTTCGCATTCATCCGTCCACTCAAAGTTTGTCAGAAGTCCGTACATGGGCTTTGCAATGACAGCATACATGTGTATAAATCGTCGATAATAACCACAATGCCCCATGAAAGCTTGTACTTCCTTGACATTCTTTGGCCTAGGTAGCTCTGCTATGGCTCTCACTTTTTCTTCGTCGGTAGATATGCCATTCTTTGACACTATGTGTCCGAGAATCTTGCCTTGCCTGACCATAAAAACGCACTTTTCTGGGTTCAGGCAGACTTGGTATTCTCTACATTTGTCAAAGATTTGTCTGAGTTCAGGAATATGGGTTTGCCTAATGTTGGAATGAGCACAAAGATCATCAACATAGACTTCTAAACTCTTCCTCAGGAACTCCTTAAACACATGGCACATCAGCCTCTGGAAGGTAGCTGGTGCATTGGTAAGCCCAAATGGCATTACTCTAAAAGCAAAAATGCCCCATTCTGTGGCAAAGGCTGTCTTATGCTGATCCTCTGGAGCTATGGCTACTTGATTGTAGCCCAAAAATCCATCAAGGAAGCTGTACACTTCCTTGCCTGCCACTCTTTCTAAGAGATGTTCTGTGATGGGAAGCGGATAGTTATCTCGAATCGTGGCGGCATTAACCTTTTTCAAGTTAATGCACACACGCAGTTTGCCATTCTTCTTGGGCACCACTACGATGGGGGATACCCATTCAGTGTGCTCAATTTCATAGATAAATCCAGCTTCAACGAGTCTATCTATCTCTTCTTTGATCTTAGCGGCGTAATTATCGTTATATGTATAAGGCTTTTGCTTAGAGGGTTTAGCATCTGAGATCATGGGAATAGTGTGTGAGCATATGTCCGGGTCAACCCCTTTCAAATCCTTGTAACTCCAAGCGAATACATCTCTGTATTCTCTTAGCAAGGCAATCAATTCATGCTCTTCTTCTTCTGTCAGGTCATGGCCTATATACGTGCATCTCTCCTCTCCTTCTTCTATGGCCACTACTATTTTCTTGGTTGTTTCTTTGTTATCATAGGCCTCTCCTGATTGTGCTTCTCGTTTAGGCATTCTTATCATGACTCTCCTGTCATCTATCTCATACTTCTTAAAATTTTCTGGGACCTCAAACAAAGATTCTTCCTCCTCTGGTGGTGAGACTTCTTTCTTCTTTCGTTTCTTTCCTTCTTCCTTCGGGGTCATATGTGTCGCTAATCTTACATCATTTGTAACCTCTCCATGCCTCTGGGGTTGAAATTCTACTTCATGGAAATATTCTTCATCTGATGCAAATGGTGGGTTCATAATGATTGACTCTAGATCGGAGTCACTTGCATCCTCAAATGCATCAGGGCTAGGTTCGCATTCTTCTAGAACTGCCTCTCCCATGATTGGCTCTATGGAGAAGACTGAAATATCATAGCCATCCTCATCACAGTGAGGTGTCCACTGTTCTTCGTTGATGGCTACGTCCATTGTTGCTAAGATTTCTGCCCAACCGTGAGGTTCAAATTCTTTGTCTGGAAAAACTACAGGTGCATAGGCTGGGTCTTGGATTGATCTATGGGTCTCTTTCGCACCTACCTCTCTGGCTTTCTCTCTCTTCTCTTCCTCTACTGCTACCTTGCACATCCATAAGTGAGTATCTTCATGCATCCATGAGGATCCAAACCCTATGGAATGCACGGATTCTGTATCATCTTTGGCTCTATGGATGGGATTCCACTGGATAGGAGGTACATCCCTATGAGAGTAATCTTTGAGATTGACTTTGGTCGTAACACCTAAGTGCTGCAGGTACAAAGAATTGGTTCCCCAATCCTGTACCACTTGCAACTATCGCATAAATGGTCTTCCCAAAATCATCTCATAGGCATGATTTTTGCTGAAGTCACATATAGCAAAACTATGCTCAAACTCGACACCACAAGTGGTGAGAGTTATTCCTTCTAGCAATCCTAGGGGTCTCTCTATGTGACCATCGGCCATTTGCAATTTCATTCTCGTTGGTCTGAGTGCCAGCTTGCCCCAACGCTTCCAAAGGGAAGTGGTGGCAATTGCAACTCCTGCACCTGAGTCCAAAATTGCCTTAGTGGTGTAGTCCTGGTAGGTAATGGGAAGATAGGTGTTCCCTTCTTCACCTTCACACATATCTCCTATCTTATCCAAGGGAATTTCTGGCACTGTCCTATGGGATCCTACCCTGGAACGTGGTTTTGCAATTTCAGTTACCCGACTAGCTACATATTTCCGCGCGTTTATTCTATCCTCATGCAGTTCTCCCAAAGTGGGATCGCGCTGCACCTTGGTGTTCGTTACTACCTCCGTGTTCCTTGGTATGACTGAGTCGTCGTTCCTTACCATGACTGTGGGTGCTCTCATACATGTGGACTTTGCTTCCCATGGGCCTGTGAAGTGGGGTAGCTCCTGTATGGAATTAGACTCAAAGTCCAATCTCTCATGAGACTGGGTACTCTCATGTTCCCCGTAAATGGATGGGATGTCTTGTGGGAATTGGTCGTGTGCATCGTCCACTAGTTCAAATGGAGGGGCGACCTCACTTTCGTTATCCCATTTATCTTCTTGAATCTCTCGTAGGAAGTCTGGTGCAAACCGATTCATAGAAGAAGAAGTGTCTGGCTCCGTAGAATTAGGCACCTAAGCAACCTGGGAAGGAGGGCTTATTCTATCGTTGGCTCTCTCCTCGTTCCCACAGACGGCTGGAGCACAAGCTTCTTGGAGAGGATAATTTAGTCTATTACCCTTCCGAGCAGGCTCATACGCTCCCTGAGAAGGAATGTGGGTCACCTGTGGAGGTACGTAAGCTTTCGGGGAAAGCTCATGTGACTTTTGGGGGGGAAGATAAGCTTCTTGAGGAGGCACATGGGCTTCCTGAAGAGGCTGGCTTATCCGTTCTCTTGCCCTTTCCTCTCTTTGAGGGGAAGGTTCCTTCTCTGATTGTGCAATTAGCTTCTCTATTCGTTCTAGCAGTCCATTAAAGTGTAACTGCGTCTTAGCTGAGCTAGAGATATTAAAGAGGCGGCTGGCTTCAAACATGGTCTGAGCCAATTCCACCATTTTGGCACAAATTTTGGTTCGTTCAAGCTCTAGCTCGGCTCTAGGGTAGCATTTTTCATGATCGGTTATGGTTGGCCCTTCTTGGATTCTGGCCTGATATGCTTTCAGCATCATATTTAGGTCTTCGGGAGTGGGATCTGCTAGGACTGATCCTACTCTAGGGGGTGGTGGGATTTGATGAGGCGGTGGGGGAGGTGGTGGGTCGGATGGAGATGGGAGTGGTGGAGGCGGGGTAATGTGAGAGGGAGTTTGAGTTGTGAGTTCAGTTATCCTCGCTTTGGTTTCTCTTATGCTTTCCTCAAGCTCACTCATCTTTTTAGCCCATTGTCTTTTCATTCTTTCTCGACTATCTTTCCACGCTCTAGTCCTTTTCTTTGTCACGCTCTCGGTTTCACTAGCCTCTGGGCCCTTTTCCTGGCTTGTCTCTTGGTTTTGCTGCAATGCCTGAGCTCTAGTGACTACCTGCACTGGTGCAGTGGAAGTGACGCTTCCTGAGGAATCTACAACCAAACCAATCACATTGATAGGAGTGATTTTTGGCATATTATTGGGGTTCTTAGGGCAATCTCGTAAGAGATGTTCTTTTCCACAATCTTGGCAGAAACCTTGGATAGTCACTGACTGGGGTTGTGTAGGTGGAGGTAAGGGACAATCACGAATGAAGTGATCCCCCTGACATCGGTAGCATGGTCCTCTAGGAAAGGGTGGTCGTACCTGCCTAGGTTGAGGCCTAGGGTTGGGGTTTGCATACATGACGTTCGTGTAATCTGACTCCCAACTAGGTTCACTTGGTTCTTCACTATAGTAGGACTCACCATGTTCTGGAGACTGCATGTAGTAAGCCTGGGGACTATCGACATGTGTAGAATCAAAGCTATGGTCACTCGGGTCACTTTCTGAGATCAATGGGGTTACTGGAACTATGGCCCTATTCAGGTTTTCTTCTGCAACAGCATACTTTACTGGAATCACGTTAGAGGGGTTTGGAGGCTGTTGAGCTAGCACCGGTTGGGGTCTCTGTTGGGCCTGATATTGTGGTTGGTAGGTTTGTTGGGGTCTAGCATATTGTGGTGGTGGAGGGTACTGGTTCTGGTATCTTTCTTGTTGGTAGGGCTGAGGGTAGGGTTGCCTAACAGTCTGCTTGTTGTATGGGCAATCTTGCGCGGTGTGGTTTGTGTACTTCCGTTCTATGGTGCAATATTGGCTATTTGGATTGACCTGGGATTGAGCCAAAATGGGACAGACGTTCGCCATATGGTCACCACCACAAGTATAGCATCTTTTCACAGGGGCAAACCTTGGGATTTGTTTGCTAGTTACACCTAATTTCTGAGCTACCTTCTCAGCGAGTTCCTCAATTGATGTAGATTGCGTGGAAGAGTGGCTAGATGCACTATCTGAATCTTTGTAGATTTTGGAAAGCTCTAGTTCTTCCCCTAGGTTATCTTCAATGTCAATGCACATGCGTACACACTCTTCTATGGTCCTAGGGTCCTTTAGATACACATAGGATCTCAATTTCGTACTCAGCAATCCATCAAGGAATAAGGCTACTTGTTTAGCAGATGTGGGTAGCTCCGAAATAGGTCACCTTTCAAGATATTGTCTAAATCTTCTTCCGGCCAATCTGACAGTCTCTTGGGGGGTCTGTTTGAAGCTGTGAATCAATGAGGATGTATTGTGTCTTGTGCCGCTCTTAGAGAACTCTACAATGAATGCCTCTAGGAGTTGGTCTATGCTCCTGAACTGACGCTCATCTAATGGCTGAAACCATGTAAGTGCTGTATTCCTAAGGGTTAGACCGAAGGCATTGTATTGCGTGAACAGATCTTCCACTTGTTCAGCTCTCAAGACTTGCTTGAATTCCGCCACATGATCATAGGGATCTCCTGTGCCGTCAAAGTAATTCTTCATGGACTTAACTAGCTGGGTCGGTCTCAAAGTTCTTGCGGGCTCTCTAGGTCTCGGCAGAGGAAATCCATCCACGTTTCTTTGGTTCCTGTGAGCTCTAAGCACCTCAGGTTCTACCCTATTCGTATCCGTTCTCGTTCTTTCTCTGCCCACTGGGTTGGCAAAACTTACTTCTGGTCTATCTCTACTTCTGTCTCTTTGCGTACCATGAGCTTGGGAAGTTCCAGCCCCAGGGTGACCATAGGATACATTTGATCTTGGTTGGGGGAAAATAAATTCACCCTTCCAAGTGTAAGCATGCCTATCATTTTCTGTCACCACAAAGATCCTTTCCGAAGTGTGATCTAAGTAGGTCACTCTACCTGGGCTATCCGGATCCTTAAACTCATAGATCATGATATTTCCTATATCAGTTGGCTGATTGGATTTATACCTCCAAAAGGCTTCATCAGTTTCCCGATTGAGGAGCAATTCTATGCTCTTGTTGTCCTGGGGTACCCACTCAGGTGTGATAATCCTAGTGAGAACTGATTTACCTCGAGGGGTTCTAGGTTCCGCGCCCATGTTCCCTTGTTCCAGGTCACCTAAGTCCGCTTCTGAGATTACATTTCCAAATTCATCTGTCCTATCTGGATGACTGGTGACTACGTATATGGTTCCTTCCTTGTCCAGATATGCACCGTTTTCAAACTTGACAGCTGGGTGCTCTAGTCCTATGGATTGGTCAGGGTTTTTAATCTGGACCACGGATCTTCCTAGGCCGTCCTCATAGATGCTAGCACCTAATCGGTTGGTCCTAAGGTATTCCAACTGTGTTTTGTAAGGGCCTTCTACCCTGTACAAGTAAGGCACACCTGAACTTCCCGTAGGTCTGTCCATACCTTGAGACATCCCTGATTCACTGGTATCAGAGCTGGGGTAGTGAGAGTGGTGGCTCAACTGCTGGGCCCAAGACCTAGCAGTGTGGTTAACACTAGCCTCTGAAGATCTAAGGCTTTGTCTTTCCCTTACTAGGTGTCGTCCTGATCTAAGGTTCATATGCCTAACTGATTAGCCCAATTTTTTCCAGAGTACAACCTCGTTGCCGATCAATTGGTACCAGTCACTTGATTCCTTTTAGTTATTTATTGTGTTTATGGTCTTGTCTGATATCACGTCGTCAGGAACACTTGAATGCTCTTCGTACTTTAGGTTGATCGTTCCACGTTAGGTTCTTTTCCTTTAGGTTATCGATAGGACAGAGATTAGGTTTTTTGCTTGAACTTGAGTTTTTAGGTGGTCTTCAATTTGATAACTGCCTATCGTCGCTCTGACTTACTCCTACCTCTCGTCGTTCTTAGCCTAAGCTAGGAATTGACAAAGGGAGTTGAGAATTTCCAACCTTTTGTTTCCTGCTTGGTTGCCTTTGGATGCCCAGGAAGTGTGTTCCCAAGCTTGCACTTACACTTGCTCCAAACGCCTTGCGATGCTCTCAATAGATCTGTAAGAGTTCCAAAGTTAGCTCAAGACTTAAACTCCAAAGACAGAACCAATGATTTTCATTCAGGTAGCACAACACCAATTTTCACTATGAATTTTTTGGAAAATAATTCTAGAGATCCCTGACTTTGATCCCCCTGGGTATGGTCCACTTCAAAATACCCTATCTGAAAATCAACGCATTATCTTTATAAAAAACAGTTGAGGGCTTGTAGTATATGTCACGAGCTTTCCGACAAGCCCAAGAGCTCAAAAAATGGATTTCGTATGGAAAAGTTATGACTGTTCAGGGTTTAGGGGGTTAAAACAGGATTCAAACTGGCTGACAGATCCTAAGATTTTCTCCCAAGACACAAGTGTAGGAACCTCAAAAATGCTAATGGATTGACTATTGTGCCCCAAAAATTGCCCCAATTTTTGAATTAAAAAATCCTAATTTTTTGGCCGAAAAGCCTGTCAATCGCGATCGACGGGTCTGTCAATCGCGATTGACAGAGGTGTCCGTCGGGGTTGTCACTCGCGATTGACAGTGTCAATCGCGATCGACAGAGTCGTTCGTGGCTGTCAATCGCGATCGACAGTATCAATCGCGATCGACACGTTTTCCGGATTTTTCGCCGAGATTTCAGTCAATCGGGGTCCTATCAATCGCGATGGACACGTGGCTACGCGCAAAAGTCAATCAATCGTGGTTACAGTCAATCGCGATCGACGATGTCAATCGCGATTGACAGAGGTGTCGGTCGTGGCTGTCAATCGCGATCGACGGTATCAATCGCGATTGACAGGGTCCTACGTGGCAGTCAGTCGATCGTGGAGGTCTGTCGATCGCGATTGACAGGGTCTGTCGGTCGCGATTGACAGGGTCTGTCGGTCGCGATTGACAGAGGCTGTCGGTCGCGATTGACAGAAAACCTCGGAATTTTTCTACTGTTTTTAGTGTTTTAGGATGTGCTCCTTGTGCTTGTTCTAGTGGTGCACTTACTTTTGTGAAAAGCCAAAAATTTCTGTCAGTCGCGATCGACAGAGGCCTGCGACCGCGAGACAGTTTCTTCGAATTTCGTACCTGCGCGCAGCGTGCTGGGGATGATGATGATGGCAGTACCTGCAAGAATCACAACAACATGCAAAAACAGTGCAAGCAATATCGCTCTCCCGCTCTCTCTCACAAGTGGAATGGAGGAAATGAGGTGGAGATGGTGATATGATCAAAACTGAAAATTTTCGCGATGATGGAGATGGAGGTGGGAGATGGTGATGATGATGATGGTGATGAAGGTGGTGAAGAAAGTAAAAGAAAATCGATGAGAGTGAAGAAAATACCTATAACTCCAACGCGTCAACTCTACGTCTTACCATCACACGCTCGTCCTCAAAGCTCGATCCCCGGCAACGGCGCCAAAATTTGGTGTAGCTCAGTGATGAGTAGCACCTCCTTTAATGTCAATCCGGGAAGACGTGAGGATGGTATGAAGACCTCGAGCAAGTGGCGGCACAAGTGCGTGAGTGAGAAGCACACAAGCATGCACACACATACACACACACGCGCACACACGGCAAGACAAAGAGAGAATCAATGGAGTTCTTTAGATTACTTTCAAAAGCTCTTACAAGTTTGTTTCAATTACAATCTACCCCCAAAAATGAGCTCTCTAGCTCTTTTTATAGTTTTTGACTAGGTTCTGGCCCTGTTCAGACCTAGTGTCCGGCCTAGTTAAAAATTAGGTTCCAGGGCTTATTTGAGGGCTCAAACGATATCTAAAAAATACGAAATTTGGCAGGTAGATACCTCTAATGCTCCTCAAGCTCAAGGACTCCTTGGCTTGCACAAAATGGAGCTACAAAAAGATGAAATGATATTTACAATGGTGCTTAGTGATGATAATCACTTTTAATGGGTGTAGAGGTTTTGAAAGATTAAGGTTGCCTTAGTGCTAAATCTGCGTGAATGTTCATAAGTGCTTCTTCCTGAAGAAAATTGTTGGCCTACTTGCCAGATCTTCGTTTACTCCCTTGTCTGCTTGTGCTTTCTCTCCCTTGTCCACTGCTAACAGCCTGCTACATGATTTGAACAACCTAAGTCAATATAGAAGAGGTGCTCATCATTCATACCTTGTTTTGAAGTCATGTTCATAATGAGAACAGAATCCTCTTGATCCTCTGTATAATTGTTGAAGTCTTTTCTTGATTTGTATCCTCCTTGATAATTTCTGTTGTAATTGTTGTTGTAGGCATGCTTGTATCCTTGATTGTGGTTGAATCTTCCTCTTGATTTTGAGTAGCCACCTCTTTGGAATCCTCTTTCTCTCTTGTTCTTGATGTTCCAATAGCAATCATCTATTGTGTGATTAGAAAATCCACACATATTGCATGGGCAAGAGTTGAAATGTCTTCCCCTACCTTGCTTACCTCCTCTGTCCCTTCCTCTTGAATTCCTACCTCTTCTTGCATAGTTAGCTTGAGAAGTAGTACTTCATCTTCAACTTTCTTGCTCTTTCCTTTATCTTTAATATTTCCTATATTTGTATATAGGGCAAAAGAATTGTTACCTCTTGATGCTTCACCATTTTTGTTGAGCTTGGCCTCATGGGTGAAGATTTGTCCCATGAGAGTGGTAAGATTAGGGACTTGCATATCCATATAAAGATCCATGGCAATTGTGAAAGATTCCCACTTATCATCTGCCTTGATGCCGTTGATTATTTGTCTCACTATTTGCCCTTCTTCAATCTCCTCTCCTATGCTTGCCAATTGATCAGCCACATCCTTTACCTTGGTCACATACTCTGAAACATTCTGCTTAGGTTGCTTCCTTTGAGTAGTAAACTCCATCCACAATTGATTTTTCCTAGCTCCTATAGTGGAAGAAAAGTATGAAGATAGAGTATCCCAAGTCTCTTGGGATCTTTTGCAATTCCTAATATGAGGAAGAAGGAAGTCAGAAATTGAGTTAAGTAGATATGACCTGGCTAAAGCATCTTTGGCACACCATGAGTTGAGTCTTTCTAGCTCCTCTCTTGTAGGTTAACCTTTGCTTCTGAATATGGGCATCTGCTCACCTCTTGGTATGTATCCATAGAGACTCCTTCCTTGTAAATAGGTCTTCATCCTCAAGGACCATGCTGGATAATTATTCCTATCCAATTTATTAATGAAAGAAGGGAAACCATCTCCCATTTTACCTCAACTTGCTCTAATACTAGTGTTAGAATAGGTACCTCAAGGAAGTGAGGTGGTACTACTAAAACCTGCTTTGTACCTGCCCTAATACAATTCAGAGTTTGATAGTAGGCCCTTTTAGCTTTCAAATGACACCAAGAAAGTACTTATGTACTTTGGAGTTGATGCTTGAAACAATTGAATCAAAACAGACTACTTCAATAATAGCTAGTGTCACAAAACTTGCTATTTTGGTCTATACACCTACTGATTCTTTTGCTCAATGCTCATAGTACACGAACAATTGATAAGATTCCTTTTGAGGGAATTCAATTAGCTTATATAGCTAATGATTGCAAGTGGAATAATCTAAAATGATAAAATATGCACTAAGGAATAAGTTTAGCAATCCAAAGCTTAGCCCCATGACTAACCAGAAGATGAACAGTGAGCATTTCGATGCTTATTTATCCCAGATAGCTGAACCAAATGCTTTGAGATTTTGATACAACCAATTAGACCTCAAGCTTGTTCCAACAAGCTATAGATTATGCAAAATGGTTGAGAATTCACTGAGATATGATCAGAGAAAGTTGACTGTTATGAGTAGCCATATGAGAGATGTAGACAGAGATGCTCAATGAAGTATATGTATTATAAAACATGATTGTACAAGATCATTGGCATTGTAATGATGCTAAATGATGATGGAATGAGTGGGCTATGGTGTAAGCTACTCATGTCCTACAAATGATCAAAGAGAGAGCCCTCAATGAGGCCACATAGCCACGAGATTTACAAATGATTTTTATAAGAAGTTTTCTTCCAAGTTTGAATTTGAATTCAAACTTGGCTCCAACTAAAAGTGACTCCTCTAATTTAGGAGTTAGTATCTCAATCTAGAGTTGTAACTAATATTATTTCTAA